>CM057381.1:4702500-5355000 GCA_030015415.1 Cynopterus sphinx
TACTTCTAGAGCATTTTATGGTACGACTTTAAGATGATGAAAGGAAGTCATGGAGGTTGACTTCTGCAAGAAAATACAGTTAGTAAATGGCAGAAGTAGGATTTAAACACAGGTCTTCTGATGCCCTTTCAGGAAAGTTTGTTTTCATCACATTGCTACTTTGCCAATTTGGTATTTAAACCTTTGAGTTTACCGTTGCTCCTCCGTCCTGGAATGTTCTCTCCCACCTCTTCCCCTCACGTTCTCTCTGCTTTGTGAAAGGATGGATGCTACTTAACCCTAAAGAAATAGCCCGAATGTCACTTCCATGAGAAGTTTTCCCACGTTTTTGTTTGGTTTATGTGTTTACATTGTTTATAGTTATTTGTTTACATCTTTTCTTTTTTTAGACAGCGAACTACTTTATTTTTGTATACCCAGTACCTAGCACGTAATAGATTTTGTAAATACTTGCTGGATGAATAAATGCATGCCAGCATTGCTTTTCTTCATTCTAAAATCAATAAGCTGATTGAAGAATGACAACGTGGCTTTCTTTTCGACAGTATTCCTTTATAGTTTTTTGTAAGAAATGATTTCATTATAAGGTTACTCTCTTGCTTCTGCCCTCTCCCAATTTGTTTTTGGTGTTTATAGAAATCGAGTCTCTTAGTGAAATCATTAGTGTTTGCATGCTAGTTAAGAGTGGTGATTATATATTGGCTCATTAAAAATATAGCCGAGAATACCTTAGTTATCTAAGACTGCTGAGCATCAGAAATCTTTTACTTTTGTTTTTTGGATTAATCTGGAGAAAATGTCTGCATCATAGTTCTGATTTCTCCACTGAATGGGAGGGGAATGATTGTATTCTCCTTGCTGCTTTTTGCCTCACCTTATATTATTTTCTGATCTTGTCTCTAAGTCTTATGTACCTGAGTGGTTTTTGGCTCATAAATTGCAGCCTTATTGTCAACAGCAACAGTTTTTACAAGTAGGACTTCAGTTTAGACCTGCCTACTCCGGATATGTGTTTAAAAGTCCATGTAGGAACAGTTTTCTAGCTGAAAATTGACAGAGGTTACTACCTCATTTTTAAAAATGAAATTTAAATAATCAAATAAAAAAATCTAAGGATTCAAATCTGCATTTTAAAGATTGAAGGAAAAAAGCTACATGAATTTCATTTTTAAGGAGTTTCAAAAGAACTAAGTAGTTCTTTTGTTTATTAAAACCTGATTTAGTCTAGACGTACGAAAAACAGGTCATAGGGTTGTGGAATGCCCTTATACATCTGGGGCTTCCCATTTTTGTGCCATTTGTTGGTGGTATTGGTGTATTTCTGTGTTTAAATCAGAAAATAAATGTTTATATGTTACTGAGAAGGTGGTCAGTGAAGCCTAGCCTACCACAGTTGTTTTGGAAATTTTACATCATGTAATATAAAGTGCTAAAACAGACATATGAAAACCCTAACCTTTTACCATTTTAATCAAGAATTTCAGTAAGTAAATATTTCTTATTAACAAAAGTAAATGTACTTTGGTCATGTGGCCTAATTTGACCTTCAACAGAATATACTCAATATTATTCTAAACTATGTTAGTTAATAATGAACATATAGGAAAAGTTATATCTTGTGCTCTCAAGTAGCTTATAATCTTAAGAGATGGGTCATAGTAAATAAGTACTGAGTAACATGAGAGAACAGCTTTGTATCCAGTAATGCTGTCTCTTGTATATTATTGTGATCAGCACAATGATATTGTAATTATTGTCTCAGCTGATAGTCTGCGATTGCCATAGGGAAAGACTGTGTCCCAGTCACTTGTCTCTCTCCCGTCCTTCTCCCTCACCCACCATTGTCTGGCAGACAGGTTCCTAGTGAGTGCTTGTTAAATAAATAAAGTATAAAAATGGTACTGAAAGCCACCTAGTATATAGGAAAAAAATACAGGGAGGGTTTTCTCTTCTTCCTTTAAGTATTTATGTTTGTAAAAGGGATACTTTAAAAAAAAATTGGGTCCCAGTAAATTTTATTATTGTTAAATTTTAGAAAGTCAAGTTAAAAATTAAAGTGAAATGGGGACATGGAAGTTATCTCTAGATTAATCAGCTTTGCCTGAGAGAAGTCTGCCTCTGGATTTAGTTTTTTCTAGTTTCCCCCCCAGATTTTCTCCTTTCCTCTCCTGTACTTACAGATTGTCTGAAAGATAGAATGGTTCTCCCACAACTTTTACTCTCTGCTTAGAGTATGAGAGGTCACACTTCTGTGTCCCAGTGCTGGGCATTGGCAGGTCGTGGGAGATGGACGTGGGAGGAGACTGGCAGAAGTTTCTATTCATAGGCTGTGAAACAACAGCATCTTTTGCCTGACAAACCCCACATTTTAATGCAGAATGTTTTGAGGGGGAGCAATAAGGTTCTGATGAGGATCGCTAGACCAGAAGTCCCATGAAGGCAGAAAGTTTGGTCCTTTTGCTGTATTCCTGGCACTTATAATAGTCAGGCATGTCGTAGGTACTGAGTAGATCTCTGTTAAATGGATGAGAGATGAATGACCAGCTGAAGTCAGTCAGACACGTGCCCAAACTCTCTGTGAACACCTCGAGCATTCCTTAGGCTAATACTTATCATGGACCATCTGTGTAGGATATGGGAGTATGATGGTGACCATGACAAAGTCCCTGGCCTTATTCAGTTGGCTGTCTCCATCCTTGTATCCTCACATATATAAAAGGAGGTGGATGTCATCGAAGATTAAGTGGCAGATATAATAAAGTTCTTAGTATAGGGCCTGGCACACAAAAATAGTAGCTGTGACTTTCTTCTACATATTTCTTTTCTAATTTGTTATCGTCTCTTTCTTAAGCTTCTTGAGGATAAGTATCATGATATTTTTGTATTCATGCAAAAGCATCACTGTTAGAAATGTTGAAGAATTAAGAGTAGAATGTATGTTTTGCTTTGTAAATTGTAAAGCACTTATTAAACATTAGGTATGACTAACATGCTATTGTACAACTTCTGGATGCGTCCTTATACTAAAATGTAAATATTTAAAAAATCTAATTAGTGCCTGTTACACCAACTAAGGCAACTTCGAATTCTTAAATTTTCCAAGAGTAACACAAGAGCCATAAAGCAGAAAATACCTTTAATAAAAAGTCAGGTTTAATGCAGCCTTAATTGTTTAACTAGACAGATGTTTTCATCTCTCTTCTAAACCTCACCCTGGAAGAAAGGAAAGATTGCTTGACCCTGGAAGGAAGGAAAGATTCCTTGAATGTTGGTGATACAGCATTCTCTATTAAATGGCCAAAAAAACTTGCATCTGTCATGGATACTAAATCATTATCTATTCATAATATTTAATATTAAATGATAAGCTACAGTTATCTATGAATGCAGCTAGTTCACATTTCACAGTTTCACTAGTATCCAAGTGGATGTAGGCAGTTTTGATATTCAGTTGAATGACTCGTAAGAAGGGTTATGTGGTAAAGAGTCACATCTTTTTGAAAATCTTATTTTCCTGTACCTCCCCTCTTCCAGTCCTTAGACAAAGAACAGAAACTTGAAGTAAATCAGTTAAGTGATTTTTGTTTTAAATAATTTCCCCACCCCCTGGGCAGTTTAAAAGCCACTGTTGAGAGTCTCTCTCAGAAGTAATTAATGAAGAATTTAAGGAGGGCAGTGTACACATGGCGGCTGGGCACTGAGTGTAGCGGTCAAGCTGGGGAATGTTTGTGTAAGCTGTCGCCTCATTTCTGGACGGTCGTTACCAGATCCCCCATATGTGACTTGCTCTGGGCTTCGCAACCAGAGCTGCCGCACCCTGATTGGAAAATCTCGAAGAACTTTCCTGTTCTTCCCAGATGAAGCCTACATCCCAAGGCCTGACTTTGAGGCTCTCCATAATTTGGTTTAGCTTTACTTACTGAACCCCATTTTCTGTTATTTCCCATCATCGACTCTGTTAACTGTCTCCAGACTGACACTGGGCGGTTTTGGTTCTCTGTGATTTTCTCCATCTTAGTATTCCCTCCCTCCCATCACCCCCACCTTTGTCAGTATCTTTTCCTTTTCCTATAGTCTCTTCACATCCTAACCTCCTTTAAGGATGAGTCGAGGCCCTTTGTTGTCTGTGAAGTGTTTTCTTGACTTGTTTGGCCATCCCTTCTTCCGAAATGCTTCAGACTGACCAACTCTATTAGTATTTAATTAAATACCACCTTCTGATCTTCGATTATCTCTATCGGTCTAGTTTCCTGAACTAGATTGTTCATGGGAACAAGGCCATGCATTATTATCTCTTTGTTTTTATCATAGTGTTGAGCTTAGGGGGAAGTTCAGAAAATATATATCAACTTTCTACCACAAAGTCAATCAGTGTAGAAGTTTAGTTTCTTTTGAAAATGGGAGACTGTAGGATCTTTTGGTCGGCTCTGGGTATATGTCAAATAAGCATAATAAAGCTTTTCTGTGAGAGTCGCGGTGGCACTTTTAGTTAGCAGTAAGTGAAGAAGATTCAAATGATTTAAAAATTGGTTGGAATATTATGAAAAATGGAAGGCCCAAAATTTTAACTATTCTGTATTATAAATCTTCATATTACTTATGAATAGTACTTAGTTTGCTTCTAAGATTTGTACAATAGGAAAAATAAAATTATATGTATAATTTAAATAAAAAATAAATTATATGTATAATTTATAAATATCACATATCTGTATTTTAAGTATATCTGTTACAATACTAAGTCTGTGCTTTTTACTTCTCTGTTTTTCATCTCTCATCTTGTGATTTTTCTAGTTTTTTGGTGCCATTAAGTTTAGAATCTTAGGTGATTCCCAGATAGTTACAAAGACGATTGTGGGAAGAATTCCATTTTAAGGATCTTGACGAAGCTCCAGAAATTGTTTGAAAACGTATTTAAAATAGTGTTCTATAATTTGAAGAAGAAAAGGGGTACACTGTGAAGATAGTAGGTCATTAGGGGTCTTCTGACATGTGGGAGCAGGAATTTTTGTGCATAAGGGAACTTAAAGTCGGTCAGACTTCTTGGTGACTTGGGAAGAGGTGAGAATGGTTTGCTTCTCTGGAGTTTATGCCCTTAAGTCTGGTCCCACTGTGGTTTGGAAGAGGTTCTGTGATCGCACATGAAAGATTGTGATCACCCAGGAGTATGGGAGAGGTCCAGGGTTTGAGCGTGGCGGTGAGCACAGGCAGGACCTGGGAAAGAGGAGTTCTGCAGGGTTCTAGTGGGGAGTGGGGGTAGGTGCAGGGCCCGGAGGGACTACGAAATGCAGGAATGCTGGAATACCTGTTTTTGAGATAGGAGTGAAGAGTAGTAAAACTGTGACAGAGGTGCCTGTCCTTTTAAGCCTGATCTTTGGAAGGTTCTCCTCTGCTCTTCCAGTCCAGGTGTTCACATACCCTGTTTTGCAAATCTGCTGACTGGTATTTTTTCATGCCTTTTGCAGCATCATGAAGAGCCACTTAAGCCCTATTCATGGATTTGTATTTTTTCCTAGGTAGGGGAAGCCACTGATTAGTTGTAAGTAGAGAAGTTAGGTGATCCCATTTTCATTTTTGGTAAATGACTCCTCCTGCAGGGTGAAGAACCGCCGGAGGGGAGCTAGAGTAAAGGATTAGTAGGGACTCTTCCACCAAACATGTATATGGAGCACCTGTCACCTGATAATGCAGCCAGGGCCATTAAGCTATTTATATGGCCTTTAAATTTTGCTTTCCGCTGATGATGTGTCTCTTTGTAAGAGTGGAACTTCAGATGACAGAAGAGTATTGTGCAGTGTGGGAATTGGAGGTGGAGGACTTTCAAATAACGCATCCCTAGCTTTTCCCCTTCACTTGGGGCCAGAGTGAAACACTGTCACTGCTGGGAACCGGCTGTGTTCTCAGACGGGGACCACTGGCTAAAGCAAGTCTTCTAAGAAGACGAAGTATTCCGGAGAGGACTGAAGGACCACAGAAATGAAACGGAATTTTCTTGCAAGTTGATTCGTGTTTGTTATAGAGACATTTTTAAACTGGGGAACAGGTTTTGTTGATAAGCACATTTGAGCATGTTTGTGTTTCCTGGGTAGGTGTGTTTTTGTCAGAGTTCAGATTTAGGGTGCTGGAGAGAAGAAAGTTCTTCCATAGGTTATTTGCATTAAAAACCCCACCAATTAATGACATTTGATAATTATCACTTTCAATCTTTTCAAGAAAGAAAGAACTTAAACCTTTTTATGACCAAAGTTAAGGCAGTATCTGATCACCCTTGGATATTTCTCTTTGGTTTTAAATTCTCTTGTTTTCAGAACATGTGCAGATAAAGGGTTAACCTTGAGGCCACAGGTATGGACAGGTCTAGGTATGTGATCTGTTGGGCTGTTTTGCAAGGTGCTGTAAATGCTGCCAGGGTGTAATCTGACGCCAGGGAGGCCCGAGTGGCCAATGGCAGAAGGCAGAGAACAATGTGCAGGAACCAGAATGTCTGGTCTGGGGAGTGAGGAGAGCACCCGTCCTCCCTCCGTCCTGGACCCTGTTCCCTGGGAGTCAGCAGAAAGGTGAAATCAGGGAGAGAAGTCAGCCTGTGTGGCTGGATCGGCCGGATCCTATTGACTTTGCAGGTTTTTCTTTCTTTTAAAGCTGAACGAGGTTGAAGCTAAGGTGAGCTTGTTCAGGTTGCCAAAGGCCTGCTTCAGCTTTGCATGTGTCACCTGAAGCCTGGCTCTGAGACTTCCCATTAAAAAAAAAAATCATTTTGCACTTCATTCACATGAAAATAAAGCTACTTTTGAAAAAGTTCTAGGTACTTCACATCCCCTCACTGCTGCCCGCCCCCCTACCTGCCTTGTAAGGAAAGTCGCCTAAAGCAGGACAGCTACTTAAAAGACATTGCTGGTGATGTATATGGCAGTTGTATGGATTCCGAGAACATATTTTAAAACTTGCAAAACTTTTTCTTACATTTTTTGAATATTTGAAATAATTTAAGTTTAGAGATTGGAGTATAGACACATTTTCTTTTTGAATTAAGTTGTGAGAACCCTGAGCACAGTGGGGAATGATTTATTCTTGTATTTTCTTCCCCTTCTATTCTGTGTGTGGAGTATGCGATTTAGAGAGGGCTGTATCATGAGATTTATTTTACAACTCCTGCATTTTTTGTTTTCTTATTCAGTAGGAGCTGAGAGATTAACTACCTTTCTTTGGGGAGTTCAAATCTGGTTACTTAACTGTAATGACATTTTGATGTGGTTATCTTTTTTCTACATTTACAAATTTCTAAATGTGAGAATAATACTATATTTAAAGAACTAGCAAGAAAAATGTCACTAAAATATTTTGATGATTTATTAAGTTGTGATAGCTTTATAAAAAGGCTTGATAATAATGTGCCCTTTTTGACTCAGCCGTACCACTTCTGGGTGTTTATCCGAAGAAACCCAAATACTAATTTGAAAGACATATGGTCTCTGTTCATTGCAGCATTATTTACAGTAGCCAAGATGCAGAAGTAACCTGGGTGAATGGCTAAAGCAGTGGTATATACACACAATGGAGTATTACTCAGCCATGAAAAAGAATGAAATCCTGCCATCTGCAATAACATGGATGGACCTGGAGGGTGTTAGGCTTAGTGGAATAAGTCAAGGAAAGACAAATACATGATTTCACTTACGTATGGATTCCAAAAATGTAAATGAGAAAACAAAACAGAAACTAACTTAGAGATACAGAGAACATTTTGATGGTTGGCAGACGGGAAGAGGGTTGGGGATGGGTGAACGGGGGTGGGGGGGAGGATTAAGCAGTACAATTGGTAGTTAGAGAATAGTCAAGGGATATGAGGTACAGCATTAGGAACATAATAATGCTGTAATAACTATGTATGGAGTCAGATGAGTACTAGATTTATCGGGGTGACCACTGTGTAAGGTGTGTAAATGCCAAATTGCTGTGTTGTACACCTAAAACTAATATAATATTGTATGTCCATTGAAACATTAAAGAATATTTTGAAAAATGTTTCCTTTTCACTTTTTAGGCTGACTGAAGGTAAAGCAAGATGGTATGACATAACAGAGCTTGGGAAAGAATAATTATAGTAAAATTTTAAGATTTAAAGCAATAATAGAAAAAATCTACAAGCTCCTATGCTTCAGTTGTCCCAGGTAAAAATATGCTCGCAAATGATTTAACAAGCATCAAGAGGTTGCATGAACTAGTGTAGAGACCTTCTCTAGGATGTTTGTGTAAGGGATTTTGTATTTTCCCAGATGTTCCACAAAAGAACACTACTGATGAAGTTCTGTTAACGTAGATAGAGGGCCGTGTGTAGGAAATTGGGCCAGGAACCCGCCTGTCTCTTGCTTTGTTGCCAACGCCACTGTCTGTGTGACCTTGGACGAGTCAGAGTGCTCTAGCCAGCATTCTTCAGCTATTCATGGAGTTCATTGTCCTAGGTGATCCTTAGATTTCTCTAAGCTCTGAAATCATGTGATTCTGTACTTATTAGATTGAAGGTGGGCAGGCCCTTGGAAGATTGTGCAGAATCTCTTTCATACCACCGATGTATTATTTTCATTTCTTTCGGGAGCTAATATAAAGCATTCTACTATATTAGAAAACAAATGAAAAGGCCTAACTATGGTCTGTTATCCAAGAATTTCAGTCATTACAATTTATGGGTTTACCACCTGCTTGTTTCTACTTTACATAGCTTCTCTTTTCTCTCACTTTTCTTATTCTGTTTTCTTAAAATTCTGTTGTATTTCTTCTAGTGTAATTTTTTTCCCCCCGAATATACCTGCTTTTCTTACAATAGGTATGTCTATAGATTGAGAAGGGTCATCTATTAGGTTCCTACTTCATGTAAAAATTCTGTTCATGTACTTGGTATCTGGGATTACTACAGAATTCTAGTTCTCTAGCAACTCCCAGCTGTGTGTGTGTGTGTCCACACACACACACACGCACACACACAGAGTCTGAATAGTCTATTAGAGGCAGTCATTCTAACGAAAGGTAGTCACTCAAACACCCCATCGCTCGAAGCAGGTGAATTTTACCTTCTTTGGGCCAGAAGTATCTTTTCTAAAACCCTGTTGCTTTTTTGTTTGACTGGTTCTTTTTATTTATCAAGTTCCATATCGTGTTTAACGAGTTGGTGGTCCAGTAGCTTCCAAAGCGTATACTAATGATTTTTTTAATACTGTTTGGAATTAACGGCTTTTTAGACCCTGTATTTTATTAAACCCTTTTGAAGGAAACTTAAACTTGTATTTGATCAGGGATTGAGACAGCAACGGTGAGAAGTGTTAAAAACTGATTTTGACGATCATATGTTTTTATAAGACCTGAAATCTCTTGTAATAAGCACACGTTAGCTCTTTGAATGTGTCGTAGCAGCCAGTAATGTGGCTGAGGGTTTTGGGGTTGCAATCAGTAAATTCTCTTCCTGGGAACAGGCGCATAATGGAACTCTGTGTTAAGAGAAGCTTGCCAGACAGGGTGAGGTCCTAAACTCGAAGCAACTGGATTTATCAAATCGTCACATTTTTAGGCACTGGGATAGACTTATGCTTTTGTTGCTCGTAGGCCCTGGTGTTCCTTGTTGACGTCTGGCAAATAGCTGTGGTAAAGGTGACTCCCAGGGAGTGTGGAAATGAGATGTAAGGAATAATTAGTTCCCTGGCAGGCACCTGTCACCTGTCTCTTGCAACGTACTTAGACTATAGCGAAGCTCACGTTTATTGTGTAAAATTTAGGTGATAGGTATTTTGTATTTTGCATTTTATCTCCACAACCACTCTAGATTTTGGTGTTATTTAATATATTCAGTTCATTCAGATTGAGGAAACTGGCTCATATCTGCTTTACAACGAGAGGAGACTGACAGTAGGTTACTTGTCCAAGGTCACAGTGCAGAAGATTCTGTTCAAACCCAGGTTGTCTGACTCCGGAGCCTGTGTTCTTGTTTTTCTTGCCTTGCTATTTTACCTTAAATCTGAAGCCTATTTGGGCGATAAGAAGTTAGGAACCTTTTGCTGAGACATTTTCTGGCATGTCTCCTTGAAGAATAAGAATATGGTCCTGAAAAAAGAAAAAAGCTCCTGACCCAGTCGAAGGACATGAGAGTCAGGAAGTTTTTATTATTTGGTAGCTGCCCAACTATGTGATCTCTCAAAACTGTGCAAATGAGTTAGCTGCTTTTATGTCTTTGTTCTGAGTGGACGGTTTTCACTTACCTTTTTCCTTGTTATTTTTTAGAGGCCTTTTTCCTCCTCAGTCTGAGTACCCATGGTTTTCCACACTAGAGCAGTTTTGGGGAATAAAGTGATAATTTCGGTTTTGGACCTGTTTGAGGCATGCTGACTGTGAGGGGCATCGAGGTGGACTTGCCTCCGTGACATTCAGTGAGCAAACTTGGAGCTCAAGGGCTGAACTGGGGATGGAGATTTGATTTGTCCCCATTCAATGTGTGTATTTACTAAGAAACCTTTGTTCTAGACTAACACAGCATAAAAGATTTGGGTAGTTTGTGGCAAGGCTGTGTGTTGGGGTCATGGAGACTGTTGACTGAGATGGGGATTCTAGGTGTAGCTCTGTTATGCTTTCAAAGTGTAAGACCTGGGGCAGAGACTCCATTTACTCATGAGACAGTGAATCACTGACCGAGATGTTCAGTCTCATCTGTTACTGCAAAAAATTTCATATGCAGGGGCCTCTGAGATGTTTAGATGATACCTCTGGATCCAAAAGCAGAAAATTTCTCAAGAACCATGTTGGTACCACAGGTTATATAACTACTCAGAGGAGAGGAAGAATGAGAGAAAGAAAGAGTGAGAGAAGACAGAGGGTCAGAGGCCCAGTTAAGCCAGTAACATAATTCAAGAGCTGCTGCTTTGCTGACACATTTTCCGTCTGTAAACTTCTGTATGGAAATGAATAAAGCTACCCACTGGAGTAAAGGTGTCTCTTCCTGGCCTGACAAATGACTTAGTGAGAATGGGCCGTCATTTCAGTTGTGGTTTATAGCTGTTTGTCGCTAGTGTGAACCGTAAGGCGTACATGGATCGCTTGCCCTTGTTTTTGAGACTGAGAAAAACGATTTTTAAAGCACAGCAGCGTGCAAGAGCTAGCGAGGACAGGGTTGTGACTGCACTGGAAAAGAAAGTGAAACTTTACGTGGACGTGTTCACATTGGTTATTGGTGCAGGGTCACTTTGTATTTGCGAATAAAGGGATGTTGGAATCGTTGTTTGAAATTTAACCTTTTAGAGAGAAACTTTTGTATCAGGAGACGTCCCTTGATTCTGGTTATACTTTCTTTCTGTGGTTTTTCAAGTTTAGGATAACAGTTTCTTCACTGTCAAAAGCCCTACAGTCATCCTTTATCAAGAATATGCGTAGAAATAGCTTAAATATCTAATGATAAATTTTTAAAACAATATCTGTCATTAATGTAATTCTTTTTTATTATTACTCTGAGCACACAGGTTTGGCAGGTACAGAAGAAATTTTAGACGATGATTACTTACCCAGAGAGGTTTCGCTCTGGTTATCTTGGTGCCTGGCACATTGCTTTGCAAGTAATATGCACCCAAACATTAATTTGGTTGAATTAGGGGGACATCATTTTCAGATGGGAGACAACGTACAGTGAGTGCTAACTTCGTGGTATGGGCAATATGTGCTGTGTTTTTGAAGGTCCACGTAGGTCAGGGCAGAGGCTTTGCGAGAGGAATGGTATTTGAGCATTTAAGAATAGAAAAGATGCGAATGGATGCTGAGAAATGGGAGAGGTAACCCTAGAAAGGGAATAACAGAAGTTGAGAAGGGGGACAGAAACAGTGTAGTCGTGTGGAAGACCATAGGAAGGCAAGCCTCGTGCAGAAGAATTGGGCTGGGTGATAACTTAAAGGAACAGATTGTAAATAACATTGTCCAAGGTCATGTGTGTCTCGAGTTTATATGTCTGTCTGTAACACTCCCCCCCAACCCCAGATATGGTGCATTGCTCAAAAACTACCTGAATGTGCTAAAAATACCTGATGTTGGAGTTAATTCATTGTTGAAAGGGGTGGGGTGCATGAATGTGGGAAACTGCCGGGTCAGAATTTAGTGAGTGTAAATATTACCTGAGTTGAATTATTAAGCCTCATTTTATTTTTATTTCCAGTTAGAGAAATCAGTCCACTGTGACTCCCGGAGTCCAGAATATATATAAGGAATTGACTTTACTGAAATTAGGAGAGCAAGTATATGACTTGGCTAGCATATAATAGTTGGATTTAAATTTTCTGGGACACTCATTCACCAGCTCAGCTTTATTCCTGAACTCGTCTCTTTAAAATTAAATTGTAAACGCTGTTTCAAAAAACAAGATGTTATGTAATATGATTATTTTTATATCTGTCTTTTCATTCACACATGTGGCCATAACCACATGATGCAATTATTAATAAAATTAAGATAAACTTTTAAATTAAAGTTTTCCTCTTACTTTTCTTAGCAGCAGCAGCAGCAGCAGCAGCAGCAGCAGCAGTAGTAATAGTAGTAGTAGTAGTGTGTGTGTGTGTGTGTGTGTGTGTATTTTTTAAAATAGACTAGCATCTTTGGAAGGTCCTTTTTAAGTAAGCATTTCTTCTTCCACTGTGAAATTTTTCTCACTCTTCAGTTGCGCTTCTGTTTTTCTGCTATTGTAAAGTGCAGTTCTTTGCATGTTCTAATTTGCCATGACGTGGTCAAGTGCTGTTTCCTTCCTGTTGCTTGCAGCCTGTGCTAGAGATAAGGATACATTTCAGCGCATTAAAACAGAAGCCACTGAAGACAGGCTCTACATGGTAAAGCATTCTGCTTAGCAGAAACCTCTTTAAATAACAGAAAGCGAGTTTTAATTTCTGTTTATTTTTGAAAGCTCTTAAAATATTATTTAATAAACTTTATATGTATTAGGCCGATTTTAAATTCTTATATATAGTAGGCCTAACAGGGAGACTGTCTGAATGTTTCTATTGAGGCAAAAACACACGTTCTGAAATTACTCATGGAGTAGCATTTCTTGTGTATGTGGGTTTGTGGGAAGAAAATTGTTTATAAGTTCTTTATTGCGATTATAAACCTAGTTATTGCTGGGTAGATATATGTATATTTTTAAATATTGGGTACTTCAACAGTAGTTTATCTGGGTGGAGAGGAGAATGGCTTTATTTTCAGTAATGAGAGGTGATTTTATCTTAGCCGTAACAAAATCTTCAGGAAAAATATGTCTCTAACTTAAAAAACCAACCAAACAAACAAAAACCCCGTGTTCATTAGTCACCTTGATTTTGGTTAAAAACATGAACAAAAAAATACTTTGGAGGCACTGACCTTGGTATCAGTTGTTATATTCTAAATGGGTACTCTTGCTTTTTTTTTTTGTAATTAACTTAAGCTTTTGTTTTTCAGGCCAAGAAGATCTAGAGAAGAACAATTTCAGAAAAATTGCCTTCGTTTGAATAGAATATCAGTGAACCAAGAAAATTTGAAGTTCTTCCCTAACGAAAACCTGGTTATATAGTAACTTCACAGACTTAGCTGAGGGTGTTTTACCCAAAATTGTCACTGGCTTCTGCTGCCTGATACTTGAACCTGGGTGGAGTTTTTCACATGTGGATCTAAGGGGAATGCTTTATTATGGCTGCTGTTGTCCAACAGAACGACCTGGTATTTGAATTTGCTAGTAACGTCATGGAGGATGAACAACAGGTATGAAACTCCCCCGCCCCAAAACTGGATTTTAATAAATCTATTATTAGATTTCTCCACTTGTATCAGAAATTATTTAATCTGAAAGGCTTGATTAATGTAAAAATTTAGATATTTTAAATTTAGAGGTAATGTGATCTTACGTTTTAAGTACTAGTTAATTTGTTAGGAATCTTGTCCTTTGGTGTGGTCACAAGAAAGTAATACTTTTGAGGTTAAGCTTGTTTTTCTATAAAATGAGACATAAATAGCATAAGTAACTATTTAAAACTACTTTGAAAAGTTTTAGAGGGCATATTAATAAGATTTGTAAATTTTTTATAGTATATGACCGGTGATTGTAATAGTTGCTTGCAGTTCTACAGTTTTAATATATGTGGCTAATTAATATTCATAAGCAGATGAAAAGATATTAGCAGTCCCAGAATCACACATCATTTCAGTCCAGAGCATGTGACTCTGAGGAAGTTACTTACTTCTCTAGGTTTCATCATCTTTTGAATGAGGGGATTGAATGGAAGAATTTCTAAGTTGCCTTTTATTGAATACATACAGGAGGAGCAAATTCCTGTTTTTAGAGTGTAAAGCAGATCCAGGAGATATTGAGAAAAGGATCTAAGTTGACTCTACCCCTCCCCGCCTTTTGGGTTGGGGTTAGGGGTTCTTGGGACTTTATAATTGATTTAATTTTAAACACGTTATATGGGAATATGACACATGATGTGGGAGCAATGGTGTGTACAGAGACTCAGTGTACTGGAAAAAATATTTTGAGGACTAGTAGGCTTCCAATAATCCTAATAAGGTTGATTTGCATACTGAAATGAGCCTAATTTCAAATACCTAACTTTAATATCTAATAGGTCAATTATAATGGGTCATGCTTTCATTCTAGAAAGTTACTCAGATAATGAAGTTAATTCTTACTTCTGGCAGGGCATTATAATTTCTTAGCTGTTTGTATTATCTATTGAAGTAATAGAATAAAAAATCATAAACTACAAAAGATCAGAATTTGGATTAAGGTGCCTTAAAATCAAGATGAGCATTGGGTAGGGAGGAAAAAATTTGAGAGAGAGGATTGCTTGTTCTCAATTAAAAATATATTCATAGTTACATGGATTTACTCTAGAGACAATAGAAAAGGTACCTTAGGAGGAGAAAGTGTTTCGGATTTGTTTTAAAGCAGGATGTTTCTGTGTACGTTAAGGTTTGAAAACAGTGTTTACTGTTCAGCCCTCTGAGATGAAGGATCCTGGGCTTGATGTGGTGAGGATGTGGCTGCAGAGGACAGAGCTTTAAGCCACTCACTGGCATGCTCCAGTGCAGCGGCTTTGCCCATGCTGTTGACCACCAGAAATACGTGGTACATCATGGTGCCAGTATCCACACATGCATCTACACACCCTTCCAAGAAAGTTTTGTCAAATAACGCTTACCCTTGCTATGTGTGATGTGCTCGGTTTCTCTCGGAGAGGTTATCGGTGTCTTTGAATGGGGAGATGGTGCTCTTAACGTCAGAGGCATGCATGTGTGCTTTCCTAAGTTATTTGATTTTATTTAACAGAAGGAATATATATTTTATGCATGTATTATTATAAGGACTTTACAAATGTTGAACATATGAAGGAAATATTATTATCCATATATTACAGTGAGGAAATTGAGACCGAGAGAGGTTACCAGTATCGACTATTTGATGTTTAATTTTTTAGACAAAGGCCTGAACAAAAGAACAGTATATGTACGTACAGACCTACATAGAGCAGATGTTTTTAGGATACAGATGTATGCCAAGCCATTTTTGTGACTTGTCTGCTAACACTTAATATATCACTTTTTTCACATGATGGATGGGCCATTACTTTGCCAGTCTCTGATCATGGACAACTGGCTGTTAACAATATTTTGCTGTTATAAACAGTATTGCAGTGAACGTCCTCGTTGAGGTGTGGTTAAGAGCTCAGATGTTAGAGTGAGAAGACCTGGGTTTTGTTCCTCACTCCACCTCCATGACATGACCTTGACTTTGAGCAAGTTACTTAACCTTTCTGTGCCTTGGTTTCCTTATCTACAAAGTTAGGATGATAATAACTGACTTGATATTGTAAGGTGGTTGTGAAGATTAAATGAGCTGATACATATACGGCTCTTAGAACCATGTGTGGCACATAGCTAATCGTTTCTGAGCTCTATCAGTTTGTTATTGCATCTCTCTATGTGTGTAATCATGTATAACAGTATTTTTGTACAGTTGTGTGATTATTTCTATAGGATTTTTAAAAGTAGATTTACTAAGTTTATGAAAAGCATAAACTTACCAACAAATCATTCTTCAAAAAGGTGGTGCCATTTTTTTCTGCCACCACTAGTATATTTCCTACAGTATCACTAACAGAAATCTTGTTTTTCTTTCTGGTGACAATTACATTTTACTATTTTACTATTTTAATTTGGATTTTTTTCCTTAACTACTAGCAGTGAGGTTGTTGAATTGTTTGTTAATTTAATCTATTTTTATCTGAATTTTCTTCAAATTACTTCATAATATCCTTTCGCTCAGTAGGAGTTTTTTATATATTATGGATGTTACATCATTATCACTGTCTTTTAACTAATTCATTATATAGTTAATGATGTCTCTTTGTGACATGAGGCAAATATTTTGTCCCTGTCTGATACCATCTTTTAACAATAAGCTATCTTTTGCCCTGTACAAATTTTAAATATTTATGTGATAAAATTTACTTTTTATTTATTTTTTTTGGTTTCTGCTAAATTTTTCTCACCCCTAAAATTATTAAGTTTTTAAAAATGTTTTCTTCTAGTATGTTTTATATGTTTAACTCCTCAGTTCAGATGAAATCTGATTTTTAAGAATATAAGGTACAGGCATATAATGACTCTTTAATCCCACAAATGGGGATATTGGCCCTTCACCGTTTATTGAATATTTTGTGCTTTTCATACTAAGACTGCCATCTCTGTTATATATTAAAGTATCATTTGTAGGCCTCAGTTTTGAACTTGCTAGTGTATTCCCTTTCATTTAACTGTTTTTGTATTGTGCCAATGTCATACTGCTTTCAAAAGTATCACTTTAGAGATGTCACATCTGATAAAAAAATTGGGGGCTAGAGTATTGAATGAACTTTAGAAGTAGCTTGTTAAGTTACATAAAACTGTTGGGGTTTTAACTCTTCAAAGTTTAAAAGTATTTTTCTTTTAAAATAATTTATTCTTTTGTGTGATCCTATATCGGTTTGATTGGTTGGTGCTTTATGCAATCACTCTTTGAAGGCACCAGATTAGAATGTATTTCCTGTTTTCAGTTATGGTCTGTGGTTATGAGAGTAGTTGTCTAAAGAACCTGATACTGGTAATGTCTGGTTGCCACCTCCCTGATCATTTCCCCTTCTACCAGTTCATACTCCTCAAAATGGCTAGGAAGAACCCGTGTGGGCAGGGACGGGGCAGGGGAGGCTGGAAAGGAGATGTCATTGTTGGTGCTGACCAGCCACCTGCAAGTCTCTGCTCGCTGTCTGTTCCAGACTGGGAGTTTTTGTCGTCGTTGTCTTGTCTTGTCTTGTTTTGTTTTTGTCTGTTCCAGACTGGGGATATTTGTAGCGAAAGCGAGGCACTTCGGTGGGCCAGCAGTGCCGTCAGTATTGAATCACAGTAAACTTCAACTGGAAGGTGCCTCAGTTTGACCTTATTAAACAGGCATGTTCTCCTGGTGAATATATGAGAATAAGAAGAGAGCTGAAGGCTGTGGATAAAAGTTTCTAGCGAGAAGGAAACTTGACCACATATATGCTCACATATTCCAGAATTTCAATTTAGTGAAAAACAATGGGTATTTCAGTGCTTTTTAGGATTTTTATATATTAGTATATCATTTGACATATCACTTATAAGTTTGATATGTCACATTTTTATTGGTTCTAAATAGAACTTAGCAAATCATATTTATGCTTCGCAGACTTAGTTCACTAGGAAGAAGCTTGGTGACATGCTTGGCAAAGTGAGGCAAATATTTTTATAGAATATAGGAAGGTGGTCTTATGACATTATTAGGGTGTCAATAAGCTTGCTCTGACCCCAGATTCTAACAGGTAAACAGTGCCCAGTAATTCTCGTGCAGTGTTTGGGAATCACTGCTCAGTGTAACGCAGATGAGCCCACGGTGCTGTGGACGCGGAATGGAGCCTTTGACCGAATTGCAACTTTGGGAAATTACGTCTGAACTGGATCTTGAGGGAACATCCAATTTATAGGGCAGATGAAGAAGGGAAAGTGTTCCAGAACAGGAGGATGCACCAGCTCTCTTGAGGGATTGCTCTTGACTGTATAATCAATGTAGACACCTTAACCTGTGCTTAGAAGCTTTTCATGGTGTCTGTCTCGTGCTCTTTTCTGTACTGTATTGATTTTGCGTCTACTGTGTAGTGTTCTCAAATACCTTTTTTCCCTCTGTCTGATCTCCCACATTCACAGCTGTTTAAGTTGTAATTGTCTTTCGAGATCTTAGGACAAAACATACTAATTTCAGGAATTTATCCAAAAGCCATCCCTTCAGGAGTTAACAGCTTTATCCTCTTATTCCTATATCACAATTGTCATTGTCACACATTTGCCGTGGGAAATGTTCACATATCTATCACTGATTCCTCCAGATAAGTGCTAAACTGCTTGAAGAAAGGGGGTGCCCCAGGACATTAACATCATTTATAATACATTTATTGGTTGAGTCTTCTTAAAGATTTTTCTTCCCCCTCTTCTGTTGGGAAAATGAGGTGGGATATATGTGTGCGTAGTGATGGCCCTCATCATATCAGAAGACCTTTGAATGATGAGAGGGATATCCTGCTCCGCGACCGTCTTGACTACAGTATACATTTTTCTGGGCCCTATTTGTCCACATTCTCACTTAGTGTGTGGGCAGCATGGCCATGTCACCATGATCCAAGACCAGAAACAAATATTCACGGAGTCTTCTTTCTGACACGTATTCACAACTTTTCTATTGTATATATTTAGTGAAAACACCTTAAAATAACTTAAAAATTATCATTGAAATTATAAATAAGTATCCTTAAATGATGGTGATCACGTTTATTAAATCTGGTTGGTAAGCACATGGATGCTTTTATTTTTCTGTCTGCTGTAGATTTAAATTACCCGCCCCCCCAAATCAGGAAGACTTACCTCCATTTAGAGCCTTTCTCTTTCTTGGGAGACTCCTTCAAATTGCAGTGGGGATTTTAGACGTGGTTGCATCTTGAGAATGAGGTTGTCTTCTGCAGATGGAGAGAATGCACATTAGACTGTAGATCACATGAACCTGCCAATTTTCAGCCAGGATGGTAAAATTCTGTCAGGTCAGGGGTTAAGCGTACCCCAGAACTAGAGTGGGAGGAAGGAGCTGATAGTCTTCTGTGCGTAACTTGACAGCACTGGGCAGGCTGAGATGGGATAGTAGTAGGGCAGGGCAGCTAACCTGGGCTTGGAAACCGTGGGTGCTGTCATTTCACATAATTCTGGGTCGTGCGGCCACTCTGCCCGTTCCCGTTGCTCTCTTTCTGAATCTTGACATCAGGTTTATCAGATCCCTTATAAGTTTGGCCACCTGTAACACTGACATACGGAAACCAGTTGTTACTTTTCTGTATTTCTGGAAGAGCCTTCGTCAAAGGAGTTATGCCATAGAGACCCCAACACGAGCCTCATTATCTCTGGGGAACAGCCGACTTGGCCTGAGGCCCGAGGCCCTCTTTGGGTCGTGCAGAGGGATCACCCTGCCTGGCGTTTGGCCTGGCTCGTCTCCCTGCCAGCTGTTGGCAGCAAGAAAGGTGATGGTTATTAGGGAGGAGGAGCAGGTGAGGGGAGCCCTGGGAACTTCGTATTACCGTCATCTGCAGAGCCACCTCTCAGAGGCCCTGTGACCACCTCTTAGAAAAGAATGTGGATGAGCCATTGCGTTGGGTAGGACCTGGCCCCGAAGAGCTCCAGAAGTGTTCAGGGATGAGTTTTAGTGACTGATGTTCACTGAGCGTAATGTCCCACACACTGTCATGCGCTTCGTAAGGATTTTCCTAGTTAATTCTAACCACAATGGTGTGAAGTGGGTACTCTAATTCTCGCGTTCTGGAAGAGTAAAGTGAGGCTCAGAGAAGGGAATCAATATTTGTATTTATCTATTTCCCCAAAATGCTATTTTTAAACAATAAGGTTTGTGTTGCTCAATTTTTTGTTGGGGGATGGCATTAGCAATGTCTGTCCTCCTATAAAGTACTCGATCACCCAGAGCAGCCTCAGTGGGTAAAGAAATTAGTACCTCATTGATGCATCTCAGTTTAGATACGTGATTTTGAAATTTTTTGCTTCCTTTCCATTTCACTTACACAAAACATAAAGGGTAAACAGTTATATAAACAGATAGTGTTACTGCATTACTACTGACCATACGTCAGGGTCACCTTCAGCACTGTTTAGAAAATATTGGTGAAAATAATGTCCTTTGATTTAGCGAAGTAAAAAGAAAACTGATTGTTGATAATTTGTTCGAATGTGAATTTAACACGTGGGTCCCTTAATAACGTTGGTAAATCTATATGCATAATATTAAATAAGTTAGCAGCATAGAGGTGAGATTTTCTTTTTTAAAACACAGTAACCAAAATTCTCAATATTAGGGCAGTTCTTTTTTTTTTTTTAAATAAGAATTATAATGTAGTGATTGGTAATACATTAATGAGCTTATCTGTTTCATGTGGTTCCTCCTAATGTGGCATTGAGCACTGAAGGTATGAGGCAGGCCACAGGGAAGTTGCCTGGGACTTGTGGAGTTTTGGAGAAGGAGAATTTTCCTCTTAAAAGTGATAATTTAGGCAACAATTTAAAGATTTACTATATCTGATGGTTTTGTATGACTTGTGTACTTCTCTCATCATTATACTTTATTTCCTGCCATGGGCAAAAAAGCAAACAAACAAGAACACTTAGAAAAAATTCCATTCATCCTTCGGAAAGCTACTGTGAAGCTTAAGGAACTAATAACTTCGCCCTCCGTTCCCTCCCCGGCCCCAGCGTGTAAGCACATTCAGAAATAATTTGGTATTAAAGATTAACCTGGGAGGCAGTTTTTTAAAAAGTGATTAATTTGTGTGCATCTAGATCAACTCCTTACAGTGTCAACATAATATTCTGAAAATTGATATTTCTTGTCAAATGAGAGTCTGTGTGATGTGGCATTGACAGTGTCAGCTTGGGGACCAGGCACCGCCACTTAATAGCTTTGTGAATTCATACAAGTTTTTAAATTCCACTGAGTTTCGATTTCCTCCACCAAAAACGAAAGGATTCCTTCCCAAGGTTACAAGCATTAATGTTTATGTAAACCTTTAGCAAGAGCCTAGTACAAAGGAAGCAGTCAATAAATGTGGCAGTTACTGTATTAATGACATGTTAAATAAAAAAAAATGTGTTAAAAGTGTTGTGTGTTCCACTTTGTACTCTACATATTACTCAGTTGTTTTGATTACGTGAGGTAATGAAGGCGAATTTTATGACTGTGTACCAGTGAGACACATTCATTGTTTCTTTTTCCCGTAATATTTTTTTTCTTTGACATTTAAGAATGACTAGCTTGGTGTTAGAATAAGCCAATAAACTCATCAATCAGGATTTTAAAAATCTGACAGATTTATTCTGTGGGGGAAAACTGTCCTTTAACATTATAACATGTTTTTTTCGCTTGACGTAGTCTGACTTGGAGCTGTTCGATTTTTTTGGAGTGACTCGTTTCTGTCATTGCCTCTGATCAGATAGCCAGTATGACTTTTCTGTTTTGGAAAAGGCTTTGTTGCCGTGTAACTGCCTATGTTCAGGAAGGCCTTGCCTCATTTCATTCTATGATTTGTACATATCATATAGGATTCTTGTCAAAGCTCATAGTTTAGGAGTAGGAGTTGCTTCTTTAATTATGATTTTACTTAAATATTTGTATATAGAACTGGCATGTGTAAAAACTATCGATCTGATAGTGACTGCTGTGATGTTATCTAGTTAGTTTCTAAGTAAACATTTAAACCTGGTTAAAATCTATTAAAACTCCCAAAATCTTTTTTTTTTTTAACCTCTTAACTGATTCTGTCCACACTCAGACTTAGACACACACACACACACACACACACACACACACACACACACACACCAACGTAGTAAACTTTTAAAGTAGGCACTCTAATGACAAAATTAAGATTGTTTGCAGTGATTATTTTACTTTTTGAAATCCATGGCCACGTTGTAATTTATCCTGGCTCAAAAAAGAAAAATCTGGGCAAAGACTAAAGAAGGCCAGTTGTCATATAAGACCTAAACTGGGATTAGATTTAGCTGGTCAACTCCTCAGGGGTTTACAACGAAATTTCAAACATTATCTCTGGGAAGTCTGGAGAGAAGACCATTTCACGTGGACCTTTCTGTTTTTCATGGTGCTGTCCAAGAGAGAAACTAGAAACTAGGCTTCTTCAGAAAAACTTCTCTCTTCTGGAGCCAAAAGAAATAAAACCTTTTCAGCTCTAGCTCTAATACAGGGTGTGTGTGTGTGTGTGTGTGTGTGTGTGTGTGTGTGTGTGTGTGAAAAGCCAACATCACACTCACACCAAAACCTGGCAAAATGCGTGCACGTGCACGAACAATAGGCGAACCTCAAACTGGATCTTGGTGTTCAGGCATGAGCTAATACTTATTGCCTCTTACCTTTGCCCAGGTCCTGTAAGTGTGTCTTTTCCCTTTGGATCCCCACAGTAACTGTGTACAATATGACAGTTTTTATTATCTTTTATGAATAAGGAAAGCCTCCATGTGGAGGAATCTCAGAGGTTGGATGAAGGGATGAGTGTTGCTCGGAAACACAACTGGAAGGTGACAGCACCTCTAGTGGAATTGGCTTTGACTCAAGAAAGCCCAAACTCTTAACCATGATGCTAGGGGAGATATGAAATGTAGGGAATCTGGAAAGGAATAGATTATCTGGAAGAATAGTAAGTAAATTGCCTTTTATAGTGATTATAACTGGGTTAAGTGGGATTTTTATTTTCTCTCAGATACATTTACGTATTAAATTTTTTTTAAAACTAGGTTCATGAACTACATTTTTAGTCAAGAAAACTATGTTTTACAAGTTAGACCATCTTGTTGTCGCTACAGAAACTTTACTGCTGATGGTTTTCATTTTCTTTTAAAACAAAGGCCAGAAGGGATAAGCTCCCATCAAGCGCTTCAGTTAATCAGTAGAAGGATTCTCATTTGTAGATAATAAAGCCGTTTTAACGACAGAATTTTCAAAGTATTGTGTAGAGGATTTGGCTGTGAAGAACCCTTCAAAAAAACTTCGCTGAGCCTTGGTGCTCTATTGCTCAGTCCTGGCTTGTTTTATGTGATACAGCAATTCCTGGAATCATTTAAGAGGCACCTGGAAATTGGTTGCTGTGTAGCTGTTGGGGACAGGAACTATGTGGAAAGGGGACAGTAATGTTTTATACTCCTGGAATAAAAGAACATTCATATATTAAGCTATTCTCAAAAACAATCTTTAAAAACATCATAGGAACTCGTTTAAATGACTTTAACTTTGAATTATTTTGTTTGCCAGTCCCCCTAATTTTGGGTGCGTGTATCCATCTAGATGTGCCGTGTCCAGACATTTTATTATGGTTTATGTGAGTGAAAGAAGGAATAGCAGATATTCTGTGATCTGGTCGCAGTCCCATCCCCTCAGCTGCTTGTTTCCACCTCTGCCCGAGAACATGCTCAGAGCTGAGAGAAGTACATGCAGAACAACAAACTGACATTTTGAGGTTGTTTCTCCATTCCGATGGATCTCTGCATTTTAAATCTTATTTACTAAAGTGTAACACACAAAAATAGGCACAAATCATAAGTATACAGATTGATAAATCTGCGCAAAGTAAACAGCTTTTGCTTTTAGTTGAAGCTAAATGGTGGTTTCTGAGAGTAGATGGTTAAGTTTTATTCACTGGTTTTCTGAAAAAACAAGAACCAGCTGTCATTGTAAGACTCTACTAGGCCAAGTCCCCCCCTCCCGCTTTATTGAGATATAATTTATATATAACATTATTTAAGATGTACAGTGTGATAAATATGTATATAACTATTAAGCCACGTTTTAAGTGTTTATTTCTATATAAATCACATATTGAAGAACTTTGATCAAAATATTTTACTAAATGCTTTCTATATGCCTTAACAGTATAACGAATGATACATTTATATGTTATTTATTTTTAAAACAGTTCTAGAAGGTAGTATTGTTCTTATATTAGACAGACACAAAAACTAAACCCTAAGCAGGCTGAATAATTTGCCAGGGCTCAGACACCCAGGGCATGTGCAGTCCGGCCTGTTTAAAGTCAGTCTGTCTCTGGAGCCTGAGCGCTTGCTGTTACACCCTCTTTCAACTCATGCGTATTTCTAGTGCACTTGCTTCATGGTAAATATTGTCAGATTGTATCCTGATAGAGTAAGGTATTTGTTTTTTAAATCACAGGTGAAGGAACTCATTATGAAGCAGTGTCTTCATAGAATGAGGCTTCAGGGCAGTATTCTGACTGGAAGAGAGGGCACAGGAATTTGTTTTGAAGATGTGTTTTCATAGCAAGTGCGCTGTTTAGTTCATATGTTTATTGGGGTGGCCTTGGAGTCGGAGGGCTACTGAAGATTATGGGAGGAGTAAGGCCTCTACAATGCAGCAAAAAGATGGTAAAAACTACTTGGAAGAATGCTCATTTTACGCCTATCTTTGAAAAAAAAAAAAAGGGTATCTACATTGGGGAAAGTTTTAGACTGTTTTTAACCTGCTCCTCTTCAGGAAAACATGTGATAGCCATTTCATTTTAAGGGGACATTGGCAGGATGTTTCACAATCACCACATACCAGATTGAACTCCGCCGTTAGAGAATATTTGCAAGTACTTTTGCTTTTTAACCTGTTGAATAAATTTACTCAATAGAGCTGGAATAATGATCCACAGTTTCTTAAATACCCACCTAGGCCTTTGGGTTGTGGCATGCTGAAGAAACAAGCAAACCTAGTCAGGGCAGTAACACTGTAGTCTTTACATATCCACTTTCCTCATTTTAACCTGACGGTATTGCCACATAAGTTGCCAGCCACAGTTCTATAGTGGGCGATGTTGAAATTTGGGGAACTGTCTCTCTTTCCTGCTAAAAACTTGCTTTGATTTTTATTGCTAAAAAAACTTAATTGCTTTCAACTCTTGTCCTGTATTTACTTTAATAGACAAGGAAACAGGTAAATGTTTTTCTCTTTGGAGCTGTTAAGACCTTCAATAAAGTTATAAAACAATTGAAAGTTCCGTTTGCTTGTAGAACCTGAGGCTTTGAAAACTCTGCTCTTTGGTAGATTTTAATCCCAAGGAGTCTTGCCTCTCTATTCCCACCCATCATTTGTGATTTATTTTGGTTCTATTCCAAAAACAAATAGAAAAATAACGTGCAATTGCCACACAGCAAAAGATCTCATAATAACTGTTTGGTCTTTTTGGATTTCTAGTATCTCCGACATTGACAGAGTTGACAATTTAGAGAATGCAGTTTTGCATCTTATAATTCTTCAGAGCAATGGTTCTGAATCCCGAGTGCACATTGGAATCACCCGAGAGCTTTAGTAATGGACCCGGGAACGTCCCCAGATAGTCTGGTTTATTTGATCCCATGTAGAGTCATATTTTGATATTTTTAGATGTTTCTCAGTGTACAGTCAGGATTGATAATCATTGGTAGAGTTTACTTAGGTTCCTTGATTCAAATAAAAGGTAATGGAAAGAAGATGCTTTGAGTTTTCAAATGAGATGTTTTGAGAGATGTTTGGATGACTTTTTTTTTTTTAAAGGAGCCAGCCAAGTGAAATGTAATATTTTTGTTGGGGCATCACTAGTGTTAACACCATCACGTCTGAAAGGTCCCGTTGCTAAGCATTAGGAACGTCGTGGCCATTTTGTGACTAGCTCTGACCTTCCAGAAGTCCTTTTAAATGAATGTTGGGAAGGGGTCTGGCTGAAATTACGTAGGAAAAACCAAGGTGAATAGGTTAGGGTCTTCAGCAAAGAAACCTGAAAAACGTCTAATCTCGACTTAGAAACGGAGCCAGTTTAGTGTCCACAGGGGACCGGTTCCAGGACCCTGCCGACGCCAGAGCCGAGGCTGCTCGCGTCTCTCGTACAGAGGCGGGATGTTTGCAGGGCACACGGGAAACCCCCTCTAGGTTACCAGCGCCCCTAGTGCAGTGCGGGTGCTCCGTACGGACTAATCATACTTCTCGTTCCACGAAGGCCGCAGCGGCTCGGCGAGACGGCCCTGCGACCAGGAAGCCTCGGGCCCCCACGAAGGACGGGCGTGGGGGTCCCACGCGGGGGACGGCGGGCAGCAGGCGCACGTGGTGCCCTGGGGACGAGTCCGACGGGGGCCCCGGGAAGGCCAGGGTGGGGGCTCACGGGGGCCGCGGGCTTCTCCGTTCCCCTCCTGCACCTCCCATCGCCCACGGCACGGTTCCGGCGCCTCCCCGGGGCCACCGGGGCCTGTGCAGTGGCCATGCGCAGTGGGCCCGTGGGCATGCGCAGTGGCGTGCGTGGTGGCCATGTGCAGCGGGCGTGCGCGTAGTGGGCATGCGCAGTGGCCATGTGCAGCGGGCGCGCGCACATGCGCAGTGGCGTGCGTAGTGGCCATGTGCAGCGGGCATGTGCGCAGTAGGCATGCGCAGTGGCCATATGTAGCGGGCGTGCGCACATGCGTGGTGGCATGTGCAGTGGGCGTGCGCACATGCGCAGTGTCCATGTGTGGTGGGCGTGCGCACATGCGCAGTGGCCCTGTGTGGTGGGCATGCGCAGTGCTCAGTCACCCGAGTCACGTGCCCCAGCGTGAGGGCGTGTAGTGGTCACCTGCAGCTAAGCTCCCGGGGAGCGTGGGGGAGGGCGCCAGGCACTGCCCAGCCTCTGGCCTGCCTGTCCGGCTTCTGACCTTGGGGAGGGGGCGGGAGGGAGTCCCCGGAAGCCGGCCACACACCTGGCGGCAGGTGTTCTGCTCAGCTGGTCTCGGGCCTCCTTCCCGCTCAGCTGCCCACCTGTCCACCCCCCACCCTGTCACAGCCATTGTGGGCCTGTGCAGTCCCCGCCAGCCAGCACCGTGTGACATTAAGAAGAAGGGTTTCCGCCCACAGTTAAATCTGCGCGTGTGGAGCCCGCAGAGACGGAGGGCCAACCGTGAGGAAAGAGAACCATGAGCCTTTGTTGCCGTAAGCTCCAGAGACCATTTGGAGTAGATTTTTATTAGAATATGCCAAACCACTGTTGCGTCAGTTTCAGGAGTGCAGCGTAGTTATTCCACGTTTACCTCCCGAAGGAAGGGTCACCGTGGAAGTCCAGCGCCCGGTTCAGCGCGCGGCTGTCGCAGCATAACTGACCGTTCCCGTGCGCACCCACCAGCCACACCCCCACGCCGGACTGGCTTTGCCCCTGGAAGTGTGACTCTCTTTTCTCCACATTCCCCCCATTTTTCGGTTTTTCAGTGACAGTTGACAATCCATATTATTTCGTATTAGTTTCAGGTGTACACATAGTGGTTCGATGTTTATATAATTTACAAAGTCTATTTCCCGCCTGGCACTTTATAGTTATTCCCATATCATTGACTATTTTCCATATGCTGCACATTATGTCCCCATTTTCTTAATACCAATTTGTATTTCTTAATCCCTTCCCCTTTTTCACCCCGCCCCACAACTCCTCTTCCATCTGGCCACCATCTGGCTTGTGTACCCTGAGCCCGTGGCTCTGTTTCTGTTTTGCTTATTTTGTTCTTTAGATTCCACATGTGAGATCATGTGGTAGTTGTTTTAAAATTAAATTGAGTCCTGTTATGGTTTGAATTACCTCTCCATGCCTCACTACACCCCAAACCCTATGTTGAAGTCATAACCTCTAGTATCTTAGAACGTCATCTTATTTGGAAATAGTCATTGTGATTGTCATTAGTTAAGATGAGGCTATACTGGAGTGGAGTGGGCCCCAAATCCAATGTGATTGGTGTCCATATAAAAACAGAAAATTTGGACACAGATACATACTGGGAGAATACCACGTGAACAGAGCGGACCTTCTCTCAGCAGCCCTTGGGAGAAGCCAGCCCTGCCAACACTTTGGTTTCAGACCTCTAGCCTCCAGAATTGTGAGACGATAAATTTCTCACCTGCTCTGTGGTACTTGTCCATATCAGCCCTAGCAAACTAAAACAAGTCCCTGTGTTTTATTTATTTTTAAAATATAAATCTAGGAAAATTCAGCATTTGAAATTTTGCCATGCCTTCATATTAGAGGTTGAGAACCATTTCTCTATAAAGAATTTTAGGGCATGTGGTTATGAAGTTCTCAAGGTTCCTGACAAAGACCAGCTGGTTGCCAGTCAGTTTAAAAGGCAGGAGTTTATCATGAGCCCAGATCAGCAGCTGGAGTCTCAGGAGTTGGTATTTTCCTTCTCTTTTTGGTAGTAGATTCATTACAGTCACCTGAGGGAAGTGTACTGGATGTACAGTTGACCCTTGAACAGCATGGGGGTTAGGGGAGCCTACCACCATTAGTCGAAAATTCTGGTACAACTTAAACTGGCTCTCTGCATAGTGGATTTCCAACCACAGATGGAAAATACTGTTTCCACTGCTCTTGATCTGTGGTTGTCAAATCTATAGATATAAAACCTGGGGATACAGAAGGCAGACTATGTATTTATTGAAAAAAATCCACGTATAAGTTGACCTGTGCCGTTCAAACCAGTGTTGTTCAAGGGTCAAGTCTATTTTGTATATACAAATTCAGGTGTATTACCTTAGACTCAGAGTTGGTACATTTCTTGTACATGAATTAATAGTTCCCTGGAGAAGTTAGAGTTGAACAACTTCAAATATACATCTTTATTTCAGTGGACTAGAGTGGCCCATACTTTTCATGAGAGGAGCAAATATCTTAGGACAAGAAGACAGTATGGATACATTGGGAGTGACCCTGGGAAGTCCAGGGGCCCAAGAGGGACTGGCTATGCCCACATGACAGTTTATAATAGATTCGGATTGGAGAGGCCCTGAAAAACAGTATTATCAAAAGTCCACATCAACAGAGCTTACCTATTCTACTTTTCTAAACAGAGCCAAGTAAGTATGTCAACAAAACAACAGGCACCGTGTTTAAGGTCAACCCCGGCAGTGTACAGGGAAAGAACACGTACCCTGCAGTCATTTGAAGTCAGGGCGCTACCACTTCCTAGCTCTATGCCTTGTGATAAATTATTTCCCTTTCCTGCAAGCTTGTTTTCCCATGTATGAAGTAGCCAATCCTAGTGTTATCTCCCTCATCAGATTCTCTGATGATTATATGAGGTGTTAATCCAGGTACATTAATCTCTTCTATTGTACTGTTCTAAACTTAGCTTTAGGATCCATGCCCTTAAAATACATCTTAAAATAGAACATGGAAGTGCCTTTCTGGGATCAGCTGGTGCTCTTCTTTCATTTAAAGTGGAGAATAGTCATGACAGCACTGAGAAAGGCCCTACGTCGCCTGGCTCACAGTCCTTTTCACGTGTTGTTACCTTCAAAATCACAGAATAATGAGACCCTTCTCATTCCTTTTTTAAAAAAATTATCTATTTATTTTTAAATTAAGTTTATCGGGGTAACATTGGTTAATATAATCATATCATTTTCAGGTGTACGTTATCATTTGACATCTGTATATTCTATTGTGTGTTCACCTCCCAAAGTCCGGTTTCCTTCAGCTACCCTATATTTGGTCCTCTTTACCCACTTTAACCTCCTCTTGACCCTTTTCATTCTTAATTAAGTTTTTTCTTCCAAGGAAACTAATTTTTTTCTCTCTGCTTTAGTATGTTTGACATTTTTCTTAAAAAAACAGTTTAAAACTATTAAAATATTTGAAATGAAAATAATCGCTTAAAGCAATTAGAATATGTTTGATTACACATAGACCGTCTCAGTTAGGGAACAAAAAACTGGTAACAGTGGCCACCTCTAGTGAAGGACACTCTCACCAGAGCAGAAGTAGGGTTGCCTGGAGTGACAAGTGACAGAGTGCTCCTGAGGCCTATAAATTCTGGAGGATAATCAAGTCCTCCAGTCTACCTACGGATTAGCAGAATAGGACAAAGCAGAAAGTAGTAACAAGTATCTGTAGTTGTTTGAAACTTGGGGACTATGTAGATTCAGATAAAATTTTATAGAGATATCCCGTGTCACATCCACACTCTTAACACTCATTAACCAAAATTCCTGGGCCCAATAGATTTGGATAGGGAGGAGAACTTTGGTTTCTGTTGGGTGAGGACGGCTCCTGTGAAGTGCATCGGCATACTACTGTCTCTGACTTAGTGACCTTGGGTAAACTTCTCAAGCTCATTCTTCATCTGCCAGTGAAATGGATGGAGATGGTAACTCCTCTTACCTGCTACATAGGGTTTTGCAGCAGAAAACGGAGTCATGTGAAAAGTAGCTGAGTTCTAGGCTTAGCTTTGTTCAAAGACTAGAAGCTTAACTTGAGATCTTCAGGAGGAAGAGGTCGGATTGTATGTGCGGTTTTCACCTCAAAAAAGAGAAGGGAAAGCCAGAGAGTCGATTATTCTTTGCTTTGGCCACTTTATGTGATACTTTCTCATGTGTATAAATCTTCTGCTTTCTGTTTTAAAACTCATGATTTGGAAACCAGTTTGCTTCTAAGTTCCCCTTTTTTGAAATAGGAAGAAACATTTTGAAATAAAACCTTCTAGATATGTTTTAGCATTGTTACTTCCAAATTTAAGAACTTAGCAGTCATGAAAGCATGAAAAGTATCTGTTTAGCAGCTATGATATATTTAATTTAGGCAATTAAATTCTTCTGATAGAAGTAATAGTTAATCTCGTGTGCAGTGCTACAAATATACTATTTTTAAAAGATGGAGACAGCAGACAGCTTAGTTATAATGAAACCATAAATAACATTTTTTAGTCTGGCAGACTTATTCAAGGAAAGTAGCAAAGTATCTGAAATTATTATGTATGGGCAGTAAGTTTTTCTTACATTTAAAAAGATAATATTCTATGGGAATATGTTTAAGAAACAGGATAGTTACATAGTCTTGAGCTATCTTCCAATAAAATACTAATTACAAAGGGGAAAAAAATAACTTTATAGTGAATAAACCTGGGGGACATGATCCCCACTAAGTGATCAAGTTAATGTCACTTCAAGTTAATGTAATTTCAAAATGGGATGAAAATGATATATTTGGAAGGATACAACATTACTTTCTGAATCTAATCTTGAGTTAATATAACACAAACCTAAATTGGGGGACATTTTATAAAACAACCTATACTTTTCAAGTCTCATGATCATTGAAGACAAAAACAGAACTGCTCTAAAGGGGAAATTTTTCCTGATGGAAAGTTGTCATGAAGAAATATGATGTTTACTAAACGAAACCTGTGATTCTAGACTGATCCTGAACCTTTTTTTTTTTTTCATTTTTTAAAGGACATTAATGAGACAATTGGAGAAATTTGCATAAGACCTGTAGATTAAGTAATAGTGCTATATGAGTGTTACTTTTCGGGTTTTGATCATTGTACTAATATGTGATAACCATGTTTTTAGGTAATGTACACATTAGTACTGAGGGTTAAAGGAGCAGTATGTCTGCCACTTTCAAACAAATCAGAAAAATAGACAGAAATAATAATATAGAAAGAGAATGATAGCCACGATTAAGTATTAAAATTTGGGGATTATGGATGAAGGTTGTAGGGAATCCTTTGTGCTACGTTTGCAAACTTTTTGAGTCTGAAATTAAAAGGAAATGGAGATCATATGAGGTTTGTCACTAATTAACTGATCTTTCCTTTTTTTTGCATTAATAGGCTGTTTATTGCATACCAGTAGTTTGGGGGAATAGTGATTTGAATAGAAATATTAATATGAAAAAGTGACAAAGGAATAATACCATTATAGAATGGCAGGTAGCTATGTTTGCAAAGTAATTCTATAGATAGCCCTCATTATTGTTACATAGTATTATGCTTCATGTATATGTTATATTAACATGTAAAAAAACCCTTTTTATTTGGTTTTCACTTTGATTAACACTGAATTCTTTTCACGAGCAATTAACAGATCTTTGAATAGCTCGTTCAAAACCCTCTCTGGGTCAATTTCCTCATCTAGAAAATGAGACTTGAATAGATTAAACAAGGGTCTGTTCAGTTCTAAAATTCTGTGGTCTTATAACTAGATAGAAAAACGAAAGTTAATTTTCCCAATTGAGTCAAAAGTTGTGAAATACGGCCTGTATGCCAAGTGACAGTAATATTTATTTAAACTCACAGACATTTTTCTGTCAAACTTTTGTTGAGATTTTAATTGTACATTTAATTGCATGTCACTTCTTATGTATTAATGATATTAGTGAATTTAATGTGGTTTTAAAGTTTACTTTTATAGTGAAAACCTGGTAGTTAGGACTCAAAACTGATAATGAAAGTTCATGTGGTTTTAGTAGACACATGAGTAGGCTCCCTGGGGCCTAAAAGGACTGTCATGATCCAAGCAGCTGATGATGTGGGAACTACACTGATGTCCTATAAAAAACAATTTTTGGTTAGATTTAATGAAAGCAAGACGTCATTAATCCTTTGTTCCCTTGCCCCTCAGCTTGGTGACCCAGCTATTTTTCCGGCTGTAATCGTGGAACATGTTCCTGGTGCCGACATTCTCAATGGTTACGCCGGGCTGGCCTGTGTAGAAGAGCCGAGTGACATGATTACTGAGAGCTCCCTGGATGTCGCCGAAGAAGAAATCATAGATGATGATGACGAAGACATCACCCTGACCGGTGCGTGTGCCTCCAGCGGGACCTTACTTCAGCAGAGTTTTAGCCAGTGTGGCGGCCCTGTGACGTGGTACCAAGACCCTAACTTGGTTTGGAATAACTGTCACCTGCAGGGGGTTGAGCCCTTTAAGGGGGGAAAGTACATTTTCTTTCTCATCTGCCCTCGTTTCACAGTGCTTTCTCACCTCCCCTTTCTTCTTGCTTAATCTATTGAGGAGATGAATGTGACGCAATCAGAGGCACACAACAGGAACCAAACCAACTCAATTCATCACGTCTTCTCTGAGCGCTCTTTATGTGCCTAGCTCTACCCCCCCGAGAACAATGAGAAGTTGTTTTTAGGAAAAAAGATAGGAAAGTTTTCTTTTCTTTTTTACTTCTGCTGCATGAAGCAAAATAAGAGGCTATGATCCAAATGTAGGATAAGGTGCCGAGATTTAAAGAAAAGTCCCCTTCAGGGTCAGCCCGACTAGTAGGATATTTAAAACGTGAAGAGTTCACTTCGTGAATATGGGGTGTAGTGGGGTTGTGATTTCATCAGTTTTAGAAATTGGTGAGTGTGGGCACTCGTGTCGTTGTGCATTTCCATCTTGGCCAGACGTGTTGGAAGTATGTGAGGAAATCAGATATCTGGAAGCCTTTGTTTAACTTCTCTGTCTTTGAGCGATGTCTTGAGAAAGCAAAGGACCTTGTACCCCTCCTTAGTCTAGAGCAAGGGTCGGTGGAGTCCTGGGCTTTGGAGACACTAAGGGAAGACAGAGAGGTGGGAAGGCACACTCCATAAACTGCACTTCTAAGCCTGGGCAGCACTGCAGGTGATTTACATGAATTACTGTTCACATTTATTGTTAATATGTTTAAGTATGGTAATAGCAATGTGTTAGCTTCTTTATATTTTTACATACATGTACTAAAATATGTAGAGATGAAACCTGGTATCTTGAATTTCTTTAAAGTAAACCTCGAGGGCAGTGAGTGGAGGACAGACGAAAGCAGATGGACCATGTGTGGATAATGGTTGACGCTGAGAATGGATATGTGAGAATTCATTATACTGTTTCATAATTTTGATTTTGTTTGACATTTTCAGTAATAAAAAGATCAAACTATTTATGGATTTGTGGCTTATATTTATGGCTGCAGCTGTCATCTGTAATATCTGATGCCAGATTTTCATGTTCATCAAAACACTTTCATTTATATCATTGATTTATCTCATATCAAGTTTGATATGAATTTGAACTTACAGAATAAATGTATGTGGATAAAATACCACTTTTTATCTGTTTATATGTTAGAAGTCTACACAAGGTTTTATTTGGCAAAAAGCTTGTGCTATTTAAAAATTTGAAAACAATTTGACTATGAGCTCTTTTCTTGTGGAGAATATTCTTTCATTGCCAGCCCTTGAGTATATAATAGTGAAGCTATTAAAGGAGATTGTAGAAATTAGATTTCTGCAAATGAAAGGTAACCACTATGACCATATTCATTAGTAAATCTCCTCTTTAAAAAATGCTATTGTGATTGTCTTCTTTCACATTTACTTCTGTCTTTACACGGTCAAACATAATTTTTAGTTATTCATAATAATTTCAGATGTCTTTAATGAGTTGTTCCTAAGTTATTATAGTATCACTGTTTGCTATCCTTGGTATGAATAATAGATTTTAACTAGTTCCCAGATTGTGACTAACCTATTATGAAGTTTAAAAATATGTGTATTGAAAGCTGTGGGTTTTATTATTGCCTACAAGAAGTTTGTGTCATCCGTTTAATGAAGGGCCAACATTTTCTTTATAGTTTTCAAAGCTAGATGTACTTTTCTTTGTTTTCTTTCCTGTTCCATGTGAGACCCACCAATTTATTTTGCATTAACTGACCTAAGCACTTCAGCTGGATGGAATAATAAACAGTTTTACAGATTTGACCATTGATAGTAAATGCATTTAGCAGACCTCACATTTTTTGAAATTTCAAAGAGTAGCATGATTTCTATATGTAGCTGCGGAATAATTTCTAGTGTATGTGACTTTAAAAGCAAGGTTCAGGACAGCTCAAATAGTATGCTTGCTAAGTTTTGTTTCAGGTAGGCAAAAGAACATAAATGATATGTGTGTGTTTGCTTATATTTAAAAAATAGTAAAACCAAAACTGATAAAAATGGTTCTTTACAGGAAGAAGGAGGGGACAGGGATGAACGCTAGAATTCTCTAAATGTACTTTGTTTTGTAGCTTTTACTTTGGAATTGTGTAAATGTTTAACAGAATGATGAAACAAAAATAAATGCAGAAGCAGGAAAATTAGAAATCTTTAAAAACCCAGTCTGATTTCTTCATTAACTGCAAAGAAAAGAGAGACAGACAGACAGACAGACAAATGAAAAGAAACTTAAACCTGTCCGTCAGTTGCAATTTCAGGATCTTGTTTGGATTCTGATTCAAACAAAAAACTGTCCGCCACTGCTGTTTATATTTGAGGCACTGGATATCTGACATTAAGGGAAGATTGTTTGTTTGTTTTTTAATGTGTAATAATGGTATTGTTTGTTTTCAAAATACAGCCCTTATCTTTTAGAGAGACATTGTAAAATATTTATTACTGAAATATTAGGATGTTTAGAATTTGCATCAAAATATTATGAAGGTGGAGGAATGCATAGAGATATAGATAAGCCCGACTATCCATGAATTGATAATTGTTGAAGATGGGTGATGAATATGTAGTTTATTATATGCTATGATTATTCATAGTCATATTATTATATGACTGTGTAAAATTTTCCAAAATATTTTTTAGAAAACCAATCAATTTCCTAACCTTGGCCATCAAGAAAGCTTACCAGTGATGAACAACCCAACAGCAGTGGACAGTCCTAATACACAAATTATGGTCTCTAAATGGACTTTCCACTAAAGATAATAGGGTACCTGGAAGAAATGACTAATTCTGGGTTTGGCACAGGAAATGTCCAAGGATAGCCTGTAATATCTTATCATCCTAGAAGGCACGGAAGCTATCAGAAATTACTCAGAGCATGTCCAAAAGACCAGGAAACAGCTTTAGTTCCCTGTGGCCAAAGATGGGAAATTTAGAGAATTATTAGGAACTCCAACCACAAAGGATTGGAGAATATCGAACGTGTCAAAGTCTATATTCACAGTGATACCGAAAAAGTAACTCCATGGTCACTTTTGGAAGATGCGAGGAAGCCCATTTATTTTAAAAACCAGTAAATAATGGAAAAAGAATTAAACATTTAACTTGTTGTTATTGTATGAACCGTGGCTCAAGATAACGAGATAGGTGATTAGGAAAGTTGTTCTTTATAGAAAATTTTTGCTAATAAATGCTGGAGGAATGATAGGATTAGGATGATCATTTTGGAATTCTTCATGAAATAGTAGATCTAGGAAACTATCATTAACAACCGCTAAAGCCATTAGATGAAAGACTGGGTAGATTAGGCTGAAAGCACTTTAACTCAATTCTCAATATTAGCAGTACCGAAAGGATGCTGCGAGATTTTATAGCGTTACTTCAGGAGCCACATAGAATCACACAGCATTGCCTTTGATGCATTCTTGCCAAAAAAAAAAAAAAGTGAATCTAATCAAACTTAGATGTGACTGTAGGTTTGCAGGAACTACATGGGGGGTAATCAGCAAAATCTATAATGTGGAAACTACAGACAGATGACCCTATTTCTTCTATGATAAACAGCAAAAAGGGCTGGGGGGAGTAGAGAAGGAGGCAGTACATGTCCCCAGATGTAATGCACAAACTTTGGATCCTGATTTGAACAAACCAACTTTAAAAAAAAACCCTGAGACATGAAGTCTTCAATCTGGGCCCTTGGCACGTGGGGTTTAATATATGATTTTCTCTACTTTTGTATACATTTGAGACCTTTCATTTTGGAAAGCTTAGCAAAGAAGTGGTTTTAAATTCTCCTTGTCATCTGTTCTTAGTTGATAGGCAACTAAATTGTCATACATGATAATTTTGTCCTTTTCATCTACCCAACAGACTTTAAAATATTTTATAAAACTTAATATCTAGAGTTACATAATGTTTAGAAGATGATAACTTATTGTTGCGTTGTCTGTCCCTTATTTGCCTAATTTTTAAAAAATTTAATTTTAGTAGGATGTTTTTCTCAATTCACAGAATTTCAAAGGAGTAATATGCCCTTTTGATATTTTTAATTTTAATTTTAAATTTGCCTTAACTTTGCAAGATTTAAAATAAGAGGCTTTTTAATAGGAGGTTATGTAGATATCTATATATACCTCTGTAACATAGCTATAGATATTACATGTTATTTTTTAAAATATATACTTAAAAATAACGTAATTTCATTACAAATATTGAGGGGAAAATATAGCAAGTGAGTATAAGGTATTATGGATGATGACTATCACATTCAGGAGACTTGAATTTATCCACAAAAAGAGTACATTTGTAGCTTTTTATGTAGTTTTTTGGTTCTGTTCCTGGAGGTAAAGGGCTTAAAAGCCACTCAGGAATTCACTGTGCAACTATTTGGGACACCTGTCTGTGATGCAGAAAAGTGTCAAGTATCTAGCATGAACTTGGATTAATTTTCTTTAGATGAGGCACAGCCCATAGCACGGGAATAAGTGTTCTTCAGTACACACTAGTGACTATGACCAAAATTTTTGGAGACAGTGGCAATTCACTAATTATAGGGAATGGGAGAGGAATCAGAGATTAACAAAAACCCGTGTTCATGCCTTTTATGAACTAAGAGTGTGTCAGAATCAGCATTAGAGCCAAAAGGGAACTACGCAGTATCAGCCAATCATTTTATAGCATGGAACCCAGTGACAGACTGGTTTAGTGCCACACCTGTCACTCCTGAACCATTTCTAATCAAGTCCAATGTCTATCTTATTTATTCTCGAAAATATAAGAATCGTTGGAGAAATGACTCATGGTATCCCTGCAGAGTGTGAGCTGTTTTGCTTATTATTCTACCTCCCAGCATCTTGCAGACTTTTTTCTTTTTTGATTTTGGTTTTTAATTAAAAAAGAAAAAAAAACCTCACATCTTGAAGGGATTTTTAAAATAAGACAAGTATTAATAGTAATATTCAGAATAGATTTTTATCTGTTGGTACAAAGTAAGTGTGTAAACCCAAGTGAGGTATCCTGGTTCAGGAGATCAAAATTTCTGTGTTTCTGAGCAGCAGATGTCTTGTACCTAATTCTGTTCTGTTCTTTCAATGTGTTGTAGTTGAAGCTTCCTGTCATAATGGGGACGAAACGATTGAAACGATTGAGGCCGCGGAGGCACTCCTCAATATGGATTCTCCGGGCCCTATGCTGGATGAAAAACGGATAAGTGAGTGCTTCTGTGTTCTGATCGTTCCTCTGTATATACTTTGACAAGTCATTCTTGCCATCTCTCTTTATCTGATGGTAAATGTCAAGAGACCAGAAATATGTTTTATAATTTTTTAGTCTGAAGCACATTTCAAGATATAGTACTAGTCTAGGCACCTTTGCTGAAGTGTTCAGATAAACAAGATTTTTTTTTTTTTTTTTAATTTGGAGACTGAGGCCTTTAGGAACAAAAAAGTAATTAAGTTGCTGCATAGCAGATGATGCAGAATTTCTTCCCTTAACCTCATTGGTGAAAGCATTGAGGTATTTAGGGCCAAAATTACTGTTGTAATTTAGTGATCTCTATAGATATTCATCAGTGAATAGGCAAACATCCATTGAAAAGATTTCTAAATTAAATTCACTAAGTTTAATTAATGTTAAATCAATTCAAGATGTTTATTGAATATTTTCTGTACATACTAGTGCATACAAATGAATAGATAGTTCCTCTTTTGTCAAGCTTACAATTTAATTTTGAAGATAGTTATTTATGTAAGTAACTGTAAAAACAAAAAATAAAAGCCATCAGAGGGATACCAGTGTTTTCTCGAAGGAGAGAGCACTCTAGCTGAGAACATCCGAGATGGGATCAGAGACGGGCTTTATGGAGGGAGTGCTTCGACCTGGGCTATACATGAGAAATAAACTTTTAATGGATAGAGACAGATAAGTATATTCAGGATAGAAGGAAAGGATTGAGCCAAAGACACAGACCTTTAAATAGAATGAAACGTTGTAGATAAAATGCCTTGGTAGAGCTAAGGTGTAAGCTTCATTTTGGGTGGGAGATAAGATTGGAAAGGTAGGTTTGTGGAAGTTTTGAATGGCATGCTGTGGAGTTTGGGGCGTTCTTATCCTTTTCCCCCTACAAACTATGAGAAGATAGATAAGTTTCATTTTTCTTTCTAATTTTCATAGTGTAAAGTTTTTATAAAGAAGAATAATATGGTCAGGTCAGACTTAGGTTTTAGAGATAACTGTAGCTGCACTGTGAAGAACGGAGAAGAGAGATGAGACAGGCTGTTCATAAAAACAGGAAATTACTTTATGAAATTATTTTGATTTATAGTACAAAGTTGATAATTAGTTTATTTTATTTCCATTAGATAATAATATTTTCAGTTCATCTGAAGATGACATTGTCGTTGCCCCAATCACTCATGTATCTGTCACATTAGACGGGATTCCTGAAGTGATGGAAGCTCAGCAGGTTCAAGAGACATATACGCACTCACCAGCAGCCTCCTCACCAGAACAGCCTAAGAGGAAGAAAGGTAAATGGTTAAATCGTTTAGGATGAATGGTCAAGTCTTGATGTGGAATCAAAATGTAATTTTTATTAAAAGATATTTTTATACCAATTAAAACTTAATATAAGAAAAAAGTGAGGGTATAAAACATAAATTAAGGGGTATTTCTTCGTATCAGATGCCTTTTAAAAAAAATCAGATTATTTATACATTTAAAATACTTGGTCTATCTTTCAGAAAAGATATATTCCAACTTTTTAAAGCCTCAATCTTTTATCTAAACCCTTGTGTCCACACTCAGAAAGAGCTTGGGGATAAGGGCAGGCCACCCTCCTCCCATAGACGTAGTTTGAAAGCCATCAGCATAGATTCCAGTATAAGACTCCAGTGGGAAAAATGGTTTGAAAATCAGCAGGTAGGTAATTGAAGAGGAAAATGTTAGAATGGGTTAAGGGAATTTTTAACTTTTCACAAACTCAGATTGTACTTGTATTTTAAAGTCTGACACTCTTTCCATTTTATCGCCTTCTGAACCCTACTCCAGCTTTTTTAATATTTTGAGTTTAATATCTTGGTTAATGGCATCTCTACCAGCCACCCAGTAACCTAACTTCACATGAAAGTAAGGAAAATTCTAAGAGCCAAAAATGAAGAGGAAAATACAAACCGTAAGAATGATCTGACACTACAGCAGCTCTGAAGGGCCGAGAGGGATATGGCTTGGGGTTTTTTTTGCACTTGTAGAGGCAGATGCTTAGGTCTTGATTCAGTGCAAGATAGGGAATGGGGCAGAGACCTCAGCGTATGATTGGGATCTCTGAAAGGCTGTACCCTCATGAGAAAAACAGTTTGCTCTTTGGCATAGACAAATGTCAAGGAAGTGTGTGTTCCTCAGGTGGGGCTCTGAGTAGAGAAGTTCTTCCTTTGGAAGTTCACAATCCTAGGCTTGCCTTAACCTAGGTTTATGATTAGATTTTAAACTGTCACCATTTCGGGGAGTTTGCAGCTAAGAAGTTAACATAATAGTAACCCCAGGCTAGCAATAGTTTAGGGACACCAGGCAGAAATTCTTGTAAAATTGTTCTGGCAAATCCAACTTAAACCAGGCTGCACAAGATTTCCTCGAGTAAAACCCTGTTGATGGTGACATCACATTTCAGTATCGCAGAGTAGTGAACGATGAGCTTCCTGAATGAGAAATGGCAGAAGTAGAAAACCCAAGAGTTAGTTCTCTAAGAAGTTCAAGTCTATGGCCATGTCACCCTGAACAAGTCCGATCCTGTCTGATCTTGGAAGCTAAGCAGGATTGGGCCTGGTTAGTACTTGGATGGGAGACCACCTAGGAAGACCAGGTGCTGTAGGCATAAACAATAAAAAATAAGGGATTGTAAGCTGATAAGGTCCTTGCAATCTGTGAGGTAACCCAAGGGTTGTTTAAGTAATAGAATTATCAAGTAGATACTTTCAATGAGTACGATTGCAATTAAAGCAAAAGAATTAAAAAAAAAACATGATCTAGAATAAGACTGTTAAGAATACCAGGTGCAACTTTCACTTCTAGTCAAGATAGAATAACAGAACCTGATGTGGCAACGATTTTTTGGACATGACACAATAAGCACAAGCAATGAAAGCAAAAATTAATAAGCAGGGCTGCATTAAACTGAAAATTTTCTGTGCAGCAAAAGAAACAATCAACAAAATGAAAAGGCAGCCTATGGAATGGAAGGAGTATTTGCAAATCATGTATCTGATAACCGGTTAATAGCCAGAATATATAAGGAACTCATACAGTTCAGTAGCAAAAATAAATAAATAAATAAACAATCAATTAAAAGATGGGCAGAGGACCTGAATAGACGTTTTTCTAAAGAAGACATACAAATAGCCAACAGGTACATCAAAAACCTTTGCATCATTAATCAGGAAAATGTGAATGAAAACCAAAATGAGATATCACCTCATACCTGTCAGAAAGGCTATCATCAAAATGACAAGAAATAACAAGTGTTGAAGAAGATGTGGAGAAAAAGGAACCCTCAGACACTGCTGGTGGGAATGTAAATAGTACAGCCACTCTGGAAAACAGTATGGAGGTTTCTCAAAAACTTAAGAATAGAGCTGCCATGTTACCAAGCAATCCCTCTTCTGTGTATCTATCCCCCAAAATTGAAAATATAAGATACATGTACCCCTATGTTCATTGCAGGTTTATTCACAATAGTTAAGTCATGGAAACAACCCAAGTATTTTTCAATGGATGATTGGATAAAGAAGGGGTGGTACATATATACAATAAAAAAATGATGAAATGTTGTCATTTGTGACAACATGCATGGATTTGAGAGTATTATAGTAAATGAAGTAAATCAAATGGAAAAGGAAAAGAACCATACGATTTCACGCATATGTGGGAAACAAGATAGAAAGCAACAAATGGACCAAATCAAGTGAACAAACAAATGCATGGACACTGGCAACAGTACGGTGGATACCAGAAGGGCGTGGTGATGAGGAGAGGATGAAGAGGATAAAGGGGATCAAATACATGATGATGGATAGAGACTAGACACTGGGTGGTGAGCACACAATGCAATATACAGATGTATTATGGAATGGTATACCTGAAACTTATATAATGTTATTAACCAATATTACCCCAATAAATTAAATTTTTTTTCCCACTAAATGTGAAGGAAATACATGAATAGTTTGTTACCTGTGGATTGGGCAGGCTAGGGAAAACTGAGATGTAAAGATTACAAAGGGGCACAAAGTACTTTTGTGAGTGAAGAATATGTTTATTATTCTGAATGTAGTTGTGGTTTCACAGGTGCATACATGTCAAAACTTACAAATTATAAACTTTAAACACATGCAGTGTATTGTAAATTGTACCTCCATAAAGCAGTTTTTAAAAAGTAGAAAACTAACATCCTACTTAATGGTGAAAGACTGATATGATAAAGAACCAAAGAGAACACATAATATATGGGTTAAACAAGTCACTGTTTAAAAATCATTGAACTCTAGTATAGATCCGATATAGAATAAAAAATATGAAAGAGTTAGAAATGTGAAGATTGAATGAAAAGATCTCCTTTAATCAAAACTCCAAGAGGAGGGAATATGTAGAGTAAGGAAGAGCTAATATTCAAAGATAATGACCGAAGATTTTCTAGAATAACACTGATTGTAGCATGGTGCCTCCCGAGTAGCGTAACTAAAATAAGTTCAGGCCTCAATTGAGTATAGTAAAAATGCTGAACACCAAAGACACCATCCCCCCCAAAAAAAAATAAAAATAAAAAAAAAGAAGAAACAAACAAACCAGGGAGAAACTATATTACGTAAGAGAATTGATGATCAAATTAGCAGTTTAGAAACTCCAGATAGAGGCTGAAAGGGTTTGATATCTTCAAAGTACTAACAAGAGATCACCGTCAATCAAAAATTCTATCCTGAACTAAGCTATAACCCACATGAAGCTGTGCACCCTGCCACCATGAATAGTAAGGAAAATGTTGGAAGGATGAAGTTGGATAGGCTACGGACAGTGTCTGTCATGACCAAATCTTAGTAGAGGAAAATAGTGGAACAAAGAAAATGGTATCTATCAGAAAAGGCGCGTAAACAGAAAGCATAAAATCATATGGGAGGAGGGCTAGGAGCTAAATGAACTCTTGGCCTCTAATGCTAACACAGCCAGGAGTATGCCCCATGAATGGGTTCTCTGCAGATGTCCTCAGTGGTGGAAGCTGGGACACCTGGCTGACTCGGTCTCACATATAGACCTCTGTAGTCTTAAGAGAGGCCCGAAGAGAGTGGTCTTTTTGGCCCTCTCCTCCCTGACTCTTATTCACCCTATTCCTATTCTGTTTGTCTGGGGATGGGTTGTTACTAACCATGTGACTTTAGCTCTAGAATTCTGCTTTTCTGAATTACTGCCCTGTATTAACCCAGAATTCACCCTTGTGATCTATACCAGAGAGAGTTGACCTCAAGAATGTTGGGGGAAATTGTACTAACTAAAGTATCCAGTTATACTTCCTCTTCATTATTTCTCATACACAGAATGGCAGTCTGTTCTCACAGCATGATCGTCTCTACCTAAATCACAGGCAACATTGCCACCGACTCGTGGTTCTAGATAAGTGGCAAAAAAAAGATGACAACAAGGCCTTAGCATAGTTGGTCAGCCTAAGTCTGCACAAAATGTATTTTAATACTGTCAGAATGGACTTTTTGGAGATTGGATAATGGATAACCACAAAGTTTGTTTGCTGTGGATTGAAAGAAATATAAAAAAATGAGATGTTTAAAAATTCATGGAAAAATAAAGATTGACTATGTGGTTCACCAAAATTTTGCCTGACTTATTTTTAATATCTCTAGAGTTTTGGGAAGTATTTGAGAACTAACTATGCAGAGATGTATTTAGTAGAGAGAAAAGCTAAAAATCCACTTCTTTCCTAACTTAAAAAGCTTATATAACCAACATTAGACAAACCTACATGGCTTAGTTTTATAGCTCAAGTTTTACCAGTATCAAGAATATTCCCCCGAATTTTAAAAAGCACTGTCAGTATTGTCGCCTCAAAGATACGATGCAATGTTCTAAACTAAACCTCATTTTTATAAAGGAGCCAAAGTATCATTTTTAGAGTTTGTGTCCTAACCTACATTAATGTTAAATTTTTCTTTTAGTAAATAATACTTAAAAGAGGCCAATATATGTGATCTGTGTTTAAAGTGTTTTGCTCTTGAAATTTAGGATAAAGGACAAAATAGTATTTATTAACAGCTAAATTGTCCGTTCTTTCTCACCTTTGAGGGCAGATATTTATGTAGAGCTGTTCTGATTTCAGGGAGAAAAACCAAACCACCACGACCAGATTCCCCAGCCACTACACCAAACATATCTGTGAAAAAGAAAAGCAAGGATGGGAAAGGTAAGTACTGTCATAATTTCCCTATAATACTTATGGATCAAATAACATTCAGATGGCTTTAAAATGTCTGCATATTGTAAGCAGAAACCACCAGCTCTGCTGACATATCAAAATGGATTTTACTGCTGCCACATGATTATAAGATGACATTGCCCCTTGGAAGAGTTCCTCCAGGTTAGGTTTTTGCTGTGTAGACATTTTTTTACATTGTATTGGAGTTCTAGTACTTTAATAACTGCTGCCTAAATTTGAAGAAAATTGTCATGGCTAATCCACTGACTCTAATATAAAGAGAACAACCTTTGAAAGGTTTTGTGCACATCTTTTTCACTCTTTCTTCTATGTAATGGTTCTTAAAGAGCCAGAAAAGATCATCTCAAACTGCTTTCTCTCCCCGTCATCACAAATCTAATTGGCAACATTGCTCTATTGAGATATGTTATATGGGACTAATAAAAAGATCTATATTAAGCCCTAAAAATTATGACCATTATATTACCAATACTATCTGAGTAGTAAAATGTTTTTGTATAATTATAGATAAATTTATAAGACTTTTGGTTGTCTTTTATTATGCTGTTTCCAATGAAATTTTGGTCAGTTAAGAAAGATAATTTTTGTTTCAGGAAACACAATTTATCTTTGGGAGTTTTTACTGGCACTGCTCCAGGACAAAGCTACTTGTCCTAAGTATATCAAATGGACTCAGCGAGAAAAGGGCATATTTAAATTGGTAGATTCTAAAGCAGTATCCAGGTTGTGGGGGAAGCACAAAAACAAACCGGACATGAATTACGAGACCATGGGAAGAGCTCTCAGGTACGTGAAGTTTTATAGTTCATTGTGTTAAGAATATAATTTCTTAAATACTAAAAAATAGATAACTTCTAAAAAGTTAAGGAATTTAAAATAGTGAATCCTATTTATTGAAGTGCTAAAACCACACTACATATAGAAATTAGTATGCATTTAAATTAAAATCCGATTTCAATCAGGGAATTGTTTGCCTTTCCAAGAAAGGTGTTCATGCAGACAACAGGTATTTTATATATAAAAGGATCAGAAAACTTTAGGCTCTGGTCAGATAGTTTATGTTGACCACAGCGTTCATATGTTTTGAACCATTAAACTTAAATTTAGCACAGGATACAAATAATGGTGATGCAGGTACTTAATAAGAGGGTGCATTTTTATACATGAATCTCAAGTATGACATGTAATATATTATGGGGGAATAAATTAATGCTTTGAGGATAATATTAGACATTGTAGAAATTTTCAACCAGGGTATAATTTTATTTTTTTTTTTATAACATTATTTATTGAAAAGGTAGTGATAGGTGATGTCACATGTATTTTCATGCCTTTCTGAAGCGTTGACCTTTCAGTTGAATGACAAAATATTGTTCTGGATTTTAAACTCACTTTGAATTTCTTTTTCTGTGATCATCTCATTTATTTTTCAAGAAATGCATGTATTTGAGAAAGATCTATTAGAATAGCAATGACATGATAACTGGATAACCTTTTTAAACTAGAAGTACATATTTAGTTTATTTTTAAACTTACACTTTTGGGTTATTTAATTAAAATTATTGACAAAATTTGAATCACTCCTACTTGTATATCATTAAATTTTATACAGAAAATGGAATTAGATTTACAGAACCAAATTTAAACTGGCAGGAGCATTATATGAAGCTATGAAAGGGATATAATTTCTTGAGGTTGGTACTAGATTTGATTATTCTGGCAAGTTAGAAGGGTAGAGAGAAGGAAGAAAAGTGAAGGCTAGAATAATCTGTATACTTTATCAACAACCCCTTAATTGAAATCAGTTTTAGATTTAGTTGATAATAAGGACTTTTCTATATCTGTGAGTATTTTTTAAAAGTGTATTTAGAATAAAATGTTTTTATACTACCTTATATAAAATAACTGCCCTTCATTTAGAAATCTTTTATCACTCATTTGTTTCCAACTTTAAACTTTAAGATTAGGGAATTTTTACTTTGGTGAATATTACTGTGATTTATGTTTAGTTGAATAAAATATTGAGGAACTCGTCTGCTTGGCATAGGTACTATTACCAGAGGGGTATTCTGGCAAAAGTGGAAGGTCAGCGCTTGGTGTACCAGTTCAAGGAAATGCCAAAAGATCTCATTTACATCGATGACGAGGATCCAAGTTCCAGCATAGAGTCTTCTGATCCATCACTGTCGGCCACAACCACTTCCAGTCGGAACCAAGCAAGCCGGTCAAGAGGGTCTTCGAGTCCAGGGGTAAAAGGAGGAGCCACTACAGTTCTGAAACCAGGGAATCCTAAAGCTACGAAGTCCAGAGATCCTGTGGAAGCCACACAGCCATCAGAAGTTCTGAGGCCAGTGCAGGCCACGCAGTCCCCGTACCCCACCCAGCTCTTCCGGACTGTTCACGTGGTGCAGCCCGTGCAAGCCGTCCCAGAAGGAGAAGCAGCCATAATCAGTTGTGTGCAAGATGAAACATTAAATTCTTCCGTTCAAAGCATTAGGTGAGAAAACTAAAGGTACCGACGTGTATTATTATGTGATGTTCCTGACCAGAGCCTTTATTTGTTAAGTGAGTCAGGATTTAGAGTGAAAATAAGATTGATCCGATTTCAAGCTAGAACCCTTGGTCAACGATCGTTTCAGCAGTAATCTATATTCTATCAGAACTCTGATTGTATCAGTGATTCCTTTATTTTTAAATTCGGGTATGACTTGATATTATTCTATTGGTTTAAGTCTAGTCCACTACACCTTTTTATAACTGGATTGTTCCATACGAGAAGGGAGCCACATCTAAGAAAACCCAGAGGATGGTCAGAGTCAGCATAAATGGACATATCATGACCCTTTGGAATGCATTGAGTTCAAAGAAATCACCATTATTCCTTGGGACAGTCCTATTATGGAACAGTTCCAAAGTTCAAACAGGGAGGACAAAAATTTAAGGTCCTTTATCAGGCTTTTAGAGTAGCAGAAGTTAGAATAGTTTTTTTTTTTGTTGTTTTTGTTTTTGTTTTTGCTTAATCAAAGTAAATTTGCCTCATAGCCCTAGGAAGCATATGAAATAACAGATTGACCAAGAAACCACTATCTGTTTTAGTCTGATCTTCTACAGAAATCTGGGACTGGACTTGGCTGATTTAGAATGGGAAAAGGGAGGGAGGCGAAGAAAATTAGGCAGACGTTTGTAGCTTGTCACTGTCCTGTTTATACTGTCATGAATTTCCAGAACATGAATATAATCAAACATAGGAGCACTTTCAAATCCAGTAAAAATGATTCTTTAACTATTTTCATTAGCCAACTTGAGTCTTACATTTGTATATTCCAGAATATAAATGCTAGATTTTTGTTCCATTGATCTTGAAGTAAGTAAACATCACCTAGAATCAAAATAGACTTAGGTGATTCAGTCCTTTTTGTATGGTCCATATAAAGCTTTGACATTGTGGGAATCTAATTCTCTTAAATCTTTAGCTAACTCACAAGGAATTTAAAGATTGCTTTTCCCCCCCATCTTCATTGGACAGGAATGATATGTCTTTAACAGACATTAAAGAAGTGCTTACTTAGCTCTCTATTTCCCTCAGATTCTATTGGTTACATGTGATGACTGAGTAGTTGGAAGCATGTGGGTCCTACCACTGGTTTCTAGGCTCTTCGTCATCTTGTATGTATTTGTGTTGTTAGGAAACATGCACTGGCCACAGCTACTCACTGGGACCCATTTCTTGGAGTGATTCTGTGTTTTTTTTTTTTAGTATCTGCAATCAAAGTGTTCCTTATTGACCTTGAGAAAAAACCAACCGAACAGAACTACCTGCCTCTAGCTCTGAAAGACACTAAATTGCATTATTATAATGGATTCTTAATTACCCTGAATGTCCATTTCTGAATGAGAGTCAGTGCCAGATAGGAAAATATTGCAATTATTTTTGGTGTACCTTTCAGAACTTTCACTTCCAAGAGCACTCTGTGGCTGTGCCTGTTTTGCTTCTAATATTTTTTCCTCTTCAGTCCAACCTGCATCCCACCACTACTCAGAGCTTGTTGCGTTGCTGTCTTGCAGCTTCTGTTAGATCTGTGTCGCACAGCGCTCCAATTGCTGTAGCCTCCCTGCCAGCTCACTCTCTGTTCACAATTCCTTCTTTGCTCTCCAGCTAAAGCTGACTGCTCGCCTTTACCTCAGTTGCATAGGCCAGGTATTGTAGTTTACTTTAATTCCTGTCTCCTGTATATTTAAATCTGTGGGAGCCAGATTTTACTCACTGTTCTTTTCCTAGCACCTGACATAGTATCTGGCATGTGACACTTCTTCATGTTTATGGAATTTATTTTGAGGTAGTGTGCATACTCATTCTTTTATCTCCTCTTAGGGCAGTGAGTTCTTTCAGTGGACTACTTAAGGAATGAAGAAATACAAAATTTAATTTTTCAAACTTTAAAACATACTTTCTTGGAGAAATCATTCTATATGTACATGCATGTACATATACAAATACATTCTTAATCATTCCATTGACTTTTAAAACAATTCTTCTCTCATTTGGTTCTATCTTTTATTTTCCTTCCAAAAATCTGACTTATTTTAAAGCAGTTTAACCTTTAATTGAATGCATTTTATTCCCTGAAATAGCAACACTTTGAAGACTGACAGCTGCTGAATAGAATGGCTCAGGTTTTGCTATTACCTTGTTTCTTTCTATTATATAGAAAGGACAAGGGTTAAATAAGTTTCAAGCAAATTGTGCACAACTGTGAAATTTTAATATATGATCAGATTAGTGATTTCTTTTTTAATTTGCATTTTAATTACCCCAAGTGTTTATTGTGAAAAATTTCAAAATATGAAAAATAGCATACTTATTTACCATACACCTAGATTTTCAATTGATAATTTTTTGCCTTACTTGTTTTCTCTCTGTTTATATTCTTTTTCTGTTTGGCTATTTCTCAGATAAGTTGACATCATTATGACATTTCATCCTTAAATATTTCAACCTACAACTTAAGAATAGAGACATTATCCTAAATAACCATATTATCACTTCTAAGAAAATTAACAATAGTTCAGCTACACATTTTTTTTTGATTTTAGAACTACTTATTAATAAAGTCAAAGACCTTTTAAAGATTTTTCTTCTGTAGTTGAGAAGGTGAAATATATGACTTAAAATTAGGCTAATTATTAAATTAATGCAACAGCAAAAGCTGACACTTTGAAAACACTAAATTTCATACACTTGACCTGTGTTAATGTATAGAATCCTCACTGCTCAATGAGGTATAGGTAATACTATTCCTATTTTACAGATGAGGAAACCGAGGCAAGGAGAGGCCAAGGAGCCTGGTCACATCTAGTAAGTGGTGGAGACAGTGTTTTAATGCAGTTTAGTCCAAAGCAGTGAGCTTAATGATTTGCCATACTGCCTGTTGATTCCCATAAATTGCATGAATTATCAGTTATTTACAATGAAGTAGCAAAATGTTTTTTCTTTTCTCAATTTCTTTCTTTTGCTCATTTCTTTGTATCTCGCATAATTGCATGTATCTATGTTGAAACTGATTAAGCTTTTTAAATTGATTTATGATATATGTGCTCTGTTTTTACGAATTTTAATTTTGACTCTGGCTTCATGTTATCAAAAGAAACAATGACAAAAATAAACATCTAGCAAAATATTTTCCTAAAATTGTACCTTGGTAACCTTGGAAGTACACATACCTACCTAGCATAACTTATTTCTTTGTAATATTTATTCAAGCACTAATAGTTCCTCTTAGGGTTTTTAATAATAAATTAGCTTCTAAAAGTGAATAATGTGTAGGTTACCTTGAACACAGTGTAATGGAGTAGGAAGAATGTAGGCATAACCTTTCAGCTGTCCAGCTTTGTGAATTATTAGATGTGACACTGAATTATATTAAATAACTATTCTGAGTCTGTTTTCTCATTTACAAAATAAAGATGATAACACTTGACATTACAGGTGGTTATAACAATTAAAAGACACTTTCTGACATCTCAGTAGATACTCAGCAAAAACTTAATGTTATACAGTCATGTACCACATAAAGACATTGGGGCCAGTGACAGACAGTGGTCTCATAAGTTCACAATGGAGCTGAATTTCCTGTAGGAAATGGAACGCTATGTGGTTCAGGATTTTTTTTCCCTGATGGGAGCGACATCTGTGGGGCTTGGCAGTAGATGTCCTCTCACCCCAGCACCTCAACCTATTGTGCACAGGTTATGTCCCCATTGGCCGGCCATGGGCCCGATTCCGCACAGAGGAGCCTGTCCCCTAGCTCTACATTCTCAAGGGGCAGGACAGCACTCCCAGATCCGGGACTTCAGAGCTCACTGCCCTAAATTCTCTGGGGACCGAAGATCCTATACAAGGGCACCTCTACAGGAGCCACCTTAACAAGTGTGAAGTGCCACTGCCACTTGAGTAAAAGCTTTCTGTGGTCGTGTGGGGCCAGCTCGTCCCTGTACTTTGGAAATATCTTCAGGTCGTAATGATGTAAAGAGTAGATAGGTTTTCTTTCTTCCATCAGTTCAATGCCAGAGAGCCCTTTGTGCCCGATAGTCAGCAGAACCAAAAGAAATGTCCAAAGTCAGAATACAGAGTCCTGGTTCTACACCCCTTCCATATTAAACACCATCTTCCTTTTATTATGAAGACCACAAAGCTTCTTAGATGACGGGCCGCCGCTCCAATAGGCAGCAGCCAGAACCACGCGGCCATGCTGACTGAGCCCGTGTCCCTTCATCTCTCCATCTCTTATTCCTACTGATCGTCAGGCCACCCTTCTCTCCCTCCTGACTGTCACTGTTATGAGCATCTCGGCCTCTCCCAGCTAGCCTCTCCCCAGTATTTCCAGTCTGTCCAGCCCACACCCCCATTCAGCTTCGATGTCTTGTTTCTGACCCTGTTGGAAAGAAGTAGGGGAAGGGCTGGTGGGACGGGGCTGACAAAGCCTGCAGTCGTGGGCAGTGTGTCCTGGCCTTCACACCCACTCTCCCTCACTCGCTGACTCACGCAGAGAGCAACTTCCACTCCTGTCAGCTCCGTTCACAGTCAGTCCCTTACACCGCTGTGGCTCTTTTATATTGTGTTTTATCTTTTTTATGTTTAGACATGCAAATACTTATTATCACTGTATCGCAGTTGCCTACATCACAGTAGCATGCTGTACAGGTTTTAGCCCACGAGCAACAGGCTGCACCCTAGGCGTGCAGTAGGCCAGACCGCCTAGGGAGGTAAGCACACCAACAAAATCTCATTTCTCAGAATGTGTCCCTGTCGTTACGCAACGCATGGCTTTATTGCATATCTTTCAGGAAGCTTGAGGAATTCTAAATTACAAAGAGCTTAGGAAATTTTGAAAAAGTAGTTAACTATGATATAACCTTTTTTATATAATAGAGTTTAACCAGGCACAACTGACAGCTTAATTATTAATTCAGAGAAAATATTTACATTCCTGTGGTTGGGGAAAGGCTGCGTAATTTTATACTCTAATCTGAGTTTTTATTAGTGAAAATTGTTTTAGCATTTACCTAAATAAACCATATGTTTATGCTGTAGATAACTGTAGATGAGTACACATATTTCCTAGCAGATGGCAGGCAGGTGTTTCAATTAGGAGCGTTGTTTTCTCATCGGATCAAAAGTCTAGTGGTAGCCCTGATGAGCAATTTAGAAAATTTCCAGGTACATTATTGCTTGTGCCACACCTGATAGAGTGAAAGAGGAAGGGGAGAAGTGTATATTAAAGAATTACAGCTGGCCATAGTTTAAAGATGTAATAGTAAATATTCATTTTTAGCTGGTTATTCAGGACTTAGGAAGTGACAGTACGTTGTAATAGTTAAGCATATGAGTTCTGTAGTCAAATGGCATCTTATCTCACTGGTCACCTTATGCAAACTGTTCATCCTCTTTGTGCATTAATTTTTCCATATGTAAAATGAGGGTAATAGTACTAATAGGGTGGCAAGGCCGTGCATCTCTACGGATACAGTCTGTGCTTCCATATGCCAAGTACTGTTTAATCTGTATGTACATGCACATGGACTCTTGACATAGGAAGCCCTTGGATTTTTTTTATTCGAAAAATGGTATCTGGCTACAGGGTTAGGTACCATACCCAGGCTCAGATGCCAGCCGAGATATGCTGATTAAGGTGGGCAGGGGTAGAAAGGAGGCATAGTGTATTTTGGAAAAACCTCTTGGCTCCCAAAGTTATTCTGTGTCCTTCGGACTCATCCCTGCCTGCTCATTAATATTAGTAGTTTTGGCCTTTACCCCTCTCCACACCCTGCCCACCTATCAATCTTCAGCACCTGCTTTATAGTCTCCTCTTGCTCCTTCCTTCACAAGAGCTGCCGACATCCTGCTGTAGACTGATCCTGACAATGGCGACTTTGGTGGCAGTCAGTGCCCCGCATGCATGCGTGGGCTTTAAGTCCCCTGTGTTTTTCTACTTCCTTTGAACTTTTCTGGAGTTGCACTAAATCCTTTTTTTCATCTTTCCACCTAGCCCATTTGTTTGCTCCAGAATCTCATTCCTCACAGATGTGGCAGGCCACAGTAACTGTAACTTCCTAAAATTTACCTGGGAATAATTAGCATTTGGTTTATGGGGACTAACCTAACTGTAAGCCATTTGGAGTAGCAGTAATCTTCTGTAAAAGAGCTTTACAGAATTCAGAGGAAACCTACTTGAGGTCCAGATGTTGGTTTTTTTCAACTGCTTTTGTTTTATATGAACAATGGTCACAACTATAAATTTTGTAGCTGTGAACTTCTGAAATGAGATGGACTCATGTTTTCATTTGGGGCCCCTCTTTAATAAATGGGATTAACAGCTTTTCATAAACCGGATTTTATGTTAAAGGATTTTATGTTAAATTGTAGCTTTGACTAAATTTTGTGAAAATTATTTGAGCTGAGAAAACTGCTAAAACGTGCCTTTATGTTTATGTTTATTTTTGCCAAAATTTGGCTTTATCTTTTGCTCTCTGCTAGCCTAAGGAACCCTCACAAGTTAATTAAATTTGGAACCGTAAACTATTATAGTTGTTCTGATAATCCTGTCACACATGAATCTAAGACTGAGTCATTTTTTATTTTAGTTAGTTGAGGATATTTCCCCTCTAGATGTAGGAAAACTGGTTGAAAACAAATGTGTGAAGTTTAGTAATTGTGGACGAGCATGTTGATGACATTATTCCTCAAATATTAAAATAATGAGAGTGAATTCAGTACATCTGTTTTAAAATTACTAATTTTCTTTCAAGCAGCTCATATGACTTCTTTGCCAAACATGTCCATATCTCCCTCCTTCCCCAACAAAATGGCTCTTCTGTGTGTGTTGGTGTGGGACTTCGTGCAGACTTTGTAGTTAGTGGATGGCCTGAGAGTTCTGTGTCGGGCTTTTCTGTACGTACAGTGTTTCTTTTCATTCAGGGTCTGGCACAATGTTTGTTTGTTGTGTTAAAAATGTGGGGCTCAGCATTTGAAATACGTAACTCGTGTTGTGTCAAAATGACCTGTCAAATGTTGAAGTTAAACGATGTAGAATATGTTAATTTTCTCCTCTTATTTCATCATCTCAATAGGACCATCCAGGCTCCAACCCAAGTCCCAGTGGTCGTGTCTCCTGGGAATCAGCATCTGCATACGGTCACACTCCAGACAGTGCCGATCACCACAGTCATCGCCAGCACGGATCCCTCCTCAGGCGCCGGGTCTCAGAAATTCATCCTACAAGCCATTCCGTCCTCACAGCCCATGACAATACTGAAAGAAAATGTCGTGTTACAGTCTCAGAAGCCGGGCTCTCCGCCTTCCATTGTGCTGAGCCCGGCCCACGTACAGCAGGTTCTCACTAGCAACGTGCAGTCCATCTGCAACGGGGCCGTCAGTGTGGCTTCCTCTCCATCCTTCACTGCGACCACCCCCGTGGTCACCTTTTCTCCTCGCAATTCTCAACTGGTGGCCCACCCGCCCGGCACTGTGATCACGTCAGTCATCAGAGCTCAAGAAACAAAAACTCTTAAACAGGAAGCCGAGAAGGAGAGCGACGATACTTTGAAAGAAGACACGGAGAAAACGGAGCAACAGCCAGCACCCTACGTGATGGTGGTTTCCAGTTCCAACGGCTTCGCCTCTCAGGTAGCTGTGAAACAGGAGGAACTGCTGGAATCCAGCTCTTTTTAATTAATACCAAAGGAATTATGGGTGATTGTTTTTTAATCCAACACTTCCGATTGTATTCAACCTAGCTGATTCTAAGACAAATTCTAGAGATGTTCCGAATTGTGTAGTTGATTGTCAAAAATAATAGACTTACTTTTGACTTGTTAGAGGGAGGAAGGAAAACCAAAGTGTTTCTCTTTGTTCTCCAAGTGTTTCCGAATTCAGTTGTGAAGGAACAGGCATTTTATACTATGAAGACAGACATTCTTTTGAGATTTTTTTCAGTTGCTATATCATAACCATTTTTAAAGTTTCTTTTTTAATTTTACGTTGTATTATCTTTTCTGATTCTTTTGTAAATGTAATACTTACATAGAAGACAACAGGAAATTTATATAGGAACTATTTTCATTCCACTCCTCTAAGTTAAATCTTGACTCTTTCAAGTGCAAGCTGCCTATTTTATGCTTTGTTGACATTATGATTTCACTAGATTGACTTTTAGTGGGTTGCACTGTACAATGAACTATGAGCATATAAAATGAAACATTAAAAATTGGAATGTGCCTGTGATATGGCTGACCCTGTTTCAGAAGCAGGACAGTCTAAAAGCATCAACCTGAGAGTGGCTCTCCTACTCCTTGTGTCACCGTGGGCCAGCCACTCCATCTTTTGGGCCTTAGTTCTCATAAGAGGAAGGGGGGGTGCATTGGATTAGACTAGACCATATTCAGTTTCCTTTCTAGTTCTAAATTTTATGATTCTAACTAACTCCCCTGGGTTAAAGTCATGTCAATTAAAACCTTCTCAGCTTCCTCCCTGATATTACATGGAGCTAAAATATTGCAGAAAAATTTGTGGCCCTATAGAATTTATCCTTCTGTTATCTGTAAGATCTGCTATGAGCCTGAATTCTCCCTAAACTTTGTTCATTAACTCATTAGGCCCCAGTGCACTGCGATCCATTAGTCACTTTTCATTGCTGTGTGCTAAATGACACACTGCTATTCTGAGAGTCAAGGTTCTTTCTTAAAGACCCAGAAAGCAACCAAGCCCTGGGCTAATCTGAGTAGTTGGTTGCTATAAAAGCATAATTGCTTTATATTTTGAATTTTCTTTTTTATTGGGAGTGGGGGGATTGCATACAAAGATAATATACATATATATCCAAGTTTCTGAAATGGAATAGTTTTTAGATTACTCTTTCAACTGTAAATAATGTACATTTAATTTCACAAGAAAAATTTTCTGCAAATTTTCTAGTATAGCAAAGAGAAATTTTTGTAGATGAAAAAAATCATGTTTAGAGGTCTAATGTTTTATGTTTTCATATTACAGAGGGAATTTGTATTTAAGCAAAAATTTAAATTTTGGAATCCTCTAAGCATTTTTTGTATCTTTAATTGGTTTATTATTAAATAAATCATGTAAAACTTCTCAGTGTTTGTGTTTTCAAGCAAACATTTCTTAAAGAACAAGTGTATGGAAAATGTTGCTAGTATTTACAGTGTTATTAAACGTCTATACCACAAACTTCATTAGTTTGGTTAGAACTGCAGAGCATCATCCTCTTTTTCCTTTCTGGCAAATGGCATTTCCTAGACAGCACACGATGGGTTACCACGCTCTGAAAATTAGGACACAATGAAATGTTCTCAGCAATAGTATTAAGTATAGTTTTAAAAACAAGTTTTCTAATTAGAAATTAGATCAGTTAATTGGTTAATAGACTAGAATAACAGAAACAGATACTATAAGGAAATTAAAATCTCAGTCCAGTACCCCTATATCCAAAAGTAACTTCCACTTACTCATTTTCTCATGTCAGTAAGTATTCTATTAAAATACCAAAAATGAAAAGCAATAGAGAGTTTAAAGGAAGAGTTATGAAAGGTTATCAAATGCTGGAGAGGTGAAGGAAGGATGGAAACCTGGCAATATAGAAATTTATTACTATTCAGTGACTTTCACCGCAATAATTTCAGAATAACAGGGCAGATGCAATCCTACACGGGGGTAAAGAATAAATGGAAAGTGAGGAAAGCAGGTCGATAGGTTAAGGACAGTGACAGTAACATCATGGGTGCTTCTCCTTAATAAATAGATGCTGACCGTGGCTATGCCACCCTGAACAAGCCCGATCCCGTCTGATCTCGGAAGCTAAGCAGGACCGGGCCTGGTTAGTACTTGGATGGGAGACCACCTAGGAAGACTAGGTGCTGTAGGTGTAAAAAAAAAATAAATAAAAATAAGGGATCATAAACTGACAAGGTCCTTGCAATCTGTGAGGTCAACCAAGGGTTGCCTCGCCTAATAAAAAATTAAAAATAAAAAAATAGATACTGAAACAATGATTAGATGTACAAAGGCCAAGTAATGAGTGAGAGCCTTTGCTTTGTGACCAACTCTTTCCTGTCCTCTCACCTTTGTAATAACTTCTCAGTGTTCCTCCTGGGTTTCTCCAGAGATTTTTTCAAAGATTGGAGGTCCCCCAGGTTTGATCTAAAGGTCACTGTTCTTCTCATTCTCTGTCATCACTTTATCTGCCTTCAGTCTGTTCTCCCCAGTGCAATAGGGGTGCCGATGTGATTACATCAGACCAATCAGACCGACCCTTCAGTGGTTCCTTATTGTTTTCAAAGGAGTTGAGGCCCTGCATGGTCTCACTTCCCTATCCAGCCAGCCTTATCTTCAAATTTTACTGTCAGGATTAGGATTCTTTCATTTGCAAGTAACAAACCCAATTCAGAAGTATTGGATAGTACAAAACAAGGAGTCTGGAGTTAGGAGGTTTCCAGGTTGGTTAATCCAGGAGTCAGTGGTGATGCTGAGCATCCACTCCACGTCCAGATGCCCAATTGTCCGGCGGTTTGGATTCTTAGTCATTGGCAACAGAGATGGATTCTGGCTTTTGGCATAAAAGATTTTATTAGAAGACTTGCAGCTCACAGAATAAAGGACTAGAAAATCAGGGGCAATCTGAGTCACATAGCTAGGGACAAATTGCAAAACTGTACCATGCAACTGGTCCTGTGAGGAAATTACAGCCACCAAGCACTGGGCAATGTCTCTACTGCTGCAGGAACTTGGTTTTGATGTAGGTGCTGCTTCACCTAGAGACAATTAACTAAGGTTCTTTTCCTGATTGTGTCAACTAGCTACTAGTGTATGTGATTGGCTGGCTGAAGTCGTGTGTCCAGGGCTCTAACTCCAAAGGAAGTTGAGCATGAAAGTTCATCTTCTCACTGAGTGTGGCATTTCAGCTTCTATAGAAGGGTGCTTAGGTTCTGAGCTTCTCTGTAAGGGCAAATCTAGATTTTGTGGGGTCTGAATTTACAGTTTGATGGTTGGGTGGGTGAGGGGGACTTATTTAGAAAAAATACAAAATTAGAATACTAAATTAGATTAGAGGGTTTGAAGGAGCTTAAGCAAATGATATCCCTAAAACTATAATTCCCAACTCTTTGTGTTTCCTGTACCTTCCAGACCTCTGTGTTCGCTATCACTCTGCTTGGCACAGTTCATCTCATTTGGCTAACTCCTACCTGTAATTCAGGCCTCAGCTTAGACATAATTTCTCCTGAGAGCTTTTCCTGAGCTCTTAAAACTTCTCACTGCTGTCATAGAAATCCTTAATTTCTCCTATTTGGGCACACATGACATTATAATTGCCTGTTGAGACATGTGATTTCAACACTAGATTCTGAAGAGCCACTTAGATTCTAAAGGGTCATTTTCGTACCCTCAGTCCCAAGCATGATATCTGCGCATAATAGGTACTCAGTATTTATTAGTAACTACATATTCTCTTTGCCTGTTTATGCTCGTGTACTCATGTTGCTAACCATCTGTATGCTGGTGATCATCACTTCTTTTATACAGTTCCACACTTGTTTTAAAAATGCCTTTATGGAGCTATAATTGACATAATAAACTGCACATATTTAGAGTAGAACCTCCTGAAATCATCACCAAACAGCGAACCTACTCATGTTTGGTGAACAGTACCCTGCGTTTCTTTGTGCCCCTTTGTGACTACTCCTTTTTGCTGTTCCTCCCTGCTCCTGGCCCATTCCATGCCCCAGCCAACAACTGATCTGCTTTCTGTCACTATAGATTATATCAGTTTGCATTTTCTAGGATTTTATGTATTGTTGTCTGGCTTCTTTCGCTTATTGAGATTCAACCAGATTGTAGTGCGTATCAAATAGCTGGTTCCTTTTATTGCTGAGTCTACTATTGCATTACATGGATATACTACAGTTTCTTTCTTCGCCTGTTCATGACATTTGGGTGGTTTCTAGTTTTCAGCTATTACCATTGAAGCTGCTACGAATATTTCTCTACAGGTCTTTATATGGACATACATTTCCATATCTCACGGTCTGGCTGGGTCCTACGATGTTTGTATCATTTTACAGTCCCATCAGCAGTGTATGAGCCTTCCTGTTGCTCTGTATCCTCTCCAACATGGTCAGTCTTTGATATTTTAGCCATTTTAATGGGTATGTGCTGGCATTCCATTGTGGTTTTAATTTGCATTTTCCTAATGACTAATGATTATTTGTTATCCGTATATCTTTTTTGATGAAGTAATTGTTAAAAATATTTTGCTCATTTTCAAAATTGTTTTCTTATTAAGTTCTGAGAATTCTATTTTCTGGATACAAGCTTATCATTAGATACATAATTTGCAAATATTTCCAAAGTCCAGAATCTTTTTAATTTTGGTAAAGTCTAATTTATCAACATCTTTTATGGATCATAAAAGAAGACATGGCTTTTGATGTTATGTCTGAGAAATCTTTGCCTAATCTAAGGTCACAAAGATTTTCTTCTGGAAATTTTATAGTTTTGAGTTTTACATTTAAGTCCATGATTCATTTTGAGTTAGTTTTTGTAAGTTGTGCAAGGTATGTATTGAATTTCACTTTCCTGCTTTCTATAAATCCAATTTCTGAAGAGACTCCTTTTTTTTAATTTAAAGTTTGAAAAGACTATCTTTTTCAACTATCCTTTTTGCTCTGAATTATCTTTGGACTTTTGTTGAAAATCAGTTGTCTATATATGTATGGGTCTGTTTATGGACTCTTCTGTTCTATTGATTTGCCTATTGTCATGCCAATACAGGTGGAGGTGTTGAAATTAGTGTTAGTTCTCCAACTTTGTTATTTTTTGAAGTTGATTTGGCTATTACAAGGTTTTGCCTTTCCATTCGAATTTCAGAATCAGTTTGCCAACTACTGAAATGGAAAAAAAACCTTTGCCTTTTGCTTGGGATTGTGTTGAACCTGCAGACCAATTAGGGAAGAACCAACATTTTAACAATATTGAGTCTTCTGATTCATGAACATATAGTACCTCTCCATCTATTTAGGTGTTCTTTAATTTCTCTTATCAATGTTTTGTACTTCTCAGTGTCTACATTTGGCATATATTGTATCAGATCTTTCAGTATTTCACATTTTTGATGCTACTATGTCACATTTTTTAAAATTTCAAATTCTGATTTAAATATTTTTTCCTTTTTTCTTTTGAAGCATAAAGTGAACAAATCTTAAGTGTACAACTGGATGCAATTTTACATCTGAACACATTGGTGTAATTACCACCTAGGTCAAAATAAGTCACAAGTCCTGGAAGCACAAACAAGCTATTGCTCAAGAGCCTGGCTCCCTGGTGTCTTGGGAGTACAGATTATACAGGGAAAAATCAGTCATCATGAAAACTGAGGGAGTTGGGGTTGTGGGTGCTACTGGCTGGAGGATTGGAGGGGGACGAAGTAACTGATCATTGCGCCCAGTTCTGGAATTGGCCATGTTCTCACCCTGTCTGGCCCCATGGCCTGCCTGGTCCTGTAACTGGTGGGGCTGGTCTTCCTTGATGGGCCTGGGGTTGAAACACATCTAAAGCCATGACATTATCCTTAGTCTAAAGTCCAACTGAAACCTACTGTCCTCAGGACTGTAGACCTGAGGCTCAGTTAATCTCATGTTCTAAAATTTAACAATTAAAGGATCAGGTATACAGAGGATAAGGGTGGTGGCATGGGGAATAAGTGAGTCACAATGCCATTATTTGGGTAAAACCAGCTTGAGTCAGAAAAAACGATATTAAAAAAATGTTTTGTGTGAGGTTACACCTCAGCCAGATCACCCTTTAATGTCCCTCTCATCAATTCCCCCCCGCCCTAAATTTTGTATAAATGGAATCAGGATGTATTTTGTCTGGTTTCTTTAAAACGTATGTGAGGTTCTTCCATGTTGTTGTGTATACTGGTAGTGCATTCTTAATCATTGCCTTTTAGCATTTTTCTCCTATGAAAAAAAAAATTATTTCTAGTTTTTGCTATGTGAATAATGCTGCAATCGATATTCTTGTACGGGAACATAAGTACTCTCTTGTTTTGGGTATATGCCCACTGGTATAATTATTAGGTAATATAGTGTATATATATATAAAACAAGCGTTAGCAGTGTTAAAAAAGTTTTCTAAAGTAGTTATACCAATTTTTACTCCCATTAGCAATATATGAAACTTTTAAGCACTTCATATCCTTACCAATGATTGATATTGAAATTCCTTTTAATTTCTGCCATTCTGGTGGGAGTGTTTAGTATTCAACTGTGATTTGAATGTCCCTGATATAGCCATTGATGTAGAACTTCTTTTCATATGCATATTGGCCATTTAGAGAATGTCTGAAAATCAGCCAATGTAACTCACATTAACATATTAAAGAAAAATGCATATGAACATTTCAGTAAAGGCACAGGATATTGAATGCTTTCCTCCTGATGCTCCAACGAAGTCAGGAAGTCATTATCGTTACTTCTATTCAACATTCCACACCCTAGCCAGTTACAGATGGCAAAAAAAAAAGGTATAATTGCACAGAAAGACATTCAACAATCTTTATTCACAGATGACAAGCCTGTGATCACAGAAATTCTGAAAATCTACAAAGTATTAGAATATAGGAATTTAGCAACATTTCTGAATATAAGGCCAATATATAAAAATCATTTAATGTTTCTATACACCAGCAAAACAAGCAGAATAGAAAAATTATTAGAGGCCATTTAACATAGCATAAAAAACACTCAAGAATAAATTTAACGATATATAAGACCTTTACACTGCCTTCAAAACACTGCTGAATTAAAAACCACTTAGAGGGGTGTATGATACTCATAGATTGGAGGACTCTATAAAAATGTCAGTTTTCTCCAACTAGATCTATAGATCCAATGCAAGCCCAATGAAAATCCCAGCAGGGTGTTTCCTTTGGGGGAGGGAGTTAGAGAGGGGGGAGGGGGAGCAAACAGGCTCATTCTACAATTTATAAACAAATAGAAATAAAATTTCAAAATGTGTAAAACAATGGAAATACAAAGGAATTAGAATAGCCAAGGCAATCTTGAAAGATGTTATAAGACTTTGAGACTTACTATACATTATTTAAGACACTAGGCTGTTGTTAGCAGGTTGGACAAACAGACCAGTGGAGAGAAAACATAACAGACCCACATATAGGTGGTCATCTACTTTACCCAGGTGCCATAAGAATTTAGTGGTGGAAATGACAAATGGCAATCTTTTAAATGACGAGGGTTCAGTCAACTGGCTATCCACACGGGGTTGGAACCTTGTTCCAACTTCATACCCTTCACGGAAATATTTGAGATAAACCATAAACCTGCATGTGAAAGGTAAAATAATAAAACGTTTAAAAGAAAACAGATTATCTTCACGCCTCGGTGTGGTCAAAGCTTTGTATATATACCAAAATCACTGATCATAAAAGATGAGCAAACCATTTTCACCTGAAATATTTCTGTAATCATTACCTTCTTCCCCATCCCTACAATCCCTGACCTACTTAAGGATCATTTTGGTTTGTAAAAGAGCAGCTGTCTCCTAACAGCGAGCCTTTTTCCTTTAATCACTGTTCCTTGGCAGAGAGAATAACAGTATGCTTAAAATGCCAATTTCGCTGTTATTGCCTTTTTTTCATTACAAAGCCCGTAAAGGGCTAGCATCATTAACAGAAGCCAATCGAGGCTTCTCAGCAGGCCCCACACGCCCATCCCTTTCGGACCTGGCATTCACCTACATCCGTCCCATTCTGTCTGAATTACTTTTTCCACTTCCATCATCGACCAATTTTATCTTTTGAGGCCGCGACTCGGGCCGGCGTCGCATCGAGACATGTGTCCCCACACCTTGCGTTCTGCGAAGTGCCACCCCTCGCTATCACGTGACTACTCCCCTGTATAATTTTAGCACTTAGTACTTTAGTACTGGTTTACAGTTTCCGGGGGACATTCCATCTCTGAACGCCAGGGCTCAATTCAGATTTTGAGGGTCGCGGACGCTCGAGTTCACCCGTTTCTCTCTAGTTTACTCCTCCTCCCCTTTTCCCTCCCACCCTGTCCCCTGGAACTTGCTGGAAGCTTCTTCCATCCGAGTTGAGTACATGAAAGGCCGGTGAGGGAGGGCCTGACCGACCAGGCGGGTTGGAAAGTAAAGCAGCCCGGCCACCTTCCTCCCTTCGGATGCTACAGGTTTCTTCTCCTCCGTCCGGAAACCCAAATGGGAAGAAAACCTGGGCCTGCGGCATCTTGGAGGGCGGTGGTTTGAACACCGCCCGGCCCGGAACCAAAACGCTTCCTTCCCTCTAGCTTCCGCCCGGGCGGAACTACTTCCCGCGACTCCGACTCCCATCCGGGTCACCGGCGCCAAGATCCCGCGAGAACGCGGGGCAGCGTATGTCGTCCCCGGGCACGGCAGGCCGCGCTGCCTCCGGTAACCACGAGGCGGGCTGCGGTGACCTGCGAAAGCGGAGCGGGACGTGGCTCGCGTGACGATGAACAGACAAGCCGCGCCCCTCCCCGCTCAACGCCACACGCCCCCCGAGGCCCGACGCCGGTCCGTTCCCGGAGCTCTCGGAAGCCGCTCCCGCGGAAGGCGGCGTCCGTCCGGCGGCGGGCGCGTGGCGGAAGAGGGGGCGGGGCCGTGAGGCCGCCGTCGCCATGGCAGCGGGGGGCGGGGTCCGGCACGAGCCGCGGTCCGCCGCAGTCCCAGCGGGCGCCGCGCCCGCCTCTCGCCTCTCCTCTCCGCCGACGCACGCTGCGCGCCTGCTCGTTGGTTACTGAGGACGGAAGCTCGCTCGGTGTCGCTCCAGAAGTTTCCCCCTGGGCGGCGGCGGCGGCGGGGCGGGAAGGGAAGGGCAACCTCGGGAGTGGCGGCGGCAGCAGCAGCAGCGGCGGCAGCGGCGGCGACCGTGAGGGATGGCGGCGGCTGCGGCGGGCCCTGCACCGGCCCAGAGGTGCGCGCTTCCCCCCCCCGCTGTTTATTTCCCCCCCTTTCCACCCTCCTCGCCTCTTCCCTCCTTTTCCTTCGTGAGCGAGCCTTGCTGAGGTCGTGGCTTGTTTTCCCGGCAGGTTTTTCCGGAGCTTCTCCGACGCGCTCATCGACGAGGACCCCCAGGCGGCCTTAGAGGTGAGCGCAGCCGTCCCGGACCCCGGCCCTTCCCGGGCCCACCCGGCCGCGTCTGCGGGGCCCCAGCCCTGCTGTCGACAGCCTCCGCCGCCGCCTCTTTTCTCTGCTACCAAGTAGCCCGGGTACCCCCGAAACTCTGTTGTCGCCCCCACCCTCTCCCTCCCCCACTCCGAGACCGGTTCTGCATCCTCGCAGCTCCGTAGAAAAACCTCGTCTTTCCATGTGGTTGACATGCATAGTGGGCCTGGAAAGGGTTTTCTTTCTTTCTTTTAAAATGACGTGACCAGAAGAACAAGTGAAATCGGGGCTTGACGATATTTGTCGTTGCCATTTTTAGGTCCTAGGATGTGCTAAGTGGGTGGACTCAGAATATACCGGAGTAAAAACCCTGTGCCCCTGTGTCCCTGCAAGTTATCAGATGGCCTGCTACCGTTCGTTATCCACCTGTTATTAATCAGAGCTAGTTTTTGGAGTTACTGTGTGCAAGGCACCGGTTGCTGTTGATTCAAGTCGTATATTTAGCTGACTTTGTGTGACGTGAAAGACTATACAGCTATAAAAGGAAGTACGTAGTCAAGAATTAAACAATAATAGAAAGTAATAGACTCTAAGCCAACGACATATGATACAGGGGGCTACAAAATTTAGCCCAGGGGTTTCTTGCTTTGAAGCACGAGGAAAAGAAACCAAACCCTGTGCTATTATAATCTGACATACCTAAGTTTAGCAGTCTGAGGCAAGAGTTTTTTTTTTTTCTACCTATGACTTTTAGAAATAATTTGCCACATGGTAGGAGAGTCTCTCTGAGGAGGTGACATTTGAGCAGAGACCTGAGGGAATGAGCTGGGAAGCTCTGGGGAAAGAGCATTCCTTCTAGGCAGGGAGAGGAGCCAGTTCTGAGATCCTGAGGTAGGGGTGAAGCTGGCCTGTAAAAGGCCATTTGACTTGAGTGGGATGAAAAAGGACTGTGAGACGAGGTGGGGAGGAAGCCTTGGGCTATGTCCCTCAGTGCCTCTTAGGTCAGAGTATGTTTTTTGGACCCGATTATGAAGGCCTTCAGATGAAGCGGTTGATCATAGTTATACTATAGTGTTTTGTAGTGAGGCTTCTGGGATCAGTATTAGAATAATGTTACAAGAGGCATTGAGAATTTTTCTCTGCAATTCTTTAGGTCAGCTAGGTAGCCATTTTCTGAATTTACATTTATTTTGATCCTCAGACCCGTCCCTCCTTTGGAAATCCAATTTGTACATAAGATGCTTTTAAAGGAGAGTGATGTCACTTTCTATCCCACTTATTTTACTTGTTAATTTTTTATTGAAGTATAGTATATGTAAATAACAAATCTGAAATCCGCAACTAATGTATTGCAGTTTTCCGTATGTGTATTCCACCCAGATCGAGATACAGAACACTTCCATCCTCAAGGGTCGCTCTTGCTATTTCCCAGCCAATAATTCCTCTGTCCTTCCAGGCAACTATTACTCTGACCTCTGTCACCATCAGTTAGTTCATACTTGTTTTTGCCCTTCACATGCACAGAATCATAGACTAGGTACTCAATTGAGTGTAGGCACTCTGTCTTGCTTTTTAACCATGTGAGATATATTTGTGTTGTTGAATGGAGTGGTAGTTTTCCATCGCTGTGTAGTAGTCCATTGTGCAAATACAAATACAGTGGGCATGGAATCACACTGCTTGTCCAAATCCTCCTTTCCTGATAACTGTAACCTCAGGAAAGTTCCTATTGTTGCACTGGATCATAAGTCTCATCTTTGAAATGGGGCAAAACAGGACTTATCTGAAAGGGTTGTTGTGAAGATAGGTAATGTAAGGTCCACGGCAAGACCTCTGAGGTAGGCATCTTGTATTTTCTTTCCTCTGTAGGTTTCAGCCACACTCGCTCTCTGTTACTTGAATATGTCATGCTCAGTCCTGTTGGAGGGCCTTTGGGCGTGCAGTTTCTTTTGCCTAAAATGTACTTTCTCCACTTACCCCATGTTTTGCTTGAAGATGCTCATCATTTTAGATTTTAGCAGAAATGTCACCTTCACTGAGAAGCTGTTTTCTCCACATTATTTCATTTGGGCCCTAATGTAAGCATCAAGAGAGCAAGCATTTTGTATATCCTGTTTACCGCTGTGTTCTTAGTGTGGTGCCTGGGATGTCGTAGGCACTCAAATGTGTTGAACGACTCATCGTAATTCTTGCAACAAACAAATGGGTTTTTTGTACAAGGAAGCTGAGGCTAAGGAGATTTACTTAGTCAAGGTTATACAGTTTAGAAGTGATTGTCTCTGGGTTCAGTGCATTGGTCATCCTCTAGAGCTGAAGGTGGAATTGGAAATGTAATTAAAGGTTTGGTAGCTGACTGAAGTAGCTGACTACAGATAGCTTGGTTGAGAACACAGCTGGTTAGCATAAATGGACATTGGTACTACTTGTGCATAATTATGTGGTTTTTCTCTAGCAGTGTTCGGTAGTTTAGGAAAGGAGAAGGGTTGGTACTGTTTATCATCCATGATTGGGGATTAGCTGTGGCTGGAAGAAAACGAAAAGTGAAGTCAAGTTGAGATAACCCCAGAGCTAAGGGCCTTCAGTGTGGGCAGTCTGCTTTTGCTTTTAACCTTAACCAGTTACCTTGAGTAGCATTTTAAAAGAGCTTAAAACTTTTAAGATTTGGAAGTACATTTTCTAAGATCCAAATCTTAAACAATTTTAATGCCTTGAAAGGTTTTTCCTTCCTATTCTGAGTTATTAGGGTACTTTCTTCACCATTATGTTAGTAATAGTTTCAGCATAATTTGTAGTTTAACAGCTTTATTTTTGGGAACTATAAATTGAGTTACTATAATGTAACTTTATGTAAGTATATGTTTGGACATGTTACAATGTGTTTCAAATTTATCTGTGTTAAGTAGCCTTTTGCCACTATATTCAGATGTTGGCACTGAAGTGTTGGCTTTTTCAGATCCCTCACTTTCAGTCCCTTTGTCTTCTGGCAGCTGGCAACTGTTGTCACAGAAACAGTAGAACTCTGAAAACATGCCACTGGTCAGATGCAACCACAACTCATTTTATCTTCACTTTTTTGGGGTTTATTATATGTATTGCTTATTCAAAGTAAACTGATTATCGTGCTTTATTTGTGTATCATAACAGTTTGTGCTAGGCGGTTTTTTTTTTGTAACTTTTTAGTAACAGCCTAGTCAGTTGCTTAGTTTATTTAACTGAGTCACCATAACTTGTCTGTCTTAACCAACAATTGGTTTGTATTTTTAAAGGTCTTTTGCAAGTTGGATGTTTGCAATTCAGAAATTTTTACATGACTCCTTAGGAAAAGGAATCCTATTTATCTGCACCTCCAGTGTCTTGCCTATGTTTGTTACATAATATGTGTTTAAAAATACTTTTGAATTGATGACCCAGATATTACAATAATCTTCAACAGCTTTTTTGACCCATGCATATCTGTTGTCCTGCTGTGGAAAGGCTAGAAATTTCTTGTGAAGATAATATTTGAGTAGATAGATAAATTGTCAGCTGTTTTTAAAATTGAAAGTTTAGTGTGAGATGGTATTATTTAACTTAGAATTTTAAAGTATTAGAAATCATATTAATATAAATGTCAGATGGTGTGTGAAAAAACTTGGAGTAAAGAAACATTTCCAAGAGGCATGCTGTTTAGCGTTTAAAATCTGACTTGGAGTCAGGCAGACCTGTATTTGAATCTTGTCTTTGACACAGTCTCGTCACCGAGTAGTAAGAAAGAATGAATCTGCACAGCTGGGGGAATGTGATTCTAGTGAGAGGGAGCCACAGGTGCAGAGTCCAGCTGGTGTTTGAAGAAGATCAAGGAGGCCATTGTGGCTAGAAGGGAGGGCAAGGCGAAGAGTAATAAGTGATGAGATCAGAGAGGTAGTAGAGGGTCACATCAAGAAGAGTTTTATTATATACATTGCTTACAGGTTATTAGAAGGTCTTGGGCTTTTGCTGTGAGTCAGCTGGAGAGATGCTTGAGAGTTTAAGCATAGACAGACATAGTAAAAGGATCTGACTTTTATTACCATTTATACCAGGGCCATAGGGTGGAGATGGTAAAAAGTGGTTTGGATTTTAGATATATTGGATTTTAGGTATATGATTATCAAGTATATATTGCTTTGTGAGACCCACACTATTAGGTTAAAGCATAGTCAGTATATGGCTACTGAAATAATTTTGCTTGTTAAGAGACTACCAAATCCCTAGGGTATGTGGGCAGTGGGTAGAGAATCATATTGTCCCTATTTGCTTGCAGTTGTCCTTGGTCTGACTAATTGTGCTTTTTCTTGTATCATTTTTGTTCCACTGTCTGTATAAGCTGTGAATGCCCCAGAAATGCCCCGTGACAAAAATGTTAATCTGATGTTGACTGTTTGATCAGCTGATAGTAGCTATTTATGGGATGCTGTATCTGGGCTTCCTTTGGGTTGTCTGCCATTGACAGGATAGGAAAGGGGCAGGTAAGCTTGATTGTGTAATTGTGTATTTATTGATTCTGTTTTAACCTTCTTAAACTCTAGATTTAACTTCCAGGTTTTTTTTATTGGACAGCTTCACATTTTCTAGGCATCTCAAATTCTGCATGATCTTTGAATCTTCTCCAAATTAGAAGGAGAAAGTCTGTGGTGGTCAATGTATATCAACTAAACTTTTCAGAATAAATGAGGTGATGATAATTGCCATTTATTGAGTTCCTATTATAGGTTAGGAGCTGCTAAGTGGTTTATATAGATACTAGATTAGATTGTGGGTTTTGGGGGGAGAGGGGAGGAGATGGAGAGAGAGCGATCATCTTGCAAAGAAAAGCTCCAAACTTCTCTCCCTGTTATCTTTCCTCCAAATAGCTTATGACAATACTTACTTGATTAAAAATTATGTTTATAATTTAGTGGTTCTTAAAACATAAACTTACACTCCATGTGTTTGTATTTGTAGGAGCTGACTAAGGCTTTGGAACAGAAACCAGATGATGCACAGTGTTATTGTCAAAGAGCTTATTGTCATATCCTTCTTGGGAATTACTGTGGTAACTTTTCTTACAAAGTATATTGTTTCTACTTTATGAGTTAGTTATAAATTTAACCAGGATACAGTGAATCAAATAAAATAGAGATCATCTTCCAGGATTTTTAAATTGGTCTTTCATAACAAAAAGAAGTAGCTGAAATATGGTACATTATGTTGAGCAAAGCCTATTTAAATTTTATGGTATCTGTTCTTCAGTGGGTAGAGAATTCGTACAGATTTCATTTGCGGCTATTAGATATGCTAACAAAATAGCATATTTATTGTTTTACAGAGTATATAAGTAAAATGTTCTATTTGCATTTTTTAAATAAAAAGTATATTTATTGTGTAACTAATTCTGGATAGAAAATCTGGGTAAGGAAAAGTTAAATACTTTGAGTCAAATTGCATGAATGTTAATGAGAAAATTAGGTGAACTGGTGACACAGCTTTATTCATTGACTAAAGAACTTGAAAAATATAGTTAAATATTAGATTAATAGAAAGGTATGAGGACAGTATTATTGAGTATTTTGGATTAGCTTTTTCTAATTTAAAATCGCTTGTTCATTTCACCTACTTAAAACCTTAGGACTGATTCAAATTTTATGTGTAATATTTGTTAGGATCCTTAAATTACTAACTAAAAAACCTATTTTTTCATACACAGAGGCTGTTGCTGATGCAAAGAAATCTCTTGAACTTAATCCAAATAATCCCATTGCTGTGCTGAGAAAAGGGTATGCAGTGACTACTCTGGTTGGCTCTGGATGGTAGATGTTTAGTTTGTTGAATGAATTAATAGTTGTTTATATAAATAGTAAATTCTGTATTTATACGTTTTATAGCTCACATAGGATTCAATTTTAGATAAATTTATACTTCTGTTATTAACTATAGTATATGATAAGAGATGTATAGTTGGTATATTTTAAAATAGTGATGATTGAATAATATCAGTCTACAAGATAACTACAAGACATAGATGAAGCTGATGGATTTCAAATCTCTTTTGGTTCATCATTTGGAATTTATTTTATTAACTGACTAGAGAATATTATTCCTAAACTAAGCTGGACAATGATGTGAATACTACATACCCGTGAACTTTATACCCAGCTTGTTTTTGTAGGTGTGACTTTATTCTTTAAGAAATATCTTATTTCTTTAACTATATTTTGAAATAAGCAAGTATGTGCAATTAAAATCAGAAAATTCTTTTTGAAATGAGCTCCAAAATTGGATATTAATGGGAATTATACTAGGTATTACTCAGAGCATTTTTGAAAGTCTTGGCTTAATATATATTTAAATTCTTGAGAATAGAAAACCCTAGAATATTTTAATGAGAAGGCTGTTTTTCATGATCTCATGTGCTCATAGTATGTGTTTTTAATATGTTCATATAGGATCTGTGAATACCATGAAAAAAACTATGCTGCTGCTCTAGAAACTTTTACAGAAGGACAGAAATTAGATAGTAAGTATTGGAATCATATAATAAACTTATTTATTTTTCTGTGTTTTAAATACCATAGCTGAATTTTGTTAGTATAATCTTGTTAATTATAGAAACCTAACACCTTTTTCTTCCTTTTAATGATATTTTGTGTTGATTGCAGAATTTGAGTACTTTAATATTGATTATATTGGCCTTTTAGCATTCATATCACAGGTAAACTTTATCATTAGAAGCTAAAAACTACATGTAAACAATGTGCTCCCACTGCTTAGTCTGGTATTTTATTTTTTCTAATAGAGAAGTGAAAGTTGAATTTGCTCTCTTGTTCAGAAGTTTGTCCATTTTAAGTTTTATTCAAATAGCTGAAATAGGAAATTTTACAACGAATATTTTTATTGAGAAGTGAAGTGTAAGTTTAGGGAAATTGTGACTAAGGCACAGAAGAAACATGAAGCTTAGAGCTTTTTGAAAGTCTTGGCTTATTGTGAGTTTTTAATGTTATCTTCTTGAGAGAAATACAGGTTTCTCCTGCCATCTGAGTGTTCCTGTGACTCCTTCCATAAGCCAAAATGGTGTAAAGTGAAGACATAATTACCATTAATTTGTATGCAAAATATTGTTAGCATTCCCAGACACAAAAAATAACCTACCAAATCATACCAAATAACACATAAAACCTAAAATAAGACTAATACATAGTAAAAGCAGGGATTATATGATAAATATACAGCCTGTATAAAGTAGAAATAATGTTTGTACTTTGTAGTTTTACTAATTAAAAAGACTGGTTTCTCCTTAAGTATAAGATAACCAAACACCACACTTTGTACACCCATCTCTTCCTTCAAGCAATAGACTTTGTTTTAACCATTACTAGATGCCAGCTAAAAGAGGCTACTTTGTTACTAGCAGAACCAGTAGTTACTTCAGCAGCTTTCAAGTTTTTTTCTCGCTGCATGTAAATAGTATGAATGGTGCATGCAGGCAAGTTCTACACATGCAGAATGTTTCATTCATCATGAGTGAAATGCTTATTACATCCAGTTTTACTGACAGCCCTTTCAGGGTTTTATGATACTTTAGGACACATCTTTCTAACATAGTAAATCTAGATAAAGCATGGATGCTCGCAGACATGGTTCAAAGCTGTGGCAGGTAATACTGAGATGCTGAGTGTGCACAGTCCTGGGCAAGGAGCTTGGCTGGGCCACTCTTGCTGGATGTGCTATGCCTCTATAAAAGCTCCTGCAAATCAAACACTGAAGCAAAATTCTTTTTGGATTTTTTTTGGTAGACAAAAACAGTACTAATGTAGGTATGTCTTTGATAAAAACAAAGTGGTATACTGTCAGTTTTCGAAAAGTTGGGGATACCTATATATATTTAAATTATCACAGCACTATAGATATCTGTGTACATATTTAGAATTGTAAGAGCCAAAAATCAAAATATCTGAAATACTAACAGGTTGTAAGTAATTTCTTAGATAATTTTAGATTACATAATCCTAATTATGCACTGTAGTTTTATCTTCATCTTATTGTAGAGTGTTACCACAATCCTCTAAAGCAGTAGTTCCTAACTCTCTGATTTTGATTTTGCTCGCCAGGGGCATTTGGCTTTGTCCGAGGAGATTTTTGATTATGTGATGGTGGATGGGGGCACGCTACTGACATGCACTGTGTAGAGCAGGGATCCCGCTAAGTGCCTTGCAGTGTCCAAGAGAGTCCCCACAGCAGGGCAGTTTCTCGTTCAGAATGTCAGTAGTGCTGAACTTGAGAAATGTCGCTCTAAACTATGATGTGGTTATATTTTTAAAAATTTACTCTGCTGCTTTGAATATTTGCTTTTCTGCTGTATCCTACTTGAGAAAAGACGTTAGGCCCAACTTTGCAAATGCAACCTACAAATGAGGAAAGGAGATCTAGGCAGTAGTTCTCAAACTTGATGATCCCAAGTGCTGTATATGGCTATTCGGTGACCAGCCTAGCATATCTGCGCCTTTAGCGAAGTCTAAAAAGTCATCTAGTTTCAATACATGTTTGAAAGCTCAGAATCAGAGACATGAGTCACTCCATCTTCTAGATTTCTAAGCCTCATTCCTCATATTTTTAGAGCAACAGAAAGTTCCCTGTCTAAATTCGTTTGTTGCATAATATCTTGTCATGCCATTGACTTTTAGGATTATTTCAAAGGTGGCCTCAGCAGATGTCTGCTCTTTGGTAAAATTACTATTAAGGATATGTAATTTAAAAACAAATTGGTTTTTTAACTTAATTCCAGGAAAAATTTATGTTAAACTATTAGGCTTCCATTGTTATCAGCCAGAGTAAGTTTATAGCTCACAATATTACCTTGTTTTCCCTTTGTATGGTAGGAAGCTTGGCTTATTTACTGATTAATTTGAATAATAGGTTAGTTAAATCTAGGATTTTACTATAATTATTTCCCACTAGAGAGAGAGAGAATGAGAAAGTTAAGGCCTGTGCAGCTGAATTTCATTGTAAGAAATTTATGCTTTTTATTTTTCAGAATCATCTTTCCTGTGGTTAGCTTGAATTAATAAACTTTAGAGTACTTTTACTAATATTTTTAGCATTATAATGAATTAGATTCTATAACTATATGTTGTCATTCTGAGTCTTCAGAAGTGAATAGTTTGCCTCTCTACATGTTTATATTGTTGTCTGTAAATATGTAATTTACTGTTTATAGTCTTGGCTGCCATGAAACTTGGAAATATAACAAAACTCCACAAAGTATAAAGATACTCCCTGGTGTGGGTAGGAAAGGCATAGGAACGGGTAGAGCCCCTGAGAGAATAGTGGACAGAATAGGTAGGTAGCTGTATTGGAGAGCAAACGGGGATTGGGAGAGGCTTCTGGACCTCACCCCAGCTGCCAGTTATCAGGCCTCCTCCCCATCCCAGTTGATGGCATATTAGGATTCTGCTAAAGGTCAGATTTTGTTTTGTGAGAGGAAACTCCTTTTAAGAGGAGAAAGGTGAGGGGAACTATAGATTATCTGTACCTGGGAACCAGTAAGGTTGACTGTGGGTAAAACTAATTTGTTTTGAGTTAAAGTTTTTCAGCATGAACAACTAAATGTTAACCTTAATATTATATTTGTAGATATAATATTAGGGTTGCTGTAAACTCTGTTAGGGCAGGTATTTTGTCTTAATTCATTGCTGAATCCAGTGCCTGTAACAATGGAACATAGTAGCTAGGTATTCCGTAAGTGTTTGTTGAATGAATATTTGGATTCATGAACAGATTATTGAGATTTTACAGTCAGCTTGTTCTTTCTAGGTGCGGATGCTGAATTTGTTGTTTGGGTTAAGAGGTGTCAGGAAGCTCAGAATGGTAAGTACTTAGGTTTCCTATGATCTTTCAATTTAAAAGTAAATGTTTGCCATTTCTTAATTTAAACAAATTTGTTTTTAACTTTATAATTTATAAGTAGTACATATTTCCTTAGGGATTTCCAAAGGTATTTTGATTTTTGTCTATTTATGTTAAAAAGGAGATTTGGGTGAATTTGCTCTGCAGTGGTATTACTGGTCAGTAATTAGTAAGGAGTCTAAAGTGACTCCAGGATGCAAAATTAAACCATTTTTCTTAGTTTACAATGTATGGAGAATTGGTTTGCTCAATCAGTATGTTTGTGCCATAAAAAATCATGTATGCAACTTTGCCTGTAAATACACCGTTATCTAAAATGTTTCCTTTTTATGTTTTTAATAGGATCACAATCCACGGTGGTAAGTCCCAAGTTTTTATCTTTCACGTTTTTATTTAATTAAAAATTATCGTATATATTTGAGAGAGAACTTTGATCTTTCTCTCCGTTTAATTATTAAGCAATTCCATTTAAATACTTGTTTTTTCAGTAACTGAAATAACATTTTTTGGTGATATAAATATAGAAGTTCATAGTCATAAAAACGGATTGGGCTCTTTTAATGCATTTAGTGTGTGTGTGATTCATGCTGATTTGGTATTATCGTGTAATCAGGATGATTGTTTCTTTGCTGAAAAGTCATCACATTTAGATTAAACAGTTGCTATCTTAGAAGCACTTGCAGGGCTTGTTATGGCATCTGCTAAGACACAAAGATTAAACTGATTTGGAATGTTTATCTCTGCCTAATTTTATGTTATTTTGGACATGAAGATTCAAGTCTTTCAGTTATTAAAAATTATGATGGAAATTGTTTGATTTTTTGTTCTAACCAATTTAGTTTGTATGTAACACATAGTTAAATATGGCTAATGGTTTCTTAGCAGTGATCATTACTTGTTTAGTCAAGAATTAAAATGACAAGGAATCAGCAGATGTGGTGTTTTCCTGACTCTCATGGGCAATTATTTAACCTTTTTGACTCTTCATCTGGCTTTTAGAATTACATAATAACATTGAGAAAGTCACTTATCCTTTGAACTTTCTTCATGTCTAATCTGGGCCTGTTAGAGCTAATCTTCAGGCAGGTTGTGAGCGTGGGCCAGTTCTGTGTGTGCAAAATAACTGGAGTTTTAAGCTTCTCTGTATTCCTACGGTGATGGGTGGGGAATGGGGGAGAGGTGGTGTTGGCTTCTTTCACCCGCTGGTATTTTTGTCCAGTTCTTAAATACTTGGGGTTCGGGACTAGGCCTGAAAACAACAGAATGACATTTGGTTAACAAAGACCATCTAGGGCTGCTAAAGGGCTCTTTAGCTGCATTGCCTGTTATCACTGCTGTATAGTTCAGTCTTCTTTTATCTTGGTACCTAGATTAACTGGAATAATCTGTTCTAGTTAGTATCTCCACTCGATATCATCTAGATTCAGGTATTTCTCACTAGCTAACACTGGAGAGTAAATCTGAGTTAGATTCAGATCTCTTGAGTGGTTTTACTTTCTTCCTCCAAACCCCATTTCTTCCCTTCTAATTTAGCTACAACTTAGAGGCCACAACCCAAGGCAAGTCCTTTAGATTTACGTAGCCTTGACCGGCACATGAGGAAATGTGGATTGGTCAAGAGCCCCTTTGTTTCTGGATAGCCACTGCCAAGTATTTGTTGTAGAGAGGCCATAAATGGAGTGAGATGTTATCAGGAAGGCACCATGGAAATGTTCTTTCATATGTTCCAGAGCAGTGTTGCATGGCTAAGCGTGAAGGCTGTATAATTGTCTAAAAAGTGGTTTTTAAATGTTACTATTTTCAGTTTAGAGTCTTAATGAATGAATCTGGAACTGGATATTTTATATGTAACCATTTTCAGTGATACTTTTAGAAAGTTTTCTGGTTTTTTAATGTATTTTTTTTTTAGAAGAAGAATTTTTTTTTTAAATTAGCTCATAAAATTGTGAAATGCTGAATATTCAAATTTTTTGTGAAGCCTATTTAACAATTGTGGGTACCTGTTTTGTCTTTGAAGGAAGTCTTCATGTAGTTATTCCATATTGAAGTAACTATAGCACTGGGTAATAAAACATACATTTTAATATACAGTTGCTAAATTAACTTGAAAAAATCTTTCTCTTTCAACTTGGCAAAATCAGCCTGCAATCCAGCAGACTCATCAGTCAAAAATCAAGTAAGTGTTTTCATTTTTTCTAAGACAGTGCATGATAAATATTCCTAAAGGGGAAAAACTCTTGTTATTTAGTAGCAAGCAAGTTCTTACCCTGTGATTTTAAGTGTTTCTTCATGTTATAGCCTGGAAAAACTAATTCTAAGGCTATTATTGATTAGTATTAGTGTATATACGAAGGTTAAATTCAAATTATTTTTCTACTTTAAACTTGCTTCATCTGGTTTCATATTAGTCACCTTTCCATATATTAAGGAGAGCTTCTTCCAGTTAAGTTATTAATACACAAGTAAATAAGTTAACAGTAGATTTGATAGAGTTGTAACTTAACCTGCCTTTTGTATTTGGAGTAAATTTTTCATAGATAATTCTGCATGAGTTGAAAGTGACTTGCTGAGGGCAGCAGTTACGATAAGGAATAAACATCTAGCAGGTATTTGAATATTAATTATTTATTAGCCATGCATACAACTTGTATTCTTAGGCCTATAACAGAAACAGGAGGCATTGATTTGGAGCTTTGCATCCTCACTGAATTTCAAAGGGAAACTGTGAGACACTTAAAAAAAAGTTCATTTCTTTAATCAAAGTGCATTTTAGTTACCTAAAATGGCTTAGAAATGTTAAAATAATTTATTCAATGTTTTTTATAAAAAAAAAATAGGATGATTCTCCAAGTACCTAGTAGACAAGGAACTTTGACTAGCAGCAGCAGGGGTAGGACACAACATCAAATAATAATGATAGTATTTGGAGCATAAAATAACGTTGACTTAATAAATATACTGTGTACCAGGCAATGTGCTTAGTCCTGGAATAGTAATAGTGGGGTGATAGAGATAAATAGTTCTGCCCTTAGGGAGTTTTAGAGCTTTCAGTGGGAAAGATGCACAGAATTTCTAGGCACTCTAGTTTTCCCACATACCTTGAGATTGAAGGAAAATTTGTATTTAATGTTATGCCTGGCAGGATGATTTAAACTTTAAGATATTTTAGCATGTTTGCTTCTGCTTCCTGTGCTCAGGGCATTTTGCCCCCGCTTCAGTTTAGAGATATAGGAGTGTGGAGTCAAGCTGACCTACCTCCAGTGTACCACCTACCACTGACTGGCTAATTACTTCACCCTTTTGAGCTTATATTTTTTCATCTGTGAAATAGGAATAGAAGTGCTGCTTTTAGTATTAGGTTGAAATGAGAGTGTAAAACTATTGGTGATATCACCAATAACTGTTAGCTGTTCAGAGTAAATTTCGACTTAACATTAACTTAAGCACAACAATATCAGAGATACAAATCAAAACCCAGAAAATCTTGTATTTAAATCTAATGGAAAGGTTTGGGGCATCATCTTCTTTACTGTTCTCTCCCATTTGTAGAGATCATAGGAAGTTATATGAAATGATTTCTGTGAATTAACAGCTGCTTTGCTATTTTGTTCCACAAGGTGGAGCTCTTGTTTAATTTGATTATAGTTTTTATCTTGACAGAACACAAAGAAGCAACAACTTTAAGAAAATTAGACGTTCTAAGTTTCTTTTTTCTTTCTTAATAGGTATGACTGGTATCAAACAGAATCTCAAGTAATCATTACACTTATGATCAAGAACGTTCAGAAGAATGATGTAAATGTGACATTTTCAGAAAAAGAGGTCATTAGTCTTTGAACCTTTTTTTAATGTTAAGATTAAGTATTTTTATTTACAAATGTAGTATATTGCAGAGTAATCTATAGCAGTATGTCATATACCATTTCTTCCTGAAATGATGTAGAAAATGCAGATGAAACTAAAGCAATGCTCTTCAATTGGAATCATTTTAATTTTTGAGACAACAGTTTATACTGTAGGTTATATCTAGATGCGCATTATTTCCTCTTTAGACTTGGAATGAGATTTGTTAGAGAACGCAGAACTTGATTGACAAATATGAAAGGTGTTAGTAAGATATATAGTTAACATTTGGTATGCATGAAGAAAGGTCTACTTAGTTATGTGATTTATACATCTTAGAATTTACTAACTGTATTAAGTATGATTTTCCATGTCTTGGTTTCTTAGCATTTAGGAAAAAACTTTTTGATAGACATTTAAGAATTAGTGGTAGAACCAAATGTTTGGCATGTGACTACTTTTTGTTACTACATTTCACTCTCGTTTATTGGGTTCCTTGAGATTAGAATGTTAAATATGTATTATGAAACATTTTTTGCTACTTAGTTATGTATGAGACTACATGTGAAGAATACCAGATGGAAAAAAAGGGATTATTTTGAGGTTCTTAGATCTGATATCCCATATAAAGTGTTTAAAATAATCCGTAACAATATTGAAGTTCTGTAATTATATTCAAATCAAGTATGTTACCCTTCGTTTTATAAATGTAGAAAATTTTCTGCTAATTTTGTGTTCATTAGTTGTCTGCTTTGGTGAAACTTCCTTCTGGAGAGGATTACAATTTGAAACTGAGACTTCTCCATTCTATAATACCAGAACAGAGCACATTTAAAGTACTTTCAACAAAGGTAAGACAATTAAAAAAGGTTCTCAGTAGGAATATTTTCAAAGTATAGAAACATTGGTCAACCCGTGTGATTATAAGTTTGTAGATCCTTTCAGCTACATATCTTTAAAAAGAGACAGATAAATAATGATAATTTTCGAGTAACAGTTTTCCCCTCAAAATTTTAGAACAGTGGAGTGTAAAAAATACTGCTTTATCTCAGTTGTGTTTGTATACTTACTCAGACAGGTATAATACTTCTCATTAAAGAGGTTTTCAAAAAAGATACGATATAATAATCAGCTTCTCTTTAAGATTTGATACTGACAGTATCTCTTCTCTTGAACTTGTCTTTCTGGCCTCTTGATATACAAACACTTTCTTCACCTTATGCTGTTAACAATACAAACTACTATGAAAATAAATCTACCCTTTTGTTTTTAGTTAAGCTAAATTTGTTACAAGAGATTATTTAACAGTTTAAATTACAGTTTGAGTGTACTAATTTTTAGATTTCTTTATATTTTTAAAAAGCAAACTATTCAGTAGAATTAAAATGCACAGAATATTTTAAGTATTAATCAAAACATGTAGATAATATAATTAGGAAAAATTGAACTGAAAATCAAAAAATCTGACTCTGGTTCTTTGCTTGACCTTTAAATTTATTCACAAAATGGCTGTAGGAGTAAATTTTCATCTATAAAATTGAGGGGTATGGACTAAATGAGCTCTGAATTCCATTTCTCTGTAAAATCATGAAGGTATATGATGAGTTAATGAGAATGAATGATATAGACTTTTTCTGTTACTACACCTTTATACACATGTCCTATAATGTATTAATGTTAATTATTGTGTTTAAGTTTTGTGGACATGTGAATTTTCCTGTCATAGGACAGAGTTAGGGTCGGTCTGTGTCATGAAGAATGACACCTAGGCCTGCAGAAAGAAGACCTCTGCAGAGGTTTGGAGTAGGGAGTGCAAAGTAAAGAAGCAGCAGTTTTTTTGTATTCAGTTAAAAATGATCTGCCCAGTTGTTAAAGAGTACAAAGATATTAGGTGAGAGAGGAAACAGAGTTGCTTGGATGGTGGAAAGTGAGGAAAGGGGACAAAATCTTATCAAGATTTTTATCTTGCTGGCCCATTCACATAGTGTAGAATTAGTTCAATAAAAGGATATTGGGTAAAAATCAAGCACAAAACTATAGATTTGGGAGAGAGATGAGTCAGAAAATTATAGGTTCGGCATTTTTGTACTTATTTCTATCAAGAGGTTGTTAATGCATGTCCTTTTGAAGTAATTTAAATGTCAACAAATTTAAGTTATTGGTAAATGACTTAAAATGATAAATGACTTAAAACCTTGTGTCGCCAAGCCACACCATATACTTACAGAAGAATATAATGTGTGGTAGGTACAGAGAAGAAATGGATGGTCATCAGGTGGGAGTGTGGTGGAGGATGGGAGGAAAAAGTAAAAGGGATTAAGAAATACAAATTATCAGTTCCGAAAATAGTTACGAGGATGTAGAAATACAGTGTAGGGAACATGGTCAATATTGTAATAACTATGTATGGTCTCAGATGGATACTGAACTTATTGGGGCAGTCTCATGAGGTATATTAATGTCTAATCACTATGTTGCACACCTGAAACTAATATACTGTGTGTCAGCTGCAATTGAAAACTAAATTGAAAAATGGAAACAGTATGTGTGGTGAATGCACAAGGCTGTGGCTAGAATCAGGATGTAACTGAGCACTGTTATTTCATATTATTTAATTCCTTTAAATCTTGTGTTTGTTGATTCTAAGCATTCTCAACTCTCCCTTCCTAACTTGCCTTTTTTGCCCTTTTCTCCTCTTTAAATGCTACATGAGTACTTTGCTTCCTTGTATACTAATTTGTTTATATATAATTTTATTTCCCTTGCACTTAGTAAGTTTTGAGGATGAGAAGCATGTCATACTTTTGTCTTTGTGTATGTTTTAGGTAGGTTGCCAGATAAAGTACAGGATTCTCAGTTAACTTTACAAATATTGAATAATTTCCTGTGCGTTGTATGCTGTGCGTGCTCAGTAATTGTTCAGTGAATGAATTTAAATTGGATTCTGACGTTAACCCTATGAAGCTGGCAGAGTATTTTCATTTTCAGCTTTACAGGTGAAAAAACTGAGGTTCATGGATTTTAAATGCTTCCCCAAATTTACACAGTCACTGAATTGTTCAATTTGGCCCAGAGATCGGGAATGCTTTTACTTCTGTAAAGGTGATGTTTCTTTGCTTAGGTCTTTCTAAGTTTGAGATTAAAGAATTAAGATTCTAAGGATGTATTCCGAAGGCTGATCATTTTTCTTGTTCTAATCTAAATTAATAAATATTGCTCTGTTAAACTACCAACTTTTAAGCTGTATTTTATAGGAAACAGACTGAAAGGATTATACAGTAAATCCTCACTTATCGATAGGTTCTGCAACTTCAAGCAAAACAACATCTGATGAAACCAGTTTTACCATAGGCTTACTTGATATAAATGTGTTAAGCTTCTGTGGCACCTCATCAATGTTACAACAGAATGATGCTGAATGAAATGACGTTATTCAAGGGCCTGCTGTGCTTAATTATTTATCTTAAGGGAAATGAAAATTTTGAACCCTTTTACAAACAGCAGAGGAAGTCAGTGTTAAAATATTGAAAATAAAATCTCTGGGTTTCTGAGAGGTATTTAATGATGACTGTATGCGAATTAAGAAAAGGATGCATTTTACTCAAGAATTTGCTTAAAATTACAGATTGTATAAAATCTATGGTTTAAATGGGTTATTTTTTTGTTTTTGAGAATTTTTTTTTCTTTCCCACCTTTGAGGTTGAACGAATATTACTTTTTCATGTATAACCATTGGTTAAGTGGTACTAACTCAAATGAGATATAATTTGCAATGAAAATAAGAGATAAGACACTTAAATTAATGAAATATCATTTCTTAACTAAACACTTTACATTGTAATGTCTAATATGTTTTTCCAAGTCAGAATTCATATTTTCAGTGTCTTTGATAGTCATTTTTACTTTTTACTAAATATCAGCTTTCATATCTGCCTGTTAATCCCTTTTCTTTATTAAGAAACTAATGTTTCTTTTGTTCCATCTTGTTAATTTTATAACAGTATTTTCTGTGCAGTCATAGAATTTTAACTTCAGTGACAAGCTATGCTATGCTGCAAAATACTCATTTTAAAGATTAATATTCACTCTAAGAAAGAAAAAATCAAATTTTCAAAACCTTTCAGAGTAAATTTGTCCTTATGGAAATATTCCTGTGTTCCTGTTTTAATCAGTGATTTTTCTATATTATATCAATATAAACTGTGAAGGCTTTTAACTAGAACCATGGGAAATAAAAATGCGTGTCTTTAATTAGAGACAAATAGCTCCTTTTTCCTTCTTAACCCACTAAAATGTGAGAAGTTTTAGAGTGAATTACTATTCTTAATATACACAGAAGAATCCCAGTAATGATGAAATGAAGCTGGGGTACCTGGGGATGCTCCTTTTTTAAACACAGATGTGGGGGTTTGGGGTTTACTGTCTTTCTGATACAGCGGTGGTAATAGTATTTTTTTTTTTAATAACCAAGTTGTTGCTGATATTTAAAAATTATAGACCTTGGAGTGTATTCTTGCCACCTTTTCTATTAATGTATATATGCATTTTTTAAAGAAAAGGATTTTATTGCATGTACTACCTGTAGCTAGCTTTTAAACTTACCTGTACATTATGGATATTTTATTCATGCCCTTAAATATTCTGTACTAAGTATCTCATTGTATGCATTTACTCTAGCTTATTTAGCTACTCCCATATGTTTAACCTATGTAAAATCATAGTGGGTAACTGTTTTGACTGCTGTGTATTCTATGTAATCTTCACAAGTATCACATAGTGTAGGTATTTTTATCATTTATTTACAGGTATGGAAACTGAACCCAGAGATGTTAAGTAGTTTGTCTAGATTTCTAGCTAATTATGATGATGAAGAAATTGAAATAGCATTCAGTTATTTCCCAGATACAGTGTTATATTCTTTTCATACATGGTCTTATTTAGTCCTCATAAGAACCTTAAGTGACGTAAGCCCTGTTCCATTTTGCAGGAGAAACTGGGGCTCAGTGAGATTAGTTATTTGCTCAGAGTCGTGTATCCAACAAGTGGCACAACTATTTTTGACTCTTTCTGTAAATATACAACCGATGTTTTGTCTTGTTCTTAACCTCTGCTTATTTCTAAGGAAATAAGTAACATTTCTAGCAGTAAAAGACACTTTTAGCAAGTTATTCTCTGTCTGAGCTCTCCCATCTCGAAAATTTGAATTGTATTCTTTTATAGGGTTTTGTTGAGTGAGATGATGTATGTGAAGCACTTCATACATGGGGTGTATATAATACATGGCTCAATAAATATTTTGGCCATTGTTTTATCCCAATTATTTAGGTTTTTATTCAGGTTATGAAAGCAATAAATGCTTACCAGAAAATTCTGAAAAATGTAAAGGAGCTGAAAAAGTAATCATTTAGCCTTAACTACTGATGAAATTTTGAGATACTTCCTTCCATACAACTAGATATTTCCCAATTCTTAGGTATGTCATTACAGATGATATACACTGAAATTTTTTGTTCATGGGAAATGTCACTTCTGATTTCAAGAAGAGTAGAGGCTGTGACTTTATGTACCAGTACAGTGCCTGGCTCAGCAGGCTCTCAGTAAATATTTGAATTGAGCTATTAGAACTTCGAAGAAGACTTTTCAGTTCTTCATTACCATTTCTTACATTAAAAAAAAAATGATTATAAAATGATTTGAATGTAAAAATAAAGAAGTTAGGTGTGCAGTCTGTCCTCAGGGAGACTGAGTATAAAAAGGAATTCACAGAAAATTAGTCCCCCCGCCCTTTTACCGTTTAAAAAGGCTGTTTTAAATGGTTTATTATGTGCAGCTATTTTAATGAATGTATTAAATATAATTTCAAGTTCAAGTCAGCATGTGCCAGTTGAAACAGGTCATTACTAAGCTTTGACTCTGGCCTGGTAAAGGACTCTTTGTACCTACTGCACAGTTACTCAGGTTATAGTGGCTTTCAGGAGATGCGAGGGCTGGTGTGTGCTGCCCTTCATGTAAAACAAGGAACTTTTTATGGTAGTGGGAACATGAGGTGCAAATGTGGGGTGCCCTGTGCTGGAGATTGGTTAAAGATAGTGTTGGTGCACATAATGCTTACCAGGTCTTCATTTCCAGATGAGTTGAAAATTAAAGGAGCAAGATGCAATTTTAGGGTAATGTTCATAACCTTTTTCAGTAACTGCTGCTGTGTCATTGCCATCTTTTAGATTTCTATCTGTTTTAAATAAATATCCCAGCAATGACAGCTTAAAATAGCCAGAGTGCAATCCCTCAGTACTATATATGAGAAAAATTAGTGGAATTTTACTTTACAAAAATTTCTTAGTTTATTTTAGGAAATTCTAGGTATTATCCTTATAAAATATCTGTGTTTATGTAGAATTTGAACATGTACATTGCATTAAAAATACTATGCTATTTGCCCCTTTCCCAGTGACATTTGTTTCATGTTTTTCTCTAATTATGAAACAATTTTTTGTTAACCTTTCTGTACTCCTAAAAAATGATTACTCAAAGATACCCCTTCCATGCCATCACTTAAGTCTGATTAAAATATGGGGGCAGATTGCTCAGTGATTTGTTAAGGTAGTTTACAATGTAAATTTTAAGGATTTGCTCACTAAATTCAGGAGGTAGATTACCAGTTATTGCTAATTTAAATGATTCATCATATCTAAAGAAATCAAAGAATCAGGATGTGAACTAGCTTTTCTTTTTGTTAAAGCCTGCCTTTTGATTTTATTCTATTTATAAAAGTAATAATTCTTTGGGAAAAAATGTTGGCATATAAAATATTTGATTCTTAATACTGTTTGCATAGCAATTATTATTGTTTCCTGTCACTATTAGTGCTAATTTTTTGCTAGGCCAAAAATGGGGATGAGAACGTTATTTGACTAAGAAAAACAAAAGATAGATGTAAGTGCTACATGTTAGGGTTAGGGGTAGACCCTGGGGACCAACCAGTAGAAGATGCTTTTAAGATGCTGCTAACATTTCATTTTAATACGTGACCTTAGCTTAGTGTTCAGAAGGTGTTCATAGTCTGATTTAACACCTTTTTTTCCATGTGTGTTTTTCACTGCTCTAACATAAATCCTGAACTTAAGGCAAATTAGTTTTCTCCCTACTCCCTGATGGACTGTGTCCCCTTGCACAGGGCTCTGGTCTTAGGCTCGTTCCTTTGCTTTAGGTGCCATCCATCATGGCAGATGCTCCTTCCCCTTCCAGCTATTCAAGGCATCCGGAAATCTTCACTGATCACGTGTGGTGTGAGCTCTCCTGAACCTTTAGAACATTTATTTGCTTCCAGAGTTTCTTTCTTCAAATGTCTCACATACTTCCAAATTGTCAAGGATATGTCTTGACTGTTTATAAAAACTCTCCCACATCCCCGAAGATATAACTTGCTTATAGTGGGTGTTTAATAATTATTGAATGAACGATTGAGAAAATGTTGGCATTAGTTGTATTGTTTTTATGCAATGGAATGAATTTTCTCCACTCTAAAACGAGTTAATGTACATGCAAAGGAAGTAGTTTCTTTAGAGCAGTGGTGGGCACTGTTGCCAGAATTTAGGGCTAGATGCTTGTTTTGGGGACTCGTCTTAGCTGAGCGATTTAGCACTGCCTTGTCTGTCCTCTCTAGATGTCAGCAGCACCCTTACCCCTCACTTGTTACGATGACCTGCAGTGTCTCCAAATGTTGCCAGAGGTCCTGGGGTCACTATCACTCTTGGTTGAGAACACTGCTTTAGAAGAAAAAAACATAAGGATTTTAAGACCCTTCTTGTAGTTTATGTGTGTGTGTTGTTTTTAAAGGATAGCTTTTAAGTAGAAACAAATGTTTTAGAATTCTTCAAATTTAACCTTATATAATTTAAGAAAACTATCTCAAGGACACTGTTAATTCTTATAAAACTTTGATAACTTAAGGAAATTGCATTTTTTATGTCTATTTTACATCGAGTAATGGATTTTATTTGCTGTTTCCTCCAGATTGAAATTAAAATGAAAAAGCCAGAGGCTGTGAGATGGGAAACGCTAGAGGGCCAAGGAGATCTGCCAAAGCCAAAACAGTTTGTAGCAGGTTTGTTTTCTGGCCTTGATGAGCTTTAAATTCAAATTGTATTATATAGTTGAAATTAAGTAGTAATGAGCATTCTTTCTACTTTCATTTTGTTCCCAAGGGAAGGTACATTGAATATAATAACATTTCTCTGTAATGAATATGAAGTAGCCTTTCTCATGAAGGCTCTACCTTAAACTCTAAGAGTCTAAATGAATGGCAGCAGAAGCCCAGAAAGAGTTGGGATTATTGTTTACCTTGTCAGTTTACATCAGTTGGGGGTTGTTTTCATGTGTTGGATTTTTCCTGTTGCTGCTTTTTGGTTTTTAAGTCAGCAGTTTACTGGCATATTTTCTTCTCTTCCCTCTCCCTTCTTATTTATTCCTTGCTGTTCTGCTGATATGGTAGCTTGAATTTCATGGAACTTCAGGGCTTCGCAGAGTAAAATATCTATCCCATTTCATCATATTGCTAACTTAGAGGTGGAGGCAAACAAGAAATGAAAGCCTGAGGAAAAACTAAGAGAAGAGTGGAAAACTAGAGTCAGTTGTTCACTCCTTTAAGTGCTTAATGTTGAGGTAAATTCTAAGCATATACAATAGGCAGGCAGATGTCTTTCTGACAGAATAATAATCTGCAGGACAGCCTGACCATGATTTACAACAGGGAGAGAAATTTCTTTTTGATTAGCATTAATGCTTTGATTTGATGATCAAAATGAGGTAACATTCAGCTACTTTAGATTTTTCACTGTTTTTTTTTCCATAACAGAACACATGTTTCCTTTTGGCATCTTTTAGAGAACCTTGGATTAACCAACAGATCATTCATTTTTATTATTTTTATATTGAAATAATTTTATATTCTCATAGAAGTTGAAGAAATAGAGTTCCCATGTACCCCTCACCCAGTTTCCCTGGATGATAGTGTCACAACTAACCTATAGCATAATTAGCAAAACCAGGAAACTGACACAGATAATTTTTAAGAATGAAATATTTTAAGTTGATATTTAAACTAAGTTCTTCCCACTTTATTTGAAAGATGTTACGGCTTCTCTTAGGGCTGACTCCTAGAGATTCTTGGGCTGATTTTTATATACAGCTCAAAGCGTTTTTTAAAAGAAACACTTCCAGTGTAGTATTTCATTTAATTCTAATATTGGGCTCCCTGTATAGTAGGCAGCCCAGTATTATTTCTCCTGTTTTACAGGCTCAGAAAGGTTAAGCAACGTGCTTAAGATCACCCAGCACTTCCCATTGTCTAGGACTAAACCCAGGTCTTCAGAGTCTGGGTCTGGTTCTTCTGTTAACCCCGTATGTATACTGCTTGTTGCTGCATTTTCTAACCATGGGAAGTCTCTGCTGACATGAGTATCTTTGTAGTTATTCAATGTTGTAGTGAATAACAAGGAAGTTAGGTTACTCATCTCTCAGTAATTTATCTACTATCTATCTACAGGTATTAAAGTTTTTAAACTGTGATCAAGTATAAAGATTTCTTGGTTTTACAAACTTAAAAACAATTTTATAACATTTTTCTAAACATTTGCATGTTCAAAATGCTTCTCCTCCTGTCCTGTTAAAGTTTTGTAAGGAATCCACATGCTTGTAGGATTCCTGTGCACAGCAAGCTGCAGATGGCAGATGAGGGCACGTTGCTTAACCTGTCCAGGCAGTGGACATGAGAACCTGGGTGCCTTTCCTTCTGGGGAGTTAGCATTAGGGTTCATTAAACCCACGTTTCTTAGGCTCTTTTCATGGCTTGCATTTTTTGTTTTTCTTCTAGTGATAATGTGCAGAGATTGAGGAAGGGTAGGTAGGATTTAGAAAATAGTATGCTTATTGAGAATAAAACTTTGTGGTATGTTATGATTTTGTTTTGTTTCAGGGCAAGGATGGGCAGGGAAGAAATGAAGAAAAAGGATGGACAAAAAAAAATGATTAGTAATTTTTCAACTATTTTGAGGAAAGGGATACAAAGAGGTAGTAATGAAAGAGGGACATTCAGATTAGCATTAATGTGTCCTGATATACTGAAAGGGAAACTGTAGTTTGCAGGTTTTTTAAAGCTATGTAGCTACATTGTCTAATATAGTAGCTGCTAATCACATATACCTATTGACACTTGAACTGTATGACTAGTATGGACTGAGAAGTGCTCTAAGTATAAAATGCGTACCAGATTTTGAAGACTTCATGTGGAAAAAAGAATAAAAATATCTTAATATGTTTATACTATTTTCATGATGAAATAATACTATTTTGGATATATTAGGTTAAATAAAATATATAATTAAAATGCATTTCACCTAACTCTTTTTAGTACTATGACTACTAGAAATTTTAAAATTATATATGTGGCTCACATTTGTGGCTTGCATTATATTTCCATTGGACAGTAAACAGAACTGCCCGTATAGCTACTAGGTAGGTTAGTTACTTTTTAATTATTTGCATACCGTGATCTTGATTCCCTTGGTCTTTGGGGCAGCCTGGGCAGTGTCCTGAGTCCCTGGGCCAGTAGCCTCTTGGACTGCCAGCAGCCTCCATTTATCCCAGTTTGCCCTACAAATACTGTTATTAGCTATGTATGCATGATGTAGTTGTTGAACTCTAGATGATCCCATGAAGTATTTTTAACATTCTGAAATGTTAAATTTCTCCCGAAGTAATCTGATACTTTTAATGTGGGGAGAGGATGGAGTCTTAACTCACTGTCAAATAGCATGGATGATTATTTAATTTTCAGTTTATTTCTACTCTGAAAGACATATATCTTAGAAAAAAGCCACATTTTAACATTTATTAAAATCTTGTTTATTAGAGAAATTTCTAAATGAAATATCTTTTAAACAGTACTATTTTTAGAATAGTTTGTACTGTCTTTTCAACTTTTTTGTAAATATAAAGGGTTCCATGTTTCTCACCGAGTTTCCCCTATTAACCTGAGGAATCTGTTTTTAATATAATTTTGTGTAACATACCAAAAGTTCACACATAATTGAATTATTAAGCACAAAAGAAATTCCTAGATTTTACATTATGCTGTTTCAGTTTTTAGAAATGTAAATTTAATTATTCATGTATATATCAGAAAGACTTATTTCAAACATGAACTGTAATCACCTGTTATTTGCTAAAGTGCTCTGTACACTGTGGTCACAAAGCTTACATGTTGTTTAATCACTTCTGTCTTTTTACTATATAGATGTAAAGAACCTTTATCCATCATCATCTCATTATACAAGAAATTGGGATAAATTGGTTGGTGAGATCAAAGAAGAAGAAAAGAATGAGAAGTTGGAGGGAGATGCAGCTTTAAACAAATTGTTTCAGCAGATCTATTCAGATGGTTCTGATGAAGTGAAACGTGCCATGAACAAATCATTTGTAAGAACATAAACTTAAATGTATTGTAGTAAATTTCAGAAATTTTAAAAGAATGATAAGTACATAATTTGAGACCAAATTGCATTTACTGTGGTTGGGAGACCTTTTTGAACAGGCTTTTGTCTGAACAATTCTTGTTCTAAACTGGAGTAATTATTGAGAAAGTTGGAAACGTGTGGAGGATAAGAAACAAGTGGTTTATTCCAAATATTTTTTATCATTGAGTTAGAACTTGGAAAGCTAAAAGATACCAAGGTTACAGTAGATGATGCAAAGTTAATTCTAGTTGGATTTATCACAATGGCTGAATGAGCTTTCATTGTTCACATTCTAGAATCATGTATAATCTCAATGTGAGAGATGAAGAATACAGAAGGGAAACTTGCAGAATAGTGTTTGGCAAGTAAAGGTGCACATTAGTTAGTCATTGGTTTGTTAATAATTTCTATATTGATTAAGAACATTCAGGCTTTTTTTCCAGGGCAGCATAAATAGGACCCAGGCCTCAGGTTCTGAGAGCTCAATGACAAGTCATCACTTTAGAACTATGTAGATTATTTTGCTTGAACATGTAATCATTTGACTTTCACCAGTAGCTCTAGCAAATTCACTCTCTTAAGGCATTTATATTTACTGTAGAAAGTTAAAATTGGTAATTAAAATTAATATTTAGTGAGTAAATGCATTAGAAGTTTAGATTTCCATCTAAGTTACCATGTGGTAACTGGTCATGTCATGATTGTGCTTTTTACTGTTGACTTAAAAAGAAATTGTTTTAATTAAACTTTATTTTGAGATTATTGTTGATTCACATGAAGTTGTAAGAAATGAGAGAAGAGAGCCCCTGTATCCTTTACAGGGTTTCCCCCAACAGGAACATTTTGCAAAACTCTAGCACAGCATTACAGCCATGGTAATGACAGTTACCATGTAGAACATTTCCATGCCACAGGGTTCCCTGGTCCTGGTTTTATAGTCATACCCACTGCTGTCCCACCCCTACTGCTCCTCACTTCTGGCAGCCACTAATCTGACAAGTCTTCGTCAGGTGTGTAGTTTGCAGATATTTTCTCCCAGTCTGTAGCTTGTCTTTTCATTTTCTTAATCTTTTGTAGAGCCAAGTATTTAATTTTTGGTGGTTTAGTTTATCAGTTTTTTCTTTTATGGATCTTGCTTTGGTGTCAAGTCTAAGAACTCTTCCTAGTCCTAGATCTTAAAGATTTTCTCCTACATTTTTTTAAATAAAAGTTTTATAGTTTAATTTATTACAGTTAAGTAAATAAGTAAATAAGTTTTACTTATTACAATTTCGAGTTTGATAAAAAGTGTGAGATGTGGGTTTGAGGTTCCTTTTTTTTTTAAAGCATATATACGTTCAGTTGCTCCAAGCTTCATTTTTTGAAAAGGTTGTTTCCTCCATTGAATTGCTTTTTATCTCTCAGAAATCGGTCAAGCATATTTGTGTGAATCTGTCTCTAGGTTTCCTGCTCCACTGCTCTGCATGTTAGTCCCTTTCTTAACGGCAGTCTTGAATACTGCAGGTGTGTAAGTCTTAAAATTGGGCAGATTCATTTCTCTTACTTTATTCTTCATTTTCAAAATTGTTTTTATCCTAGTTCCTTTGTCTTTCCATATAAATTTTAGAATATTTTGTCTATACACAAAAATTCGGTTAGGAATTACATTGAACCTGGGTATCAATTTGTAGAAATCGACATCTTTATTGTGATGAATTTTCCATCCCATTATTCACATCTTTCATTTTTTTGATCATCATTAAGCAATTTTCAACATAAATCCTGTACATGTTTTCCTAGTTATACCTCAGTATTTCATTATTTTTTCGAGTGACTGTAAATGGTATTATATATTTAATTTGGTATCCATGTATTCGTTGCTAGTCTGTAGAAAGTTTTTGATGTTTCTTTTGTGTTCAGTGACTTTGCTGAACTAATTTTTAAGCTCTAGGAGATTTTTTGGTAGATTCTTTGTGATCTAAGAATAGATTTCTTTTCCAAATCATAGATAGGGACAATTTTTTTCCCTTTTTGATATGTGTACCTTTTCTTGCTATATTGCACTGGCTAGAAATTGTGGTAAGAGTGGACATCCTCATCGAAGGGAAAACAATTCAGTCTTTCACCATTAAGCGTAATGTTAGTTGTAGGGTTTTTGTAGATGCTCTATCAAGTTAAAGTTCTGCTCTGTTTCTCTTTTTCTGGTATATTTTTTTTTATCATGAATGGATGTTAACTTGCTGACTGCTTTCTCTGCATTGACCAATATAATTATGTGAGTTTTCTTTGTTAACCTGTTACAGTGATGATTTTATGTGATTAATATGATTGATTTGTTCAACCAGCCTTGCATCTCTGGGATAAACCTTACTTGGTCATAGTGTGTAATTCTGTCTATGCATTGCTCAATTCTATTTTCAGATACTTTGTTGAGGATTTTTGTGTCTGTATTCATGAGAGGTACTGGTCTGTAGTATTCTTTTTTGGTACTGTCTTTGTCTGGTTTCAGTATCAGGGTAATACAGACTTCATAAAATGGATTGGTAATTGATCCATCTTCCATTGTTTTGGAAGAGGTCGTGTAGAACTGGTGTTGATATTTCTTTAAACAATTTAAACCAATAAAACCATCTAGACCTGTTCTTTTCTTTCTTTGAGAGAGTTTAAATTATGAATTTAATTATCCTAATAGATTGTAGGACTATTTAGATTATCTGTCTAATATTGTGGTGGTTTGGGTTTTTGAGGAATAAAAAGGAATGCCGTTTTATGTAAGTCGTTAGTGTTGGTGCTATTCATTCCCTTGTTACCCATTTGATGTCTGTAGGGTCTGTAGTGGTATTTCATTTCATTCCTTTCCATTTCATTTCTATGATTGTAATTTGTGTTTCCTTTTTCTTTTCTTTCTTTTTTTTTTTTTTGTCTTGCTAGAGGTTTGCCATTTTATTGATTTTTTTTTTTAAGGAATCAGCTCATGGACCTTTTAAAACTTTTCCTATTCTAAATTTTATTCATTTCTGTTTTATTATTTTCTATTTGCTTTGGGATTGTTTTGCTGTTCTTTTCCTGGGTTCTTCATATGCGAACTGCGATTATTGATGTAACCTTTTCCCTCTATTCTGTTGTGCGGGTTTATGCTATAAATTGCCCTTTCAGCAGGGTTTTTATCTGTCTCCCACAAATTTTGATGTTACGTTTTCAGTTTTGTTCAGTTCAGTGTGTAATTTGATTTCAGTCAAGACTTCTTTGTCTCATGCATTGTTTAGAAGTGTGTTGTATAGTTTTCCAAGTGTTGGGAGATTTTTCTCCTGTTTTACTGATCTCTAATTGTATTCTATTGTGATTTGAGAATATGTGCTATATAATTTAGTCTTTAAATTTGTGAATATATTTTTTTTCCCAGGATTTGGTTTATCTTAAGGATACTTCCACTTGAAAAGAATGTGTATTCTGCTGCTGTTGAGTGGAATGTTCTAAAATACTAATTAGTGCTTTTTTTGTTGATGTTCTTGTTGAAGTTTTTAATATCGTTGCTGATTTTCTTATTCTATCAGTTGTTGAGAGACAGTCTACAACTACAATCATGGATTTGTCTGTTTCTACTTCGAGTTCTTTCCATTTTTGTTTCGCATGTTTTCCAGCTCTGTTGTTTGATACATATGCATTTAGGAGTACTGTATCTTTGTGGTGGATTGGTATTTCTATTATTACATAATGTCATTCTCTGGTAATCTTTGGTATTAATATAGCCAATTCTTCTGTCTTTTGATTAACTTTTGCATGATGTATCTTGTTTCATCCTTGTACTTTTAACCTGCCATTGTCATAAAGTGAGTTTCTTTAAACAGCATATAATTGGGTCATGTTTTTTTAATCTACTCTGCCAATCTGTCTTTTAATTGATATATTTAGAGCATTTGCATTTAATATAATTATTGCCATGGTAGGACTTAATAAGTCCACCATTTTATTTTTTGTTCTGTTTTGTTTTTGTTTTTCTTGCTTTCCTGTGGGTATTTGAACATTTTTTTTTAGGATTTTATCTTATGTATTTAGTATCTTCTTTGTATAGCATTTTTAGTGGATGCTCTAGATGTTCTACTACTTGTGTTATACAGAGCTTATGCTCTACTGCTGTCATCTTTGTCAGTTTGACATATACAAACCTTTCCTTTCTTTATGTCCCTTTATCCTCCCCCATTTATAATTGTCTTAAATATTTTCTCTACATAACATTTAGAACCACATCATACAACATTATGTTCATTCAGCTGTCAAACATAATTTAGAAAATTCAAGATAAAAAAGCAAACTCTGTTGTATTTACCTGCATAATTTCTTACCTTTTTTCTTTCTGATGTTCCAAGGTCCCATCTTTTGTTTTCTTTTTCTGGAACTTCTTTTAGAGTCCATCTGCTTGTGATAAATTTTTTGTCTTGGCAAGAACTTTGGGATTATACTGATTCGGATTTGCTCAGTTTTTTGACTCTGTAAGTTTATGTCTTTTACCAAATTTGGAGAATATTTAGTTATTTTCATTGACGATTTTTTCAGACCTGCCTTCTTTGTCCTCTCCTTCCTGGAACCCAGTGACACAAATATTATTTTCTTAAGTACCACACATCCCTGGGTCTCCATTTTATCTCCATTTTCTCTTTGTCATTCATATCTGGTGATTTATATTGTTCTGTTTTCCAGTTCACAGATTCTTTATACATTTTATTCTGCTCTTGAGCCCATCCTCTGACCTTTTTATATCCATTGTATTTTTCAATTCTAAAGCTTTTCATTTATATCTTCTGATTCTTTGCTGCGGGTTTCTAGTTTTTCATTTATTTCAAGCAAGTTTGTAATTATTGGAGCATCTTTACCATGACTTTTAAATTTTGTCAGATGATTTTAACATTTCTGTCATCTCAGCATTAGCATCTATTTGATTGTATTCTCTTTTTAAAAATTGAATTTGAAATCTTTATGGTTGATGGTGTTTTTCGCCGATGTCAAGTGGTTTTCAGTTGAAAGCTGGACATTTTCATGTTATGCTGTGGAGCTCTGGATCTTCTTTACACCCTCCATCTCAGTTGGCTTTCTCTCTCAGCCACTCTGGCTAGGGTGGAGAAGGCACTTCCCCCTTACTGCCAGGCAGAGGTAGAGATTCAGGTACCCCGCTTGGCCTCATTAGACACCTCAGAGCACCTCCTCGTTACTGCTGGGGGTGGATGAGAGTTCTGGCTCTTCACGTGTTTCTATTGACACCACAGGCAGCAGGGGAGGCGTGCTCATGATACCCCAGCAGGGTAAAGGGAAGTCTAGTTTCCCCTCAGCCTTTGCCAGCCTGGGGGAGTGGGGAATAGGGCCACAGTTTTTCCGTGGTTAGCTGGAGTACAGTGATGATTATCTAAAAGCTCTGTCTTCCTAGGCTGTCTCTCTATTTTTCTTCATCCTTTGGCTATAGAGATAAGGCTGGGGGGGGGCGGGGCTTTTCTTGTTGTTCATGCTCTTTGGCGGTTCCAGCTTCTTCAGCTCCAACTCTAGGACATAAAGCACAGAGCAAACCCAGAGAACCCACTACATATTGTTCCTTGTGTCCCAAGGCCTCTAGATGGTCTCTTGTCTTCTCTTCACCTTTTAGGGTCGTCTTTTGTTTGTTACCTCTATATCAATCTATCTAATCTGATCTCCTACCCACCCACCTACCTACCTACCTACTCTATCTAAAATGCCCAAGGTTTTTAGTTGTACTTATGGGAAAAATAGAAAAAAGTACATTTATTCTAAGTCCCCAGAAGGTGAAGTCAGTCTCAGTATTGACTTTAAAGAGTGTGCTGGACAAAATAGTGTGAAATCTCAGAGATTACAGAATCTGTACCCATTTTTATACAGAAACTTTACTAATAGCAGTTGAACTATGTCCACACATGAAACGAGCCATCTGTTTGGCCACATTGACCTGGAACATACCAAGGGCTCTCTTCTGTCCTTCTGAGAATACAAAGGAAACAAAATGGACTGTGTCATCTGTGATCTTCCACTCTAATTGGGACACAAAGATCATCATGTGCAAAATAATCAGAGGGAAATGCTAAATTGCATTGTAGTTCATGAGGGAATGGGGAATAAATGTCATCAGTGAGTGTGACCAGCGTAGCAACTAAGTATGCTCCCTTCAGCCTCTTTGGAGTAGTGTATTATATAGACTCATCCCACTGTGTTCATGTGCCAAGCCACCGTGCTTGGATCCAGGGTGTACGTGTTAGTAAAATAGGCTCCTTGCTTTTTAGAAGCTGTCAGCTTTAATTGGAGTTGGGGCTGGGAAGCTGATATCAGAAGGCGGACCCTTAAAGTTATAACAGTGCAGGGTGATACATACTATATTAGTGGTGATTATGCTCATACAGAAGACAAATGCTACCACGGTAGAGTACTGAAAATGGTCAAAGAAGGTCCCAGAGAGATGCTTACATGTCATGTTTGGAGGATAGCGGGGTACACCAGAGGAGCAAAGGAACCAATAGAGGGGAGCTTAGGCAGAGAGAGTGGGGCGGGGGCTTACAGGGAGGTTTCAGTGTAAGAGTGGGGTTTGCAGTTTTTCATGTTTGCCAATAACATCAGATTATTTAAAAATGTTTAGATTTTAATAATTCACACTGTTCTTTGCTGTGATCCAAGTCAATGAATTTTTATTGCATTGAATGTCCAGAAGTTTTTAAAAATGTATTCATGAATAAGCAAAGGTCGTTGGCAGGTCGTATGTTCGGTAGACAATAAATAGACACACCCAGTTCTTTACTGAGACACTGACTTTGCGTACCTGTGTGAACGCACCTTGATAAAAGAAAAGAATTCCAGTCCACACTTGGTGTATATTTGGCACAGAGCATCATGAAGGGGCTCTTAAAGTTCTTTCCGACTAGTGTAGAAAGAGCTAGCTCACGTTGCCTGGACTTCACAGTCCTTGGCACAGAAACTACATCATCTTTTTTGGGAGCCAGTTTTATTTTCATCTAGAGGGAGTTTTTCCACGCACTGTTGGAAAGCCAGGGAGACGTGTGTTACTATGTGGCAGTGTGTGTGAACATGAGGCTCCTGCCACACCTCCCTGAAGTTTCCTTTTCAGAGTTTACAGAACGTGGTAACTTCTCTGGAAGCTTAAGATTAAATCAAAATGCTGTGTTTTTATTGAGCCAAACATCACTTATATTTGGGATTCCATGCTTAGATTTTTAGAAAAATACTGTTTTGATTATGTGGTCCAAGAATTAATCTATTTTTATTTCTTATTGCAGATGGAGTCTGGCGGTACAGTTTTGAGTACCAACTGGTCAGATGTGGGTAAAAGGAAAGTTGAAATCAATCCTCCTGATGATATGGAATGGAAAAAGTACTAAATAAATTAATTTGCCATCATCGTATTGCATATATTTACCTAATGCCCATTGTGTATTAATATTGCATTCTTGAATTTTGAACACTGGGTATCTTTTTGAAAGATTATACCTCTTTACCTCTTTGTGCTTTAGAAATTATTTTCGTTCAAGTGTTCTAAGAGTTTAATGAAGAATAAAGATCATATTTTATCACTGTCCTTAAGGATTTCAGACTTGCTGAAATGAAGTATCATTTGCTACTAGATAGATTAGTTCTACCTAGTTTTAGGAATGAAGAAATTGTTATGGGATATCTCGGGTTATTGCCTTATTTTTGATGCAGTATTCTGTTAATAATTTATCAGACTTGGCAACTTTGGGTGAGCATAGATTTTTCAACTTCAGTGTTATACCGTTTGCTTTTAAAAACTGCTTTTGAATGGAGTTGTAAATACAATTTTTCTATCAAGTTTGGTTTATTTACCCTTAAGTTTTTAATGAGAACTTTGAGAAATTATTTATCACAGGGAATTCCCACTTAGTTCTTTTTATGGGAAGTATTTGTAATTGCACTGAAATTTTGGTCCTTAACCTTCCAAATTTCCGTATAAAACATGGACACCTGAGTTCAACATGCTGCAGATTTAATCGTGCTGAAGGCTCATCTGAGAGGATGAGAGCAAAGCGTGATTCAGGACAGCCCACCTCCACTTCTGGCTGCTTTTGCCACAGCTGGATTTCTGAAATTATGGCACTAGTAGTCTGGTTTGGGGGTGTGTGTTCTTTTTCTTTGTGAGAGCATCTCACGTTCCCATGATTACTTTGGTTTCAGAGGTTTAGGGTAGCTGCTGAGGGTGCTTTAGTGGGTACATGTTTGCTATTTGTTGAGTAACCTTAGGTGGTAAGGCACTACTCTGCCTTCAGAGCTAATGATTTCAGCCTCTGAAAGAGTGGGAAGTTAGCCTTTTCTTTCCAGTCAATTCACATGACGATGCGTAGGGTTGTTTGTAAGGAGCACGTGGTGGGGTGAGACCGTGGCCATTCCTGTCGTCATAGCTGTTGAAGCACCCAGGGTTTTCTCTTGTCCGGTTGCTCACTTAGAGCTGCTGACTACATTTTGTTTGTTCTTTAACACTGAAGGAAAAGACAATTATGTTCTTTCTTGTGTGAATTTCTAAAATTTTCTCCTTGGAAAAAATCATGAATTTTGTATTCTCTGTTAAATTTCCTCAGTTTCACAGAGTAGGGAGCCTGTAGCTACGGAGGTGTTATGTCAGGGACGTAGAGCACTACACCAGAGGCAATCGTCGCCCCAGCAAGTTTCTGCCACTTACTAGCTTTACAGTCTTCAACAGACTTAGCTTTCCTATGTCCTTCTTTTATCTGTAAATAAACTATAGGGTCTTGGAGTTATGATTAAAAGTTCATGATTCTAAATAAGGAAACATTTTTGCCACTTAGGAGTAACATTTTTCTTTCTTGATAATAACACTACTATAATACAAGTTGGTTTTTTAATAAAATTACTAGTTTTGCTTGTATTTTAAAGGATGCATTATATCTGAAGTATGCTTTATCTATTGGCTAGATTTGTCTAGTGTTGTGGGTTTCAGAATTTTGCTGAGCAAGTGGAGTTCCTAATATACATGACTATTATAAATTGTAAAATGCTCCTGCTCTGAGTGCGATGAATGTATTTGGTAAAGAAGGGAATGTGAAGTAGGTTAGACTGTTGCCCTAAGGCACCACTCGAAAGTACTGCTTCCCAGTCACTTTTCCAGGTAATGGAAATTTGTGAGCCTCCAGAAAATTAAAAACCTCATTTTGATTAAGAGGCCCTCATCTATCCTTATTCTCTGCTATCTTAGCTTAGCTATTAATTGGTTTCTTTCTAGACTCCCACTCTCAGTTCTCAAATTTCAGTTCTCTTAGCACTCTAGCTAACTTTTGCTTCTTCAGAATGTGCATGCTTTTTGTTTACTGTTTCTTCTTTTTAAGGTTTAGTCTTGGAATTCAGTTTTTTTCTTAATCTCAGATTCTTTATCTGTTCTCCTGATTTCTGTAATCACTTGCACTTGATGACTTCCCAGAATTCCCCCACTATCTTCAGAGAATCTTGAATGGGAATACCTGCTTCTTTGAACTCTGCTATCTAGTCTCTGAGATGGCTGTACCACAGGTGTGAAACATCATGGTCCGTTTTGATAATTCTGTCTTGTTATCCTAACCCATTCATAATAAGTTCAGTCTTCAATATTGACAGTTACTGGCCACTTTAAAGAAATCTGTTTTCTCTGTCTTCATATGGAATGGAGAGAAAGGATGGTTTGCTTTGATAACTAACTTTGTTAACGTTTTCATTCCTTAGATTTATGGTATTTATTAATTGCAGAACATTGAATCACGATCATCATTGTCTTCTCAGTCTGGGAGAAAAAAAGTGGACTATCCTCTATCAGTTTTCTAGATAATTGTCAAACATTTAAAATGGGGGTATTTCACTCTTATGAATAGTTAGGTAGAAATTTTAATTTAGTTTAAGACTTAAATTGCTTTTTGGCTGTCTTTTCCATCTTCCTTTTCTCCTTCACCCATTCTCCACATTATCAATTTCACATTGATCTTGAGGGGGGTGTCTGGCGCAGAACAGTGCTGCCTCTCACTTTACCATCTGGTCTGCTCACTACCTTCAGTTACATTGGGGTCTTCCTTGTCCAGACCAGTATGTATCTCCCTGGCTTATAGCCATTACTGCATTTCCCAAAGTAGGTAAGCATTTTTGGGTAGTGTGCATGTGTTTGTGTGCGTACGTGTGTGAGTATATGTGTGTGTGATGACAGCTGCTTTTTGTAACCAGCTCTAGAGAAGTTTAACTTTAAACTCATACCTGCTATTATAGTTCCATATATGGATTTCGGTTATTTCTGCCTTGGGAGGAATCAAGGAGAAAAGATGATAAAAACTAAAAGGACAAAATAATGGTTTCTGTGCCAGGAAGTCTGTAGTTTTAAATAAGAGGGATCATCATCACTGATCTGGTTTCCTGTGTCTTCATGCATATTTTATTGTAAGATTATTTTATACACACCAAGATGTTTTATTTTGGAAATGTCTGGAAATTTGTGGGCAAATTAGAGACATCGATTTACTCACAGATGTTACTGTTTGGAGCCATCCTTGTGATGTGCTTCTGAAATTACCTGGACTCTTAGCTTCTCTTTTTAGTTAACTTGCCCCCCAAATCAGCTAAAACCATATACGTTGCTAAGCCTTTAGGGCAGTAACAGTCTATACTAGTACATTATGGGCCATGTGTCACCAAGTGCTTTATATATACTACCTCATTGATAACAGCCTTGTGAAGTAGTGATAGAATCCTGTTGTTACAGATTAGAAGAATGAGGCCGAAAGTTCTTTGCCAAGTTCATTCCACTGATAAGTGATGGAGCTGGGATTTGAATCCAGGGTTGTCAGACTCCAATGCCCATGTATTTATCAACTGTGACTCCCACTTCATGCAGATGAATTTGGTTTGTAATGAACGATTTTTATTAATAAATCAGCTCTCTTACAATGAAGCTGAGAATGTGCAAGTTCAGTTGTTTAATTCTTGTACATGGCTGGGAAGGTATATTTCTGAAAATGACAATATTATGTTCCTTAAGTAGGAAAGCTTATTAGGAATATAAATCTCATGCCTCAAGTAGTCTCGATCTGTGTTGAAGGTGCTGTTTTTCTCAAATCCAGATAATTACAGAGACACAAGATACCCTTCTAACTGCCTTGGGTGTAAGAACACTGGCTTGTTATACTGATCCACATCTTTAAACTCAAGAGTTCTCAAACTGGTTTTCATTATACAATTGCTAAGATTGTTCCAACTTTTTTTTCTCTTAAATACATGTGTTAGGATCAATGCATCACAGATTTCTCTGTTAATATTAGAATGATTCAGGTTTAGTCCCTTTATTCCAGTCATATTGGCATTGTATTTATATTCTGAATTTTAACTTGTCTGGAATCTTTTAAATGTTACCTTTGTTGTGCTTTCAGAAATTGGATTTTTAATTCTTATTTTTGCATTGAGACTTCACATACCTATCTCATGGACTTTATTTTTTTCTTATGGTTATAGGATCTAGTTATAACAAAAGCTGTTTTAAAAATAATGCTGTTTACTCAAAGCTTATCAAAAAAGAGCTAGGAAAATAATCTTCAGTGCCTGTATGTGGGCTTTAAAAACCATACTCTACAGTGCAACTACAAAAGCTCTAAATAATAGTAAACTATTACACATACTATATGCTTAATGCTCTGTTAAGTGCATCAAAGGCAGTTTTGCCTAGCGCTTGCTCGGGATCAAATCCTGGCTGTATTATTTACTTGCTATTTGACAGTGGGTAGGTACTTGATGTCTGTGCCTCAGTTTTTTTAGCTATAAAATTGGGTACTAATAATCTCCTATGAGCTGTTAGGAATTGAATAAGTTAGTGTAAGTCCACAATTATTTCTCCCAGTCCAGAAGGCTCTAAAAACTAAATTGTGTCTGTCTGTCTGTTTGTCTCTGTCTGTCTGTCTCTCTCTCTCTCTCTCTCAGTGGTACAGAACCTGGCGTGAACTTAATATGAATAGTCATAAATTTTGCTGCAGAAACAGTAATATGTTTAATTACAGAATACCAGCACAGATCTTGCTGGGGTTGTTAACAAAATAGCTACTGTATCTGTATCGTAATCTAGAATATGAAATTTTCAGTTCAGAAACACATCTGGCTCCATGGGTTTTGAAAGAATTATGTACCTGTATATGTAAAGTAGAAAGAGCAATGCTTAGTGTTAATATAGCACCATACCAATTGTATGTGCATTTAGGCCAAGAGGTTTAAATCCTGTAGAAAGCCTTTTCGTTATAAGCTCAGTTCTTAAAGATTCAGGATTCTCTCTGAGGAAACAGGTAGTTAAAAATTGTTAGTATAATTTTTAAAATTTATACTTTGAAAGCATAGAAAAACAAAAGTTTTTAATTTGAATGAGTAATTTCACTTAAACAGCTTAAATATGTGTTGTCAGCAGTGCTTGAAAAAGTTAATGCTGGTAGAGATACAAACTATGTAGAATGGGGACTTCCTTTCAGAAGTTCTCTGATTTTAATTTCATTTAATTTAGATCTTAAAGCAGTCAAACTATTAGGGTTTATAAAAAACAAGGTGCAAAATTGCACTACTTGAAAACCAGGAGTTCTGTCCTCTTGTTTCCATCAGTGTGTAGAGAAGCTGATAGATGTTTTTACAAGAGGAAGTTCATCCTATCTCGCGCTGCCCCCCACCCTGCCCTGAAAGAATCAGTGGGGAGCTGGGATGAGTATGTGTAGTCCTTTGTTTATAGACACCATTGTGGACTCTAGGGTTCACCTCCCCCAGCTACCACTTTTTGCTGATCATTTGTACTCTAGCATTGACCTTTTCTGTGACACAATTAACTAGAAATGGACACTTTCATAAGTTAGCTAGCTTAGGATAGGCATCTATATTTAGTGCCCTTGAAATCTGCTCAGAAATTGAATGCATTTCCTTGGCTTTACTATTATTTTGCTATTTATTAGTTACAAAATGATAAGTTTCTTTCATTTCTACTCTACCACACAGGCAACTGTTTCTTAGTGGAAAGGATACTAACGTGATTCTGGAATGTTGTTAAATTCTCAGTTTCAATATTTTAATAGTGTGTTTTGAAGACAAGCGACTTAACTCTTCTAAACTTTTTTCTCATCTGTAACACTGAGATAGTTACTTCTCAGGCTTCTGAGGAATTGGCTTAAGTCCTGACTCCAAGTATGTGACCAATGAATGTGTGAAGTCCGTGGGCTTTTCCAGTCCTTTTGAGTAGTGGCATTCCTGAAAGGGTAAGTAGCTTTGTGCCTGCTCTTCAAGGGGTTTTATGATGCTGCCCCACGCAGGCTGTTCAGCTCCATCTGTCACTGCTGCACTGTCTTCTGAAGCTCTAGCCACCCAAGAACAGTCGGGGGTCAGGGCCACATAGGGAATGTTACAGGCTTTGCAGGCCACACACAGTCTCTTGCGAATTCTTGTTTTCAGTGTGCAGACCTCTGCTGTCTGAATATCCCATGTATTTTCATCCCTCCTCCTACCCAGTCTGGGGGGTTCCAGTTTCCTAATGATGTGTCAGAACCGAGCTCTTTAGTCTCCTGAGTCTCTGTAATTTTTCCTTCCTTCCTTCCTTCCTTCCTTCCTTCCTTCCTTCCTTCCTTCCTTCCTTCCTTCCTTCCTTCCTTCCTTCCTTCCTCTTCCTTCTTTCTGCCTTCTTTCTTTCTTTTTTTTATAATAACCATTTTCTTTTTATAATTCTCTTCTCTCTCTCTCTCTCTCTCTCTCTCTCGCCATTTAATCTTGTGTCACCCTGTCGACGCTGACTTGGATTGAGTTATTTGTTTATTGTGATTCAGGCGTCCATTAGATCTGACAGTTTTACCAAAGCAGCAGTGCCTCCTGAGCATGCTTGAGCATCTGATCGCCTCTCTCTTTATCAAGTCACTTCAATTAACTCCTTTCTCCACCCAGGTGACTGACTGACTGAGCTGCTTAGAGGTGGGTGGGGCGGGGCAGCTGCTGGCGGGGAGTGGGTCCTCAGAATTTGAGATTGATGGATGCATCATTTGCTTGTGATCTTAATGCTGAAAAGAATCTCCTTATTCTATGCATTCTTTAAGTGTCCCCAGTTAGAATGTCAGTACCGTTCTGAAACCCCCCGTTCTGTGCCATCTACCGGGATTCTTTGCTACTTCAGCTATGACGTTCTCTCCTAGTTCACCCCCCTCTCCCCCCTCTTATTGCACCTCTCTCAGTTTTCAGCAGTTTTAGGGTAATTTGCAGAGGTGTCTCCTTTTACCTTGTGTGTCATGCTTAGTTGTAATGTTACTGACTTAGCTTAGGGTCTTTGATACGGAGCTCAGTGCTTTTCACATGGTAGATCCTCAAGTATCGGTACTGTTACTTTACCCCAAACTAAATAGTTTTTAAAAGTTTAGTTTTTTTTATCTCATGCCCTTGAAATTGACTATTTATTCATGAATACAGATACAGTAGTAATTTTTAGGTAGGCTTTTAACTCATGGCCATTAGAGCTAAATCTGACTTGTTCTTAAATTCGAGGGAATAGCAGTTACATAGCTAATCAAAACAAATGTGATATCTAAGTATTTTTTGTTTTGCTGTTTAATTTTTTTTTTGTCTTATCGTTCTAAAACCAAAATGTGTGTTTCCTTCAGGAACTGAAATGTGTTTTCTAGCTAGGCTGGTCCTCCCTTCGAAGGAATCGTGAGTGCAGGAAGGTGGGTGGATTGAGGGGGCCAGGGCTGCGGGGCCAGGGTGAGAGAGGGGTCAGCGTGTGGAGAGGGCTGGTGGGAACCCAGGGTGCGTCAGGCCATTTCCCAGGTCCACCGTCTTCTGGCAGAGTCGGCTGCTCGCTGGTACCTTTGCTCTGGAAAACCCCCAGGAAGTCTCGAAACTGAAAACTGTGAGCCTTCAGCGAGGCCGGCTGGCTTTGTTCTGTAACTGCGTTAACACTGTCGAGGTCTCTATCAAAAACTGTGTACTGCTTTTCTCGGAGTGGATTTTCACTTTAAAATAAGTAATAGAATAATATAGATAAGTGAAAAATAAATGACTCATGATACACCTATTTATTCATTAATCAACACTGAGTGACAAGTATGTGCTGGGCACTGTTCTAGGCACTAGGGACACACTGGTGAACAAAATAAAATCCCCTACCTTTTTGGAGCTTAGCTTATGGGGAAATAGGCAAACTCTATGTGTTGTGATTATTTTTTTTAAACAACTAGCTTTTTATTTTTTTTTTATTTTAATTTTTTAATTACATTTATTGGGGTGACATTGGTTAATAAAATTGTATGGATAGGTCACAAGTGTACAATATATCACGTATATATTGCATTGTGTGTTTAGCAACCAAAGTTAATTTCCTTCTGTCACCATATATCAAATTGTACGTAAAATAATGGTAAGTGCTAAGGAGGAGAGTATAGTGGTTGACATTTGAGTTGTGGAGACCAAATGAGAACTCATTGAGCAGGTGCCGTTTGAAAACAGACTTGCAGGAGGCAAAGGAATGAGCCATGTAAATACTTGAGAAAAAGCACTTCCAGCAGAAGACACAGCAGATGCAAAGGCCTTGATGCAGGAGTGAGCAAAGGGTCAAGTCCAGTGATGGGTGAGGGGTGGTGAGGGGCCTAGGTCACGTGGGGGCTTGCCAGGTAATACAGATACATGATGGTAGCCAGGACCAGGGCTTGTCCTAGCTTAGTGTGAAATCCTGTTGTCCGCAGTGCTGTCAAAACTATCCATTGTCTGTCTCTTTAATTTTCTAATTTTTATCAAATGTGCATATAGTCAAAACAAATTTATTTTATAAACAGTGGGTTGAAGTATAGGTTTGCTCAAAATACCCGATGGTATTGATGAGGATGAATTTGAGTTCTGGTACATGAGTTAATGGGTATATAAGAAGCTCTGTCCCAGTACTCACCGTATTTCTTCCCTTCCCTATACATTAAATTATAGCTAATATCACATTTTAGTGTAATCTTTGTTTAGCAAATCTATTCCTTGTTCTGCAGTATAAATACAGTTATAGAATAGACACCAAGACAGAATTGGATTAAATAGAATTACTGCTTATGAACAGGGACTTAAGTATTGCCTAGGATTTTATGGTTAATAGAACTGTAAAAATCAGATCAGCAGGGCATGTTTTTATGGGCCTTCTGCCAAGACTAGAAGTAGCTTTGGTACCTGTTACTACCTTAAACCTGTATTTGCATTCCATTCTCTTTCAGTGTGAGTAGACAAAACAAAGAAAATGAGGATTTTAGAGCTAGAGTAAATCTTAAATACTATCTAGTTCAGCCGTTGGTTTTACAGATGCATTTTTTCCAGAGTGTACATACAAGTGTATACTTTTTTCTTCATAACAATTCTTTAACACAGATAGTCGGTGATAGAATCAGAACTTAACTCACCTAAAGCTTAAATTACTCACCCTAATCTTCTTCTGACCTTCTGACAGTTACTCCAAGTATCAGGTCACTAAAAATTACAGTATGGGCAGATAGCTGTATAACATATGGAATAGTGGTTTTCAGATTTAACGGTGAATAACCCTCACCTGGGAAACTTGTTTAAACTGCAGGCTTTTTTGGCTTCTCCTGAGATTTTGAATCAGGTTTGGGATTGGGCCTCGTAAATCTGTGTTTTTAATGACCTGGTGATGTTGAAGTATGTAATAACCTGGGACATTGCCATTAATAAACATTTCAAGTAATAAAGGAGAGAAAAGAAGTGAAGTTAGCACTAATCATCTCTAATGCCTTATTTTTGACAAGTGTTAGAAAAGAGTTAAAGGCTACGTGGGCACTTCTTGATCCTTTGAAGAATTTGTGTCCCCTGGCACAGATGTAAAGGCAGAGGAGACGTGCTCAATGATTGTGTTTGTTCCTGTCATTAGAACTTTAGGGTCATTATGACAGTCGTTGAATCCCTGTCTGTGTGGTACTGCACGTGACAAAAGAAAAACTGTTTCAAAGTGAAACACTGAGGGTGTTTGGCTGAGATGCTAGTTCATCACTGCTGCAATAAGCAGTAAAATCGAACAGAAGATACTAGGATCTTCAGTATGCACGGACAGCCATGGCATGTGCTGAAACAAGGCGCGTTTCTGCTCTAGCAACGGGAATATTCTGACGTTGCCTTTCTGATTACACTTAGGTGCTAAGTGATTATTAAAATTATGGTGCTAGTTGAGTAGGTCGAGTAGAATGTGTGCAGATATTTTTTTGGTTTTGATTGAAAAGGAACCACTCGCCTTTAAAAGTATTATGTGCTGCTAAGAGAAGGTTCATGCGTGACTAGTTTATGCCAGGTCTTTGTGTCAGTATAAAGCAAATTCATTATAAAAAGGAAGGTAATAGTCTAGGATAAAGGAATATAGGCAGTCAAAAAGAACATTTTTAGCAATTAAATAATTCATGCCTTTGAAGGCTGAAGATACAGGAAGCCACAGAAATCTTTTTTTCTTTTAAAGACGATTGCAAGTAAGGGTGCAAATACAATGCTAGGCTTTTTTTTTTTTTTTTTTTTTAAGTATGTAGACATTTTTTCCAAGTTCTCATTGTTACATTGTTGTTAAAATTTTTGTAGCCATGTTGGAAATAACAAAGTTGGGTTTTCTGGGCCTCTGATTCAATTATAGGTGTTTGCTATGAAGAGAATTTCTGTAGAGGAGCAGGCACAATGGAATGTGGCATTTCCTGTAAAGTTACTACGAGACTCTAGAAGGAACTCGGTGGGGGTAATTTTTAGTAATTTGGTGTTTAAACCCAGGGACTTAGAGCTGAGTGGGTATACTGTTTCCATTCCCATGCTGTTTTTATCCCTTATACACAAATAAAGACTGACTTGTATACTTTTGATTTAAAAACTATTAAGATGTAGAAAAGGTTTAGTAAGCCAGACCTACAAAATGACATCAGCTGTTTGCTAGGTTTGGCCTATACAGTGCATAAATTTACTTACTTACCTTTACCTGATAAATACCTTAACACTATATGTAATTTGATTACTTTTAACATAAGCAGTTTGAATAACACCTGTGGGAGCCCTTTTATTGTTAAGTCAGTCAACACCAACTTAACTTGTTTTGTAAATTTGTGTCTAATGGGCTTTTTCAAAGTGAAACCTGTATATGCGTATAGAGTATGAGCGAGCATACATACACGTACAAAAGCTCTTCCAAAGGATTTCAGCTTTCTTTTATAAACATCAGAACTCAACTCTACCTGTAAATTGTTTTTGCTAGAGTTTGCATCATTGACTTTCATATTTATATCTCAATGTTTGAGATGCACTATAACGCTATCTATGCATGTGGATTTTTGTAAACTCTTCTTTCCCTTCAGTTAACTTAAAAAAATTGTGACGTTTTCTATAAATGTTCATAAAGCAGGTCATATTCAGCTTATATAGAAATTTACTTCACTCCTACAAGGAATTTCTATTTTTTAAAAATGTAGCTCGTATTTCAGAGTAATAAAATCTGATGTAAGAAATAAACTTGAGTGAGTTAAGTGATTATTCCAAATGTATTTACCTTTTTAGTGTCAACAGTTACTTGAGGTGGTGGTGGAAGAGAAGGTATAAAGATGAGGTTAACAAGTGTTTTGAATCACCATGGAAGTCTGTTGTATGTCCACGAGACGTGTCAGTGTGACAGAGCATCCTTACACACTGGAGCTCGGCATACCGCATCTTCATTTCTTCTGTGCGTACGCACCCGCAGCTGTCACGTCTACAACCTGCAGTGGCCCCTCTGATCTGACTCAGAGTAGGACTTTGAACATCAGCCGGTGATGTCTTAAGGGTTGGTTTGCAACACCACTGAGAACTAAATGAGTACGAAGTAACGTACATGGACTGGCCTGGCGAAACCGTCTGTGGATTAGCACCAATTTGTGAAGTTTGTATTCTGCTGTGCCCTCTCTTCCTTTCTACACTTGACTCTTCTTTCAAAGTAGGCCTTCAGTTTTCTTTGAACACAGTTTGGGCCTTCCTACCCTTAATCCAAACTTGAGTTTTCCCCTGCCCTTAAAACATTGGTGTTTTGGGGTTTTTTTTAATTTAATTGCCTGAGTTGACCCTTTTGGGTGAGTGACTTTTCGGAACGCAGCTTAATTGCAGTATCTGTTAGGGAGTAAATCGTCCACTTCCTATTATATGTCATTCCTGCTTGGGACAGGGTGTGCCTTTTCAGGGCGGCAGCCTGCCTTCCCGGGTGGCACACACTGTTCCCCTACTCGGTCTGGCACCTGCTCCTCCATGGGAAGCTGCCTCATGATCCATGTGAGATGGAAACCTCACCAGCCGCCTCCTTGGTTCTTCCTGTCCTGAAACTTATGGGTTCCCTGTTCCTTTCCCACAAAATAAATTCAAAGTTATCATGGAAAGGAGGATCCAGCTTCTGCCTGCAAGTCCACCTGAGTGTCTCCTCCCTCACCCCGAACGCTGCATTTGGCCGTCCTGCACCCCGCCACTGCCTGCTGCCTCTGGCTTTCCTGGGGCTGCTCCCTCTGCCCGGAATGCCCTTCCCGTCACCTTCCTGTGGCTATGTCATGCTCGTCTGTGACAGCCCGGCAAAGGCATTCTCTTCCTCCTAGAAGCCCAGGGCTGCCACTTTTATCAAGGCCTTGGGGGTATGAATCTTGATCTTTTTCTCTCCCGAGAACGAGGCTCTCACGGGCTGGCATCACTGAGTCACTTTTTTCCTTTTTACTTAGTTCTAGAACCCAGTACAGGTTGCCGTGCGATGAGGTGGGAGATGCTGTGTGGAACCATTGGCACAGTTTGTGTAGTCAATACAATGACAACCATTTCAAAGACGAAAAAATGTAAAATTCGTAACTAAGAAGTAGCTGTTGTTTGAGAGCAGTGTGACCCTTACAGTGCAGTAGGTGTTTCCTCCTTGCCTTTTTTCCTCCAGAGACCTAGCTTGCCGTGTATTCCGATAAGTGCAGGTATATGAGCATATGTTCATCTGATAACCACGTTATTAATGTTATGTGTGATTTGACAGACAAACTGGCAAACTAACTGTACCCTAATAAGGTGTAGTGGGACTACGAGACTGTAGTGAGATCATGCTATCAAGACCTTTCCATCATCCCTCTGAACCTTTGTTTTGGAAAACTGATTTTCTTTAGGGACGTTCTTCCTCTCTCAAATTGTAGGATTCAAAACTAAAATGTCAGAAATAGCTGCTCATCTTCCTGATCTAATATTTTAATTTCTAAAGACAGTCCTTGTTCTCGTCAGCACTCCTGAGAGACTTTACATCATTGTAAACAGGCTTCTCTCAGCCGCCTGCCGGGCAGCACCGTCAGCCTGTCACTGGGGAGTGTCCCGTTGGTCGTGGAGCCATCACGAGGTAGGAGTCCTCATGCTGCTGCATGCTCAGCACCACTAGAGAAAACATTGAATAAGTGTGGAGACCTGCTTTGCAGAACGTCAGTGAAAGTCCTTGTCCCTCAAGCCTGATTGATTTGGCCACACTTTTCCTGGAGGCGACTCCTGACAGGGCAGCCACCCGTTAGCCACGTCCCAGCACACACTACAGATGAAGAATTCCCCGTGGCGACCACCCTGAGGTTTATAACGTTTACTCTCAGGTTCCAGTGTGTGTCTTGTTTTTCCTTCCGTATGTGTTTTTATCTGGGAGCTCGGGGGTGCAGTTGCAAGACTGGGAAGAACAATACAGATTAAGAACAATCGAATTCTGTACAAATAACGAGAAAACAGTGATTTGATTAAAGGAAGCTCAAGGGTACAACCGAGATCTTTGACAAATTGTAAATAATTTTTCATGTTTATTTCAAAAAAGCTTGGGAAAGAAAGAAGCAGGATTTATCTGCAAAGCAAATGAAAAATAGCAAGTAATAAAAGGATGATTATGACATTTTTAGACTGCCTTGTCAGTACGTTCTCACATGCCAGATGAAGTTTTGTAAAGCGATTGAGAAATAAGTCTGTTAAAAGTGTGTCGAAGAAAATCACTCAGCCCGAGTATAAAATACTTTGCCGTCCCTTCAGCATCAGGACTCTTCATTCGTTGGTTGTCTTACTTTACAGCCGCTGGTATGCGAAGCGATTTCACACCATGCCCAAGATGCGCGCCACCCACCAGCTACATGGCATGATGACCCTGCAGGCCGCCCGGCAGCCTTGGTAGTGGTAGGGCCACGGCTGGTAGCCCTCCAGGGGTTCGCAGATCTTATGGCAGTGGGTGTAGCTCCGCCTGCACTCGATGCAGCAGATTCCTTCGTGATCCAGTCGAGGGTCGAATGTCATGCCTTCCCCTTCCTGCTGCTGTGAAATGAAAGAGAATTACTTGTGTTTTCTTCCTCATGAGAAGTTTGCAACGTCATTTTCAAAGGAGATCCTGAATGTTTCACTGCTACGGTAAATCAGCATAATTTTCTGTAAGGAGTCTTCGGTCTTAGAACCTTAAAATGCAGAATGTCTTCTAGCGCCAAGGAACCTCCACCTCCCTAATCTGTCAGTGGCGGGCAGGCCTTTGCTCTGCACGGTGAGGTTTCTCCATGCCTTTAATGAGCCAGGATACTGCTCAGGAGTGACTCATTAAAAACAGGCCAACAAAAAGGAAGTGTACTTCAAAGGCCTTTCTGCCTCTGCTAATTTTAAGTCAGTGGGACACTGGTGCCGCCCTAGGTTGATGGCTTCCAAGACAGGACTCTCGGGAGCACATTTTGAAACACTGATCTAGGCTAATGGATCGCTATTCCACTCGTGCTGGCTGAGGACCCTGCCGCGTCTAACTTCGGCCTTTGTTTCAGGGTTCGGGGTCTATAGCCCCAGGGAAAGGCACCATGCAGAGTGTAAAACTTCAAGACCTTAAACTTCACCTTCCAGTGTCACAGTAGTGAGATATCACAAATTTTTTTTTTTTTTACCCCTAGAGAGGTAATAGAACTGGATGAACTTGCCTCCTACCAAATTTGTGTGTGTCACTTCCTTTTTATGAATATCTAGGGGTGCAGTTTCTGTATCTTTAACATGCTGCTGAATCACATTGCCCAGAGGGTGGCCTTTCCCCTCAAAAGTGGCTTTACTCCATTTAAGCCTCTTTCCTGGAGGTAGGCGGGCCTCCTCGGGCAGGTGCAGCACCAAACAGGCCTGAGCAACGTGGACGTGAACATCGCCACCCTGTCACCACCTCTGGTATGAAATCACTCAAACTTGGGGTGGGGGCAGGTGGCACTTTGATTATGAAAATTCCAAACATCCTAGAAAGTGATGAGAACGTGTAGTGAACAGCTAGGTTGGATAATAGCTAATCTTTTGCTAGTATTTTTGGTTAAGGTAAATTTGAAGGGAATTGAAAGAATTGAAAACTGACATTTGACCCATAAGTATGTTAGAATGTACTTTGCAAAGTCAATATTTTCCTCTACAAGCACACTGCCATGATCGCACCTACCAAAATTAACAATTCCTTCACGCCATCGGATGCAGCCTGTGTTCAAGTTTTGTCATCACAATCTTACTCATGCCATTATTCCAGACTCCCCTCGCCTTTTTGGAGGGGGGCTTATCGTGGACTAGGTTCATCTGGGATAACAAAATCACATTAATAATCGTGGCTGACTTTTTGGGCCCAGAAGAGTCAATCGGGATGTTATCTGAGTTCAACAAAGCCTGTTCGAATGAAGTTGGGAGGGAATCTCAGGTTGTTGCTCTAGATACTTAAAGAAATGTGCAGAGGATTGAGATGGTGGGGAGATGTTTCTGCTTAAAGCTGAATAAGAAATAAAGGAAAAAACTGGGCGTTAAAAAGGCTGGAAGCAAGGCAGACAGTCATGTGGCCTAACCGTAAAAGGGCCGATGCCCTCATCCCTTGAACCAGATCCAGCCAGCCCAGCTACCTGGGGAACAAACGACGTTGTTTTCTGTTTGCTTATTCAGATTTCACTTTCTTTTTTTATTAGAGCGTTAAGGACTGAAGTACTGTGGTGTCCTGCATTTTCTGATAAGCCTTGGGTTATTTAAAAAATGTTTTGCTCTACATATTTCCAGAATATGTTAGTCTAAAATGACAAACTAGTAAATATATTGGCAACACATGAAAACAGCATAGGCCTGAAGAGGTTCGGAAGGAAAAACAGACAAATGACTTAACTGTATTAAAACCAGGCGAGAGAAAACCACCAGGAGATAAACTTTACACCCAAAAGACTGGTTTTTTTTTTTAATGTTTAATAGCAAATGAGTCCTTTCATCACTATCTAGAGACATGTAACTGGTCTAATTCCTCGGAAGACAATTTGGTATCCTCCCTTAAAATGTAAAATTCCCATCGACCTCGACCCAGCAGACCCAAAAGTCGGTATTTATGCTAAAAATACGTTCCCTCATATGTACAGAGGTATCTAGTAGGACTAACGCTAGGTGCCAAGCCCTGTGCTACGAGCTTGCCCTGCATCACCTCGTGGACACCTTCCCACAACCCTCGGAGGCGTGTGTGGACAGGGGTGTGCGCACTGGTAAAAGCGTCTGGAACAGCAAAAGACAGAAACAATGGACACGTCCACCAAAGCAGGACTAGCTAAGCGTCTGTACATCTCTCCACACAGTGTGGAACAACGTGGACATTAAAATGACTGAGGCAGATCTGCACAGGAGACAGAGAACAATTTCCAAGATAATCTACTGGGAAGTGAGCAAGGTACAGAAGTTCTGTGTACTCGTGTGTGTGAGTGTGTGTGCGTGTGTGTGGTGCAAGGAGATGGGGCAGAGAGCTCTTGTTAATAGGTTGCCCTAGGCAGGGTGTCCGAGACGGAATTTGTACGTCCTTTTATACCGTGTTTAAAAAGTGACGCATGCCATATTTTCTCAATGGAAACGCTAGTCACACACTTATTTTCCGACTTCTCCTCCCTGCAGTGTGTAGGAGCGGTACGTAATACTTCGTGAAGACAAGTTTTTAGCATGTCGGCGTCATCCCCACACACACCAGCCTCAGTGTTTTAGTCTAAAGAGTTTTCTCCGAGTCTGAGCCTGGCTCCTGGCTGGGCTGGGACCCCGAGGGCCGACGGAGCTCTGACTGTGCGCAGGGCCTAGGAAGGCGCCCTCAGTGGATAAAGCAGGTGCACAGGGGGAGAAAGAACACTTTCATTCCGTGTGTTGCCCCCAGGGCACTCTCTCAGAAACATTTTAAATTCCTGATACGAATTTGATTTTACGGGTTTGCCTGTGACTCAAGAACAGGAGGGCGCAGAAAACAACTTTGAATACGGGTCAGGGCCAGGGAGGGTTTTACACGCCAGAGGGTTTAAGGCTTCCGTGTTCTTGCCCGCACTCACAAACCGTATTTTTTAAATCCTGCCTTAAGGTCTCAGCTGAGCCCTAAACACTCATTTGAAACCTCAAGCAGAAGCACCACCTGCAAGGCACCCCCTGGGTGTGGGGCGAACCCCGATACGCACGTGGTACGGGTTGTCTGGGTTGAAGGGTTCTGAGTCCTCTTGCACACTGGGTCTGGTTTTGTTGCTCAGTCTTCCCAAGCCTGGGCCGCCCTGTGGGCCACTGCGTGGCCTCGTGGTAGCCTTAACAATCTGTGTTACCAATTCTCTTCTTTCTCTCTGGATTTCTGCAGAATAATAATAATAATTCTGTTAGCGAATTCCTTTATTTGAATCACAAAGGAAAATCTTTGTTTATCAGGGTGAAGAACATAAGGACACCCGAACAGATATGACCATTTACATTCACACGGATGATTTCTGTAATGTATAGTAAGTTTTGGAGTCTTGGGGTAGTGGTTAAACGTACCGATGACCAGAATTTGATTGGATAACCCCACCTGAGCAGGCATTAGAAGACAGCTGACAAAAACCCATTCTCGATCCTTTGTTCTCTTCGCCTGCCTCTGCTCTAGGGGCTGAGAAAGGAAGACATCAGTCATTTCCCCGCGTCCCTGGCAGCGAGCGACAGGCACTCGGGGAGGCGTTTCTGGCCAGCGAGACATGAGCAGAATGTGCTGGAGCGGTTTCTGGAAGGGCTTTTGCTTTCTTGGTGAAAGGGGACAGATGTGGCCTCCTCCGTCTTGTCTCCCTTTCTGGAACGCAGATGGGATATCTGGGTTATGGGAGTCGACCTGTGACCAGAAGTGACAGGCGTGGGGACGATGGGCCAGCGTGCTGCGCGAAGCAAAATGGTAAGCCAGCATGAGACGATGCGACCCTATCGCTGAGTAGCAGAAGGTGCCAGAAAACCTAACTCCAGGCTTCTGGCTGTAAGAGAAAAACTAATCTGTATTTGCTAAAGCCACTGGTGATCAAGTGTCTGTTCCTTGCAGCCCTACTGCTAATGGAGTGACCCTGGATGTGTAGAACGTCACGGTTTTCAGGGGGTTTATTGATCCTTTAAAAAATAATCCCATGGGATAGCAAAAGCAGATGCTTTTATTCACGAGCGCATCAAAGCTCAGAAAGACCAGGCGACGTGGCCAGGGTCACGGAATGGGTGGCAGAGAGAGGGGGAGGTCTGGCTCTCACCACACTGCCTCGCAGGTCCGGCAGCATGACCGATGGCTGCTGAGTGACCAGGATGGAGAGTGCCACACGGCACGGGCTTCGGGGTCTCCCTGAGTCTGTGTCTTCATCTGTAAAACGGGGATGAGACTAGTATCTGGTGCCCGGGGTAGTGACAGCGGTCGCGGGAATTTGCATATGAGGATTTCAGAGTGTTTGGTATGTGATGAGCCAGAGCTGGGCGATGGCGATTCCACCATGCTGTCACGTAGGAGAACGTCGACACGCTTCGTGACCACTGACATCATCTCGGCTTCTGCGGCAAGAGGGAGGGGCATCAGGAAGGCCAGGGCCAGACCGCGGCTCCTTTCACTCACTCAATGATCTCGGGCGACGTCCTCTCCGGGAACCTCAGTTTTCTCATCTATAAAATGGGAGCATTCGCAGTCCCCCGGGCAGTGGTTGGTAAATATTAAATGAGGACCAAGTGTCAAGCCGTGGAAAGGTGCCTGGCACGCAGCCAGAAGGCAGCGGACGTCAGCTGTCACCCTTCCTTGGACTTTGTCCAGCTGCCATTCGTGGTGTCTGATGCCACAGCCAGGGGACACTGCTGACCTGCTGGCTGAACGGTCCATTTTCCCATCGCCCCTGCGTCGTGCCGTACGATGTTCTCATTTTTACTTAGTGTTTACGTACTGTCCCCCCTCGCTACACCACCAGACTCCTCGAGGGCATGGATTCTTGTCTGTTCTGCTCCCCTGTGCTTTCCGTGGGCCTGGAACAAGCTGATGTCCCATAATAAACGTGTCAATAGGCGTTCTTGAATGAATGAATGAATGAATGAGTGAATGAATGAATGAGGGCTTGCCCTCAGACAGAAAGTGCTTAGGGAGAGCTGTACATGGTGGCAGAGACGGAGACATTCGTCCTTGCCTGGAAAGGTGACATGACCACCCATGGGGCCAGAGCAGGATGGCAGGAGGCACGGCCCGTTCCCTTGGGCAGCCCCTCCCGCACGTTCCCTCCAGTGACAGACACTGCGGGTGGCCTCAGGATCCTTCCTGTCCCATCCCGCCAGGCGGCCAGGGCTGGTGGCTTAGAGACTGAGTCCTGTTTGCCTCAGCCGGGGCAGACGGTAGCCCTCTCATCCGGCTCTGGGACAGAGAGGGGTCCGCCGTGGCGGAGTCGGAGTCGGGCGGCTCAGCCCGGGGAGGTTCGTGCACTGCGGTACCGCGGGCGCACGACGGACCAGTTTGCCCGCGGCTCGGTGTGTGCACAGCCCCGTGGCGTGAAACGGTCTCACGGCTACGCCACCATCTCCGATCCCCGGACCAGTTTTTCGGCCTGTAAACCCGAAACCCTGCTCCTGCTGAACGGTAAGTGCCCATCCCCTGCCCCGCCACGCCTGGTCGTTTGACTGCCCGTGTTTTTTAAATCTCCACTCTGCTCTCCCATGGTCTTCAGTAAATCTTTTGGAAAACAGCCCTGCTCCGCTGTGCTAGCAGAAAGGGCCTTTCCCACGTTTGAGGAGGTAAAAATGGGCCTTTGCGAGGCCAGTGGGGTGACAGGGGTGGAGACCCCCAGCGGGAGTGCCCCTGGGGACTGGGGAAGGCTGAGGGGAAGGGGCCTGGTGGCAGGGGTCCCCTGCCCTTTGCCACCTGGGAGCAGCTGTCAGGTGTGCTCCCACCTGGCTCTGAACCCCAGGGCCCTTCACTGATTTTCACCCAACTTGAGCCTTGAAGAATCCCGACCTGTGCCCACAGCAGCTTTCACCTGCCCCGTAATTCTAGGTTTGAACGTCCTAAGGCTTTGGCAGTGTGACAGCTTCTTAGCCCCCTTGATCCTATGCCTTCGGAATGAAAACTAAGACGTACAATGGGAAAGTGCGGACAACTGAGATTAAGGGGCGAGAGGAAAGCAGTGGGGGTGTCCTAAGTAGACCCTGCGGGGAATGCCTCGGTGTTGACTCCGTGATCTGCTTCCCGCTGACCCCATTCAGGCCGTCACTTCCCTTCCCTCCATCGGGGACACTGCCAGGCTGCGCCCTGCGTCCCATGTGTCGTCACATTACCCCTCAGGCCTGCGGAGGGCCTCGCAGGAACCCCCCAGGCTTGGCCAGAACTCCAGGCAGCATTAAGAGGACATAAAACGGTACCTTTAGGATATGTTGGCTTAAGCCAGAAAATAGGAAGGTCGCCGCAGAGTTCTGTGACTTTGGAACTCAAGAAGCTGCTGTCCTTCACGGGCGGGTCTACGGCCACCCAGACGAGAGGATTTTCTTCGTATTTAACTGGCATGATCTTGCCTTCCTGTAAGTGAAAGTGAAATGCCCTGAGCAAGAAGGACAGTGGGGGACGTGCTGCGCAATAAGTGTCGCATGTGGGTAAAAGATGACTTCGCCTTAGAATAACCTAGAACCCTCCGCGTGTGAATGCATGCCCAGCCCCAGCCCCCGCACTTTTAAGGTTCTATCTAATCTCTTCTCTTTGTAGCCGGCTTCTCGTTTAGCACCCCATCCTGCCTTTGGATAGCTGCAATGTGCGAAGACCACCGTCCTGAGTGGAAGTGAAAATTAGTTGATGCCAATTTTGAGATCTAGGTGAATCTGATGTTTTTGATCAAAGGTTTCCTTTCTTTTCTTTTTTTTCTTTTCTTTTTCTTTTTTTAAGGAAAAGCAATCGAGCGGCCTTGGAATCCTACAAAGGAAAGAGGAGACCCCCATCTGAAGTGAAAAGTCCTTTGGGGTTTTGTGCTGAACAACAATGGAAAAAGCAAGCGCTTGGTTCTTTAATGTCTTCAGTTCAAAGCATTATTTAACATGAGCCATTTCTGCATTTCCCAGCTACAACACACCGTAGCTCAGATGCCCTTCGCTTTAAGCGCACCACTGAGATTTCAAAAGCTAAACCTTAGATTTTCTTCCTCGGCGAGACGCTGAGGATGGTGTGATAACCCAGGAGACACATTTATTTTGCCGGGTTGTTCCTTTCGTGTATTTATTAGTTTGCAAGAGGCTGGAGAAATTAAAATGTTTTCTCTTTATTTTTAGCTAAACGCGGCACTTCATTTATGCTTCCTCCCCCAGGCTTCTGGCTGCATTAAGACAACTCGCAGTTCTGGGAGGAAGCTAGCACTCAGGTAATCCAGTTATTTACCTGAAATTAAACGGCTCCATCCAGGAAATGAATGCTCTTTAGGTAGAGTGGCTTTTTAAAATTATACAAAACTGATGAAAAATGTATAAGCGCAAGCAGTGCATAAATCTACCCACCCCCCTCAGAAGGTGTGGGGAAAGTGGGGTGATAGGGATCACGCATCCTACGAGCAAGGAATGTTAAATAAACTCGTGGCCTGTACTTTTGGTCGCCCATCCCCGTCTCCTCTCTCCCTCTTTCTCCTTACAAAACAAGCCTGCTTTTGTCTGAGGCAGCAATGTGCCCGATGCCAAGACAGACATCTGCTTTCTTAGACTCTCCAGCCCCGATGGGCACCCAGGGGACCTGTCGGTTCTAGACAATGAGGTCCACGCTGAAGGGCATTGGGTGGCTAAGAAGCCGTCTCCTTCTCCTGATTAAGGTGACATTGGGGTTGGCATTCTCGGCCTCTTCCCGACTCCTTACTTGAATGCATGGTTGATGTTTGGGGCTGGAAGGAAAGGCCAAAAATGCCTGGAGATGCAGGTCACTGAGCCAGGGCCTGCAGGCACCTGCCTTCACGTTGCTCACTATGGAGGGAAACACATCCCTATTTGTTTACGGGACTCTAGGTGTCGTGTCCTGCTACTGACACATCCCTAATTCACGCAGACGTGCTGTCTGAATTTGGTTTGGTCCATCCGAGGACCCCCCGGGCACAATATAAACAGCTAACACACGAGGAAAGTAATTCACTTCTACGGCCCAAGAAAAGAATCGGATGCAGACGAAGATGTAAGTACAAAACGCTTCACCTCGGTGAATGAATTCTGTACTAAAAACACTGCTATTATTTGAATCGGGGAATAAGTGAAGACACTCGAGGATTGAAGAACAAAGGACTTTTAAAACGATAACCGTATGATGGCGTGTGATACTTCCATCCTCATCTACATTTTAGAAGAGCTAAAGTTAAGCGAAAATAAGAAGGAGGTTTACCAGGATGACGTCAGTTATGAAAGGAACATCACACATGCTTACATGTGAAGAAAATTCACCGCACGATTAACATTAGCTGTTGTGGATCGTGCAATCATAAGTGAGTCTCTTCTTATTCTTTTACTTATTTCCCAAATTGTCGACAATGACAAACTATTGTTTTTAAAAACTAGAAAAAAAATTATTAAATAAAAAAAACGTCTTGTAAACATATGATTAGCTCTCGGTTGGCTGTGGTTGGGGAGTTGGTTCTTTCGGAAGGCAGGAGAGGAGAACTGGTCCTGGGTCCCCTCATGGGGACAATGTCAAGGATTATAGTTGGCCAAAGTCTTCGTAACAGAAACTGAGTGACATGGCTCAAAAAAAATAATAATAAAAAATAAGCGATGCAATAACAGAAGTCCAAGGGTCAGGACGAAGGAGGTCTGAGTCTCTTCGTGACGCTCTGGACCAGTGAGTGAGTTCACGCCCAGAGCGAGGTGTGACCCCTCAGGGACAGAGCCAAGCCGGGCCAGAGAACGGCCAAGTGACCGTGGTTTGGAAACGTCTCACGGGATCGACGGCGGGGGACACTGGGAGTGGGAGAAGATTAAGGACACGCCAGCGAGATTCAAACTCTCAGGGGTTGTTTTTAGCTTTTGTTTTGCTTTGTGTTCTGAGACGCCTCACTTTGCTGCTCCCGGGAGGGCAAACAGGCAGGCCGTTTCCAGGCACCGGTGCTTACCCTTATTTTCCCTCTTTTGCCTCGAGGGAGCTGATGCTGGCTTCACCTGCCGCTCGGGGAGACCGGGAGGACCAGAGGTGATCATAATAAAATTACCGATGGCAGCAGCCGTCGTCTATTCATTACCTAGTAGGTTCTAGGGCCGTGGGGACAGTGTGCATACCCCTGGTTTGTAGACGACAGAACTGAGGCCCACGAGCGAAGCCACGTCCGCAGCCAGCGTCAGAGCTGGGATTTGAACCTGCATCTTTCTGACTCCCAGGTTCATTTCCTTTCCACTCGACCCTGCCACTACTCAAATGGAAGGCGATGATGAATGTGACTACTGCGAAGCCCTAAAGTATCAAATAAACGTGTCTTTAGCACTCTCTGTGCAATTCTTAAAATAAATGTTTATCAAATCAAGCTCACAGGCAAGTTGTTAATAATAAATGGAAGGATTCTGTTTCAAAACCTCACAGGTTTGACACAGAGGGAAGGAATCCTATATATGTTGACGGGCTTCATTGGGCTGAACTTGAACAGATGGAAAGAAATCCCAGGGGGAGGCATCTCAGCTCAGTGCAGGCCGCGACCATCAGAACTGCCTCCCATGAAGTCGCCTGACACGCAGGGAAGGCGGGGCCCTGTCACTGCTGTCCTGCAGGGCCTGGGTGACCAGCCGCCAGAGATTTTCAGGCGGAAACTCCCACCCTGCGTGGGACTGGGGCTAGAAGGCTCCTGAGGCCCCTCTGACGAAGATTCTATCAGACGACGTCCTTTCTGTCGTCCGAATCACTGATCAGATAGCTCCTCATCATCAGGCAGATCAGGGCCACGTCAGACCAAGCTCCTTTAAACATTGTTTTTAGTTTAAAAAATTATTTTGTATTCGTTTCAGGTGTACAGTGCAATGATGAGACATGCATGTAATTTACGAAGTGATTCCCCGACTGCTCCAACGCATCTGGCCTGACGCACAGCCATCGCAGTGCTATTGACTATGGTCCCTACCTGTGCTCTACGCCCTCCTGATTGTTTGCGACACACTAACTTGTACTTCCTCATCCCTTCACCCTTTTCTCCCAAACCCCCCTCTACACCCATTTTGCTGAGAGTTTTTATCAAACAAGGCTGGATTTCGTCAAATATTCTTTCTTCATCTATTATACGACCGCATAATTTTTATCAGTCTGTTAAGGTGGTGTATCATGTTAAGTGATTTGTGGATATTAAACCAAACTTGCATCCCAGGAATAAATCCAACTTGATCATGGTATATGCTCTTTTCAATGTATTTGCTGAATTTGGGGTTGATCGGGGATATTCAGGGATATGAGATGAGCTATAGTTTTCTTTTTTTGAACTGTCTTGGTTGGTTTTGGAATCTGGGTAATGGTGGCCTTGTAAAAAGATTTAGGGTGCCTTCCCTCCTCTTGACTTTTTTGAAATAGTTTGAGAAGAACAGGTGCTAATTCCTTTTTGAATGTTTGGTAAAATTCACTTATGAAGCCATTCAGTCCAAGACTTTTTTTTTTTTGAAGTTTTTTGATTATTGATTTGATTTCTTTGGTGGTAATCGGTCAGTTCAGATTTTCTGTTTCTTCTTGACTAGGTGTTGGGCGATTGTAGGTTTTTAGGAATGTGTTCATGTCTCTCAGATTGTCCAATTTTTGATGTGTAATTGCTCGTAGTATTTTTTGATAATTCTTTATGTTTCTGTGGAGCCTGTAGTTCCTTCTCCACTTTCATTTCTGATCTTATTTATTTGGATCTTCTCCCTTTTTTTTTCTTGATGAGTCTGATTAAAGGTTTATCAATTTTGCTTGTTCGTTCAAAGAACTACTTCTTGGTTTCATCAATCTTTTGTATTGTTTTTCTAGACTCTATTTTATTAATTTCCATTTTGATCTTTATCATTTCCTTTCTCCTACTCGCTTTGGGTTTTGTTTGTTGTTCTTTTTCTAGCTCTTTTAAGTGTAAGGTTAGATTGTTTATTTGAGATTTTTCTTGTTTTTTGAAATGGGCCTGAATTGCTATGAGTTTCCTTCTTAGAACTGCTGTCAAAAAAAATCTATGTCCCATAAATTTTGAATCATTGTGTTTTCATTTCCATTTGTCTCAGGTTTCTTTTGATTTCCCCCTTGATCTCATTGTTAACCCATCATAGTTTGGTAGCATGTTGTTTAGCCTCCAAGTGTTTGCGTATTTTCCAGGTTTTTTTTCTTGTAGTTGATTTATAGTTTCATACCACTGTGGTTGGAGAAGACGCTTAATAGGATTTCAGTCTTCTTAAATCTACCAAGACTTGTTCTGTGGCCTAATGTGGTCTATCCTGGAAAATCTTCTATATGCATTTAAGAAAAATGTATATTCTGCTGCTTCAGGGTTGAAATGCTCTGAAAATATCAATTATCGCCAACTGGTCTAGTGTGCCATTTCAGGCTGCTGTTTCCTTGCTGATTTTCTGTCTGAAGATCTGTCCGTTGGTGCCAAGGGGTGTTAAAGTCCCCTACTATGACTGTACTACTGTCGATCTCTCCCTTTATGCCAATCAATATTTGTTTTATGTATGTAGGTGCTGCTGTGTTGGATGCATATATGTTTACTAGGGTTATGTCCTCTTGTATCGATCCCTTTATCATTATGTAATGTCCTTCTTTATCTCTTATTACAGTCTTCGTTTTAAAGTCTATTTTGTCTGATGTAAGTATTGCTACCTCAGCTTTTTTATTCCATTTCCATTTGCTTGAAATATCTTTTTCCATCCCTTTACTTGCAGTCTGTGTGTGTCATTTGATATTGTAGGTGGCATATGTATGGGTCTTGTTTTCTTATCCATTCAGCTACCCTTTTGATTGGAGCATTTAATTCACTTACATTTAAAGTGATTATTGATAGGTACATAGTTATTGCCATTTTATTATTCACATTTATTGGGGTTTTCCCCTTCTTTTTATAGAAGTCCCCTTAGTATTTCTTACATTTTAGCTTGTTGGTGATAAATTTCTTCAGCTTTTTCCTATCTGGGAAGCTCTTTATTTTACTTTTAATTTTACTTGATAGTCTTGCTGAGCAGAGTAGTCTTGGTTATAGGCCCTTGCTTTTCATCACTTTGGATATTTCATGCAAAGTTTCTGTTGAGAAATCAGCTGACGGTCTTCTGGCTGTACCCATGTAAGGAACTAGCTGCCTTTCTTGCTGCTTTTGATATTCTCTCTTTGTCTTAAACCTTTGTCATTTTAATGATGATGTTTCTTGGTGTGAGTCTGTTTGGGTTCCTCTTGTTTGAAACTCTCTGAGATTCCTGGACTTGTATATCGATTTTCTTTGCCAAGTTAGGGAAGTTTTCCGTCATTATCTCTTGAAATATGTTCTCAACCCCTTGCTCACGCTCTTCTCCTTCTGGGACCCCTATAATGCAGATGTTGGCACATTCGATGTTGCTCCAGAAAACTCTTAAACTTTCCTCATTATTTTGGATTCTTTTTTTGTTGTTGTTGCTGTTTTGATTGGTTGTTTTCTACTACTTTGTCTTCCTGCTTTGCTGATTCGATCCTCTGCTTCAAGTAACCTACGATTGATTCTTTCTGGTGTATTCTTCACTTCTGACTGGTTCTGTTTCTGTGGTTTCTATCCTTTTTTCTGCTTACTATCTCTCTGTTGAAGTTCTCACTGAGTTCATCTATTCTTCCTCTAAGTTCATTGAGCATCTTTATGACCAGTGTTTTGAACTCTGTCTCTGGTAGGTTGCTTGTTTCCATGTTGTTCAATATCTTTTTCTGGGGTTTTCTCTTGTTTCATTTGCAGCACGTTTATTTGTGTGTGTTTTTTTTTAAATTTTATTATTATTATTTTTATTTTAGTTGTCTCTCTGTGTCTGTTTCTATGTATTAGGAAGGTTTTTTACGTCTCCCAGCCTTGGCCAGTTGGCCTTACATAGTAGGTGTCCTGTGTAGCTCAGTGGCATAGTCTCCCTGATCACCTATGCTGGGGGCACTGGGTATGTTCCTCATGGGGGTTGTGTGTGTTTTCCTGTTGTAGCGAAGCCTTGATTGCTCTTTAGCACATCAATAGATGGGACTGACTCATGCACTGACTGGCTACAGGGATTGGCCATGCCCACAGGGCATGAGCTGCTGTGTGGGGGCTGACTGTTCGGAGTGGGATTGGCCCCAACAGGCTTGCGTATCTGTTGAGACCACCATTTCGGTGTGCTGCTTATGAAGGGCTAGTCAGTTGATGCTTTGTTATGTTCTGACGCCAGCCTCTGGGTGTGTTGGTTCTGGAGCCCCTTGGGAAGGCCTCCAGTGTAGGCCAAGGTCAACTGCTGCCTTTGATTGTTCAGGGCTACGTGGTAGGAGCTACAGAGTGATCTGTGGATGGTTGCTGCCTGTGCTGGATCTGGAGGCAAGTGGGAGAGACCACACTGTGAGCAGAAGTCAGTTACCCCATTAATTAAAGGGCTAGTGCACCTCAAGGCCTGGGGCTGCCCATCAGCTGCCTGTAAGACTCTGCAGCTATAAGAGCCTTTGGGTGGTGTGTGAGTTCAGTGGGAGTCACCTGGCTATTGCCGCCACAGCCGAGCTTGCAGGCTCCCACAAAAGTAACATTTTACAGCAAGGCCAGCTGCCATCTGCCTGGGGCTTGCAGACCCCAGCGATTCACTCAAGAGACAGTACAGTTCAGGGTGGCACCAGTGGCCCGCCACCAAAATTTCCCCCTGTAATGTGTGGGCCACATGCAGGGCACAGAGGGCTGTTTCCTGCCCACGAACGCAGGGCCCTGGGGAGGTGCAGGGTGGGGCTGGCTGCCTGGCATGGGGCAGCCACAGGAATCTGTGGGTTGTGCGGGGCAGGGACCCTGGGAGACGCAGGGAGGGGCGGGCCATCCCAGTGGCCAATGTGGGTTCAGAATTGTCTTTCCCGGAGGTGGACTCAACAGAGAAAAGATGGCTCCCACCTGCAGACTGGAGGGGCCTAATGAAGGAACCATGGCAGCTGTCCCTCCAGCCCTCGCCTCAGCGCCACAGAACTCGGCTTTCCTCGTGTGTCTCTTGCGCCTCCTGAGCTGTTGACCCTTCGCGGGAGCCCAGGGTGTGCGTCTGCAAACGAGTGAGTCTGTGCGTGGACCCTTTAAGGGGACGTGTCGGTTTTCTGGTTCCTTCCGTCTCACCTGGACAACCAGAATCCCCCCTGATTTTTACAGTCAGAACTTGTGGGAACTCCTCTTCCCAGGACTGGAACCCTGGGCTGGGGAGCCCTGTGTGGGACCAGGTCTCCTTGCTCCTTCAAGGGGGCCTCTGCAGCCATGTTCTCCCTCCCGGTCCTCAGCTGCCACACAGGGGCCGGGCCAGCCCGCTTCGCGTCTCGATGTGGCTTTTTCTTTATATTCTCAGGTGTATGTGTTACGATGAGCTAGATGCCAGGTGGTTCTCCAGGTTGATTGTTTTATAGCTTGGCTGTAATTTTAATGCAGTCCTGGGAGGAGGCGAACCCCACTTCTACCTAGCCCGTCATCTTTACCAGAACTTCCTAAGTGCCTTAAAATATGGTTTTCCAAAACCTTTAAATATGCTACGTCCTGTAAGAAAGATCACTTGGAACCAACCAGTAGGACCACAATGTTTTAAATTCCTTTGGCAGAGAAGAGATAGAACCTAGTTCTGGTGGTAAACCTAACAAGTAACGAGTAACAGAAAGGGTGGTGCCTTTGAACATCTGCCAAACCCTCTCACTGTCTGGAGCCTGCTGGTACTCACCAGTTTGGAGGCGATGCTCTGTTTGGCCATGGCGCCCACCTCAGGAATGCGAGCCTTCACTTGCGCTTTGATGTAGCACTTCTCTCCTCCAGCAAAGCGGATTCCTGTGATGCCCTAGGAAATGAAGTAAATGTTCATACATCCATCTGCTCATGTGTTCACTGTGTTGAGTGTCTCCTGCGAGCCAGGCACTGTTCCAGGTACTGGGTATAGGGTTAAACAAAACCGATGGAATCTGTGCCCTCATGCAGCTGAACGTTTAGTGTTATTTACCAAAAATAATAATAATTTAAAAAAAAATAGAGATAACATCAGGTGGTGTTAAGCGCTGTGAAGAAAAAGCCGAGTGTGTGACAGGAATGACAGGGGTTGGCACTTTGGACAGTGTGGTGAGGGAGGCCTCAACCGGGGGTGGCATCTGAGGTAGGACAAAATATGCTCACAGCCCATCAACCCCTCAAGCTCAGATGAAAGACTGTCTTCCCTGTGCAGCTAGCTCTCTCTGACCATCCAAGTTCAGGGGACTCCTTTTCCTCCCACTTCTTATCGCCCCTTTTCTCCAACGTCTTCATTCCTCCTTTGACACTTAGTTCTCAGTCCCTGTGGCAGCTCCTTGTGAATGTCATCTCGATTAGAAGCTTCTTGAGATCGCTGTCTGAATCCTTTTCTTTTCGGTGGTCCCACAGAGATTCTCAAAAGATGTTGCCCAATTAATTAATTTTTCCTAAGTTACCAAGCCCAGGGGAAATAGTCAAACTTTTGACAACACCAGGGGATGAATTTCGCTCCTAGACCTTTCCCAAGGAGTTAGATGTTTTGTTTTTGTCCCTGTGAGATACAAACAGCGTCTCTTCCTCATCTGGGGACCAGGGGACCTGCCCCAAGGGAAACCTCAGCCGCAGGGTTCCAGTCTTGATTGACGGCTCGGCACTAGTCTACCCAGTCGGCACATCAGGCACGACGGTACTTTCTGTCCCCAGAGTGTTTGCTTTCACCCTGCTGGGTAACTTCATCGCCAGTGAGTGGCCAAAACACTATTAAGGGTCTACAGACTTCATGCCATGATAATGTGGACACCAACACAAACCTGAACATCGCGACTTGTCAGACTTCTGTGGCGCTGACACAAGTGTCAGTGTCAGTGCCAAGGAGTGGGGGAAGAAAAGCATTTAGGAGTCCCGAGTTCCTGGCTCAAGGATTCAGCAGTCTTAAAAGGAGAATGAAGTTGTCACACTTGAGGATATGCATGGAAAATTGCACCCTGTGTAATCTCATAGCCCGGAGCCCTGCAAACGCTGGGTGGCAGGCTAGGGGACAGGGAACGAAAGACTCATGGCTTCCTACATCTCCTCGCGATCTGCCTTGTGATGTAACATGCCACGGACACATAGGTGACACGTTTCACTAATTTCCCCCAGCATCACCTGTCGCCCAGAGAGAGGTGGAGCCATTTTCCCCACTCGACAGAGAGGGAGCTCAAGGTTAACTGCAGAGGTTCTGGACTCACTGCAGCAATGCCGCCTGAAGAGAATTTAAAAACACACATCCCTGGGCCTCTCCCAGAGATTCCCATTTGATTTGCCTAGGGTGGTACCTGGACACTGACTTAAAAGCTCCCCATGTGTTTATAATGTGCAGCCAAAGTTGAGGACCACCAGTTTGGGGAGAGAGGACCTCGATCGGGGTAATAAAGTCTTTGAATGACTAAACGAGCCTGCTACAGACAATGTTTTCCTCCCCCCAGAATTCAGGTGTTGGAACCTAACTCCTAATGTGGTGATGGTTTGGAGGTGGGGCCTTTGGGAAGTGAATAGTCGTAAGAGTGGAGCCCTCATGAATGGAATTAGTGCCTTATAGAAGGGACCCCAGAGACTCCCTCGCCCCATCCACCATGTGGGTCACAGTGAAAGGACAGCCGTCTGTGAACTAGAAAGCAAGACTTCACTAGACACCCAATCTGCCAAAGCCTTCATCTTGGGCTTCTCAGTTTCAGGACCAATGAGAGATAAAATTCTGTGGTTTATACATCCGCCAGTCTATGCTAATTTGCCACAGTGGCTTGAATGGACTAAGACACACACAGCCTTGAGACCCCATTTAACAAGAAGAACTTGTTAAATGAAACACAGGGTGTTGGGCCCCAGTCGCAGAGTTTTTAATTCATAGGTCTGGAGAAGGGGCTAAACTTTGCATTTCTAACAAGCTAGAAGTCATGCTGCTGTGGTGGCCTAAGGACCACACTTTGGGAACCACTGCTCTGGGCTGGGCTATCTCCTCACGGTCTGCTGCTCTTACTCTGCACGCAAGTCCAGAGCTCACGGTTTGGAAAAATAGCATGCAGGGGAGGGAGAGCACTGCACCTCTATGCGACTTGTTCTCTCTGAACTTCAAACCCTCCTATCCTCAGAGCGTGAGATGCTGAGAGGGGGAAAACACCACGTGGCCGTTAGCTCAGCCTCAGAGGGGAGAGCTGAGTCTATTGAAGGGCTCACAGCCTGGACCGTGAATGTGGCTCTGAGCTAGTTCCGACGGTCCGCGGGCTGCGAACAGCACCGAAACGCCCCGGGATGGGTCCCGCGAGAACCAGTTCACCTGTGTTCACCCCCACGGCTAGCTACAGAGCCATATCGAACAGTCAGATCTATCACGAGATTAAACAGAGGGAATGAAAACGCACAAGAAAGCCTTTGTGTCTGGCAAACCAATAAGGCCTTGGAAGCTGGTGCTAATGAAGAAATTTTCTAAAAAAGATAATGAGTGATGAGTCCGATAACTCAACACTCTTTCATCAAGTGTTAGGTGATCTCCTTTTAGCCACACATGTTTTTCTTCTAGGGGATCTCAGCTGTTTCTGCGGTTTCAACCTCAAGTTCCCAAGGACAGCAAGGGGTCCTACCCCCCAGGGGGCACTACAGACACCTTTGAGGGAGTTTTTCACTGACGTGAAGACTGGGGGCGCCCCGGCCTACAGTGGGCAGGCAGGGGGATGCTGGGTGCCACCAGCCTGGGGAAGCCCTGACCCAACCGCTCTGGGTCCCGGGTGAAAAAATATGACTGGGGTGTCTGTGCCCAGAACCCAGTGCCTCTTGACACATAAACACAAAGCGACTTTGGCCATAGTTTTAATGTGCAACGGATTTCCTAGGAATGAAATTACTGTGCAAATGGAGAGAAAATGGTATTTTTGTTCACCCCCCACATTATCTGGTGTTTAGTTTGCCGATGCACACGTAGGTCTGTCTGCATTTTCGGCTGTGGCCCTGACCGTGATTCAACTATTGGAGCAAAAACATGACTCTCACTTGATTTCTCCTTCAGATTATTGTTGGGGGCCATATTGATTTTTGAAATCAATAACCTACCTACCAGATAGACTTTGCTTTTCTGTTTTTCCCCCTCTAGCTTTTTAAGTAAAAACTTTCAAATGTACACAAAGTTCAAAGAATTGTGTAGCGAACACTCCTACGTACCCATCAGTTTATTCTGTCTTAATTTCTAGCCAGGATTGTCGTTACACGTGGCATCGGGTCTGAGAGAACTGCCATGATGCTTTTGCAGGCATAACTTTCTAGAATGTAGCTTGTGCACTATGCAGCCACCCCGTGTGCACTCCTCAGGGTGCTGACAAAGCCTTCTTGACCTAAATCTGGTCAGGGTCCTCTGAGTCCCCCTTTCGACCAGGCCCTGACCCTGGGCTCTGTCTTGGCCCCCTTACTCCAATGTTAGCAAGACTCCTGCTGGGTCAGCCCTGATCTGACCGTCCACCTTGGTCTGCATTCAGCACAAATCCCATTAGGTCAGTGAGCAAAGAACCCCCCTCCCCCCAGTGATGTTCCAAACACCAACACCTCCAGCCTGGCCCTTGGCTACAAATCCTTGTTTTTCCTTATGCTATTCAGAGTTGGCCTTAATGTCTCCCTCTACTACAAAACCCCACTGAAGAGCTCCCCTTGAATAAGGCCTGCCTTACCTTCTTTAACACTGTAGGGCCTGGAACCCTTTGTTGAGCAGGGGGACAGCTGGCTGACAGTTCAGAGCCTTTTCTAATCTGCATCCTCATCCTCAACCCCTTCCTTGCTATTGGTCATGTTGGGCTCCTTAGAACTTTAGGGCAGGCCTGGGAATTTTTATTCCATGTTCTTTCCTGGTCCTGGGAAGCCCTGCCCCTATTCTTCACCGGTTGAAATCCTAGCCATTCCTTAAGACCTGATCCACGGTCACCCCTGATGTCAAACCTGCTCCAATCCTCGAATCGGCAGCGACTGCCTCCCCTCTGTGCTGCACTACACTCTGTCCACAGCTCCGTTGAAGCACGGTGCCCAGGCTGACCTGAGCGACGTCCATGCGGATGTCTGCATCCCCCCTGCCTACCACCGTCCCTTGCACACAGTAGGTCCCAATGAATGCCTCTTGAATCTGACCGATGGTTTAAAATCTAGGAGAAGGTACTTATGCAGGCACCGTAGTGGCTGATTCATGTGTTTTTAAGAGTCCAGGCTTGTTTAAACCCGTAACAGCCTCTATCCATCAAAAGAAAAAAAAAAAGTTCTACTCTCCAGTTCTGACTTAGAGAAATGTGGAAGCTATCAAAGAGAATTGATCAGTTCATAAAATATTTGTGGCCCTGTTGGCCTAGGAGAACAAAGTACAATCAATACCATTATTAGAACCAAAGGATTATAAAACAGATATATAGGTTTGGGATTAAAATATTTTAAAAGTCTACTCCTGATACATGCACATCTTGAGAGAGATGGAGTTTTCCTTATTCATCTATGGAACCAGCATCGCATATCGTTGGATCGTGGCACATCAGAGGCATTCAGTTCTGTTCTGGGCTGAATGACGTGTGTGGGGGAGTCCCATTTTCTAATTTAGTCCTGAGCAGTACAAAGGAAAATGCTTTTACCTTGTCCTGCGTCTTGCAGTAAAAGCCCTTAATAAGTCTGGAGAAATTATCCTTGTGCATTGACCAGAACCGTTTGCAAAGTTAGGACTCAACGAGATGAAGCCAGGCACGCACAGGGCTGCAGAGCCTGTCCCCAGGGCAGCGCCCACCCCTGCTCATCATCAAACCTTGTTGGCCGTCGTGCACGCATCCGTTCGGCAGTCAAAAGGACCAGTGAAGTGTGTTTTGGTCTCAACGAGGGGAGTTTCTTTCATTCAAACGAAAAGCATCTCTAGTTTTTCTCATCAGAGGAAGACAGGTCGATGAGATAGACATTCGTAGGCCAATAAACTATCGGAAGAGACATTATTGTCAAGAGCCCTTTTCTCCTGATGAAGTCTCACCCACGCCAGCTACCAATTTAACAGGAGAGCACAAATAGCGATGCCTCTTCCTCAGTTTAGAACATGAAAGTGAGTGAGATGTTTACGTTGGCCACGGGAAAGCAGGCCCGGAGTGATGCTTTGGTTTGCAGATGCACACTGGAGCGTGGATGCTAGCTTTATGGCTCCAATTGCCCGTAAACTGACTTTTTGAAAATAAACATGTTTGCTCTTTTCAAAGGAGACCAGAATGTGTGATCTGTAATAGGCCAAAGTCAGAAAACACACAAAAAATAGGCAAATTTCACCACGCTGATTTTCAAGATTCAACGGGAAACTGAAAAATTGAGGAAAGTATGTAAATAGGTCCTACCTGTTGTTGATGAGATGATCAGATCATCAAAATTCCCCTCCTTTCTATAAATTCCAAAAAAAGACCTTGCAACTCTCAGGGTTAGTTTGAACGTTTTATTCAAACCGTGTTAGAGAAAGCTCCTTGGAAAGAAATAGCTCTTTCATGTCTTTCTGCCAAAACTTTATATAGTTCTAAGAATCTGTTTTTATCAAGGCCAGGGTGCTTTCAATTTTTTTAATTAAAAAAAGATGTTTTTTTTTTTTATTTTGAAAATGTAAAAACGTAATGAGTGGTCCTTTTGCAGAGACACTCTGCTACCTGATGTTTGTGGATTCGTGGCACCAGGCGCGAGTGCCAGGAGAACACCTTGCGTGTGGGCGTGTGTGAACGATGCTGCGTCTCCCTGAATCAGCAGTCTCCCTGGCTGCCTGGTTAAACGCTGCACAAGCAGAAAACATACTCACATTCTGGAAGTCGTTAACTTCAATGGCTTCTTCAGCTCCACTTCCCATCGTAAAGGTCTCTAAGTTGTTCCTGGCATCAATTTCCATTGACCCGTCTTGTAACTTGCCATTGATGCTCATGGTGTAATGAACATTGTAAACCTGAAAGTAAACGCAAGGGCGGTGAAGGCTTCCTTCTAGAGCGATCCGGGGGTTATCTTTAGACCTGCAGCATGTGGGGTAGCTTTCGCATCTGTCAGTGATGCACTGGATCACCCTTAAGAGGGAGGCATTTGTGTATGAGGACTTCATCCATGCACCGATCACTTAATTTCTTAAAAAAAAAACAACCTTCAAAGTAAAATTTTTGATCGTCTCTGATACTCTCTCACATAGCTCTGGCTGTGTCTAGCAGCATCTGAGTAGCATCTCCAGCTTCCATGCCTGGCTTTCCCCCTGGTCCGGTCCAATCAGAACCTATAATAATAGGGCTTGGGCAAAGAACTTTCTCTTTTTTAAAAGGATGAGTCTCTGCAGCCAGAGTGGAGACCTATTGATGCATAAATGGAAATCGAGGAGGCAGAGGGTTAACCAGGCTATTAGCTGAACAGGTCTGCAGAAGCAGCTCAACTCGAAAGTTGTTTTTTTTTAATCTTTTGGTTGAGACTTGGCATGGAGTGTGGTGTACAGTATGGGCTGCAGACAGGACTGAGATTTGCCTGACGTGGAGCAGCATTTGCAGAGAGCAAGGTCAGTGTGCACAGCTGTTTCAGCTCCGCATGGGAGTTACTCACTTTAATGACTCCATGGGACAGGCATATGGGGTTGCAGGGCATTTTGTAACAAGATGTGTTGGGGGAGAAGGGAGGGAGGCCTGGCACTGCACTTGGGCACTGGTCCAGGATACAAAAGACAGGTGGCCACGCCACTCATCCCGGGGTCTTGGGAGATGCCTCGCATGTAAAATAAAGGAGGTGGGCCTCAGAGGTGGCTTTTCTGCTACGTCCTTAGTGCTCCGGGTGTCACAGAGGTGGCCCGGAGGTGGAGGTGGCACAGCAGGTGTGGCTGTGAGCCTCCCACGTCCACTCACAGTCCAAGCAGAGAGGCTCTGCCTGTTTCCAGTGTCATATTTCTGAGTTAAATCTTAAGAAAACATCTGCCCTTAAACTAAAAAAAAAGTTTACCACTAAATTATATGATCCCAAGGGTTCTCTTCATTGAGACATCTTGTCCGTACACTAGTTTAAAAAAAATAATTCACGTGCTGCTCCCGGTCAAGTGCTACGGCTCTGCTAGAACTTTCTCTGAGTCGTGGGGTAGTAGCTGGGTTTCTTCTCCTTTTATTTCTTTCCTTTCTCTTTCTGACTTAGAGGCATGTATAGATCTTATATACAATATATCTCTTACATGTAACTTCTTCAAAGGCGAATGAGTGAAAACCGATGAAAGACATTTGCTACTTCGAGTCAGGTCAGTTGGTCAGAACCTCAAATGTCTCAGAGTCAGTTCAAGTCTGATTTTCTCCCTCACGGAGAAGAAACGGCCGCTACACGGACAAACACCGGAAAAAATATCTGTTGTTACTGGGTCATTAGTTGTAGGAGGCTCATTACTACCGGACTCGCAGGGCCTGGCTTTAGTTTTTCAGTGGAGATGCAGAAAGGCTCTGCGAGCCATCACCCTGTCAGGCCACAGTCCTCATTCAGCAGAGCCAAAGACCCCCACGTGCTGGTTCGGCTCAGCCGAGTCTCAGCCCTCTCCCTCCCTCCTGGTGAACTTCGGTTCCTGTCTCCCAAGCTTGCCCGAGCATGAGCACCCCTTCTAGGGGTTCTGGTCGCGTGGAGCTGGAGCAGAGGCCACCAGTCTGGTGTCACTTTGCAACTCAGGCGGGCCGTAGGAGCAGCCTGGTCTGGGAAACCTGCTTTCTCTGGCTGAGGCAGGGCAGGCTTAGAAGGCAGACTGTGTTCTGTCCCCCTGTGCCCTCTGAGAAGCCACTGTTCACGTGGGTTGGTCGTGACTGTCAGAAGGAGCATGGCAGACAACGCTCGTGTGAGCCCCTGCTGGTGCAAGCGTTCTTCACTCGGGTGACGAGAGGCCGTGTGTTTGGCTGTTGCACAGAAGCTTTTGCTAGTAAAGCAGTGCAAAATTTAAACAACTCACGGTTTCGACATTCTTAGCAGGTCTAAAGGAGACAAGACTGTGACGCTAAGAGTGGCTTGAGGTCCTCATTTCACTCTCCTCCACTGCCACCCGTCTCCCCCTTCCCTCTGGCAAAAGCTCTCTGACGAGGTATGGGGGTTGCATCCTTTATAATGTGGCTTCAGGCCATTTTTTAAGATAAGCAGTGCGCAGCTGCGTGGGGCAGCAGTGAGGGGCCTGTGCCCTCCTGAAGCGATGGGGGTGGAGGTGGTAAATAGTCTGAAATTACTTCTAAAGTACAGGGCTCTGAGCTCAGAAGGAGGCTGGGCTGATGGAGCGGTAATCACTTTATCTGCTCTGAACCCATGGAACCGCTGGAGCCTAAGGCTACTTCCCTCTCAGTACGATGGAGTTTGTTATTTGCCAAAATTCTGCTCAATATGGTGCCTTTTACAGCCAAGGATATTCGCTAATGAGTTTCTAATACAGCCTGGGTCTATAAGATTAATTATGTAGTGTTTGGGACAATGTCTAGAAAAACCGGTCTGAGAATAAAGGCCCCAAGCGATGATCTCAGCCCCTACCCCACAGGGCAGGCTTGTCAGTCAGCTCACATGGGTGGGGATTTTCCACATTTCAGTGCCTCCTCCCATGTCCAATAATGTGGCTGAAACATGAACTCAATATTGGAGCCCGGTCACTTGTCTCTAATCATTAGCACTCCGATGCTTCATCGTCTTCCAGCTGACTTGGAGTAAACCTGTCCTAAGGGGATTTACCCTTATGAAAGGGATAGAAGGTGAATTACTGCTAGTTCTCCTGTTTGAACCCATACAGAGGAGTGGGGGCATGAGTAAACCCCCAGCGAGTGGGTAATCCTTTTGGCTGGGGATGTTTTCCATTCGACAGAGAGACTTACCTTTTTCGATTATGTTTTGTTTGGGCTATTTAGATTCAAATTTAGGAAAAGCAGACCGGTGAGTGTGCTATGCATAGATGGTGCCAAATTTACTCTATTTAATATTTTATGATTTGTTTTTCCAACATTATATGGATCAGCATAAAATATTATGGGAGTAAAAAACCCAAACCACTACCATAATGTTCTTCTTTCTCCTGCTTGTATAAGAAATAGCAATAACTTTGAGTGTCGGCACTAAATTGTGATTCACTATTCCTCAGTATTCTTAAAATTTAATACTGCTTTCTTGAATCAGGGAACCAATCATCCTGCGGGACAGTAAAAGATATGAAAAAAGGGAGTCCAGCTTATCCAGTATGATATTTGAATCTCTCTTTTTAGAAGCCTGTCAGTTAGCTGTGTTTGCCTTGAATAATTAAATGCCAAAAGACATTCATTTTAATATACATCATGACTAAAATCTTTACCAAAAAAAAAAATATGCAAAGCAATTTTTATCCCCAAATGACCTATAGCACTGAGGTTCTGCCATCTAAAAGATAGCATTTACATTCAAATACCACACAATTTCCCAAGGGATGACAATCTAAATCCCGCTATTCACGGAGATGTAGATATTAAAATTGTTCCCATGTTCAGATTTGCTGCTTTCAAATGTGAGCGTCTGGCCCAGCATCCATATTTAAAATACAAATACATTAAGGCACTTTTCAAATATACACAAAATACCGTGCAATTCTGATCTTACAAATCGACGCTTGTAAATTTGATATAGTTTCTAAAACAGACTCAGCGCGAAATGGCATGCTTATCTACATTAGGCATTTAAGTTAAAAATACAAATTAGGCAGTGACTGCAGAAGATGTGATGTGTAAAATGGTCGAATTGCTTTCAGCACCATTTTCTCTAAGTACTGGAATTCGCTCATGCTTTGAATTTCATGGTGGGAGAGAGGGGAAAACAGCAGCCGCGGATTCTTTGAGAGTAGTGATTAAGAAACAGCCCTTTGTGTGTGCCCTGAAGATGGGATCATTTTCCATTAGTCCAAACAAGCTTGTGCCGAGCCTGGCAGTGGTCATCAAGATAAAATGCCCCCTTTTCCATAGTGCACGAAATTCAGAGTATTTAGGGAATGTGCTGGAATTCTGCCCGGTCAAGTTAGAAGCACTTTTTATAGTCCTTGAGTGCCCATGGAGCTTTCAAATAAAGAGTTGCATACAAGAAAGTAGGACAGCAGTTAGCGAAACAGTTACCATTAAATCACATGTGACTGGGCCAGAAGGGATTTTTTAAAAGAGATTCGGTGCCTTTAAGGAAGTTACACCTCTTTATCCCCCCTTAGAGCAAGAGGGAAAAGAGCATTCATGACTGGGTCACATGCAAAGAGGAAGCAAACGAACAAAAACTCCTGAGATTTGTCCCCAACACTGGGTCTGGATCATTCGTCACTATCTTTGTTGCAGGTTCTTAAACTCACAGTCTTTCTCAGCTGGGAGAGGCCCTAGAGATCATTTAGTTTAATAACTGCTTCCCCGAAGATGGGTAAACTGAGGCCAGAGGGGTGTGGTGCCTTATCCACCGTCACACAAACGGCTTCGTGGAAGCACCAGGCTGAGATCTGCTGAGAAGGGCCTGCTTTTCCCCGCTCCTCTACATTTTAATATTGTCCCTTAAAACCCCCTGCCTTGCTTTTCCACGAAGCTGTGTGTGGGCAGAAAACCAGGAGCGAGCGGAGTTGGATGGAGAAGGCAGAGGATGCTCAGGGAGGCAGAGGATGCTCCGGAGGCAGAGAGGATGCTCAGGGAGGCAGAGGATGGGGGGAGGCAGAGAGGATGCTCAGGGAGGCAGAGAGGATGCTCAGGGAGGCAGAGGATGGGGGGAAGCAGAGAGGATGCTCAGGGAGGCAGAGGATGCTCCCGAGGCCGGGCACCGGCGCGCTCTGGCGCCCCTGGCGGGGGCCCCGCGCACCGCCCGGGCCCGCGCACCCTCCCGCGCCCCCGACCTACGTGGCTGTCGCTGCCCTTCCAGAAGTAGAAGGCCGCGATGGTCCCGAAGAGCAGCAGCAGCGCCCCCGAGATGAGGACCACGGCTCCGGCCTTGAGCAGCCGCGCGGGGCTGGAGGGCTTGGCGGGCCCCGCGGTGTACGCCTGCGGGGTGGGGGGGACGGTCAGGTCTGCGCCCCGCACCCCCGGGGCCCCCCTCGGGGACTAGGGTGCGTGTGTGTTTGGGGGGAATGAGCAGCTCGCCCCGCGCTCCCCCCCGCCCCCCGCGGGTCCCGGGTGCTCCGGGTGGCATGCCCCGTAAGCGATCAGCAAACTTCGCAAGGGGCAGGGCTGTCACCCCCTGGCTCTGCACCCCCCGCCGGCCACAGGACGACCCCCCTCTCTCCCACTCCCTCATCACCCTCCCCTGCACACCTGTCTGGGAATCCCATGGCCCTCTGCGTCCCCCCAGACGCGTTTGGGCGCCCCAGTTTGCTCCCCCCACGCCCCCAGGGGACCCGGGGCGGACTCACGGGGGGACTGCCGAACTCCACGTCGTCGGGCCCCACCAGCGCGATGGGGACTTTGTCGCAGGTCTCTGCCATGGCTGCGGGGCGAGGCGGGAGAGGCCCTGGGAGGCTCCGAGCGCGCCCCGGTTCCGTCCTGCTGCTGCCGGGACGTGCAGGGCTTTGCAGCTCCGCGCCGCGCCCCGCGTCCCCTCCCCGGCCGGCCCCGCCGTCCCCACCCCCTCCCAGGCCTCACCTCTCTCCTCGCGCCTCCCTCCTGCAGCTCGCCCTGCAGTCGGGACTCACCTTCTCGCTCCCTTGTCTGCTCACCCCCCCTACGGCCCCCTAAAAACCTGGTCAACCTGAATGCGGCGTGAGTATGGGGACTGGGATGCTGAGCGCTGCGACCCTGAGCTCTCAGGACTCTCTGCACCACCCCAGGGTCTCTTAGCACGTCAGAGGGCTCGACTGTGACACCGGGCTCAGGGCCCATTTCCTGCACCTGGTTCCCTGTGTGTGTGTTGGGGAGTTGGCAGAACAGGACAGAGAGGAGCGCAGGGTCCTGCAGGTGGACAGGGTTCGCACCCACCTAGCATCGCTGGGTGGCCCCTGGGATAGAGCAGGAGCAGGGGCTTAGCGATGGCCCCTTGTCCTCAGGGTCTCTAGGAGGTTTAGGAGGGAAGAGCTGCAGCGAAAATGATGGCCAAGCAGAGGGGACTGGAGAGAAGGAACTGGGGAGACCAGATACCAGCGCTTTCTGGCTGGTTTTCTAAGTGAAATGAGCAAAACATCAGTGGCAACTGCCCCCCTCGACCCCCCAAAAAGGAGAAACAAAACCCCACTGATATGGCCAAAGGACACGTGTGTGTGTGTGTGTGTGTGTGTGTGTGTGTGTGTGTGTGTGTTTTAAGCAGAACAGGAGTGGGTTTTCTCACTTTGGGGAATGCCATCTGCCAGTTTCAGGATGGTGTGGTCCGTCTTTGGGACACAAGCTTCGCTAATCCCCGCTGGGTGCTCGCTTTGTGCAGAGTCCTCTGTTGAGAAGGGGGGTTGCCTGGGAGGGCCTGGGCCTTCTAGAGCACAGGGAGTTTGGATCGGCGGGCCTCAGGGGGAGGAAGTGTCTGATTATGAGGGGATGCTGATGAGAGGCGCGATGTGTGACACGCACGAAGTGTGACAAGCACGATGCCCGTGGGGGTGGGAAGCTGGGAAGGAGACTTCCATAGGAGACTCTATAGGACTTGGCAGGCTGGGGACACTAAAGTTTCAGGCTGTTGGGGAGGGAAAATTAATTTTCCTCCTACGCTTCTAAGTTCTTCTGGCTGGACTAATAATCAGAGTAGCATGAGACGGATTAAAAGAAGAAAATCACCACAATTATTATGTGTGTCCGTACAGGGGTTCCATCAGAAGGTGAGACTTGAGGGCACATGGGGTAGTTGAGGCTGATATGCCATCCTGAGGTAAGAAGAAGTCGGGGGTGTGGGTGTGTGCTGTGCTCTGGGACTTCGAAGGGGCAGGAAGGCAATTCACACGAAGCAGGAAAAACGTTTGTGAATGGATGTCTGCTGGGTCATCTTTGCCAACGGGACACAGAGGGCTTCGATGAAATGGGCCTCGCTAGGCTCCCCCCTGTCTCTCACACTCAGATGGTAAACCGCAGTGATGTATATGATGACAGCTCCCTTCCTGGATCAGGTCGTGTCGTTCTAAATACTTTTAAGCTGCCAAGGCGGTTTTTTTTTTTTTTGTCTCTAGTCTCTTGAACGAGCATAAAATAATCAATACCCCAAAGGGCATATTTTGGGGTGGCCAAGTCTGCTCCCCCTCAGGGCCCAGGAGGCTTAGGCGAGTGGGAGGACTGGGAGATGAGGAGGTCAGGAGAAGTGGTTTTGAGTGAGTGGCTATGGTAAGACTGATTTGAGACACATTGAACTTGATATAGGACGTGGAGAAGAAGTGGGGGGAACATTCTGCACCTGCCTTGAATTCAGCTAAGGGACACTAGTCTGCACATCCCACTAGATGTCAGGTGCCAGAAGCCCCCTTGGGGACACCAGCAAGGGCTGGTCCCCAGGGCACTGCTGGGGCAGAGTTCAATGACCCCCTTTCCCAAGGGCACTTGGCACATGCATTTCAGAAGGGATAAGAGAAGCCGCACGCAGTCAGAGGAGTGGGAGACGATCCAAGATAAAGCCATGATGGGGAAAAAAAAAAAAAGGAGAATTCCAGACAGGTCAGCAGAGTCAAATGCTGAAAAAATGGAAGCAAGTGTACATGGAACAGCCTCCGGATTTCACAATTAGGAGGGCACAGGAACCAGCAAGGCCGCAGTTCCACTCGCCTTACTGGGCACAGAAGACATATTGCAAAGGGTCATGGAGTGACCAAAAATATTTGCGGCTCATATCGCAGACCAGGAGCTCGTTTCCTCACAGAGGGAGGTCTTAGGAGTCATTCAGAGACCGACAACGTGACAGAGAAATGAGCAAAGGATCAGAACAGACAGTCCGCGGAAGGAGAAACTCAGATGACTCTGAAATAGAAAGATGCTCGACCGCACGCATAGAAAGAAATGCAAAGTCAGTGTTCTTTTCACCTCTCCCACTGGCCGCAACAAAAACACTGGTTAAAACAGGCTGTTGGAAGGTGTGTGCGCAGAAACAAGGCGCTCCCATGCATGGAGTGCTGGGGGTGGGTGAATCTGTACCGCTTTTATGGAGAGGAAATTTAATTCCAAAATGCAAATGCAATTTCATTTCTGTGGATTTAGCCCACAGACGCACTCACAGGGGTGGAAACATCTTATATATGCAAAGACGCTCATTGTGGCGTGATTATTAGAACAAAGGACTAGAAACATCTTCAGGGTCCACAGCGGAGAACTGATGGCATAGATCCACGGAGGGCTCTTGGCCGCCCTTACAAAGAATAAAGCAACTTTGGATATACTCATGAAGAACTTTCTAAGAGGTTTTCAGGGAAAAAAGCCAAGGGTAGAAAGAGTGCATAAATGCCTCCCTTTGCATATAAAAAAAATACAAACACGAATATACGTATGCCTGTGCTCTCCGCAAAGGCGCACAAGGTGCTTGCAGCAGGGGAGGGCTGTGGGGCTGGGGACACCGATGGAAGGGAGATGCTTCATTGTGTACCTTTCGGCGTGTTTCACATCCTGTATTGTGCAAATGTATTAATTCTTCCAAAAAATGAATGCATAAAATAATAAAAGTGGTGGGCGGAGAAGAAGAGAGAGCCACAAATGGAGACGGTTGTCTCAAGCACCTGGGCCTTGGGAGGAGGAGGTAGAGCATAAGGAGCAATAGCCCAAGGGAGCTGGAGGATGGAGGAAGGTCCCCCACCCACCAAGCCGCTCAGGTTGGAAAGATGCCGAAGGCCCAGGGAAGTGGCAGGGACAATAGATGAGAGAAGAGAAGATGGGTCCAAAGCGAGCAAGAAGATGAACCTTGAGAAGGCGGGAGGGACTGGAGGGAGTAAGTGCTGATGCCAATGCCGTGGGGACTCAGGGACCCTGAGGAGAGAGACACCGAGGGGAGGGCGAGGAGTGCATGGGCAGCCCAGAGGCACCCTCTGAGCACGTTTTCCTAAAGTGGCATATTCGCGTCCACCTTAACGTGTCTCCCTGATGATGGTTGGGAGTGATGGACAGAGGAGTAGAAGCAGCGGCAAAGAAGCAAAACTGGGAGGCCCCGTCGAGGGGATCAGAGAGGTGCCCATTTCGAAGCCTTGCTGTCCACTCTGTCCTCTCTGCCCACTCCCCTCTGGACCCGACCTTGAGGCTCATTGCCTGGAGGTCAGAACCCAGCTCTGGGCCTGCTCTGCAGACGCGGCCGCAGCCAATGGTACACGATCCCCGCTCTTGAGGAGTTTATCAAGTGGTGGAAAAGACAGTCATTACTGGGTGATCACCAAATAATGGTGTCACCACCGCACTGGTGATAAATGACACCAGGGAGAAGTGCGGGCTCCCTAAAGACTATGACATCTAATTACAGCAGGTGGCCAAGGGGTCAGCACCCGAGGAAGTGACGTTCCGGCTGAGAAGTGGAAGAAGATTCGGGATTTTCCAGGTGGAGATGGGCGAGGGCCGTGGGAAATGTGGAAGGCAGTGTGTCAGAGGCCCACGAGGAGGGAGAGAGTCTGGCATTTGAAAGAAGAAGAGGGGGAAGGATTATAGGGGATGAAAGAAAGAATGGCAAGAGGCGGGCTACGGAGAGGCCGTCATCTCTGCGAACGAGGCCGGGGCGAGGAGGCTGAAGTGTTTCCTCTTAGTACAGCACAGTCAGGAAGGGTTTTGCCGCTTCATGGCACGGGGTCGTCAGGTCTGCATTTTAGAAACATGAGTTTGGCCACCGTGGGAGGGGGCGAGGATGAAAGGGGTCGGTGCCTCAGGAGGCTCTCGCCGTGGGCCAGGTGAGAGATGACGGTGGTGATTGTAAATGGCAGAGGGGGACACGCATCCTTCCTGCACCTTTTTGCAATATTTGGGCCTCAGCAGACTGGAAGGGGCCCACCCACAGTGGCAGTGGTGGTGTGGGGGGATCCTCTTTACTCAGTCTGCCGATTCCAAAGCTGATAATCTCTTCAGGACACCTCCCCACCCCCCCCGTTGTCCCCGCCAGACACCTGATGCATCATGTTTCACCACCATCTGGGCTTCTCCTTAGCCCAGACAGATCGACACATAAAGTTAACCATCACGGCGTATTAACTGGACGGAGGGAATCCTTTCAGCTACGAATATGTATGTCAAAGCACCACAATGTATGCTTTAAATAACACAATTTTTTAAAATGTCAATTGTACCTCAATAAAGCTGGAGGAGGGGTCAAGAAAAAAATCACCGTCACATGGGTATTGAAGACGGTCTTATGAAGCGCAAGCGTCAGAGGCTGGGGGTTTTTGGGGTGTGGCCTGGGAAGCCTGGTCCTTGAAGTCAGGAGCGGCTGATGACTTTGGAGAAGAGGGCAGGGCTGGCCTGATGGGGTGTGTGTGGGGGGGGGCGTGGAGGTTGCACACAGAGGACACTCAGACTCTGAGATCTGAGGTGGACCGGCTCCGTGTAGAAGCACGGGCGAAAGTGTGGACCTGGTGACAAAAAGGATCGAAGATGATGACACGTTAGGAGCTGAGAATCGGTGCGGACTTTTTAAGGTGCAGTGAGCATGAGAGGGATGCGGTGGGAAGCCAAACTGTGAGGGAATTGCAGAAATCATGAAGGAAATTGCAGAAATTATGAGTACTAGCAGGGAACCCCCTGGCCAGACGTGGTGTGAACGAATGTGCTGGCTTCACACGAATGGACTTTATATTCCACGCAGGTGGCCAGACCAAGTCCCGGAGTGGACAATGGAGAACCAGGATCACCCTCTCGTCTCTGCCGATATATGCAGAGCCCCCTCCTCCGGGGAGGGGTGGAGGGTCCGCGTGCAGCTCCAATATGAGTGCTATTATTGCAGCTACCTCTGTACACGGTTCTCCATCACGACCCCTTTCTGCGTGGCCCAGCACTAAGGTGAGAAGGGGAGCACCTTAGGGATAAGTGGTTACATACAAAAGAGGGGACTCTAAAAGGAAATAAAAGCACCGACTCGAAAAGACATCTGCACCCTATGTTCATAGCAGCATTGTTTGCAATAACCAAGACATGGACACAACCTAAGTGTCCTTCGATGGGTGGATGGATAAAGAAGTTGTGATATACATATATATTTATTTATATTTATATTTATATTTGTATATACAAATACATTTATATTTATATTTATATATTTATATATTTATATTTATATTTACATTTATATATTTATATATTTATACTTATATTTACATTTATATATTTGTATTTGTGTTTATATTTATATCTATTTATATCTATTCATACATATTTATGTTTAATTATATATGTGTACGGAATATTTTTCCTCCACAAAAAGAGATCCTACCATCTGCAACGACGTAGGTGGACCTTGAAGACGTTGTGCTAAGTGAAATGAGTCAGAGAAAAACAAAGACTGTGTGACTTCACGTATACACGGAATCTAAACAAACAACCCCCCAAACAAAAGTCGTAGAAAAAGAGATCAGACCTGTGGCTCCGGAGTCGGAGGGTGGGGGAGGGGGAATCAGGAAGGCGATAAAAAAAAAATATATATAAATTTCCAGTTATAACTGGAGGGATGTGATACAAAGGACGATGGCTTTTGCCAGAAGCGCGGTAGAATATACAGGAGAGTTGTTAAGAGAGTACATCCTAAGAGTTCTCATCCTAAGGGGAAAACATCTTTCCCGTTTTCTTCTTCCTTTTCTCCTGATTGTATCTGGATGTTGGCTGAGCGCATCACGGTGACCATCGCACAATATACGTGGATCAAACCATCCTGCTGCACGCCTTTAATGTGTGCGTTGACGTATGCCAATTATTTCTCAATAAACTGGGAAAATAAAAAAACCAAGAGGGGATTCCAGCAGCATTCACACACGATTCCTCCACTCAGGTCTTCCTCGACCTTCCCGGTGGTGACACGGATGCCCACAAGCCAGTGGGCCTCAGGGCATGACGTAAAGCTGCCGTAGGCGATCAGGTTTTTGCGTATTTCCCAGAGTCTCTCATTCCCGTGCTCATGAAAGGGCTCGCGGGTTGTCTTTGCTTTCCTTTCTCACTCCCTGCTGTCCAGCCAGTGTGGAGTTAGCGCGGAGAATGTTTTAATATCGGGAAAATAAAACACGTCGCACGGATGGGAGATACACTCTGGAAGCGGGGGAACAAAAAGGTCCCGATGCCGTTCTAAGGGATTAGTTTATTATCTGCCTTTGGGGGTTATCAAAGCAAGGTCGTTCCCCGTATGCGAGCTAATTTCGAGGCTTTTAAATTTATGTCCGTGCATGTAGATAGATTCCTTCTCAAGTTGTCTTGAACCACTCTTCCCTGAGCTGCCTCCTTCTCATCTAAGTGCCGGAGTGTGGAGGACGCGGACAGAGCGTGGCGCTGCAGAACTGAGTGTAAGCAATCGAAGGGCAGCCTGCCCCTGCATCCAGGTGGCTGTTTTTCGGCGAGTTGGCTACATCCTCCCCTTCCTCTCTCAAGAACTGAAATCCCTCTCAGTGGAGCTTTATGGGATGACACGAGAAGGTCCTCGCGGTCTGCCTTGCCCCCTCCATCTCTCTGCCCTGTCACGAGGTGAGCTTTTTCAAAAGTGCAGCTCGCACCTCCCCACTCCTCTGATTAAGGCCTCGCAGTGACCCTCATACCATCAGAGTAAAGCCCAAACGCCTCCAAAGCACATACGGAGCTCTGGCCACTTGCCCCGTTGCCTCTCTGCTTACTTATTTGTCTATTTTCTCCCACAAAATGCCACGTAAGCTTCTGGGAGATCAGGACTGTGTCTCAGTCACCAGTGTTCAGCGGAGAGATGCACAGAAAAGCAGCGCAAGCACCGTCAAAGCGTTTGCCCAGTCACAGTTCACAAAACCTCGTTAACTGCCTTTGCAGAATTAGGAAAGGTCGTTTCCTTTATGGTACGAGATACCCATGTGTTCGGCGACCATCATTTTTAGCTCAAAACCAACACTCATGGTTGGACAGAGGATTTTTGCCTTCCTCCCAGATAGAAGAGACAGTTGGAGAGATGGCGTTTGGATTCTGACTATTTTAGCTCATCAGTAGCTAACGGGCATCGTGATGTAGAAAACGACCTATTACGACTCATCCGGGAAATCCAGGACCTTCGATCGCAGCTCACGGGATCACCGAACAGTCGGCACCTAACGTGACCTTTGGTTGAGGTTGCTTTGTGAGTTTCTAATTCCCCTTATAAGAGTTGCCGGGGGCTGTCCTGTCCCTCTTTGGGCCTTCCGTCGTTCACTGTGTGTGTTGGACGTGGCAGGTCGTTGGTTGGTGTTTATTGCGTGGCTGATGAGGGACTAGGTGAGTCATCTCCTCTGTGCTGCACAGAGAGAATATTCAGGAACTTCCGGGGGAATGAGAGAATATTCAGGAACTTCTGGACACCGTTCACCACGGAGCAATTACCGCCCAGCCCATTCACGGGGATCTGTGCTGGGTTTCTCCAGGGAACAGCTCACCCAATTAACAGTTTATTCAAAATGACTATAGCTTTAACGTACCTCGCCTCGGAATCACTGAGGCCAAGGCCCCAGGCTGATCATTTTCAAGCCCCTTCTTTAAGGACGTATGCTTTTCTCCATCCGCATGCATCCAGGTCCCATTTTCTGTCAATGGTGGGTCCTTTCCTTCTAAGAACAGGGACTGTGCAAAGAGATAGGAAAAGCCATTTGAATTCTCTTTGCCGAAAGTAATAAAAAATAGGAACGGAGAGAAATGAAGATGGGGGCATCCTGAAGGGTCGTGAGGTCGGCCTCTCTTCATCATCGCTGAACAGCTCTTACGCGTCAACCCACTGCGGGCACAGTAAGTGGGTAGGGTCCCTGCACAGCAAGTTAATCCATATGCAAAAACAGTGACCCCAATTGCTTTGCGATGGAGAGCCACATGGCCTGTGCCCTTAAAATACATCATTTGGGCAGCTGCCAGCCGGCTGATTTATCCCAGCTGTCCAGAAACAGCCCTGAGATCATCAGCGCCTTTGTTAATTGAGAGAGAGGGGCAGAGGCATCAGGATATTCCTGGGCACCGAGCATTCATTAGCCACCTGGCCTCCTAAATTATGATCCTGCCATGATTTTTCCAGTGCATCAACTGACATTTTAATATTTGGAATGTATTAATAACTCGGAACATGTCATTTCCCGAATAAGCAATGCCCTTCTGGACTCACTAGAGAAGGGAGCCCAGGGAATGGCTAAATGGCACAGAGAAAACGCTTAAATGGCTCTGTTCTCCAGCGCGCCGTGCGGGGGTGACCTGGAAGTACTCTCCTCAGAAGCAGACACAACAGGTGCAACGTGTGACTGGGCCTTGGCGTTAACACTCCTCCCCGCCCCCGCTTTCTACTCATTTACTCAGATAGTGTCCTAGCCAGACCAGATCCAGCAAACATGTGGAACAGATGATGACGATAGTGACGAACAGCTCTTGAGTGCCATGTAGGTCACGACCCCCTAAAGCACCGCCTCCCCTCCCCCAGGACACACTAGCTACTCAGTTAAACGACTGGTGAAGGAATGAACGAGTCTCCACTTTGGAGGAGGCAGTAGAGGTGTGGCAGGGTTAGCCACCGGTCCAAGTGCACAGCTCTAGAGAGTGACAGAGCTGGGGTTCACGCCCTTTTCCACTGACCTTGGGCACCCTTTCGTTCGGGCGCTCAGATTCCCATCAGCCTCCCGCTCCTCCATTCCCCAGCGCTCCGTCATGGGCTGAACGTGGTGTCTTTCTCTCCCTACCCTCCCCCATTCGTACTAATTTTGGACTTCGAGGAAACAATCCAAAGGAAGGGGGGAAATGTCAATAAAAATATAAAAATGATCACTGTGGAATCATTTCCAAGGAAGGAAAACTTAGAAACAACTTAAGAGTTGAGTAGTTAAGCAAATTACATTATGTCAATTTGATGGACTATCGAGCAGTCTCTAAAAATCGTAATTATGCAGCCTGCGTGGCAGCAGAAAGTGCGTGTGGGATAACGTTGAGCTCGCGAGGCGGACTCGCAGATCGCACGTGTCCTTGATTACGACTCTGAGACTCGTGTTTGCGTGTGGGCCAGGACTGGGAAGGAAAGCAGACGATTAGTTCGGCTGGTGGGATCGCGAGGGGTTTCCCTTCGTTCTGAATTCCTGTTTTTTTCATGTTGTTTGTGCGGTTGACAAGGATGCTGTTCAGCCCTTTGGGGGACCACTTTTGAGACTGCCATTCCCAGGAAAGCGAGCCCATCGGCAGCAACAAGGATGCTATCCCTGGTTACGTCTCACTGCGGGTCTCTCCGGGGTGCCCGATGCTTCTGGGGAGAATACTCAGATCCGGCGTGAGCGCGGCTGTTTGCACGGTTATTCCCAAACAGAACGTTGCCGCAGAAACCCAGCCCCTGGATGCTTAGATGTGCATGGCATCCGCAGCCATCGCCACATTTTTAAAGGTTTTTAAAGGTTTTCTCCCCTTTAAAAACAACTCAAGGCACAGGCTGGGAAACCGTTTAGCTGGGCTGCTGAGGAGGGATTTGCTGACCGGGGTGGAAAGCTGAACTAGGCCATCTCTAGGAGATGCTGAATCTACGCGTCTCAGTCGGGGCCATGACCATGTCCATGACCCAGTTCTGCTCCAGGCCGATGCAGCACGTGGTGTGTGAACAGCTCGCCGGATGGAGGCCTTGGCCAGGCTCTGCAGTCACGTGGCCCTGGGGTCACTCCCCAGTCCTCCCACTGATGAACTCTGTGACTGTGGACGGGTTCCTTTTCATCTCTCTGAACCTCAGTTTAGTCACCTGTAAAACTGGACACTGAAACCTACCCCTGAAGGATGTCGAGAGCCTGGAGACAAGTAGGCATGTCGTAGGTGCTGAATTAAACAGAAGCCAGATTTGGAGGGAAACGGAGACACAGGACAGTCACCGGGAAGCAAGCCGGTGGGCCGTATCCCACGGGGGCACACACAGGGGGAGTGAGCTTTAAGGAGGGAATTATAGGAAGTTACCCAGCGCACGAGAGCCAGAGGACTGCTGATGACCTTTGCTGCGACGCAGAGAGAAGCTGGGAGTTACTGCCAGTTTACAGATGGCAAAGATACTGCTTCTCCTGGGAGCGGCTGTAACCAAAACAAACGCGAGCAATCAAGAGGCTCCTAACTTTTTCTTTAATTGCAGAAAAACAAAAATCCAACGCCTACTCCGAGAGTCACCGTAGACACCTGCTCTACCTCCTCTTCATACGGCGAGATCCTGCCGAGCCGCCTTTCCCGCTGCGACTGAAAAGGCCACTTGCCTAACAAGCTGGCTTCTCGGATTGATGTCGGCTCCACACACCACGGAAATCATTTTCTGTTTTAAGTCCCCAGCAGTTCTCTCGGGACCGAAATTTTCAACGACATTGAGATTCAGGATTAATTCAAAGACCATCTTCATAGTTAACTAAGAATCCGATCGACTGAAACAAAAAAATCTTGGGGCCTTGGCCACCCGGCGTGAAGTTTTCCTTTTCCTGCCCCAGCTTTCGCTGGGTTCAGGAAAGTGAAGATGTGGAGAAGTCGTGCCTATTAGTTTGTAAAAATCTGAACCAGCAATAAGCCATTTTGATTTTTTCAAAAGTGCACCCCGAGCACACGAGAGACTTTTTTGTATCAGGAATGTGGAAAGTCAACGAATGAGCGTGTCTGTGTGAAAAGATTGAACACCCAGTAAGGTGGGCTCAGGGTCCACCCAAACCCACTGGGCATCCGTGGCACCTCAAGGTTGGTTTTGTGAAGCCCGCCGAGCCAAGGTGCGTGCTGAGGCCGGGCCTGTGCGAAGGGTCGGACAGAGGTTCTATTCACTGCGCTCGGGGATTCGTGTGGACGGAGGTTATGAATTTTCTGACAACCTTGTCTTTCAGTTCAGATGAATGAAGCACTATGGTTCCGTCCTGAGGAACTTTAATAAAAAAACTTGTCACCAGAGCTGTTTCTCATTGGGTGCAAGTGTGTGGAAATGACAGGTCTCTAAATTCCGCTTGAAAAAATGGAATTATATTAGAGACCGAAATCAATGCCCTAAAATAAGGTAAACTTTGAAAAAAAATGAGAAAAGTGACAGAATGCCAGGTTAAGACTAATAACCTTGGGGCTTTGTTCGTGAACACCCTCTTGTCTCCCACACTGGACCCCGACTTAGATTACTCTGAAAGAGGGGTGTTCGGAGCACCCCGGCCAACTGGACATTTTGTAGACGGCCACTTGAGTGTCATATTGTTTGACATTGCCTGACCTACTTTTTGTTTTTTTCATTTTGAGAGTGTTGGCCCGTTCAGGGCTTAGTGATGAAACAGCAAGACACATTGTTGTTCTAAAGCCATGGCCTTTCTTGGCCGAACCTAAAATGCCAAATATTATGCTACATACATATGGACACGTTAAGATTTTACAGTTCCCCAAGCATCTTCTATGTGTAAATCAGTTTAAAGTGACCGTTGGGTAGGCTGAAGCTCCAATACTCACCGAGTGGCAAGAACCAACATAGAGCCAAGGATGCTAAGGTTTTACCAATATCTGGCCCAAGAGTTCCCAGTCGAGGAGGAAATAGATTTATTTCTCCATCTTCTTCAAGGGCAGATGGTTTAGCAGAACGCACGGCGGCTTTGTTGTTGAGAGATCTGGTTTTGAATTTAAGTGGAAAGAGGGTGCGATTTGAAATCTGGGATGTGGGGCTTGGATGGGCCAATATCAGTAGCTATGAAAGGCTCCTCGCCTCTCAGAGCCTTGGTTGACTTCTGAGAAATGGACTAGCTAGTAACGTTATTCTCAGAAGACCGTGAGGAGTCCACGGAATGGGACACTTTCGAAAGCGCTTTGGGTCTTGTGAAGTTCTACGCTAGTTTAGCCATTCCTCTTACTGACCCTGGGACCTGGGACACATCTCTTCGCTTTCTTGGTTTCCTTCTTTGTAAAATGGGGAATGAAATGGCATCCTCCCTACTCTATAAAGGTATCTTAAAGTTCAAACTGAAAAGGTGTGAAAACGCTGGGTCCAGGGCGGATTAATTCATTATTTTAGCAACGCAGAGAAAAATTCATTAAAAAATGTTCAAGTGAAATAAATGCCTCGAGTGTTGTCTGTCCACTTAGCGATGATTCGGTGATGTCGATTCCCTGTCCAGCGCTGCCATTCGTTTCGTTTGCAGGTGGTTTCCAAGAGTCTAGTAATCCCTCCGGTAGCAGTCGACGGCAACGTTAGCATTTGGAGGCTTCAGAAAAGAATGTTCTCATGTTAGCACGGAATCGTTCTCAACTATTTCACAGGACGACCCCCTCTTGAGGGCTGGCCCATCCCTGGGTCCTCTTCTTCTCCATTTAGCAATCGGTTGTCTCCCTATTGTCCGCTTCGGCAACGTATAGTGGGTGCCTATCAGCCTGCAGCCAACTCTAAGGCCCTGACTGCTCTTTCCACCCTTTGGGAATCGGAACTCATGACCTTGGTAGAAGCTGGACGTTGGCTTTGCAGATCTTTGCAGAGCGGGAGGGGAGCCTCAGAGACAGTGTGGAAACAGATGCGCTCAGAACACCTGGGTGGACAGCTCGAACCTAAGAAAGTGCAGAAATGTGCGTCCTGAAGAAAGCCCTGTTCTCGCTCTGTGGCAGCGTGGTAGCTTTTGATGCCTTTTATGAGCTTTTCGGTACCCATGTATGACAGGATTTTTATTAGAGCCCACATAGCTTGAAAGTTTCTGTCACTGGCTTTGTTCAGAGATGGTTGGCTCAGCCGGGCAGGCTACATACGCGTTCTTTAGAGGGAAGCTCAAAGACAGAGATGCTGTTGACATTATCTTTGCAATTTCACGTCAAACATTCCCTGGCGAAAGGCGGTCTTGTTCCTGTTCCAAGATCTATCAGTGCTGGTGCCCAAGCTGATCTTTGCATTTCACAGAGATTCGAGGCGCAGGCGTTCGTATTCTTCTTCACCCTCACGGAGTTTCTTCCTTAGCGGGTCCTTACTCATCAAACAGGGACAGAAAGGGGATTTTTCTTTTCTAGGGGATTTGGACTTTCAAAGAATGGCTGGGAGGTTAAAGAGTCATGCCAACTGCTATGACAGACCCAAGGGCCGATCTATTTTTTGGATTTCTGTGGGCACGGCTCCCAAATGGAAAGCAGAAAATAAATGGCCAATTTAGTTAAAACCTGAGAATGCGAACTGGTACAATGGACAAAGACTTTCTGAAAAGTAAAATTACAACCAAAAAAAACAAAAAAAAAGGAAATAATAAAACTTTTTCGCAGCTGCCCAAGAAGTGGGGGTGACAGAATGGCACAGATGAAGATCTGTGTGTGTGTGCACCTGTGAGTGTGTGCGCACACACACCTGTGCCATCAACACTAACAGACAAGGGGCACAATAGCATAGCGGTTAGGAGGACAGACAGTCTCGGGATGGTCTACGTCACCCAAAGCTGCTTAACTTCTTTAAATCTTAGTTTTTTCATTTGCTAGTGGGAAAAATAATAGGAGCTAGTTCATGAGATTGCCATGAAGATTACCTGAGATAGAAGGTATATCAAACCAGCTCGTACCCGGCGCAGGGCAAACTCTCGCTGAGCATGAGCTATTTCATCATTTTCATGTAATTCAGCCTCAGAGAGCTGAGCTGCTTATAGGGCAGCCGAAGGCTCCCAGGATGAGCGTCCCAGGAGAAAGTGGCACAAGCCCTCTCCCAACCTCGGGAATCACACAGGGTCATTTCCAACGTCCTCTGTTCATCGAGGCAGTCGCCATGGCCCACGGGGGTCATGGGGAGGGAACAAACAGATGCTTCTTCTCCATGGGGCGGGGGCATGTCAGGGAATTTGCCGACGTACATTAGAACCAGCAGATGGAGCTCAGCTTGGCCTACGCCACATTTTAGGGTCTGTGATTTTCAACACCCACGTCTGGCTTACACGAGATTCTGTGGCGTGGCTATATGCTCATTCAAGTTGTATTTGTGTCACTTGCCACAGCCACCACTGCTCCGCGTGGCCAGGGGATGGCCTGACTGCTATTGGTTACATCGGTCCAGCTGTCTGCATCCTTCTGTCTCTGTGAAGCTGAAGCGAGGCTGGACTTTTCCCAAAAGCATCTCCTTAGGAAACGTATGGGAAACCAAACCCAAAGCGAACGGCACAAATGCAAGGGTTGACGAGATGAATGCGGTCCGAGAGAGCTGGCTTCTTGGCTTAGTTTCACTAAAGTGCTGCCCCCAACCAGTTTGGCTGCGACTGTCCACCAGGCCCCCAAACTCCACATTTCCTTCCCTGCCATGGGCTGGCAGGGGTTCCCAGAGGCGTTTTCAGCAGCTCATTTCCGAGGCTGGTCCCACCTCCATGCAGTTTAGTTTCCTTGGCCAGGAAGGCTGGGGCTCAGCAGTGGCTACGCTGGACTCCAGGGAGGGCACCATCGCCCCATGATAGCGACCCACTCTCACCTTAAAAAGACCAGCAGGCTTCATACCTTTAGCAGTCTAGGATTAATTACATAAGGTCATTTTGGAAGTTCCTGACATTCTTCCATTTTGCTCATCTTGCAGGACCAAGATCACTGATGTGACCACAACCCAGTTCAGGTCGAGGCCTTTCGCCCAAGTGTGTGTGTGTGCACGCGTGTGCGTGTGGCAGAACGCCGACTGCTGTGATTTCCCGATCTCGAAATGCCTCTCATTGCCACGGAGGGTGATGATAATGCACGTAGAGTCAGAGGAGTGGGGAGCAGCAAGAGATTTCTCTCTGTGGACCTTCTAGGCCCCGACGTTATAGGAGACACTTCTGTTTGCACAAGAAAAAATCAGAAGGACCCCAGGCGAGTGTTATTTCCCGGTTTAGTGTTTGAAAGAGAACTTTTTTTTTTTCTTTAAAGAGCTAAAAGCAAGGTGAAGTAAAATTACAACAGTTTGACAGCATAATTTTAATAAGTTTTGTTATTTTCTGGTGCAGAAATTCATCAAATCATGGCTCGAAGCAATAGAGAGATGATGAGGGAAGAAACAAGTGTTGAGACATAAGAAGCCACGGCAGTAGGTACCTCGGATGTTATTTGTTTGGGAGAGTTGTTCACACTGTTGATATTCCCAAATGCTTTACTGACTCAAATTAAAAATGATAATTTAATGTATTCAGTTCTTCTGCCGGCTCTTGAGAGAACAGGCCTGTGGCCTTCCAAGCTGGTGGGGGTGGAGCAGCCTCGGATTTGCGTTTCTGCAAGGCCCTCCTCTCCCACCCCTCATCTGCTCCCTGTTTCTCTTTTCCTCTAAGATTGGGTTATTACCTGCCGCCCCGGGGTCTGCGGGGAGCTCAGCTTTCCCGGGGTGCTTCAGAAGGGAGTGGGGGCTGCGAGGACGCTGGTGGAGGGAGGCAGACGGCAGCTGCTGGGCCTCCGTAAAATGGTTGGACTCGCTGGAAATCCTGTAATTCATCCTGTTATTGGATCATTCCTTCGTTGGTTTGCTGTGCATCTGCATGCCAGGCGCTGTGCGGGGGCTGAGGATGCAGATGAGCAACGAGCAGCCTCACTCCCTGTCCCCCAAAGCTTACGCTCTGTCTTTGCCTTCCTAGGTTTGACTCCAAAGGCAACGCAGCCCTGCTGGACCGCTGGACCACTCGCGGATGCAGCGATGGCTCAGGCACCTACCGAGGTGTGCCGCTCAGGGAGGTGTTGGGGTATGGGATCCTGATGTCGTCTCAGCATTGCACTGAGCAGGCGGCTGGCCTTGGCAATGCCCGGCTCTGTGACATTCCCTGGCTCCACGATCCTGTGAGCGTGGGGTCCCCGGGGTTTCCGAAAACTTGCTTTCCATAGGGATAAAATCCCACTTATTCTTAGCATCGGTGACAGACAGTCTGCAAATCTCGGCTACCCTAAAAAACACCAAATAAGAACGAGACGCACTTTTGCGAAGGGTTTTATACTTCGAGTTGTCAAATCCTGTCAGTTTCCTACCCCTGCCGTACCTCCTCCATCCATCAAGTCTCCCCTTCCATCTCCCCTGTGCTAGCTGGAGGCCTCATTATCTGCAGCCTGAGACGGTCGCGTCCGCTTTCTTACCAGTTCCTCTGCCCACATTTCCTTCGCCTTTGAAATCATCCCGCGTAATGCTTTATACTGGATGAATCTTCCTAAAGTGTGTATCAGATCGTGTCATTCTCTGGCTCAGAAACATTTTCTGGCTCCTTCCCATCGAGTGCGTGAAATCAGGAGGATGCTCTCGGGGCCTCGTGCAGGGCGGGCCCCCGCCCTGTGTGGCTGCGCCTTCTCCCTGCGTTTTCTTCCGGGGCTCACGTCCCCACCCCAAACGTGCCAGCCAGAGTGGCTGTGTGAGCTTTGTTACTTGTCTGTTTTCCCTTCTCCTTGTCCTCTGGCTGGAAGGAAAGCTCCTTTTCACGATCTTTGCCTGCCGCAACTTCAGAAGGAATAAGCAGCAGAGAGGTCAGGCTGGAGCCGGAGATGCTGGCGGTGATGGTGGAAGCAGGGAGCAGGGTGGGTGAAGGACCAGGCTACAAGAAAGGTCATGTATGGTTCTAGACTATTCCAGCGTCGGCAGCCGAGCCTTCTCATTAACGGGCGTTGATAAAAATGTCCTGTTTGCTGGAGCCCTTAGATGGCGTGAAAAGGCTTAAAAGCATAACGAAGGAAGCAGGGAATGCGAGGTCCCTGGGTCTGTGGGGCTGTGAGGGATGATAGGTAGCGTGTGCCGACCAGAGGTAGGCTACATATTTAATGCTGTGCATCGATACATATTTAACCGCATTCAAATATTTAGCTACCGCAATCGCCTCTCTAAAAAAATGAGATTTTTCCGGATCCGGGCCATTTTTCTTAAGGCTCCATGTCACCTACGCAGTCCATTTAAAAATCACTTCTGACAGCTTCCCATCCATCACGGAGCACAGCCCATCGTGCGCCGCGTTTCCTCCTGATGCACCGATCCCACGGAGTGTAACGAAAGCCCTGATCTGGCTGTCTTTCTCCAGAGGATGTCAGCAAACCTCTTCTAGTTTCTTCTTTTTTTCCCCCTCTTCTAAGTTCTTGCCATTCATGGGGTGTACTCTTCCCCATGCCTTGTAAGACTCCCCTCTGGGCAAACTCGTGCCCAATATAGACAATGCGGGCCCTTAGGAAATGGTGAACAACAACAGCAAAGACACGATGGGAGAGGGGGCCTGTGGGAGGGGACGTGGGGGAGGAAAATCTCCAGGAAGTCAGGCCACGGACGTTCCCAGGCTGATTAATTCTAGGACAGAATTTGCATGGAAACGGGGGATGGGAAACTTCACTCCCTTCGAACCCTCTGGGCCCACCGGCCCTCTGAACCGCTTGGCCTCCATCTAGAGACTGTTGCTCTTCACACACATTTAGTCTCAAATTCTCCGCATCTGAGGGCGTTTCCTTCTGGGGTCAGACGGGAACCGAGGGCTGGCGCTCTGGGGACAGTGGCTCGGGATTAGGTGGAGGATGGGAAAGGCCCCCCTTGTGAGATGCCCTTAAGTAGCAATGCCACGTCCTGCACAGCTACAGTCACGTCTGTCGTCCTCAGCATGATCTCAGCTCCGTCCCTCCCAAGAACAATGGGATGGAGACTGAGGTGGAGTGAGGAGCCGTGGCATCCCACCTCCCAAACACGATCAGACCCCAAACTACGTTTTTGGCCTCATCTGCCACCAGCCCTCACTGTGGGTCACAGGAGTCAGATCGACACCCGTCCTCACGCACTGACCCAAGTCCCCGAGGCCTGGCCCCCTCGCCCCCCTGATCCGCAAGGCCGATCTAAGGTTTATTTCCTCTAATCTGGCGACGTTCGCTGGGTGCGATCTCTGTGTGTCTTTTGACTTAGCAATTCCACCTTTAGGAGCTTAAACTAGAAAAAGACTGACGTGGGGATTCCGAGTTTCAGTCTTGGTTGTTTAACACATTAGTCCTTCCTCCTGGACCGAAAACTCCTCGAGCCCCAGGTCTGTGTCATTTTTGCATGCGGGGGAAACGTATTAAATTGGACATCTGACCCTTTTCGGCCTGTTCTAAGCAGGCCCACGGCGTCCAGTCTGTTCCTGCTCAGCGCTCAGCACAGTGCCTGGCTCTTGGCTGGGCCGACTGGAATGTTCTTCTTCGCTTTGGCCTGAGGTATTTAGAAGGAGCCGGCTTTGACGTCTCACGCAAACATCCTCACATTTATTCACAGCGTCCCCGTGATGGGCTGGATAACTTACACTCGCATTTTGTCATATAGTCCAGGTGTGCGTAGCATCGGACAATTATTGACGTGTTTGTGCAGGGAGAAAGAGACTGAAAGGGGAACTTCGAGATAAATCCGAGAAGCAGAAAAGACTCTGAATGCGAGGGAAAAATAGGCAAACCTGTAATTCTCTCTGGTTCTTGATTTCTTTTTAAGACTTGTCAGCGAAAGAGATTGAGGAGGCTTGAACCGAGGCCAGTGGAATTTTTTTCCCCCCAAAGCAAGCCTTCGCGCTGCCTGGCTGTGAGGTTGAACGTGACAGCACCGTGGGGTGGCGGGGAGCACTGCCCGTTAGCTTCCTCAGGGACACCTGTTTGTCTGGAGGGGTTGACCATTTTCTTGGGGAAGGCCTTGTCCTTTGCCTCGTTACCAACCGCTGTGATCTCAGACCTGAGTTAATGATCTCAAAGTTTCCACAGGGTCGGACAAGAGTTCTCTTTCAGAACACAGGAGGATATTTCAGGGGGCCAGTTTGCCATTAGAAATGATAAAATCCAACATGCCCCCTTGGAAGGTGGATGAGAACCCTCTGCTTTAAAGGCCTGGGTGCGTCTGAAGACGAGAGCCTGGGAAGCAGACACCACGGGTCTGAGGGATGCCAGGGATGGAAGCACAGAGCCAGTCTCTGAGATGTGTCACCCGCCGAGCCGGGCAGAGTCCGCGTCACACCGGCTTTGACAGGAGGCCGGCCTTGGCGAGAAGAGTAAAGGCTTAGAAATAGAATTGTAATCCAGCCGTGAATGGGTGTTGTAAATTATTTTTAAGTATTTTTATTTTTTTTTAAAAGAAGCTTATATTCTTTTTTGGTAAAATGGTATATAAGCTTACACATACTTCAGGTGTGCCATGGTATAATTAGGTATTCTGTGTATACCACGTAGTGATTGCCACTGCAGGCCTGGTTACCACCCATCACCGTGCACTTGATCCTTGTCACTTGCTTCACCCTCCACCCCTCATCCCCTCTGGTGACCACTGGTCTGTTTTCTGTATCTGTGAATTTGTTTCTGTTTCATCTTAATTTAATTTAATTTAATTTAATTTAATTTAATTTAATTTAATTTAATTTTATTTATTTTATTTTATTTTATTTTATTTATTTTATTTTATTTATTTTATTTTATTTATTTTATTTTATTTTATTATTTTATTTATTTTGTTTTGTTTTGTTTAATTTAATTTATTTTATTTTATTAATTTAATTTAATTTAATTTAATTCAATTCAATTCATTTCAGTTCAATTTATTTTATTTTATTTTATTATTTTAATTAATTAATTAATTAATTATTTATTTAGATTTCACGTATGAGTGAAACCATATGGTACTTGTCTATCTTCGTCTGACTTATTTCGCTTAGCACAATACCCCCAAGGTCCATACATGTTGTCTTAAACGGCGAGATTTCCTTCTTTTGAATGGCTGAGTAGTATTCCATTATATATATAGCGTTTTCTTTGTCCATTCGTCCATAGATAGGAACTTGAAGTCATTTCTGTCTGTTGGCTATCGTAAATAATGCTGTAATGAACGTAAGGGTGCATAGACCTTTTGAATGAGTGTTTTCATATTCTTCACATGAATACCCAGAAGCGAAATTGCTCTTTTTTAAATTTCCTGAGAAACCTCCATACTGTTTTCCATAGTGGGGGCACCGGTTTCCATTCCACCGACAGGGCCCGAGGGGTCTTATCTCTGTTTCCTCACCAGCACTTGTTACCTCTCGTCTTTTTGGTAATGGCCTTTCTGACAGGTGCGAGGTGATATCCCACTGCGGTCCAGATTTGCACTTCCCTGACAAGTAGTGGTACTGAACATCTTTCTCCGTGCCTATTGGCCATCCGCATGTCTTCTTCGGTAAAATGCGCATTCAGGCCCTCTGCCTGTTTTTTAATTGGGTCGTTTGTTTTTAGGTTGTTGAGTTGTATGCGTTCTCTCTCTATTTGGGACATTAACCCCTTATCAGATATGTGATTTTCCCATTCAATAGGTCGCCTTTTCATTTTGCTGATGGTTTCCCATACTGTGCAGAAGCTTTTTCGTTTGACGTAGCTCCACTTGTTTATTTTTGCTTTCGTTTTTCTTGCTCTTGGAGTCATATCCCCTGCCCCTCTCCCCACAAAAAAAATCACTTAAACTGGTGTTAAGGAGCCTATTGCCTATGCTTTCTTCTAGGAATTTTATGATTTCAGGTCTTACATTCATTCTGAGTTAATTTTTTGTGTGTGGTGTAAGAAAATGGTCCAGTTTCATTCTTTTGCCTGTGTACGTCCAGTTTTCCCAACACCAGTGATTAAAGAGACTGTCCTTTCTCCATTGTATCCTCATGAGGTGTTTTTAAGTAACTTAAAATCAGAGGACATTAGAACATTAGAACCAGAGGGGATCTTAGAGATTGTCCAGTTCCCCAAAGCTCTGCAGGATATTTTTAGGTGTTCATAAATAAAGGCAGAGGCGTCCCATAGTTATGTAAACCCGGGAAATAAAGAACGGGGCAGATGCTGCTGGTGCTCTACTTTAGCACAGAAACCCATTCCCAGCCCCCTGTGTCTGCATCTCTTTGCCGAAGGCCCTTTCTGAAGCCACAGAGGGTTGGTCTGTCCTGACATCACTGGCCCCAGAGGCCACTGGCCTAATAATGTACCCTTCGAGGTGATCTTCCCTTCCCTGTCTCGCTTCCCCGTTTCCTTATCATGTTTCCCTTCACTCCCCACATCAGCTACTTGAATCCTTGAATCAGCACTTGAATCCTTGTCTCTGGTATCTTCGGGAGCCCAAAGTAAGATGGTTGGGTAAAGAAAAATGAACAGATTTCTTCACTACAGAACTTTCTAGAGCCCCTCACATGCTAATGTGCTTTGTGACTACACAAGAGAGAGATGCACTCTCCAGCATTCACCAAGTATCTGACGACAGAACCACATTTTCCACCCAGCAGATATCTCTTGGGACCAGTATTCCAAGCAAAATATTTTGGGAGACGTTCTCTTTATTTTACCGATGAGAGTGTTGTTAATCTCTACATTCTGCAGGCAAGAGGACTCATCCTGGGGAAGTCAAAGACTTGTCCAAAGTGGCAGAACTACACTCACAACCCAGGTCTCCTCTTCTCTGCTCACTGCGCATCTGTACACCCTCCCAGATCCTCACAGCACCAGAGTTCTGAGGTCAAAGAGCATGAAGCTGGGAGTCAGGTCTTAGGCGTGCGGCCTGGTCTCTAGCACCAGCCAGCTGTGCCTCTCTGCTTCGTCACCCACAGTAAATAATCCTTTGTCTTACCTTCTTCACATACGAAAACAGAGAGTTAAGTTATTTGACTTTTTTTGTTGTGGTAAAATATATATAATATAACGTTGACCATTTTAACTACTTGTGGCTGTGCAGCTCAGTGGCATCAAGTATAGCCACCACCGTCATCGTCTAACTCTAGGACTTTTCCATCTTCCCAAATTGAAACTCTGTCCCTGGTAAACAGCGTCTCCCCATCCCTCACTCCTCTACACCCGGGCAACCACTCTGGGCACCCCCATAAAAGTGGAAACATAGAGTTTTTCGGTATTTTTTGTAACTGGCTCATTTTACTCAGCATAATGTCCTTGAGGTCCATCCATGTGGTGGCATATTGCAGACTTTCCTTCCTGTTCAAGGCTGAATAATATTCCATCGTATGTAAATACCACATTTTGCTTATCCATTCATCCATCGTTGGACACGTGTGTTGCTTCCATATTCCAGATATTGTGAATGATGCTACTATGAACATGGGTGTAATATCTGTTCACTTTTCTGTTTTCAATGATTTTCGGTCTACACCCAGAAATAGAGATGCTGGATCATATGGTAGTTCTATTTTTACTTTTTTGAGGAAATTCCATATTGTTTTCCTCAGCAGCAGAGCCATTTTACTTTCCCACCGATAACGTACAAGTATTTTAATTTCTTCACATTCTCACCAACACTTATCGTTTTTTGGATTTCTTGACAGTAGCTACCCCAATGGATGTGAGATGGTATCTTGATTAGCTTTGATTCGTATTTCTCTGATTATTAGTGACATTGAACATCTTTTCATGTGCTTATTGTCTATTTATATATCTTTTTGGAAGAAATTCATGTTTTTTTTTTTTTTTGCTTATTTTTGAATTGTGTTTTTTCTTTCTTTTTTTTGTTGCTGAGTTTCAGGAGTTTACTACATATTCTGGATATGTACCTCTTATCAGCTATATACTTTGCAGAGATTTCCCCTTGTTTTGTGGGTTGCTTTTTCACTCCATTGATAGTATCTTTTGCTGCACAAAATTTTTAAATTTTTGTGTAGTCCAACTGGTCTAGTTTTAAACTTTATTACCTGTGCTTCGGTGTCATATCCAAAAAATTATTGCTAAATCCATTGCATGAACCTTTGGCCCTAAGTTTTCTTTAAGTGTCCTTTTCTGTTTCCTCCTCAGCCTCGGCAATTACTTTTTTTCTTTTTAGCCTTGCCACTTTCTATTGTCCTATCTTAAGTTTGTGGACTCTTTCTCCTGCCTGCTCAAAATCTGCCTTTCAATCTCGCTAGTGAATTTTTTTTATTTCATTGAAGTTTTCAGCTCCAGAATTTCTTTTTAATTGCTTTTTAGGTTTTATTCTCTTTATTGATATTTTCATTTTGTTTAGCCATTATTTTATTGATTTTCTTAACGTCTTCCTTTAGTTCTTTGAACATCTTAAAGACAATTGTTTTAAAATATATATCTGCCAGCAGGTCTGTTTCAGGAACAAATTCTGTTGATTCTTTCCCCCTCTGAATGGGGCATATATTCCTGTTTCTTTGTGTGCATTGTGACTTTTTATTGAAAACTGGACATTTGAATCTAAAAATGGGGTAACTCTAGAAATCAGATTCTCCCCCCTCCCCAGGGTTTGCTGTTTTTATTATTGTTTTGTTTTTTGATTATTGTAGAATTTCTCTGTGCTGAGGATCAGAAGTGTAAACTTAAAGCCTTCTCAGGTCTTTTCTGAGCCTCTGCCTGGGCATAAGCGATTAGTTTCTAATTTTCTCCATATATGCAGGGTTATTTCGGAGTCTCCCAGTCTTTAATGTCTGACTTCTAAGTGGGGAAAAAGAGGAAAATGATGGGGGGAGAGCACTGGTTCTTTAAATCCCCTGAAAGTCATTTTAGTTGGAGGAAAAGTGATCAGAGCTCAGATCCCTGGCATTTGGAGGACAGGGCCCTTTTTGCCCCCATGGCTCCAGCAAGCTACGTGAAATGGCTCCAGCAATGTGTGCACAGCTGCCTGCTATTGGTTGGGCTGGGGGATGGGTCAGCTAAGAGCTGAAATCGACTGAAGTTAATTGCAATCTACCATCCCAGTTTTCCCTGGAAGCTGCAAGCCTTGATTAGATTCCAGAATTCCACAATAGTTATATGGGATAGATTCGGCCAGAGCAGTTGCCCTCCAGCTGGGGACACACATTCCTGATGCTCCCTACGTTGGCATCATCCCAGAATTGAACAGCCTCAGCGTTTAATTGTTCAAGGAACTGCCATGTTTTATACAGAGGCTGTACAATTCTATCTTGATGATAGCAATGCGCAATTTCCCCATGTTTTTGTTAGCATTTATTATTTTCTGTTTGTTGTTTTTCATAGTATCTATCCTAATAGGTGTAAAATGGTGTCTCATTGTGATTTTGATTTGTATTTTCCTAATGATTAGTGACGCTCCACATCTTTTCATGGCTTATTGGCCATCTATATATCTTTTTTTGGGGGGAAATGTTTATTCAAGTTTTTCCCATTTTAAATTAGGTGGTGGTTGTAACTGTTGATGAGTTGTAGGAGTTCTTCATATTCTCTGGATATTAATCCCTATTGTATGAAATTTTAAAGATTTCTTCCTGTTTTAACATTTACATAACTGAAAACCAATAATCGTTACCTCAATAAGCATTATGCTCTATCATTGAGACCTTAGAACGTAGGTACTTGAAATGTGGTCCCAGACTGGCAGCAGTAGCATCACCTGGGAGCTTGTTAGAAACATAGAATCTTGGGCCTCAATCCAGGCCTTTGGAGTCAGAATCTGCATTCAGACAAGGTCCCAGGCGCCTCACACAACATCGAAGCTCGAGAAGCACTGCTCCAAAACACAGTGTGGCTGTGTAAGATAAATCAAGCATTTATTTCTGTGTTTTAGATCCCATTCTGGCATTCCTGCCCATCCTGCTATTAAAGGCAAGACCAAATTACGTGGTTCTGATGGCAAGGTCACAATCACAGGGCCCGTCTTAACCCTGACATGCTGAGATGGGCATTTTTCTCCAGGATTGAATCAGATTAATCCATATGTCTGCATTCTTTTTCCTATTTCTTTTCTTCTCCCTCCTCCCTGCTCCAAAAATAAATGTAGCCAGTGGCTGTACCTTCTGTTTCTTTCTGGGGAAAAAAAAAAAGGAACAGATTCTCACACTGGTTTTCAGAGGCCCATCTGACACTGTGTTTTATTTCTTAGCTGCTCTGTGTAAATTGCTTGTAGGCAATTCTCTTCTTAACCTCCAGCCAGGGCTTTGTGCAGCCGAGGTGGCTGTTATCTCAGCAAGCTGGTGACAGTAATCCATCCCTTCTCCTGTGGGATCACACGCCTTTAATGAGAGTACTCCGAGTGTACAGTTTGGAGCTGCTGGGGCGGGAGCCGTAGCCAAGGACGAGACCTCTGCACAAAGAACCTTTGAATCAACGAGACTCTTTTCTGACACCTGTATCCTACGCACTTCCTCTGATCATTAGTGTTGAAAAATACCTTTGGCTCAGGTAGATTTCTGGAAATGACAATAATGAACGCGATACCCGTTTTAATAGACACTTTCACCTTGAACGTGGGCTGGCTGATGACTGCTGTGCTCCCTCATGGCGAATCTTGCTTTTCGTGGCTCACAGAACTCCCACGTATCCAGTCGAAGTTGTCTTTTAGTGATGGAAACATTGTCTTTATTTATACTGATTTCTGTCACTTACAGCACACAGGTAGAAAGAACTGGAAACGAAAATACCTCGTTAGTTTCTCACCGCTCCTCAGCAGGGGTAAGCCTGAAAGGAGGAAGGGACGAGGGAGGCATCTCTTTGTAAACTGATGCTCCGTGTTAGTCAAAAATCTCCGTCTATTTCCCAGTGACGGCTCTCATGGAGGGGCTGCAGAAAGGGGCTTCTGGGGAGAATGATGGGGTACGCAGTGGATGTGGTGTTTGACCAACACCCATCCTACTCCCTCTCCCCCATTTCATTAGTCTGAGTCCATCGCAATTTTCCTATTTCTCTGCCAGTTCTGGAGTTGGCAGGTGATGAGGCAGGGCGTGCGGTGATACCTGGGGGTGGGGCGGGGTGTGGACATTCTGGGAGAGGCTCCCTTGTTCCATGGGAAGAGGCTTTTCTTTTTCCACTTGACCTTGTCATATCTGGAGATGATGCCTAGAAATCCTGCTGCCTTATTGCTATGAGCCTGGAGATGAAGCCAGTCCTGAGAATCGCAGAGCAGAGAGATGGAAGGACCTGGGACCTCGACGACATGCTGAGCTGCCAGGTCAACAAACCCTGCCACCCTGCCCTGTGGCTCCCGGTTCTGCACGACAGTGAATTTCCTCATTGTCTAAAGTCAGCTTCCATCAGGATTTTGGTTCCTGCAGCCAAAGCTGTTCTAACCGCTACAGAAGGAAAGTATAGATGGTTTCCCAATATGTCTGTTTGGGGTTGATTTAGTTTGCAGTGTTGGAGTTTCATGGAATAAAGCAGATCCATGTTTCAAAGTGTACAAATGTCTTCCGATGCCTGACATAAATTAAATTTGACTTTTAATCTTTACTTACGGTTTAGACTACCTACACTATGACTTTCCTTCCCTGGCACAGAGAATCTAAAGCTGGCTATTTTGTTTCTGCTGAACTATGTACTTCTGGGTGGAGAGAGGTGGCTGTGTCCAGAGTCTCCCCTCTAAGTCTGTTCCCTTCGAACTTGGCCGTGGGCCCAAGCAGCCACAGCTCCAACCAGAATTAAGGATCACAATAACCATATGTTTCATCCCCATTAAGTGGGAGATAGGATAAAATGGATTGATAAAAGGAATTTTAAAATCACATTTAAACTAACATTTAACCTTTAATGTTAGTTATTTTCTGAATAATTGGTTCAGGCATATGGAACACAATTCGAAGGCACAGAACGGTATGCAGAGGAAAGAAATTCTCTCTCTGACTCCCAGCTTCTAACCACCCAGTTCCTCCTCTCAGAGGCCGTCATTGTTCCTGGTTATGAAAGAAAACCTATCTCCCCAATCCACACAGGCCGGTTCAGCCCGGGACACAGCCCGCTGATACGTACAACGTTCTGGAAAGTTAGATAGAGCCCCAGACCGAGACTCGCCGGGATTGTGCTCTGGTCCTGACCTTGAGAGAAAAGTTGAGCCCCTGACCTTGATTGGGCCAGCTGGGCCTCTTTTAGGGAATGGGGGCTAGCAGGGCCTCCCCCATTCTTCTCGTGTGCTTACCCTTTACATGTGATGTCACAGTATGCATTCTCTGGGAAGATGAAGACACAGTAGCAGTCCATTGCAGACAAATGAAAATAGTTTACCCCACTGGGATCCAAAAATGAGACACATAATTTCTTTCATTTACTTAGAATTCTATTTAATGCTTACATAACTCCTTCCTGAGATAAAATGCAAATACAAAGCAGGAAGCCTTGTGGAGCCTGATCTCCATGGGTTCTAACCAGTTGGCTCCACTGCCTTTGACCCGTTCTGAGGTGCAAGAAGCTTTACATTTGGGTAAGGCTCTTTTTGTGTGTTTTGTTTTTTCCGTTCTAGGCATTGAGTACTATTCTTGGCACCTCGGTGGGGCGGGGGGTAAAAGCTGGAAAAGCAGGACCTGGCTTCTACAACTTCTGGGTGATGCTGTGACCTAAAGCACATGGTGACAGTGGTGGGTCACCCCAATGGGGTGGGGAGTTTCTGGAGTTGGTCTCCGGCCTAGGACTTCAGCTGGCCCCCCCCCATGTGTGTGCACAGTGTGTGTTTGGGTGCCTGGAGGTGGGGGTGGGGATGGTGAACAGGTAGAGTGCGAGGACAGGGTGGTGGCATCCGGACTCCTCATGCTGGGCCTGAATTCTTATCAAATGAGTGAGCCATCATTGGCGAGGAATGACAGCCCAGCGACTGTTTCCACTGGGGGCTCTTAGGGGAATGCTGAGGTGCAGGCAGAGCAGGGGGTGGGGGATGGAGCAAGGAGGAAAGCCAAGCACCCCTGCTGCCAGGGCTTTGCTTGGTTCAGTAAATGAAGGTTGACTGGGAGGGAAAAAGCCAGCATTGTGAGGGTCCCATGGCATGGGCCGTGGGCAGGGCGGCTGTGTTTATTCTGGCGGGCCCCGGGGGACCCATGCCAAGCCTCCTGGGGTGCTGCCAGGTCTGAAAAGGCGCTTCGGCCTCCCCGCTTTCCTTCGGCCTCCTGGCGTTTGTGGTTCATCTGTTCAGAGTGTGAGCCCGGCACAGACACTGCGCCTTTGTGGAAGGCCGAGTGACAGAGAGGCTCTGATTCTGCTTTATTTATTATTTATTTTTCTGAAAAACCAAGACTTTCTGAATCAGGGCCTAAGCTACTGCCCTACTAGGATTGGGCCGAAAATGTGTGGTCACCATGGCAGTAGCACCTACCGAAGAATGATTTCTTTTTCTCAAAAGTAATGCAACATCTGCAAGTCCTTGCCCCACCCCCCCCAAGGGCCTGGGCACATCCCCGTGTGCACACGGGGTCATTTCTGGAATGTGGCAGAGGATGGGGGTCGTCACTGCCACTGTCATCAGTGTCATTCCTGTTGCTTCCCACCGTCCCCTGCCCAGTTCCAACCTCGACACAATATTTGTTAATTTGGCAAAATTGGGCTTTAACAGTTTGTCCCCTGCCATTCAGGTTTTCCTTTTCCAGTCCATGTAAAGTCAGCAAACTTTTACTGAAGCGGCAGAGCGTGGCGATGAGGCACAAGGCTCGCTGAAAGCGTTTGGGTTTGACTTCAGGTAAGGTTCGGAGACCCTCGGTCTTCTTATCTATAAAATGGAGCTAATAATAGTGTTTTCCTCACAGGCCTCCAGGAGGATTAGACAGGGGTTATGCACGCAGAGGTGTTGGCACAGTGCCTGGCGCGTAGTAAGTGCTCACAAATATGCTACTCATTATTACGATGTGTCAGCTGTGCCTGGCTCTTTTAGGCTGAAACAATACAAAATCGACATCTGCAACCACAGGCCGCAGTCCCCAGTCACAGTCCCGGCCTCAGGGTAGGCATCCCTGTTCCTTCCTCATTTGGTTTCTGACCTGTTTCTGGGTCATCACTCGCTCTCAATCTGTCCTTATAGGGCCACAGGCTCCGGGCATCCATCCTGGCTGGACCCGACCTCGGTAACTGCTGCTCTTTCCAGAATCTATTCCTACATCTGTTTTTTTCTTTTTTCTTTCCCCTGATTCAGATCCACTGTTGGCAAGATACAGTCTCCAAAGCAGAGTTTCGATTGCTCATATGTCGGACATGGCTATAAATAAAGTCCTTGTTCTAGGCTCATGTGGCCAACTCAGCACTTCTCCAAACATGTCGCTGATCTCGTCTATCACACGCCCCCTCCCGCCCATTCTCAGTGGGGGCGATGGAGGGGCTCACGCCTGAGTGTCTGCTGACTCAGCAGAGAGCCTCACGGCCCAGAACGGCCCCATCCCTACCCCGCACCTGAGTCCCCCAGCACAAGGCAGGCCCCTCCCGCCACCCTGGACCTGACCCCGTCCTGCATGATGGAATTTCCCAGGTAGTTCTGGGATGCTTACACAGCTTACACCCTTTGCCACCCAAAGGGCTGCCTTCCATTCGACCCCAGGTGAGAACCAGGGTGCACTTGGCAGTCACCGAATGGACCAGGTGGAGAGAGGCGTCAACCACAGCAGCAGGAACGAAGCTCCCTGCCAAGCCCCGGCGTTCACTGAAACGGCAGCATGGCGACTGCTATCCGACTGGGCTGCAGTTTCTCATACGGATCTGTGCTGGGAGGCGCGAGGCCCATCAGCCCACGGGGCTGGTAAATGCCGGGAACGTGACCGCTCTGCACTGAGGCGTGCTCTGTGTACGCGGTGCACACTGAGCCTGGTACAAAGGCAAATGATGTAATTAATGTTTTTATGTTGATCACACGTCCAAACGATATTTTTGGCATAGTGGCTTCCCTAAAACATAGCATTAAATTAATTGCACCTGTTGATTTTTATGCTTTAATATGCTATTAAAAATCTAAATTACACATGCGGCTCGCATGTGTGACTTACGCTATTTTTCTACAGGAGGGTGCTGCTCTGGCTGGTCGTCTCTCTGCAGTTAGTTGGGAGAAAAATATACTGCTCTCGGTATTTTAATCAGAGAGGGACCTAACACTGGGCATTAGACGTTTACTAAATTAAGGCTGGAGGAGTGAAAGTCAGTGGCGGGTGTCGGGGTGCGTGTGGGGGTCTCCTTAGCTTTCAGAGACTCTGGAAGGAAGCACTGCTCAGAGCAGAGGTCATGGAAATGCCAGGAAATGCTGCGAATGGCCTGCCCCACAACACCCAGGCGGATGGTGGGCAAGAGCTCTGCTGGCTTCTGCAAAAACTTCACGTCCGACAAAGCTCATGTGTCCACCGTTCGTGCTGGAAAGGAAGGATGGGCCCTCGTTCCTGCCTTCTGCTTTCAAAGCTCATGCAAACACATCGGTTGGCAGAATGTGAATCACATCTAAGAGACTGGATGCCAGGTGGTTCCCAGCCTTCGTTGAATACAGGAGACCCAGAAGGGGTGGGTATTAATGATCGAAAATAGACAAAAGCAGAACAAAATAGCCTCAATATTCACTTCTCGAGGAGAGCCACATTCCCCTTGCGGCATGGCACAGTGCCTGGCACATCATAGGGTTCCATAAATATTGAAGAGGCCAATTTTTTTGGTCTGTGGGTATTTATGTCGGTTCCAGGATTTTGCTTTTGCAGGTCAATGCTGCAACGGACGTCTCCATGCCTGGCTGACTCTTCTTGATTTCATTAGTATTGGTATGTTTTCCAGGGACCGGCATTCAGGAAGGGATTGCCGAGAAACGTTTAGTTCTGTCGTGTTGCTTTTCAGAACTCCTGCGCCAGTCTACAGGCATCCACGTATCCCCAAGGATCTCTTTGCATGACAGTGTCGCCGGCCCCGTGCATCATCCACATCCTCTGCTTATGTTTGTTCTAGTTTAGCGGGTAGAGGGTGAGCCCGGGTGTCTTTGCGTTGGGTGCTGGGGAGACAGTTAGCAAAAGGGCTTACAGATGGGGCTGATGGACTCAGCTGCAGTCGTGATTTCTCTCTTCCTTCAAGACCACCAGCTGCCAAGAATTTAGTTCAGATTAAGCCTTTCCCCACCGTTTTCTGTGTCCTCCCTTTAAGATGAACTCAAAAGGGTGGCAAACTTTGAATCACCGAATCCTTCCTTGCTCCCAGGGAGAGGTAAGGATGATTGCATAGGCATGTGACATTTGTCTCAGAGAAGGAAATGTTAAATAGTGATAGTTAAATGAAACTTTTATTTTTTTTCCCCTGAATCTTGCCGTGTTTTGTGACGGACACCCACATGGTGATGACTTATGTATTTATGAATTATGTTCTGAGAACAAATGCATACTTTATTTCTTTGTAAGGGGAAGATGATCTAAAGGGCGCAAAGGTAATGCAGAATCGGACCAGAGCGAGTTTGGGTTTCTTACCTGTAAAGGGGGATAAATAACAGGTTTACCATGTGGGGCTGCTGAGAGGATCGAATGATTTCAGACATTAAAAGTGCTTACCTGTGCCCAGCGAATAGTACGTGCTGGGGAAGCGGTGGCTGTCGCTGGGACAGGCGACGATATGGCTGTTTCTCATTGTGAGTCCTGGTGCTGTCGGCCCCTTGTGCCCTGAGCTGCATTTTGCTTTATGATCACTAGTCAAGTGAAGAGGCTATTGGCACTTAGCTGGGAAATACAATTATCTGCGAAAGGCCTGTGGCCATTCTGGAGTTTATGAGTGGGAGGCCGTGTGCCAGGCGCCTGGAATTACAATGCGGTGAGGGAAACGGTGGCTGAGCTGGTGCGGGACTTGGACACCGTTTGATGATCTCATCCGACAGGTGAAGAGATGGAGGTCTAAGGAATTGATCTTCCAGGAGGTGGACGGCAGACCTTGGAGTGGAAGTTGAGTCTTCAGACTCCGGGACCATTCTCTCACCTGTTCCTCAAGGGCCCCACAGCCCACAGCCGGCCAAGGACGTGAGCGTGAGCCACAGGTGGTGGTGGGGGTGGTGGGGGGAACCCTGGATCTCTGAAACCACCCTTTCCCCAGGCCAGAAAAGAGAAGAGATGCTGTTTGCTAGAGCTCCAGCTTCCTTGGAGCAGTGATTTCCAACCTTTTTTTTTGAGAATAAGGAATACTTCCTCCTATCAATACCTTCAGAGGCCTCCCACCCCCAGCTTCAGCATGGCCTAGAAGCTGTAGACTCAACAGCGAATGTTAGAGAAAATGCACACTAAGGCTTGGAGCTGCAAACACACCGGCACTTTACAGTGGCGAGGGACACGCATTCACAAAGTGATTGCACTCGATTATTTGCTCAGACGACAGATGATGATGGCGCAGCTTTTAGGTTCCTGAACACCTTGCGCTGACTCCGCCACCTCACTAGATGACACTGACATCCCTGGCCATGGGGGTGCAGTTGGTTTCCTTTCTTTTCTGAGCGTTCCGGAAGGAAGAAGCTCACGGAGGGGTAATTTAGCACCAATGAAGAGGTACCGCAGGCTGAAACGTTCCGGCTCTTCCTCTAAAATGGTGCGAGGCTGAGCTCCCGGTGACAAGGAGTGAGGCTCGAGTGAGAAAAAATAAAACCACACAAAGCCCTTCCTTGTTCGTTCGGAGGAATGCGGAGGTCAGTCGATACCCAGTGGAGGATGTTGGCCCTGACAGTCGAGAGCTGAAGTATGTGGGGGCAGTTAGGGTTCGTCGCCTGCGGTGAAAGACACAGGGCGACAGGCAGAGCTGGAGCTTCGGGATCCAGACCTGCACGTTTTCTGATTAATATGAGACAACATGCGTACGACAGAAACAGATTTCGAGCTGTAGAATCTCAGCCTCATTTTACCTGTCCTGGGGCAGAGCTGGGAAGCGTGCAGAGGGAAGTTTCTGGAAGGTGGTCCTGAAGGGCATCGGCCCCTGCCTCTTCTGGCGCAGTTTGGGGCAGGCGTGGGTCGGTGGGGAAGGGTGTCAGCAGAGTGACGGCTCCCACTGCGGCTTTGCCTGGGGTCTGCGGGCCAGTGCCTGAGAGAAGCTGGTGGCAGGGACTGGCGGTGGTGGCGGCGGGCCAGGCTGGCGACCCCTCGCTGCAAAACAAGCGTTGAACTGGAAAAATTGTCAAGACCGACCACTTCAAAGTGCTGTCAATTGACCAAGGGCAGACAACAAATTGAGAAGCTTTTATTCTCAAAAAACAAACAGACAAAAATCCCCAAAGAAACCCCAAACGGCTGGAGCTCCAGGTCACAGCAGCAGGGGTCTGGGGCCCCCCTTGCCAGGAGCTGCTTCTATGCCCTTCTGCCGGGTCAGCTGGCCAGAAAAGTGCAGGGCTGACCTTGAAAACGAGCATCTTTGCTGCCAGAAAGGGCAGACCCAATGTGGGGTGTGTGTGTGTGTGTGTGTGAACCTGCGGCTTCGCTGGCTGAAAGTAAGTGGGAGACTCAGCGAGGAATGACTTCGCTCGTGTGAGATCTCTTTCTCCGTGGGAGTGAGTTGCGAACCCACCCCCGCTCCTGCCAAAAAAATTTAAAAAATATTTCTATTTTTCGGTGATCGGCGGCCTACGATATTACACTAATGTCAGGTGTACAACACGGTGACGAGACACGTCTATATCTCACCGAGTGATCACCCCGATAAACCTAGCACCCACCCGACACCAGACGCAGTTATTACAACACTGTTGACTGTCTTTTATGTCTCCATGACCGTTTTATAACTCCCATTTTGTACTTCTTAATCCCTTCCCTTTTCCAGCCAAAAAATTTAGTGGGGGAAGGAAATGAAAAGTGGCGCAGAGGGGCTCAGAGAAACTCCCCACGTATTCCTGGCTGACCAGGGCTCTTTGTGTGCGTGGAGGGGACCCAAGAGCACCCAGCGCATCCTTCAGCCCCCACATGGGTCTGCCAGTCGCGGGAGGGAGACCTGGGCCAGATGACCCCCGTTCCCGCGGCCCCCCATGTCTGAGGCCCCGGGGAATCTCGAGGCCAGGGAGTGATGGGCGCGGGCTGTCCCTCTCGCCGCCTGCTGTTTTGGCTGTTTTCTTCGTGGCGGTGCTGTTGAGGCAGGACGGCCTAGAAAGAGTGCAGTCAAGGGTCAGACAGAAGGGGGCTGGCATCCCAGCGCCATCCCTTACTGTTTGCGTGAATTCGGGCGAGTCGTGCAGCATCACTGTGTCCTGTTCAATCCTGAGAAGAGTCTGGTGAAATAAGCATTATCACTACCCCCGTGCGCTAGGATGCAGTGATGTGGAGAGCTCCTTTATCGGTAAAAAAAAAAATTCGGCGTATTTTTCGGTGAGAATTACATACTGCAGTGGTTATAATATACCTGTCACGTGGTGCTCGTCCGAGAAATACTCCTTTGTTTGTTTGTTGTCGTTATTGCCGAAGACAGAGGAGAATTATGGTTGGGCTGATGAGCCCGGAGATCTCATCCCCCCCATTAGTCAGCAGGAAAAATCATAAGATGCTGGTGTTAGCGCGGTGGCAGGGGAAACGTCTTTGCGGCCTCGGTGTTGGGTGTCTAATTGCTGCCAGAATAAACGACCACAGACACAGAGGCTGAGAACAACACACCTTCGTGTGGTCGTGCAGTTCCGTCGGTCAGACTGCCCGGACCAGGGGAGGCCTCTGCTGCGCGTCCCACGAGGCCGAAGCGAGGAGTCGGCAGAGCTGGGCTCCCTCCGGGAAGCTCTGCCCAGGAACACTCCTGGGCTCATTCAGGTTGTTGGCTAAGTCAGTCCCTGGCAGGCAGAGGACTGAGGTCCCTGTGTCCTCTCTGGCTGCCAGCCAGAGGCCCATGTTTGCTCGAGGCCCTTGCTAGAGGCTGCTTCAGTTTTCTTTTTCTGCTGCATCTCCCTGACCCAGGTGACTACATTAAGCCTACCTGGAGGGTCCAGGCTAGGGTCCATTTTATAGTCTGTCATCCTAATCGCGTCTGTAAAGGCCCCGCTCACAGATTCTGGGGATTAGGGCACGGACGTCGTTGGGGGAGGTGCGGTCTACCTATCATGGCCTCTCGGGCAGAGGCAAAGCCTGTGTCAGGAAGCCACATTTATAGAAGCCAAAAGCAACTAGATGATAGGAAATGCGACTCCGTGGAGACTTGGGGCAGTGAGGCTCTCCAGTGGAACTCGTTTCTTTTTGGTCCACCCAGCACTCCTTTCTTTGGGGGGAAAATGCGCCTTCTCATGCTCTGGGGTGTTTGTGGGGCTGCCAATCACAAGATTCTACCCCTTCAGCCGCAGGGACAGACCCGTGGCCCCGATGGGCCGACTGGATCATCCCTTTCCAGGAATCGACTCTTGAGTGGAGACGTGCAGATTCCAGAACTGACTGGAGAGGGATGTCAGTGTCCACAGCTCCCCGGCCCAGTCTCCTTCAGTCCTCCCCGGCACCTGCCTGTCCAGCGACAGCCGTCAGCGCTGGGACCTCCTTAGGATCCTCCCGATGCCTCCTCTTCTGGCTTAAGGTGCTCGGGGTTGGCGTCTGTGGCTTACACCGAAGCCTCCAGCTGAAATCGTGCCCCTCCCTGTCATGCCCAGCACATCACCACCTGCAAACACGGTTCTTCGGGTCTCCTGGGCAGAACCATGCTGGAAGCTGACGCCTGGCACGGTTTTTAATCTCCGAATCGGAGCTTTTTGTCTCGAGCCACGTCTTGTTAACGCTTCTTTCATCCAACCCCGATAAAACTGGAACAGACCCGCAGAAGGAAGTCCACTAACACGGAATGCTCGGGAAGGCGAATCCCGTTAAAGGCGCCAGCCGCGCAGGTGGAAGTCGCCGCTCCTTCGAATCCTTCGTTGCCCACCCGCCACGTGTGAATTCCAGGCACACGGTGTGGTTCCCATTCCAGACGACGCCGGCGACAGTGATGAGGCTACAGGTCTCAGGCGGCCTCTGTTCAGTTTGGCGGGGAAGGGTGCAGCGCAACCCGGGCCCTCGTTTAGCTTTCATGACTCGGTGCTCGAAGTGATTTAGGCCCACATCGCGTGGCACACTCGCTCCTTCCGGAGGGCTGGAGGAGGCCACTGCTCCCCGGCCTTGCGTGTGACCGTGACCCCTGAAGGCGGGCGTCTGACACCTCGAAAGGCGCTGATGCAGGGCGGACGGGAAAGGGGCCTTGCTCGGAGCTCCTCGGGAACGCTTCGATGTGACGAGTACGACATGGCTCGGCCCTTTCTGAGGAGCCACAGCAAACTGAGCTCCCCCCAACCCCTCCCCAGGTCGGCAGCCAGCCAGGGCTCAGGCTGGGTCTCTGCAGAGATGCGGATGCAATGAGTCTGCCTGCTGAGGTGCCTGTCGGACGCCCCCCACCGTGGCCCTCCAAACCCCAGGAGCCCCATTTCCCTAGAGGAGACATCGGGGGAGACAGTGCATCCCCTCAGTCTGACTTCTCTCTCAGGAAAACAACCTCTCAAAGACAGTCCGGTCCAGTAATGACAGTGACGCGGGCACCATAACCATCTCCCGTGATATTTATATTACACTGCCCTTCCAGGGGATGGGACGCTTCGGAGCTTCTCTCCCGTTCCAGAAGGTGAGGCACCACTCGTTGCCCCCTCTCGAGCTCCCAGGGGGCTGCGTGGGATTAGCCTGAAAGGATTCGATCCGCACAAAACTGCTCCCATCCCCTGGGATCTGCTCAGAGCTTGTAAATAGCGTTTCTGATGCTGCACGCAGTTGCGAGTTTTCCTTTTCTCTCCCTCCCTCCCTCCTTTCCGTCCTCCCTTCGTTCTTTTTTTTCCTTTAAAGCCTTTATTTTTAAAGGGCCGTTTTAGGTTCGCAGCTAAATTGGAAGGAAGGTACAGAAAATTTCTGTGTACCTCCTAGTTACGGCTGATGAACCCGCGCCGACCCATCAAAATCACCCGGAGTCCAATCAGGGTTCAGTCTCAGGGTCCGCTCTTGGGGTCGCACGTTCTGTGTGTTTGGACAAATGTATCATGACACGTGTCCGTCGACATCCGTCGCACAGAATGTTTCCACTGCCCTGGAGACCATCGTCCGTGCTCTGCCCGTGCGTCCCCCTTCCCCTCCTCCCACGCAGCCCCTGATCCTTGTGCCATCTCCGTGGTTCTGCTTCTTCCAGAACGTCGTCTCGCCGGAGCCAAATGGCGTGTCGCTTTTCCAGATTGGCTTCTTCCGCCTGGCGATGTGCACTTACTCGTCTTCCGTGTCCTCTGGTGGCCCGGTAGCGCCTTTCTTGTTTGATGCTGACAACTCCATTGTCTGCGTGATTCGCTGTGGATTTATCCATTCGGCTGCTCAGTGGATACGTCCTGGATGCTTCCGAGTTTGGGCAATTATGAATGAAACTGCTAGAAACATCCAGGTGCAGGTGGTTATTTTTTAAATTTTTTTTGTGGACAGAAGTTTTCAGCTTCTTCGGGGGAATGCCAAGGAGTGCCCTTGCCGGATCGTCCCGTGGGAATGCGCTTAGTTTTATAAGAAGCCACTGGACTGTCCTCCGAAGTGGCTGTGCCGTGTCGCATTTCCACCAGCCATGAACGAGGGCTCCTGCGGCTGCTCGTCCTCATCGGCATCGGTGCTGTCAGGGCTCCGGATTTTGGCTGTTCTGACAGGCGCGTAGTCGTATCCGGTCATTGCTTTAATGTGCGATTGATTCCCTGATGACATGCGATATGGAGCATCCCTTCCTTCCTTTTTCCCTTTCTCCTGCCTCCCCTCCCTTCCCGCCTTTTCTCCTTTATTTCTTTTACAAAGATGGAGCAGTGAGGATAATAGGCGTACGGTCATCTACCAGGCAGCTTCTCCTCAGGTTTTTAAAACTGTGATGGTATCTACGGCCAGGCCACCCTGAACAAGCCTGATCCCATCTGACCTTGGAAGCTAAGCAGGGTCGGGGCTGCTTAGTACTTGGTTGAGAGACCCCCTAGGAAGACCAGGTGCTGTAGGCATGAAAAATAAAAAATAATAAAATAATAAAAAATATGGGACTGTAAACTGACAAGGTCCTTGCAATCTGTGAGGTCAACCAAGGGTTGCCTCGCCTAAAATAAAAATAAAAATAAAAATAAAACTGAGGTGCTGCTTTTCCCATCCCAGGGGCTCTCCGTGGCCTCTGGACATGCACGGAGTACCGGGGCCTGGGCCGTGATTCAGCCGCCGCCTGAGCGCCCGGGATGCATGGCTTTCCCTGCCGCGGACAGGCCAGCCCTCTGTCGCTTGTGCACAGATGCATTGTTATTGACTAGTTTTGAAGGGAAATTTATTTTCCTCCGCCTTCCTGAACCACAACTCCGACGCCTCCTCCTCCTCCTCCTCTTCATAATAGTCACAGTAGGATGTTCAATTATAGCTAAAAGCCCTAGATTTAAGTGACAGATTAAGAGGCTCGGCAGGTTGCTACTATAACGTTCATTTCACCTGTGGGTTTATTTTTCTAACCTGCAGGCGGCGGGGCTTTTGGTAGGCCTTTTGACAAGGTGCTGTTTGCTGGTGCACCCTGTGGCTGTCCAGCCCCCTCCGCTGGGTGTGTGGTTTTGGGGAGAGGCCTACGGTGGGTGCCTGTCTGCAGGACGCCGTGGCACCTTTGATCCCGGCCTTGGGCCAACCTTGTCAAGTGTTACGAGAGCGGGAAGAAGCCCACCAGATACCCCTGCCCCTGCCCCAGCCACCGGCCCTTGGCGCAGAGCCTGGCACACAGTGGGTGCTCCGTAAAGCCTGCGGGATGAAATCATAAAGTGCTCCAAAGCAGCGAGCCTTAAGAGTCTGCATTTGCTTCAGATGGAGATCGGGGGGAGCTACAAATGCCACCCACTCCTGAAATTACAGCGCGAAGGAGAGCCTCCTCCCCCTCCGTTTTGGCTTCACTGGGCTCCGAAGGCCTGTTTCTGCTTCCCTACACTCTGCCCTCTCCCTGTCCCTCTCCAAGGACCCTTCCCACGTGCCTTTGACCTGCTTGGGGTCCCTCGGGAAGCTGCGATCAGCCGCTTGCCTCTGTGGGTGGGACCTTCTCTTAACCGGAGGCCAGGACTTTGCAGGGAACTTGGCGCTTTAATAAGGATCCAAAAACTGTAGATTCCAAGGAAGGGGATGCCCAGGGTGGCATTTAGATTCTCCTCTCAGGTCAAGGAGGAGCTGTCGGGATTTCTGCTTCCACCTGCTTGTCTTCCCGTGTGACTGAGGCGACACTGGGGAGCTTCCTCGTCCAACGAACGAGGTGGCAGAGATGGCGAGGGAGTCCGGCATCTCTCTTGGGTGCTCTGGGGTGCCCCAGACTTCCCATCACTGTATCCCATTTCCTGTGTGTCTTCTCCCAGCGGCGAGAGGTGAAGGAGGAGGAGAGGAAAGAGGAAATAACGGTGTAGGCACCCAGTTCCTGCTCTTTCCAACTAGTCTAAGGACGAATCTCCAGCGTCGCCCTGTGGGTTTGGGTCCCCGTCCCGAGCACCGGTGCTACTAGATCTTCTTGCAGAGCCCTGGCGCCTGGTCTTAGAGCCGTGAGGGACCATCTGCTGGGTAACCAGACCCTGGTTTCCCCGTCCGTCTCCTCGGTCCCTTACCGTCGGTCGGTACTTGCACACGGTTGGTCTTTTACATTTGGCCTTCATCCGGCAATGGCAGATTATCTGAACAAGAGGCACGCTGCACAGTAGGAAGCTGGGAAGGTCGGGGTGTCGTGTCTAAGAACTGGAGGGCTGACGGCCCTTCGCCTGGAGTCTGAGGTTTAGGCGGTCCCTGGGCCCACTCCATTCGGCCAGAAATGTATCGGCCACCAGTCCCAGGATCTTCACTTCTCTCTCTCTCTCTCTCTCTTTTATTTATTTATGTTTTTACCTTTCATCTCCCTCTGTCTCACTGAACCCTCTTTCCTCCCTGGGTCATGCCACCTCCCCCAAGAAGAAACGGGGCCCTGACAGCACCCCCTGGCCCTGTCTGCTCCCCTCTGCACGTCCAAATGCTGCTGGATTTCCAACCCCTGCCCCCACCCCGCTCTCTCACCCCGCACCCCACAGGGCCTGTTTTCTGTTGTTCAGCTTGTTTTCTGCATTCAGCTTGTCCTCCCCATCCTGGCCGTGAGCTCTTTAGAGGCGATGCACCCTCCTTTCTTTTTGGCTCCCTTCGCAGCCTGGAAGGTGCTTTTAAAAATAGCTTGTTTGTTGATTGGTTGGTGCAGACACTGAATTAGTAAACCTCAGGCCGGTCTAGCTTCCTGTAGGGCTAAAAGGTCAAGGCTAGCGTGAGCCCAGAGCCTCTGAGCTGAGTTTCTTTTCTGATAGGTCCATGGGGAGCATTAGGATGGGAGGTGGGGGCTTGAGAGCTGGGGTTTGGAGCCAGAGAACTGAGGGATCAAATCCTGGCTCCGTCACCGACCAGCTGGGGGACCTCGGGCAAGTGACCCACCTCTCTGAGTCTCATTATTCTCATCGTTAAGATGGGGACAAGAGGCTTCTGGTGGCTGTGAAGATTAGATGGGATGAGGTTTTACAGTGTCACTGCCCGCTCTTTTCTTCTCTCTCCTCCAGCCCCTGTTTGCCAAAGACAGAGGACACAGGGGCCAGGCTCTGGGGCAGCTCCCCGGGGAGCTGTCCATGTAAACTGAGAGGAAACGCAGGATCCAGGAGACGCAGGTCCACCTGGGGCCGCTCACAACAGCACTAGGCGCTGGGAAAAGTGGTTTGACACCTCAGATGAGCAACCTGCCGTCGCTCAGACTCCACGCCTGCTCCACCTTGTCGGTTTTCTTGGGCTGATGCCGATGACATCGGGGCCCAGGAGAGTACAGACGGCCTCGTGCCTCTGTGGGAGGCGAGTGGCTGGCAGACACCTGCCCTCAGGGACCGGGCACACTACTGCACGCTGGCTTTGCCCTTTCTAGACTAGAAAGGTCCAAGGGGACCTTAGCAGATGCTACGCAGGTGACCACCTGGGCGAGGCTGCAGAGCTCCCAGGGTGCAGGCTGCAAGAGGCCCCAGGCCTGGCGCTCAGTCACAATCCAACCCCCAACCCTGCCTTGGTGACTCGAGTGTGGTGGATGGAGCCACACGGACACCATCCTTCATGGACCAACCCTGTGACCACGACCAGAAACCCGGTCTCCTTGAGCCTCAGTTTCCCATCTGTGAAGATGGGGATGATAACCCCGACCTCACAGGCCAGTCATGAGGATAACATGAGGCATGAGCTTATGCAACGGGTCCAGCCCGGATGCTCCAGGTTCCTGGTCTGGCACCTGCAGAAAAAATGTGGAGAAATGAAAATCCGTCACAGATACACAAACGCTGGTGTTTGGAGCGAAAGCTGAGCACATGCCCCTCTGGGCTGGCTGATGCCGAGCCCAGGACTGATCGTCTGCCACCTGAAATCCCTGAAGGGGTCAAGGGGGCACCAGAGGTCAGATGCACACCAGGGGCTAGGCATGGTGGTGTGAGCGGACTGGGTTCCCCCACTGTAGGGTTTTCGTGTGCGCGAGACCTGAAGCATAGGATGCCCTGATATCACGGTAATGAGGCCCAGGCCCTTCCGTGGGATGCTCCAGAGCCTTCCACTGCAATCGCTTTTCCCTCACGGGCCGACATCACAGCGGCAGTGCAGGCGCGACTCCCTGGGAAATCCCTGCTCGCTGCTTTCGGGCAGGTCCTTTACCTGCGAAGCTGTTCTCTACCTGTGGGACTGTGCCGTTCCGCTCTGCAGCACCAGGCGATTGACACGATCCCGTAGGCAATTTTGCAGCTGAGTGGACTCCGGTCCCGGAAGGCCAGAGGCCTGAAGTGGAAAATATCGAGCAGGTGCCTCATCGAGGCCCAAGTCCAGGACGGGAGCCCCAGGGGGCAGCCTGCGCGTGGCTGATCCCACTGGACGGCGGGAGGCTGGCTGCAGGGGGGGCCTCATTTTGGGCCAGAGTGAGGGAGGACGGGCCACGCCTGGGGGCATTTTCTCCTGCTGATTTTTCGGGGTTTTAGATGCATTTTGATTCTTCGTCCATTTCTTGCTGTCAGCTCCCGGTGCTCACTTTCCCCTGGTGCCTTCCACCCTGTTCCATCCCAGATGCGTGGAGACAGGCTCCCTTCTCTTCGGGCACCCCGACTCCCACCCCGGCCGCTCCATTCACTGTGAATATGTACACAAAGATGAGGGAGATCCTTGAATTCTCCATGGGATTTGGTCTTTGCTTTCTACACCCACTAATGACATGCCTGTTATGAAAGGGCTGGGCTTGGACAAGGAGGGGGTTTTTTTAATTTTAATTTTTAACAATTTTTATTTTTTAGTTGCAGTGGACATGATATAAGTTTCAGATGCATGACATAGAGATTAGACATTTATAAAACCTACAGAGTGGTCACCCCCATCAGTCTGGCACTCATCGGACAGACAAGGAGTGGGTTTAAGAAGAATGGGTTGGAAAGGGGGACTGCGATCCTGCTAATACAGAAGAGCTGGCTTATTTGGGGCTTTCTCGGCCTTGCAAGAAATGGCTCCTGTGGAAACCACAACTATTCATTTCCCAACTTCGCGTGTCCTCCCTTACGTGATGCAGCTATTAATGAAACGCTCCGTCGTGTTGGATTCCGGAACGTAGTCTTGAACTGTGCTGCTTGTTGGTTGACTTAATCATGAACGGCAGATCTAAAACTCTGGCCACGTGGTTTGTAAAAGCCCATCCTCAGCCATTCTGACCGGCCGTGAGGCAGGACTGACCTCTGAAGGGACCGGTGGCAGGGGTAGGGGAGCACCCCGAGGCCTGGCTGGGCTGCATAGTGCAGAACCAGCCTTCTCCAGGATGGCTGAGAGAGCTCGTTGGTCGGGAGTGGTCCTGCCTCAGAAGTGGAGAGGCGGTGGGAGAGGGGGTGCCACCTGTCCCTCCTGCATCGCCCTCCTTACTTTTCAAGGCAGCAGCATGTGAACAGCATGCAACTCAAGGCCAAAAAGCTTCCTTTTTGGTAAAAAAAACCCCTCAGCCTCACTTTAAACCAGCCTCTGGGTCCGCATCAGGCGCCCCCGACTTTTGTGAACCCCACCACGAGCACCCCCACACCGGGCGACGCCCAGACCGCAGCAGAAATCAGTCGAGTGTTACGATTTCGGGAAAAAAAAGCTGTTTTGTTTTTTGACTTGGACCGCAAACAGGGCTCCGATCTGTCATTATGACTGAGAACATGTCACAACAATCTGTTTCGATTCTTTAGGAAAGAAGAACAACATCTTGCTCTCCTCCAGCTACAGCTCATTTGGTAGATTTGCAAGCTGACATGGCGCGTGATTAAAATGACCCGGAGCCACCGATCCCTTTAGAATGCAACTCAGCGCTCACAGCCCCAGACCTTCTGGGCTCCAGTTATCTCCTGCACGGCTTGTTGTCCTGGGAGGAGAGAAGTGGGGACGAGCTGTGCGTTATCATCCGCAGAGAGATTTTAAATTTATTTTAGTCTCCTTCTTTGGTCCTGCTGTCACCGTGGACTTGCTTCGTGGCCTGCAGGAGAGGACGAGCAGGGTGGCGTTTCATTCTAGGAGGCCAGCGGATTCCAGAGTCCCGAGGACTGAGCAGGTGCATGATCCGGAGGAGGCCTCGATGCCGGACTCCGCGGTTTCTCTCCCATCCCGTAGCTTTAGGAAACGTGTAGGAATCTGGCCCAGTGTGAATCGGCTCCCTGGGCCTTGGTCAAACCCTGGCTATGTTGAGGGTAATGAGATTTCCTTCTAGGGAAACCAACAGGGAAAACGAAACAATGACAGTTGGGCCCATTTCTGGGAATCACAGGGCTTCATGTCGTGGAAACTGAGGCAGTGACAGGAATCAGGGTGTACGTCGGGTCTGTAAATACGCTCTGATGAAAAGCTTGCTTTTTTTTTTTTTAAAATGGCATCGGAAAGTGTGTGTTCTGGGCCCCTCCGTGAGGGAGGGCGCTAATGAAGGAGGTGTAGATGCGGCTGGCATGGGTGCCCACAGCTGTATTGTTCCCTGAGACAGTGTGTAATTATTGGGAGACAATATGTAATTACACGTCGAGTTGTGTGCTGCAAACCGTTAAATGTTTGCGTTCTGTCTCAGCGTGGGGAGAGCTAATGCGGCTGGGACCACATAAACGCAGGCGTTCGTTTGTCAGGGAATGCACGGTAATGAGAATCATTTCTGAATCCCGTTGCCTTGGCAACCTATTCTAAAATGATGTAGATAAAGGACTCGCAACACTTATCAATGAAGCCAGCATGTCTGGGGAGGAAAAGCTGCCGAACCCCAGGCGTTCAGCAGCAGACCAAACCGACGTGTGAGGGGATGGCCTTGTTCAGAAATGGGTCAGGATGTGAAGTGAGGGGTCCGGCCTTAAGGACATGGCCGCCATCAATATCCCACACGACAATGGCCAGACACACATCCATTGTCAAGCCTGGGGGACATGAAGTCGCCCGGGCTCCAGCTCTTATTCGTGGCAGCTCCCCTGAACGGACCATTTTTACGTGGATGGGCCAGAACCGCTATGTCAGAAGGGTCACCGTGGAGTGCACCTGATCCCTCCCGCCTGGAAGACGTTGCTGCCCCTGAGCAAGATTATCGACCAGGACACTCGCTCACTCCCCGGGTCTCTCCTGGCCGATGCAAACACACTGTCGAGATGAGAAGCACCGATGGAGTCAGTTAGCTCCTTTCTAAAGATGAGAAAAATAAGGCGAGAGAGGTTAAGTAACTCGTTCGTGCCATGTCTTAGAGACACGTGAGGGCCAAGGCTGGGATGTGCCTTGTTCTTCCCACCACGGGGTGGGGCCTCCCTCAGGAATTTCACTCTCCCCCTGCCTGACCTCAGGACTTGCACAATTGTTTTTTTTCAAGTTTTGACTCAGCACAAGGCCTGACGAGGGCTCACGCTGTGGTCCTGGATTCGAATGCTGCCTGCGCCGTGCACCCTGAACTCTGGGGTCAGGAGCCGGGCTCCCCAAGGATAAAATGTGTGGGGGGGGCCCAACCCTGTATCACTCTGGGCTGAGGCAGGTGAGGCTTCTGCAGTGATCGCACCTGGGCCAGGGGCCTCCTCTGGTCGGTGGGGAAGCAAGACCGACGAGCCTCCCTGGGCACACGCTATTTGATCCCAAGGATATCCATAGATTTCGAGACTGCTGTCTGAAAGTTTCTTTGGATAGCAGCAAACCTTGCCCAGACTTTCAACAGAACCTATTTGGATTACCTTCTTTTAAATGATAGACCATCAGGCTGACCACATCCGGACCAAAACGATGACCCAGGCATCTTCCAGAACCTCGGTAATTGTTTACACGGTATCCACCTGAGATTGGAGGTCCAGACGAGCTCTAATTTGCATGTCGTCTGCAAAAAAATACACTCAGACGAAACGATGAGGAGGGCATGGATCGCCTACAGCGACTTACGTTGAACTCCCGAGCTCTTAAGGGGAGCAAAACTCTTACAAAAAGGCCTTTGCCCTCATCCGTCACACCGTAAAGGACTGAGGGGCTGTTGCTCCCCCCGTATTCCTCATATTCCTCCCCCGACTTCCTTCTGTTCCCCTTCTTCCCTTCCGCCCTCCCTCCCTTCCCTCCGAATTTATGAATCTTACTGTTTATCAAACACAGCTCTGGGCACCGGGGGTCTGAAGACGGCTGAGGGACGGATGTTGCCCACAGGAGGCTCCCTATCTGGTTGGAAATAGACCTTTTGGGCACACGGAGAAGAGAAACAGAGTGAAGGTCCGGGAAGGGCTCAGGGAGCAGCGACCTTTCCCTGGGCTCTAGAGGGAGTTGTCAAGCCCGGGAGACATTAAGCAGGTGTTGGCCGATGGGAGAAAGAGGATTTGTGGCAGGGAAAGGAACTTTCTAGGCGAAAGGAATGGCATATTGATAAAAACCGTTGGTGTAGGGAACGTATCTAGTGTTGGATGTAATCGAGACAGCTCGGCGAGATCCGGCTGTCCCTTTAATACCATAGACTGGCTGCCCAGCCGGGCACTGCCTTCCCCAGGCCCCTCTGTCGCGGGGCGGGTCCACGTGGCCAGTTCTCACCAATGGTTAAGGTGCGGCCAGGAGGTGCACCTGCTTCCCCATCTGGCTTCCCCACCTGCTGACTCTCACTCTGAGGGTCCGGAGGCCAAGGCGAGGGAAAGGCCACGAAATGGAAATAACCTGGGCCTGAAGGGCCACGCAGGAGGGCACCCACCGAGCACTCACACCTGCACTGGACTAAAAGCACCGGGTGAGTAAGGAGTAAATTTTATCAGGGAAGCCACTGAGATTGGGGGGCGGGGAGGGTCTCTTTGTTATAGCAGCTGGTGTTGCCCTCACGAGCTCGCTCGGTTCGTTCGTGAGCAGCCTCTGAAGTGGCCACGGAGACGATCCCGCTGTGAACTAAGTTTGGGAAACGGGGCATGGAACAGGCGTCATGACTGCAGGGTGGTCCAGGCGCCTGACACGCGGACGGGCATCACGACCCTCCAAGAGAGAGGTAGCACCCAGCGTTTTCTGGATGTCTCTGGGCCTGCGACGCCTTTTTCAGTGCCTGGGGAACGCACTGCAGGTCTGCGGAAGGCGGTTGGTGGAAAGCAGCGTGTGACACAGCAGGTGTGGCGTGTTGGGCACGAAATAGAGAGAGAGGGGCCATGCAGACCGCTTTCCTCCCGCTGCCACCCCCTCCACGCTCCAGCTCCCGAGGTCTCGGGTCCTCAGAGGAGTTGTGCTTTGTGCCCCTTCTGCCTTCGCACCCGCAGCCTGGATTGCTCTCTGCTCGGCTACTTGCCTCTTTTCCCTTTCTTTTTCCCTCTCACACCTACTTCCTGCGTGAACTGTCTCTCCTCCAAGTCAGAATGAACCCGCTTCCTCTCGGCCTTCACAGCGGCCTGTGCTGCCCCTGCGTTCCACCCGCTTTGCTCTGCCTTGGCACACGGGGAGGGCCTCGCACGTCTGTCTCTCTCATTAGACGTGAGCTCTTTGGAGAAAGTTGCCATGCATGACTCAGGCTTTAAAAACTTTAGATTGAAGTCTCTTTACAAAAAAAAAGGCACACAAGGTATGGTTATCTACCTCCACGGGCTTTCACCAACTTAACACACCGGTGTAAGCCACACTGACGTCGAGAAACAGCCTAGGCAGCTCCCCAGAGCCCCTGTTTGTGCTCCTTCCTCCCACTTGCTAACTCCCCGCTTTTTGTTTTGTCGCTCCGTGGGGTAGGGTGGTGCCACCTTCCAGTTTTACTGAGCATTTTCTTCATGAGGAAAGAGCACCTTTGCTCCACCCACTGCTCGTGAGGAAATCGCCTTTGGCGAAGCGTCCGTCGGAGTCATTTCTCTGCTGGGTCTTCTGTATTTTTCTTATCGGGTTGGAAGAGTTCTTTCTATGGGCTGTGGTGGCCTCACTCTAAAACGTCTCCACAGCTGTGAGCGCCATCGATTCACACGGTCAGTAAAGTTTCGCTGCAAAAAATAGGACCAAAGGGCATCCTCAGACTTTAAGCATCGGGGTGGGGTGTGCCACCCTGCAGTGCCTCTTTTCCTCACTGCCACGGCCTCAAGAGCAAGTGTTCATCAAAGGGCGAGTTGGGATGAAGCTCAGGAGAGTCTCGGGTCCAGATGGGCCTCGTCCTGCTGGACCGTATGTCCACGGGCAGCTGTTGACTGAAGGCTCTCACCCATCAGTGACTTTTGGGCCGTTCAACCTAGACTGCACAGCTACTGCGTCCGTGGTGGGGGTGGCCTTCATTCATTCATTGATTCATTGATTCATTGATTCATTCAACAAATACTTATTGAGTACCACTCCACACTTGAGATACATCAGAGAATAAAACAAAGACCCCTGTCCTCATGGCACTTATATTCTGGTGGGGGGAGGTGGACATTGAATGATAGACATAATCCGTTCTTAAACTGTGTCGATGTTAGAAGGTGATTCCTGCTATGTAAGGAGGGGAAATGGAGCAGGGACAGATGAATCTGGAGTGTTTAGGGGCAGCTGCCAATGGGATGGGAAGGTAGGCTTGAGCAGAGCTCGGAGGTGGTGAGGGAGGCAGCCCTGGGCTTATCTGAGGAGCATCCGCAGAGGGAAGGGCTGGTGCAAAGGCCCCGGGTGAGAGTGTGTCTGGCCTGTTCAGAGCACAGCAAGGAAGACAGAGGTCACAGAGGTCACAGGAGCCCAACCATGGTAGGGCCTTGTGGCAATCCCAAGGGGTTTGCTTTGACGCTACCTGAGATGGGGTCACTGGGGGATTTAAGCAGAGGAGTCACAGGATCTGACTTACATTGTCACAGCTCCAGCTGCTGTGTTGAGAATAGGTTGAAGGGAGCAAGGGTAGAAGCGTGGAGTCCCAGGGTGGAGGGCAGGGTCCATAAGGGCCCAAGTGAGGGATGCCAGGTGTTGGGAACAGGGTGGCAGCAGTGGAGCTGGGGAGAAGTAGCGAGATTCTGCATGCATTTTGCAGGTAGAACAGGGTTTTCTGGTGAAGTGAGTGTGGGGTATGAATGGAGAGAAGAGTCAAGAATGGCTTGGCTTTCATGAGACTGTCTGGGTTAAAAGAGATTTCTCTTCTTTAGCAGTCCCAGCAAAGCATCCCAAATTCTCCCCGAGGCCACACGAATGCCTCTGAGCAGTCACTATAAATAAAAGTAGGATCAATTAATATTTCAAGATGCCCCGTTATTTAGTTTGCTTACAGTTTGCACGTTCCTTTCTACTTAGAATCAGAGCATCTTCCGGCGTGAGAATCAAAAGACGCCCAAGGCATCGTGTAACAGAGCATTGGCCTTTTGTGTATGAAAAAAACTGAGGTGCAGGGAGGTAAACTGAGGCTCAGGGAGGGAAACCAATGTATGGATCAGTTTGCTTAGTGGCTGGACTGCAGAGAAATGATCCTTCCACGACAACTGTTCAAAACAAGACAATGGGCCCAGATGGAGTCACTTGTGCTAAGCCCCATGTCACCAGATGGAGACTTAACTAATGACAGCTTCGTCTCTTCCAGAAATGGAGTTTTAGCCAGTCAGTCAGGAATCATAGTTTGGTCATCTGCCTGAGGGACCCCTGCCGACCCCTAAAGGAAAATAACTTTGTAAGAACCAACCTGTGTTCTTTGCCTGGTAGAACTTTCTTCTGCCTATCAAAGCCTTTCATTCGGCTCCTGAGAGCTCCTTTCTATCTGCTCGATTCAAATCAACTTTTGCTCAAATAAACTCTTCAGATTTTTCTAAAGTGCCTCGCTTTACCTGGTAACACAACAGACGTGGGGTTACCTGGTCCGCACTGTTTCTGGGCCTCTCATCTGGGCTTTGTGCTCCCTTTGGCCTCTTTTCTCCTCTTTATCTGCCTTCGGAAAGGCTCTGCAGTTGCGGTCTCTCATTTTGGAAGTCGACCTGGTACATGGCATAGTCACGTTGATGGCAGGTGAGTCCCTACAAGGCCCTGGGCTCTCTTTGGATCCTCTGTGGTAAGCTGGCCTTTGACAGGGTCTTGGAGGACTGTGTGACTTCAGGAAGGGCAGCCAGCTGTCTTTCGCTGGGGGCCCAAACCCAGCAGCATGACCGTCCCCTTCTAGGCCACGGGGGACAGATGGCCCTGCAGGCCCACCCCAACACATGCAGAGGGTAGCCGCTGGCGGGAGCTACTTAGTGCATTCTCTCTGCTCTGCCAGCCTTTACCATCCCTTACAATGGCAGCAGTGTTCCTCACTGGCTCGGATGGCGTTTGAATTAACTTAAACAAGCCCAGGCAAAGCAGCTGGTTGGTGGAATGGAAAGGTTGGGCTGGGAGTCCAGGCCAATGCTGCACGACCGGTGGCCACCTCCGGCTGTAGGAATCCAGTCCCAGGCCCTGTTTCTCTGAGTCAGAGTTTGCTGCCTGTGCCCTTGGAAAGAAGGCGAATCACGGTTGGTTGGCTGCTTGCTGACGGCTCTGTAAAAACTTACAAATGTAAGCCACAGTGTTAAACGTTACACGTGCACAGGGTTGTACCGCAGGCAGAGATGCAGACGGGGGTGCTGGGGCTCAGAGAGATGAAAGGAGATAGTTGTCGAGGTCGCAGGCAGTAGGAGGCAGAGTTGGGGTTCACACTCAAGGCTCCCGTGACCCCACGTCCCATTCTTTTCTCACTGCACTGCCTGTCAGGGGCCTGAGAGCTTGGTAATAAGAGGCCTGTGGCATATGAATCTTCGCTCCCTAGTGAGTCGCCAGGCTTGGCCTTTGCTCTGGGGGTGTCACTTTCCAGCTCAGCCCTCCCCAGCTGCTCTCCCTCACCTATGAAGATCCCCTGTATCAAATCTCTCCTTTTCCGGGGCTCTGATGAGCATCATGGAACCCCCATCGCTAGGCTCAGAGATGATTTGACTGGCGAAATAGTCCTCTGATGCTCCTTTCTCTTCTGGTTCTACCCTTTTGTAAAACCTGACGGTTGACATAATGGGGACAGTGAGGGACCAGGAGGCAGGCAGCTGCTTTGAGTCCCGGCTGTGTGTTGGGGTCCTTCAACCTGGGGAACACCACTGCACCTGGCCCCAATATCCCAGCTATAACACAAGGTGGACGGATAAAAATGATCTGGATCCATGTAAGTCTACCTCTCTGTGCTTCTCTTTATGAAAGCCGTCAAGCAAACCTAACAACAAATAAAAATACTCCCTGAGCCAGAATACCCCTCACTCCACATCCAGTGGGGACGTCACTTGCGATTTGGGTGTTGGCATTTATGACCGTGGTTTTAAGATTCTAACATGGTCGCGGCTAGAAGTTTGTCAGAGAATCGGAAGCAGTGCATTCTGGCAGACTCATCCCTAGGAGTCGTCTAGGCAATATTTCTAATGTATATTTTGTCAACGACTAGCTGCTCCCTGCTTAGGTATTTCTAACAAGCGCTCTCTCCAAAACAAATCTCTTTGAAAATGCGTTAGATAGAGCGGTCCCTTCGATGCCATATCTTCCTTTCTGTCTCAGCCGAAAAAGCCAGTTCACGTTATTGATGACAAGTCATTTTGCAGAGTGCCTGGGTTAATAGAAGAGAGATAACTGGCGAAATATAAATGTGTAAGACTAACATGCTGAAGATAAAACGAAAGTCCAACGCTGAATGCATAATGTGGGGGATGGAAGAAGTCGCTGGCTGGTGTAGAATCCCTGCAGGAGGGACAGGAAAGCTGGGGCCACCAGCTGGTCCCTTGGTTTCCCGACTTGCTGCTTTCCCGCCTTCCTTTTCCAACTCAGCGATCCCCCTTGAACCCAGGTCCTAGGATTTCAGAGTTAAGAAAGCGTTCTTAGAGAATTTGGAGGATGAGGAAACTGAGGCCCAGACAGGCGAGGGGACTCACCTGTTGGCACCCTGCCCATTTCCTCAGGGACCCGTGCGGTTTCCCGTTTCAACGAGGAAATTCAGAGGACGGTGGGCTCCAATCCCAGCTTCGCACTCTCCAGTTGTGTGGATTTGGGAAAGTCACTTCGCTTCTCTACACCTCAGTCTCCCCTGCTGGAAAATGAGTTAATACAAAGGGAAAGCCCTTGGCAATCTAGGGAGTGTTCAGAAAAGTCAGTCATATCGTCAGTATTTGTGATTTATACGTTAATTTGGTTTGGGTTATGTCTAGAAGCAGAGAACAGGACTGGAGGACCCCTTGACATCACATCTAGCTGAAGAATTGTGTATTTTCTTGATAGTTTTCAAGGTCAGTAGCAGAAGGAAGGTCGTAGTTGGTGGTGCTCTTTGTCCAACGAATGTCGAGGCAGGAGGGAGGGCGCTTAAATGGCAGCAGGGGCCACTGGTGTGGGCGGCGGTGCGAATGTTTGTGTTCTCCCCAGGTCCAGAGGCTGAAATCCTAACCCCCGGTGTGGTGGCGTTGGGAGGTGAGGCCTTTGGCAGAAGATTAGCATGTGAGGGCAGAGCCTTCATGAGCACGATACAGGCTTTTCTAAAAGAGACCCCAGAGAGCTCTCCCGCTGTGAGGACACAGCGAGAGAGAGTCCTGCAGTCTGCATCCCAGGAGAGGGCCTCCTCCGTGCCCTGTACCTGCCAGTACCACGACCTTGGACTTCCCAGCCTCCAGGACGGTTTAGAAGACACCCAGCCCACGCGACCCCTGGAATCCTTTCCGCCACGAGAAGTCTCGGCTTGCCAGTGCAAAGTTTAATGAGTTCCTCTCATTTTATAAATATTAAATGAATCGAATTCCCCAGGCCCCCGTTAAGAAAGAAGGCTTATCCTAGAGGATTATGAGAAAGCGAAAAACAGGACTGGAGCCGAGGACACGGCCGTGAAGAGCTGGGACTTTGCAATCTGACAGGAGGACGGGTTTTCCCAGCTGCATGAACGTGGGCCCGTGCCCTCCTCCCCGTCACCCTCGGTCCCTGCATCTGTAAAATGGAAACGTCGGTTTCTCCATCACAGGGTTGTGATGAGAATCGATGAGGCAAGACGGAGAATGTAGTCGACACACTTCCTGGCCCACAGTCAGGACTTAATTCACGCTAATTATTATATTACATTTTAAATAAACTGGCTTTCTAAAGCTAATGCTTCATTTAATTACAGCCCTTAGACACCACCACCACCACCACCACCACCACCACCACCACCACCACCACCGCCACCACCACCACCTACAAAGCATATTTAAAAACGTGTTAGCACATAAGCTCAACGAGAAAGGTTTATCTTTCATTTCCCTCCCAACATCTGAGCCTTGAAAGTGACGGGGCAGGCATCCAGTCTCAGTGCACGGAGCTCTTCTGATTGGGTAGTCCCTGGCGCTGCCTCTAGGAGAAAACTCTTTAGGGTGTCTGAACAACACCCTAAACTATTTGGAAAAACAAAGGAGGCTAGATTGATTGGAGCCGATTATTTTTAGAAATAACAAATTGGCCGGAGTCACCTATTTCTTGCTTCTTGCACCGGCCAGTTTTTGGGTAGGTCTAGTTTCATTATGAAATCTGCTCAAGCTCGATTCTGGATAATCCAGGCTCCGGGTATAAACGTTCTGGAAGGTTCCGTGGAAGGCCTCGAATGATTTCTGAGCAGGGAACGGAAGCTCGATGAGCCAGAGAGTGAGTGAAGTCAGTTTTGCAGTTTCTGGTGACTTTGATGACTGCACGGTGACAAACTGACTGCTGTCCCGACGGCCACCCTCTCCGTCACCTGATGAGTCTGAGCCATTCTCCTCTGTGTCTGGAAACTCCCAGGGAGGAACCTCAGCGATGAGAGGGGCCCACGCCTCATTCCGACCATGAGGAAGCTGAGATTTGATGAGTTCGTGTGACCGTCACCTGGTACTTTTTGATATCTTCCTCTTGGTTCCAGCACAGGGCTCCGTTTTCTTCCAGCAAGAGCTACGGAGGGACTTTTCCAACCCTTTTCCAGTTTCCGTGTGATTTACAATAAAACAGAAAAGGATCTTCATGACACATGTCAAAGTGTCAGCTCTGCAGATCTGGGTAAAGAGATCCCCGGGAGACCGTGGGGAGGAGGCGGGGTGTCTGTGGTCAGGCGTGGGGGTCAGGGGTGGGCTGCCAGGGGGCAGGGCGAGGAAGACCTCCACTGCCACCTTGTGGTCACCTGGAGCCGCAGAGGGTCAGTGCTGGGGAGCATCTGTCCCCCTGCTTGGGCTGTTCGCTCGAGGTCTTCATCAGTGCAGTCGGCAACACTGTTGTTTTTCTTTCCAGTGCATTTCCCTTTCTTTAGCCCCAGGAAAGGAGAAGCTGTGGGAGGCTAGCAAAATTCTACATTCTGCATGAATATCTCCAGGGAGGAAGAGGTCAGGACCTTAAGATGAAATGTCGGAGAGTCTCGCAAGATTCTCGTTTCATCTTGTCATCGCATCTCTCTACCAGAGCAGAGATTTATGGGGCAAGAGTGAGGCCCGGCGCTGGCACCTGTCATGGCTATCACCTGGCCAACTGGGGCAGTCAGGACAGAAGAAGATTTGTCTAATTATCTCATTCACCGCCCTTGTCGGCCGTCCAGATTAGTTCTCACATCACATCCCGATAGTCTCAACATCATCAGCTGAAAGACTAACAATATTTTTCAGTGAAAAATCATTTTTTTTTCCGAGGCATGTATTATGGAAAGGATTATAATAAATTAGATGCCTAAACCGGCAGAGTGCAAACAGTTTTGACTCAGATCTAAATGTTTGCACTGGCTGTTTAAACATTTAATTTGCTAGAATGGAAGAACGACCGCAGAATAAGCATGTTAATTAAACTTGGGCTTCGGCAACGTGAGTCATCCCACGAACACAGAGCGTGACAGGCCCGGACAGTGTGCGTTGACTTCTCAGTCTCTAAACGAACACTTGGCATCTTTAAATCCCGCAGACGTTAGCGGTTTTTAAATAAACGGTTCTGTCTTTCTGAGGTGACTTTTCGATGGGGCTGTAAGATATTATTGGCGTGGGAAACAGCTCTGTGTTCATTTCCAGGAAAGTTACCACCCATAGATAATTGATTAAGGTGATTACCTGGATAATCTTTGAGACTTTACATTAAAGAATAGAAAAATGTAAGGAATATGAGATCCAAAAAACAAAACCCCCAGAGACCAGTTTATCAAAACAAAGAATCCCCATCATCATCATTATCATCCCCATCCCCATCACCCATCCCCATCACCCATCCCCATCCCCATCCCCATCCCCATCCCCATCCCCATCACCATTATCACCATCACATTTTTGGAACTAGCGGAATCCCCCAACCTAACGGCCCTGTGTGGCGCTGGTTAAGTTACTGGTCTTCTCGAAGCTTCAGACTCCTCATTTGTAAAACGAGGATGTTTTGATTAGTTGGGGAAGACTAGGCTGGTGTAGCAAAGAGGCCCCCAAATATGCTGATTGAAATAATTTAAACAAGGTAGTTCATTTTTTCTCTTGGACGTAACCCAGTTGTCTCAGACCGGCGGGGGTGCTCTTGGTCCCTTCCCTAAAAACCTTCGGTAGCTTCCCACTTACCCACTCCCTGTCCTTCTGCTGCCACCTATGTCTTCGCTATGCTGTCCCCTCTGTCTGGAGTGCCTTTTCGTCTCCACAGGGACATTCGATTCATTCTTCACGGCCCACCTCTAATGCTGCCTCCTTCGTGCAGCCTTATGGTCTCCTCCCCGTACCCCTTGCCATCCCGTCAGAACATCCATTGTTTCTGTCTCTGCCTGCTGGTATCTTCGCCTCTTTTATAATAGCCAGTTCTGTTTGCCTTATAATTAAGTTAGTTATTTATACAAACGGGCTTTCTGTTCCTGAGGCAACTGACAGCATGTTATTTGTCTTTCTCAACTCCTTTCTCCTTCCCGGCCTTGTCCAATCTCCAGCATTGTTCCTTGCCCAGTAAATGCAGTGCGAGCTGAATGAAGTAAAAAGTTATTACAGATAGAAAAACTTAGTGATCAAAATAGCAACCATTTGCTAACTCAAGGGGCCAATTAGGCAATGGGCGACTCGTTGGAAAATTCCAGATGTGGATCAAAACGCTCCCAATTAGATTCACATCCTGTGCTAGATGGAGACTAGCGTACAGAAATGCTCCTTGGGCCCTGCATCCGCGTGGAATAGTGTTCCACTCGTGTTTATTAGAGAGAACTCTCCCTGAGACTGCCATGATCTTTCTCCAAACCTTTGCCATGAGCTTACAAAATGTTTTTAACCCACATATGCGCGTGGATGTTGTATAACATGCTTCAAATCTATCTTTGTTTGTGGAACATCTACCTCCGTTTTACCCCGTGGCCACGTTAGAATCTAAGAATTAATTGCCCGAGGGAGTTTCGTTCCAAATAGGAACGTGGCCCGAGGGACCAGCTCGGAGCTTTGAGCCCTGACGTGGGTTTGCTGTGCGGTTGGGAAAGCTCCCCTCCCCTGCTCAGACCTCTGTCTTCTCATTTGTAAGTGGAACGTCTACAATCTCTCCCTTCGCAGGGCTGTTTGCACAGATGATGGCGGCTCATTAGTAAAGCGCTTTGAAAAGATCCCGCGGAGTCCTTTTGGGTACGGTGGGGAGGCTCACCTCTAGGCTGGTGGAAACGGATATTAAAACCATGCATCTGCTTGCTCCGCTCACTGGGTCCACACGAACAGTCCCCGAGTTGTGTTTATAACACTGCGGTTTGCAGGGTTTCTTTTTTTCGGAAAAAAGAAATTAAATTTGTTTTCTCAGATTTTACAAGCGCAGCCGTCACTTAATCTGCTTGAATGCGTTTCAAATCATAATTCGGGTAACGGCAGAATGGCAGTAAAACTTAAGAAACAGAGCGAGGGTGGGGAAAAGAGAAAGCAGGAGGGAGCGATTCAGACAACTTTTGCCTTTCTGCCTGGCAATTTGCTCTTTATTTTTCCCCCCTTGATGCCCTTCGATCCCCTGGAAGATGTCAACCTTTCTGCTCCTCTTGATTTACGTGAATCTGGCCAGATGGCATTCGTGCTTACACGAGTGGATAAAAGCGGCAGAGGTGGAGGTAGAGCCTGTCGTTTTGTTCAGACTTTGCCAGTTCCTCATGGCTGTCATTTTACAGCTCACCTGTGATCGGAACGAACCGCCGTCAACACGGTGAAGCTGCAGCTGGCTCCGCACGGTGCCCTCGCCTTCCCTTCCCACTCCTAGTTTGCCTTGATTCGTTTATTCCAGCAGGGGTAGGTGCCAGGCCCTGCTCCTGTGCCATCCTAAGTGCAGTGAAGACGCACCTAAGGTCAGGGCCAGTCTCTGCTTATAAGGAACCTGCGGTGCTGTGGCTGTGCTTTAGGTTTGCAGGGGGACAAGGCGTAAGCCTAAGCATTAACGTGTCAGGGTGCAGTTTTAAGGATGGGAGGCGTTTAGGGAAGAACAAAGGACTTTTGGGGTGTCTCAGAAATCACGTCCTGTGGCTTATTTTGTTTGTGCATGAGACAGGACCTGGTTGTGAGGAAGAATTTTGTTGTGTTTGTGTGATGATGAGGGAGGTCTTTGGGATGAGCTCAGCATCCTCTCCCTGGACACACAGATGCACACGCACACACATGTGCACGCACACATGTGTACCCACATGCATGCACACCCACGCACATGCACACGCGCACACACACACGCTTGTCCACACGGAGCAGCTGAGGAATAACAATCACTTTACACTTGTCGTCACCAGGGGCCATTTGGTCACAAGTTGATCAGGTTGCCTTTGGCAAAAAGGAAAGTTTGTCTCACAGTGTGTAGGAGCGGAGATGGCAGTGGGGCTCCCAGGAGGCTGAACTCAGGAACTGAAAAGCCACCAGGAGGCACGTCAGCGACCCTGTGGGGTCTCAGGGTCTCTGCTTCCTTTTGTCACCTTGACTGACTTTTCTCTCTCTGCTGACTGGTTTTCTTAACTCACAACAGCACCAGGCAGAGCTGCCTCTTCCTTGATCTCGAATCTCAGGGCCCTAGTGCCAAATCCCCCAAATGAGTGATTGATTCACCATTCGACGGCCTTTTGGCCAAATTGGTCCAATGAGGTGACCATTTTTAGATTGGCCACCTCTGGTGGCAGGGGGGTAGAGGGTGGAGTGGGGAGCATCTCAGCAGGAAGCTGGGAAGCGGATTCTTGGGAAGAGGACGTACAGAGGGGAGAGAAATGGGCATCTCTGCTACAGCAGTTACCTCTCCCTTGTCCATCAAGTCATTTCACAGATTTTCCAGGTTCTCTGCTTTTACATCTCTCTTCTAACCTCAACCACAGCACTGCCTGTGGGCCCAGGAAAAATGATTTTCCTCCTTAATCAACACCATGGTTGAACTCACGGTCTAACACATAGGGGCTGATCTAAGAAATGTATGTTCTTCTCCTGGAGCCTAAAATTTAGTGGGAAAGGCAGACACAAAAAAAGAAAAAAAAAACTCCCAAGTTAAAAACAGAACCAGTAAACAAAATAATTACACATTGTGTTAATTAAGAGAGGAAATGGAGTGCTGAGTTAGCGGAGAGGGGCCGGGGTGGGAGTATCTCGGAGGCACTGCTTTGGGAGCCGAATTCCTGGTGGAGCCTGAAGGAACCAATCGTGGAGAAGGTGGTGGGAAGGATACGCTAAAAAGTATTTCAAGCGGAGAGAGGACAGCGTACAGTCAAAGATGCAAGTCCCTGAGGAGACACAGGGCTTAATTTGCTCTTAATTCCCGGCGCTCTGCATGTTCCAGCTCTCCTATGCGTTGGATAATTGAGAATTGAAAAGTCTTCTTTCTCAGACTCTATTAAACTCGATTGCAAAAAATTATAGTCGAGCAGATAGACACTGCCTCACTTAATTCAATCAGCATTCAAGATGGCAGAGTCACATTACCATAAAATGATTGCCCATTTGCTTGGAGATATCAAGTGCGGCACTTAGTATTCTTGGGTCTTGAGACCGAAGCGATCTGGGTTGGGCCTGTCTTCGTGACTTACTAGTTGTATGGCTTTGGGCCCGTTACACAGTCGTTCTGTGTATTGTTGGCTCTCTATCCCCCCCATCTCTGCCTTCATCGCTGGCTCACAGAGATTTTGTTTAACGACGATTAGTTTATATTAAATGAAGAAATGTTTAGAAAGCCGCCAGCACAGTGGCTGACACTCACTATACATTAAAAGCAACACGAAATTTGTCCACGCCTCCCATGTCTATAAATCGAATTCAGGCAAATGGTTCCTTTTTAGCACTCCTTAGAGAGTTCAATATATGAAAGGCTAGTGTAGATGCTACATCGGAACAGCATGAGAGTGGATCAGCACACACGAGGCTACTTTTCTTTCTCTTCAAACCGCTCAGTGCAGAGAAAGCAGATGAACACCAGGAATTGAGAGGAATTCCTCACATGGATGGATTGGAAAGAGCCAAGAAAACTACAGTCTAAAACCCACCCAGGGCAGAACCAGAGACACCCCGTACTCAGCTTTAACAAATACCATGAACAGGAAGAAAGTTCTGGGTCAATCGTTACAACTGTTGGAAACTGCATTTAGGCCAGAGGGCTAGTTGCAACTCTCCCTAAACCCTGGACAATTAAGTGCCTGTGAGGGGAGGGCTTGTCAGGTGATTAGAGGGCTTGAGACTAAAATAACCAAGGTGCCTCAAGGAGGTTCCAGATTTAGTAAAAGATACTGAGGAGAAGAAAAGACCTTTTTCCAGGAAGGAAGTCACTAGTTCGTCATTGCCAAAGCACAGTCCTCCTTACTTTATCCGCTGGGGTGGTGTCCTCAGCCCACCTGCCCACCCCAGGCCCCATGCCTGCTGGGACACACCCCTCACCAAGATCCCTTTCGGGGGAAACACCTTTTGGGGAAACCAATCAATACAAATGCAGAAGGAACACTTTTCTGCTACCAACACCAATCACAGTGTGATAAGACAACCAATGAATGTCAGATGTTTGTGGAAAACCAACAGGGGAAAGAGAAATACCAAGATTAACAAAAGGAATGGCTTATTTTGGGGGGGAAAGGGAGGATTTGGGAAATAGAAGTTAAAAACAACAAAACGACTGCGAGGGACGTGCACTCATTGAAACAATAACACAAATAGGCTGCTCTGGAAAGCAAAGACCCAGAGATCAAGGAATAATTCTAGAGAGTTAAAACAATGAAATGGAAATTTTAATAAAAGGGACTGAGCAACAGAATGAGCCAAATTAGCAATCTGGGAGACAAGGCCTAGAAATCTATTGAAATTTAAAGCAAAAATACGTGGAGGTGGAAAATACAGAGAAAAATGAAGAGACAAAGAGGATCAATCCAGGAAGGCCCCAAACACCAAATGAATTCCAGAGTCTGAGAACAGAGACAAAAGAAAGAAGGAAATAAGAGAGGAAATATTTCTGCACGCTAAAGACAAGAATCATCTATTTTAAAGGAGCCGCTGAAAGCCAGTAGAACGAATGTGTTCACGGCAGAAAATCCTGGCAAAATGAACACAATCCTTGGATATAAAAAAATCTGAAAAAGGTTATAGACAGGAAGCTCGTCTGTGAGGATGGACAGTGGTCAGTGTGCCTCTGCCTTTTGCGTTTGCTTTTCCTTTCCCCTTTTCCCAGTAAGAACACCTATTTTTAAAATATATATATATATATATTTTAGGAGAGTCTTTTCTCTCTCAACATCATCCAGAGGGGACAATATGTTACAGGACCACTCCCTGGGCTGCAGGGAGAGGCCCAGGACCCAGACCTGACCCATCAGGGAACCTCATTCCCTGGCTATGGACAGGCAGGGGACCCCAAGAGCCCACTCAGTGTCCTCGCCAGGGTTCTCGGCACGTGTTAATGAGGAAGTCAGACGCTTTCTTTTGGGTCATGTGGCTGGCTACAGGGGTGCTCGCTGTAGCTGTGCATAGTTATCTTTCTTCCATCGAGGAAGCTTATCATAGAATTGCAAAATGAGCCCAACTTACAGAAAGGAACACAAATCAAGTCACAAGACATGGAGAAGGACAGTGATGGCCTGTCTGGGCCACTGGACTCAGCTGTGCTCGAGGCCAGCCCTGCCTCCGCTCTGCCCTGGTATAAGGTGATTAATTCCCTACATTGCCGAAGCGGGTTTGAGCTGGGTTTGTGTCCTATGCACCTGCTGAGGAATGGAGATCAGAGTGGCCTCAGACGTCTCGCGAGCTACACAGATGCTAGAAGAGAAGGCGGAAAAGTCTTCAAAGTTCTGAGAGAAAACGATTTTGAAGCTAGAATTTCATATTCATGCAAACGAGCATTCCAGTGTGAGGACAGGTAATGGCTCAAGGTTTTCCACTCAGAGAACGTCTCCGAAAGGATTCCCCGGGAGTGTGTTACAGCAGAAAGAGAAAATGAATTCAAGAAGCAGGGGGATGGAACATAAAAAATAATATTGTGCAAAGTCATCGGGAAAAGTGAGAATTAATGATGCGTAACACAGAAGTATTTGCAATCGCCTGGAACTACAATTCCGAGGAACTGCAGCTTGGGAGGAGGTGCTGGTCGTGTGCCGAGTGGCAGGTTGTTAGGGAGAAGCTACAGATACTAAATCTAGGCCTTGATAGGAAAATTTAATTGTATGTCAAAATGTAATGGCAACTGCTAGAAAAATGGAAATAAAAATGTGTCATTTCCAGACAAAGAGGAAAAAAAAAACATCCCAATCTGATGAAAGGCAAGTATGGAGAAAAACTAATAAGAAGACACATGAAAAGAGAAACGTAAAACAAGGTGACAGGAAAAAACCCCGGCATAGGAGGGACCACAGCTGTGTGTGAGTAGGTTAAATCCTGCAGGGATGGGCATGCTGTGCAGGCCAGGGTCCATATTGGTTTAGTTCACCGCTGTGTTCTTCAATGAGCTTTTGTTGATTGAGTAAGTGGATAGATTTTCTAAGATCTGATTTTTTAAAATTCTATTTATAAACTAGATTTAACGATCCGCACGTGCCACATATGCACACACTCGGGTTGAAAATAAAGGTATTGGCCAATATTTCCCAGGAAGAGGCCGACAGAGAGGGCAGGTCTGATAAAATTCGTATCAGAAAAAAGAAAAAAAAAATTCAAGGGCAAAGGCATGAAACCGAATCAAGAGCAATATCTGATGTGACCTTCTGGCTAGGAAGGGCAAGCAAATTAAATAAGCTGAAGGGGGAGGTCAGCAAGGTAGGCAGAACGGAGGTTACCCTGCACGAGTTAATAGCTTTGCTATATAGTGGCGATAACCAATTAGAGGATGGAGAGGATCAAACACCCAGTCACAGGAACATATAACCCACAACACGCCAGGAACCCTGATATGATAAACCTCGCCAGAAATGAGCAAGACTGATGGGTACTGAGGACAGAACTATAAAACATTCCCGAGAACATCAGGGAGCAAAATCGAAAAACAAGACAGACCTTGAGCTAACGAGAAACACACTTCCTAAACGAAAGAACTCAGGCCTGTGAAGGTGGCAGTTCTCCCCAAATCAGCCTGCAAATTCCAAATCAAAACCCTGGACTTGGATGAACTTATCCTAAAATTAAGGGGGAGGTGGGGGGGGAGCTAAGATTAAGAAACACTTTAAGAAGGAAAAGAGGAAAGGCTCGCTCTATCAGATGTCAAAATATACTCCCAAAGTTTAATAATGAAAGCGGTGATGTTGGTGCGAAAACTGACAAATTGATCACTAAACCAGAATGCAGGATTCGGGAGCAGAGGGATCAGTTTATGAGACTTTTGTTTTCAGTAAAGATGGCCTTGTAGCTAGTGGGGTATTGAGGAAATGACCGATTCGTGCTGAAAAATAAAGTTCGATTTCAAGCTTACACTATTGCAAAAGTCAATTCGCGATGCCGTGAAAGGCTAACCGTGAACTCCAAATATAAAATTTTGAAAGAAAGTATAGACTGCTTTGTCATGTCAAAACAGAGAAGGTCCTTTTACGGAAGACACAGACGAAAAAAAATCAGAGCCGGAAACATTGATCTGGGTCAGAAAAGCAAAAACAAACAGAACCAAAATTCCTCCATGGGAGAAAATGTTTTCAAGATGCAAAGACACAAAAGATTAATGTACATGACACTTAAGTCATAAATCAGTAGACAGCGCCACAGGAAAACGGACAGGGGATATGCGCTGCAGTTCACAGCAAAATCCAGAAAACGAAAACTAAGAGCCAAAAGGTCACCATGTTTGTGAAAGACACTCAACGCTATTCATAAAAAGGCAGTGAAAATTAAAATAAGAATGGGATGTCCATCTTCACCTGTAGTAAGACTGACAGAAATTTTGAAAAATGGAAGCAGCCAATGATGCACATGGAAGCTTTGGGCTGCAAGTGGCCCCGAGACATGACTCAACCCGCTTTGAGGAGTGAGTGGGTTTGTCTCTGACACAACCCAGCGTCAAGAGGAACAGCAGCTCCAGGCGTGGTAGCTTCAGACAGAGGCTTGGCATGACCCTGGGGACCCAGGTTCCTTTTCTCTCTTTGCTCTGCCACACCTTATCCTAAGGTCGCTCTGTGACAGTGACAGTGGGTTGAGGAGAGTCCAGGACACCACATCCAGTCTTGATAAGGCTCAGAGGACGAAGGACTCTTCTTCCTTTCTTGTGGCCGTTTTAGGAGTGAGGAAACCTTTCCAGAAGTTTCCGTGGGCAGGTTTCCCTTTCTGTTTCATTAGGCTAGAAGCGAGTCCCTTGTGCATCCTGAAACTCATCTCTGCAAAGCGGCGTGGGCGTCTCCTCATCATCGGGGCGTCCACCGCCCCGCCTTCCCTGAGGAGGCTTTTGCTGAGGGAAGAACGCAAGGGGCACAGACTATTGTTATCTTTGGAAATGTAAAGTTGGCACAGCCTTCGAGTCGTCACTCCGAGGTGTGCATGCTACAGAAACACCGGCAGGTTGCACAGGAGGCATTTACAAGGCTACTTATCGCAATGATGCTTATCTTAAAAATTGGATACCCTCTGCATATCCATCAGCAGGGGAATGGCGTTTTCCTACGAAGCAATACGCAGCAGCAGTTTCAAAAAATCTGCAAGGCACAAAGGGAAAAAACCGAGTTCTAAAAAAATGCAGCCTTTCTGTTATCCTCGTGCCTATGAGCTACAACCATTTGCATACAAATGCGCGAGAGAGAGGAATTGGAAGGGCGCAGGCCTCACCGCTAGGAGAGTCAGCAGGTGGAGGGAATAGATCCTTCTATTTTTTTATTTGACTTTTTTTTCTTATTTAACGATGGCGGCTTAGTCAATAAAGACGGGTAAGCATCTCACATAATTAAAAAGTTTGCAGGGTGCTACTCCAGAGCAGGTCGGTGATGCCATCAAGGGCTCCAGCCCTTTCTCTGCTCGGCCATCCTGCAGCATGTCGGCTTGTTCTTAAGTTTATTAGGGGGAGGAGGAGGTAGGTAAGGGCTAAAAAGGGTCAAATATATGATGATGGAAGGAAATAAACCTAACTATGGGTGGTGAACACGCAGATATATATATGTATATGACACACTGTTGAATCATACACTTGAAACGTATTGGATTTTGTTGATCAGTGTCACCCCCAATAATTTTTAATAAAAAAAAAGCTTCTTGCAGGGGTTCCTAAACTCAGCTCACAGTGCCTTTCGCGTTTCAGAATTGTTTTCCCCTTTGCCACCAAGAATGCCTAACGTTTCTGTTTGCGGTAGGTTAGGGCCGAACAATGAGTACTGATGTCCTGACAACTCGGTAGCCGTTTGAAAAAAAAAACACAAAACAACCACACATACGTTGAAAGAAAAAATACTTTCATTCCATTGGTAAATAACTACAATTACTTACAGGTGGATGTGCGCTCCGTGACTTTACCACTGCCCTCAATTCTCACTTCACGCTGCTTTTCGCACAGAACATTTTTTTCCTAAATCACAGCGACTGCCAAAAACCTAGCTTTAGAAAGATTTGATGACATCCAAAGGAGTGTGGTGAAATCCATCCCTGGAACTGTGAACCATCTTGATCGAGTAGTTTGCGTGATGTTCGGCTGTTCGGTGTCACTGTTTTTGAGAGTTTCCCTGGAAATTTACCCCGTGATGCCTTCGTGAGTTCGCTGTGTCCTTCGGGGTGCCTCGGTGCATAGTTTGGGAACTGTGTTTATTGTCTTGTGATTGCAAAATGGTTGGCTCAGCTCCGGGCGTACATCTGTACACAGCAATGTTTGTGGATGCAAGCAGGCGCAGGGTTTCTCATTACCTTCTTTTCTTTTTTAATTTCAAGTTTACTGAGATGTCGTTTCAGACTAGCAAATGCACCTATTTTGAGGGTGTGGTCAGATGAGTTTTGACGAATGTGTCCATCTGTGCTGTCGTCACCACAATCAAGATACAGAACATTTCCTCACCCCATAATGTTCCTTTGAGCCCCTTCCCAGGCAGTCTCCCCACCAGCCCCCCGGAAATCACTGATCTGCTTTTTTAAAAAATTTATCTCTATCTATCTATCTATCTATCTATCTATCTATCTATCTATCTATCATCTATCTATCTATCTATCTATCTATCATCTATCATCTATCATCTATCATCTATCTATCATCTACCTACCTACCTACCTACCTACCTACCTACCTACCTACCTACCATCTATCTATCATCTAATCTATCTATCGTGACTTTGGTTAACAAAATCCAGTCAGTTTCAGGTGTACAATTTAACAGTGAGGCATGTACATATTGTATTGTGTGTTCACCTTCTATTTTCTTTCTGTCACCACATATTTGACTCCTTTTACTCCATCCTCCCCCGGCCCCCTCCCGCCTCCCCTCTGGTAACCACTTGTCTATTGTCCATGTCCATGAGCCTGTGTTTGTCCCGTTCATTTGTTGCTTTTAGGTTTATATCCCACACATAAGTGATATCATGTGGTTTTCAACTTTTTCTGTCGGGCTTATTTCGCTCAGCATGATTATCTCGAGGTCCATTCACGTTGTCGCAAATGGCAGTATTTCCTCTCTTCTTATGGCCGAGTCATGTTCCACTGTATGTATGCACCACGGCTTCTTTAGCCAGTCATCCATCATAGGACACTTCCATGTCCTGGCCACTGTGAATAATGTGTCATGAACATGGGTGTGCAAACATCTTTTTGAATTTGGGTTTTCAAGTCTTTATGGTCAATACCCAGTAGCGGGATTGCTGGATCATATGTAGATCAGTTCTTAGTTTTTTGAGGAGCCTCCATACCGCTTTCCTTAGTGGCTGTACCAATCTGCAGTCCCACCCGCAGTGTGTGAGGGTCCCTTTTCTCCTCATCCCCTCCAACACTTGTCATTACTGTCCTGTTGGTCATAGCCATGCTAACAGGTGTGAGATAACATCTCACTGTGGTTTCGATTTGCATTTCTCTAATAGCCAGCGATGTTGAGCGTCTTTTCGTGTGTGTCGGCCATTTGTATGCTTTTTTTGGGAGAAGTGTCTGTTCAGATCCATTATTTGATTAAATTGTTTTGTTGTTGTTATGAAGTTGTTTAAGTTCTTTGTGTGTTTTGGACATTAGGCCCTTATCGGAGGCATTGATTGCAAATATATTTTCTCATTCGGATGGTTGTCTTCTTACCTAGTTGATGGTTTCTTTTGCTGTGCAGAAGCGTTTTAGTTTAATGTAGTCTCATTTCATTCATTTTTGCTTTTAACTGATCTGCTTTCTATCATTCTAGATTAAATTTACCTTTTCCACAGAAATGAAACATGCATATGGACTCTGGTTCGGCATGATGATTTTGAGATTTATGAATGTTGCGTGGATCAGTACTGTGTGGCTCATCATTTATACTAATGATTAATATTCCATGGTGTGAGCATACCACGATTTGTTTACCCATTTAGCTGCTGATAAACATTTGGGTTGTTTCAAGTTTTGACTATTCTGAGTAAGGCTGCTGTGAACACTCAGAATCAAGTCATGTGTACACGCGTTTTTATTTCTCTTGGACTCCCTTTTTCTCTCTCTGTTCCCTCTGCCTACACCCCCCTCTCTTTTAGAGAAAGTAACATTATTTCCAGAAGCCCCTCACCAGACTTTCACTTATGTATCTTTGGCCACTCCTGGGTCATCCTCAGACCCCCAGTCCAATCACTGGATAGAGAAATGGGGTCACCTTGAGGCAATCACTTCCCACCTTCGGAGCTGGGGGTCTTGTGGAGCAAGTTGCCTCCCCTAATACATGTGGAGTCCTACAAACACAGGGAGAAGGGAGGGATGGCTCTTGGCTATGCAGTCAACCATGTCCTTACTTTATCCCAAAGCCTTTTTACTACAGAGTATAGTCGTAGCATCATTTACAAATTACAGTAAGAGCCTTTTCTCTGACATAAGGCCTGGAAGCAGATCTGTTGCCAGCATATTCATCAGTCCTAGCAATAAGTCAAGAAGAGAAAAACACATTCAAACAACAACAAAAAAACTTGACAGACAGAAGAGACTTGCTCTGGGGAATATGATCAGAGGGCACGTGTGTCAGGTGGAGACACTTTTACCAACTGGCTGCCAGATGCGGGCCTGCTCCGGGCGGAGGCACAGCTGGTCGGCCCGACAGTAAATCAGATGTGGGAGGCAAGCAGCATCTGGCACATGAACTTGGCAGAGCCTGGCAAGGCACGTTAACTCACGTGTGAAGTTATTGTTGTTACGGATGCACATGAATGGAGCTCTGGCACCTGCAGCAGGGTGAGCGGCCTCCTTCCCCTCAGGGCTGCTGCCCCAGAGGGGCTGGGCCCCTGGGCAGGACCCACGTGGCTTTAGCTCCCAGGAGCTTCTCCTCTTTCTCACTTCTCCTTCCCGTTGTCTTCTTTTTCTTGAGTTTCCCTTCCTTCCTTGCTGAGCTTCTCAAGTGCAGGAGTCACATCTTATCTATAGTAGGTCGTGACTTAAGGTGGTTGTTGATATGTTCTTAGAAACGGCCATTAGTTTAAGTGAAAAACATACAAGGAAACCAATTTTACGGTAGGCTAACCATCACAAACTTCTGAATGAAGACCCCAAACACTTTTAATACTAAATGCTGAAAAAAACGGGAGCTATTTACATATTTAAGAACGATGAATAAAAACTTAAGAGATCATTATTTTCGAGCCTGCTTATTCCAGTTCAGGGTCAAGGGTGGCCGGAGCCCGTCCTGGAGGGCCAGGGCACAAGGCGGGCCCCCACCCTGGTCAGAACACTCTTCCGTGACAGAGCCACTCACACTTACCACACGCACTCAGACTGGGGCAATGTAGACATGCCTGTTCACCTCATGTGCACATCTTTGGGACATGGGAGGAAACCAGAGTCCCGGAGAAAACCCACGTGGACGTGGAGAGAATGTGCAGACTCCACACAGACAGTGGCCCTGGCTGGACATCAGTTTTTTTAATTTTCTCATCAATGTTATAAAAAAATGTCATTCAAGGACCTGCTGTACTTTGTTCTCCATCTCTGCTCCCAGCATCCTGCTCTGAAAGACACAGGTGCTCAGCAAGTCGTGAAATTGTCCTCGACACTGGTAAGGACAAGAGGGAAGTATTGTGACAGTGATGTCTCCACCTTCTACTCTCTATACCTATTTGCAGGTATCTCTTGATTGGTGACATCTAGGAAGGATCCCGGGAAATATATCTTTGGTTCACATTTCAGTGTGTAAGCCTTGACCTAAACCATCCTGGTAGCCCCAATCCTCCATTATCTGCTCCTAAGAGGCATAAGCTGAGTTGGAAGGCACTCTGGGTGAGTATTTTGCAGATAAGTTGAAGGACTCACTTGCTCAAGGCCATATTACTAGTTGGTAGCAGAAGAGAACAGTTGTTTATAACCGACTTTATTCCTGCAAGAGTTTGAGACAGTTTTTAAAGGTCACTACAGTATAAGACAGCACAATTACAAGTAAGAACAAAAGAAAAGAAGCAAATACCTTAGGAAGCTGAGAGTGAGGTCAAAACACAGTCGTATCCCAAAAGACCACCGCAAGGGGCCAGCCACAAACGTGCCTCTGACTGTCTACACATCTATGCGTCAAAACAGAAGAGAAGCCTGGTCACACACAGCATCCACGATGAGCATGAAAGAAAAGCAGACCTGTAGCCCCAAGAAGTCCAGTCGGTGCTGGTGTCAGAATGTGACAGGCATCGCCCATAAAGAGCTCTGTGTGCTGTAGTGAGGGTCCCAACGACCTTCCAGTGGTGCAGAGGAAAAGCATCCCTTCGTGCTGGGCTGGTGGCCAAAGGTGACACAGTGAAACTCGTCCTGAAAAAACAACAACAACAGCACACATTATTGTGGGCATATGGAGGAACAGAACCAAATCCAGGTCACAGTAGAAGAAAAACACTCGCCAGATTAAGATGTGAAGAATTTATCGCCGAATTCCGTGACATCAGGAGTTCAGCAGTAATTACTGGTCTTAATTAGCACCCGAGGCACTGAAGACCCTCAGGTGTGTTCACAATCATCTAAGAGAAAAATTTTCCAAAATTCCTATCTGGGCTCATATTAATTTAGCACTTCATTAGTCACTGTCATCTGTTCTGGCTGTTATTTCACGTATTTGTTCTATCCCCTTCAATTAGATCATCGTTTCTTTGAGGCCGAGTCCCTGTATGGGGGAAAGTATCATTTTACTTAAGAAAAAGAAATGTGAATCCTCTAAGACGGACAAGGGAGGGGAAATTCTCTCCATGAGGAGGGGTGGCTGGACTTTTCGGCTGATTCTTCTGAGTTCTGGGCAAATTCATAGCGCTTCTGCCACAGAAGTGGGAGGGGTACTGCTTTCTACATTTATACGGTCCCTTTATGCCAGTCCCGTAATATCCCATGGCACATTTGAGACTAATTTAGACTATTAAATAAGACTTTATAAAAGGCTTGGGGCTAATAAGAGGAAAATAATTACAGCCAGCAACCTGAAACCCGAGAATCTAATTTACAGCCATTACCAGCACCAACACGTACTGACAGCATAATAGAGAGGTCAGGAGCCAAGATTCCGGAGTCAAACTACTGGGTTCACATCCCAGGCCTGCTATTCATAACTGTTTGACCTTGGGCAGGTTACTTCACCTCTCTGGGACTCATTTTCCTCCAAAACGGCACTTATCTCACAGCGGTGTCATGAGGATCAAACAAACACTACTGACCGTGCCTGAACACAGTAAATATGGATAGGCTATTAATATCACCACTGGGCACTATTTATAAGCCAGACATTTCATACAGAGATTACATATGAGATAAATCCAATCTTCATACAATGTGCTAATTCAGTGGTTCTCAAATTTCGTGGTCCCAGGACCTCTTCACCCTCTAATTATTGAGAACCCCAAAGAACATTTTTTAATGTGGGTTCTACCTGCCTCAATTGACCATATAAAAAATTAAAACAGAAAATTTTAAAATATTAATTGATAAATACCAAAAATTAAAATTAATATGTATTAATGCAATAGTATAATTATGAACATAACTATATTTTAAAAACAAAAAAATTATGACAAAAGGCCATTGTTTTGCATTTTTGCAATTTCTTTTACGTCTGGCTTAACAGAAGATAATTGGATTCTCATAATTGCTCCCATTCTACACTGCTGCAATGTATTATTTTGGCTGAAGTATGTGAGGGTAACCCGGCACAGATATGTCATTTGGAAAGAAAACAATATTTTACCAGCCCTTTTCACACAACTGGGGTCCTCTTTGGTACGCTACTGAAACTCTCCACGTGGGAGTTTCTTGACGGCTAGCTGCAACATGGAATCTGAATCCATGCTAATGACCTTGAGCACTTGGAAAACACTGATTCACCGAGTCACGCAGGTCATCCAAACTTTGAAACACTCGCATTTTTCCATGTCACTACCAATTGCATTAAAAAGTCTTTAAGTGTTAGAAAGCTGTCAAGCTCCCGGGTTTTCCAAAATTCTAACTTTAGCCTGAACGTGTAAATTTTCTCATTGAAACAGACACTGTCAATTATTTCCCTCCAAGGGGAATAACCACAGTTTGTTTGAATACCCAAGTCGGAATAACCATAGTTTGTTTGCCTGTCATTCTTTCAAGTTAAAACAGTATTCCACAAAAAAGTGGCCAGTTCAGCCTGCAACTCAGTCCCACTGATTTTCCTAGAGATAGTTGTTGTATTTCTTTTTGCAGCAAAAGTGTTCTATGAGGACTTCCTATTGTCCCATAGAACATTAAAAAGGCACACAGTCAATGGTCAAGGTTTAATGAAAGTAATAATTGTGACCACTTCATCAAGGTCATTCCCGAGGATAGTTATTTTTTGCAGTGATGGCTTCTTTGGTGTCCCATCTTGATTCTCGCTACCATACCAGTATGAGCACTCACCATTTTGTTTGCATCATCCAAGCCAATGGCAACACAATGAAAAAGGCAAATAACATCTTAATATTCTTAGAAAAACAGTTTTTGTCTTGTGGACCTTCTGAAAGATTCTCGGGGACCCCCAGAGACCCGATGACAGTCCTTTGAGAACCACATCTAGATGAGCCCTGTACCTTCTTACAACCATCTTGAGTCCATCCAGGCAAAAGCCGGTCTCCTCTCTGCTCTACCCAAAACTATAATCTGAATTTTCCTTTTTGGTCTCTTCCCTAGATGTTTGGTGCTCAAAAGGGAAAGATCCTTCGAAATGAAAAGAATCCATGTCTACTCTCAGGGTCCTGGTCATCCTCGATGGGGGCAAACATCATCAAGAGGTGTTGGGACAAGGGCTCATCCTGTGTCGCCAGAGCTTAGAGCCCCCACAGGCCCTGGGCTGCTCAGGCTCATTGTAGCATAATCGCTGCCTGGTGATTAGGTAGTTGCCTCTCCCCCATGTGCCCTCTGCATCGGCTGCCTGTGAGTGAGGTTGTTGACCCAGAGATGGTTCCCGGAGGAGAGCTAGGCTGCCAGGGGCATTATCCACGTCTCTCAGACTCTCATAGGCTCGTCTCCAACCAGGGAAGCAATATGTCCCTGTCTTTAGGTCTGTGATCATGGGCACCACTCATATGCTGATCTTTATCCTGCCCAGGGCAGTGCTCAGTGGAGTCAGGAGAGAGGATAAGGGCAAAGTGGCACTGTGATAAGATTATGGGATAAAGATCTATGGGAGCCCTGGGCATGCTGATAAATGGCGTGATTCTTCAAAGTCGTATTCTTTTGTTGTAGTGGAAAAATAGGAAAATAACGAACACCTGTGTGCCCCACCAAGCAGAACTGACAAATGTTAATGTTTTCTCTGATTCATTGCAGATCTATTTAAATAAAAGAAATAAAGCAATACAAGCAAGATTTAAGTCCCCTAAGTCTACCTCCTTTAAATATTCATTTCACATTTATTTTGAAGGATGGCGGTGGGGAAAGGGCAGAGGAGGAGAATCGCCCTCTCTCCTGCTCCCAGCCTCTCAGCTCTCTCCAAACTCACCTGCCCCATTCGGCAAACAAAACACGACACAGTTAACGGGCAGATGCTCCTTAGATGACAGTTTAGCAACGACCTCCTCTACCCCACCCCAGGTCCCCCCAGCCTAATATACCTAATATACACCTGCAGGACTCTTTCCGAGAGCAGTTCTGGGAACTCTAATTTTTTAAATCTAGTTGCATTCATGGGGATTTTGATGTTTTTAAAATTATCTGGTTGTTTGTGTCCTGCCCAGGCCCGTTCGCTCCTTCTTATCTGGCTGGAGTGGCCACTCGGGGGACTTGGTCAAGCAAATTGGCAGTTGCCTGTGTCCACAGGAGTGAGAGAGCCCAAACGACCCAGGCTTGCTTGTCCTCCTCCCCCCACATGCCCACAGCTAGAGTAAATCAGGTTGCCTGACAACGTTGTGTGTGTGTGTGTGTGTGTGTGTGTGTGTGTTTTAGCTGCATCCAACTCTAATGCCTTCAGCCTAGAAATTTCCGTTACCTCGCTCGGCTCATGGCAAGAGCAACGAGCTTCTCTGATTCATGGAGCCGAAGAGCAGAAATGAATCCCGGCGCCTTTGTATTCTAGAACATGGGTCTGGGATGAGTGAGTGCGGGAGGCCGGCCAAAACACAGCCCCAGCGACTCCAGTCTTAAATGATTTTAAATGAACTTAAGTCTGGAGACTTATGTGGAATAAATGTCTCCATTTAATAAGCATTAAAGAGAGGGGCGAGGAGGTGGGGTGAAGGAAAGGCCTGGGAAAACACCTGCTTCTGACGATCTTTTACTCTCAGTTCCCCTCTTGGAAAGATGGGGCCGCTGATCGTGACCTGCTCTCAGAGGACTGTCCCCGGGAGCAGTATATTTTAGAGAGTAGCTTGGAAAATACAACAAATCCAAGGCCGTTTTCACAGAGACAAGGCTTGGGCGTTAGACCATAAAAGGAGAGAATGACAGATCCCATCTGCAAGATCAGCTGAGCACCGGACTGGGAAAGCAGGAATTATTCTGGTTCTTCTTGGAAAGCTGGGAAAAATTTAGGAGCTCTTACAAGCCAACGGGAACACACGCTCGTGTGCTAAAGTCCCTGTCGTTTGAAGATCAGGTAGAGCAGGACAGGATCCCGAGAGTATCTGGGGAGTGAAAGAAAAGGCAGCTGGAAATCTGCATAAAGTCACCAACGAATAGGCCCGGGAGGAAACAAAGTGGCTGTCGGATCTGACCCCCAGGCCAGACCCCCTTACCTCCTCACTCTGTCAACTGACGGTCCCGCCTTTGCTTGCAAGTCACTGGTGACAGGGAATTACCGCCTCTCAGGGTGGCCTAGCTCAGTTTTGAGTACCTTGCTTCATTATCCGGTCTCTCCCATGGTATGTTATTGCACCGAGTCCCACCATCTCCTCACCCTTCCTGTTCAGGTTGGTCGGCACCCCTGACAAGTGCATCACCCAGAGGGAGCCTAATACCTGTGAGCAGCAGGGAACTGCTGTCAGTGGGCTTCTCCTTGCCCTACCCCCACCCATGTGCACCTCTCACCTGGGTGCTGTGATAGCAGAGGGAGGAAGGGAGGGGAGGACAAAGGCAGGGCACGAGGTGTCGATGCCTCCATCGATGATGCCTTTGGCTCCAGGCCTCACACTCACCACGTTACCTTCGCTCCCCTCAGGGGTGTTACACCTGCTCTTTGCGACAAGCGTAGCATTCGACTTTCTGGGGACACCGGTGGAAGGTCATAGTCTCCAGCTGAAATAGTCCAGGGTAAAATCTGTTCCAGAGTCACAGCAGGCCAGAAGGCACGTCTTGGCTCAGCGCCAACTCAGCCACACCTGGGAACAGTGGTTCTCCAAGGGTGGTCCTTGGACCAGCAGCTTTGGCACCACCTGATGCAAATGACAGGCCCTCACCCCAAACCTCTTGTATCAGAAACTTCTGGGCTGTGGCCCAGCACCCCGTGTTTAATGAGGCCTCCAGGTGAGTCTGATGTAAGAACCACAGCTGGATGCTGTTGGTTCCCCACCTCTCCCCTGCACCCATGAAGCCCATGCACCTTCCTGTGTGCATGGGTCCTGGCTGCTGAAGGCCCATGAAGGCTCCTTGCTCTGCAGAATGTCCCTCAGCCTAGCAGGAGGCCTATTGCCATGGGAAGAAATGCCATGATACCCTCTCCCCTAATCCAGAGGCCAGTGACTGATATGGGGGATAAAAGGCGGGCTCCTTGCCTCGAGAGAGGACCCATTTGTGCTACCGAGCTCAGGGGGTTCAGCCTGAAACCGAGACTGCCGTCTTGCTGAGCTTCCTTCCCCCACCCTCTCCTGCTGGCCTCTCTCCCCTTCTCCTGAGAGCACACCCTCAGCATGTAATTTCCAGAATCATCCCCATCTCAGGATGTGCTTCTCAGGAACTTAGCAATCACCCCCAAGTTAAGGGAGGAACTGCAGGATTTATAAAGATACTTGAGAGTCCCCCATGAGTACTTGAGACTATCTAGCTAATTAGGTAGAAATGTGATTTTTTTTTACTAGCGTTTGGTTGTGGACAAGGCCTGGGAGATGCCCCGCCACCAGTATGGGGAGGAGCACTGGGCAGAGTGGTGACACTGGGTTTCTCCAGCACAGGATGCTGGGCCAGCCCTTGGCTGATGAGCAGAATGAATCACGCCGAGGTTAAGTGATGGCTGGAAGTCAGTTGCTGAATAAAATTGAGATTCCACCCCCACCCACCGGCCCACCACCTTTAATTTCCCTCTTCTTTCTCTGATGATTTAATGACATTCATTAGAGGCACATCTTCGCCCCTCGACAGTGGCTGTCCTCGAATCATTAGAAAGAAAATTCGGCAAACTAGACAAAGTCTCAATCCGATAAGAGACGAGTATCTAAGAGTTGGCGTAGAAAACGGGTTGATGCTTTCCTGAACTTAACGGTTGGCTGTGTTTGCCTCAACAAAGTGGACACTTGACAGATATTTGGATGATCTGGGCGATGTGGCTTCAGATGCCAAAATGGACTAGACCGCGTCAAATCTCTAGACACGTGGCGACACAGACTTCTGAGCATCTCTTGGGTTGGGTGTTTACAGAAGGCACTGAGACTGGAAGAGGGGGAGGGCTGCACCTTCAGCAGGTCAGGGGTCAGGGCTGATGCTGCTTCTGCATCCTCCAAGCTCTCCTGGACCATTGGGGTGGCCTCGATGCTGGACCTACTGGTCACGTCGGATTCGGAGGCATGTTTCACACGGGCCCCTCTGTGGGGAGATAGGCTGACTTGCAGAAGCGGTGTCTCTTGGCTAGGATGTGTGACCATGACCTTTCGTGCTTGGCTCAGTGAATCACTCCATTCAGCAAGTGCTTTTATTGCATCCTTATTATGTAGCGGCCAGTGTACCCAGGCGCTAGGGACAGAGAGATGAAGGGTGCAGACTGTCCTTGATTTCATGGGCCCGGATAGGAGATGGATAAGTGGAACAACGACTACTCGTGGTTTGGTCAATGCCACGGGGGCTAGGAGAGGGGGTGAAGTGTTTCTTCAAGAGTCTTGAAGGGTAAGAAGAAAGGGCCGGAGAAGGGAAAGGGTGGGGTGAGGGGAGAGGGAGAGGAGGAAGGGTCAGGATGGAGAGGTGAAGCCCAGGTAGATCTGTCTGGCTGAAGTGATGTGTGTGCATGTGTGTGTGGTGTGGGGCTGTGGGAAGAAAGGGCAGCAGCGAGACTGAGGCTGGGAGGGAGGCAGGGGCCAGCATAAAGGGTCTGGGGTGCCACAGGCGCACTGCGGACTTTATCCAATGGCGATGGGAAGTCATGAGGTCATTATTAATCAGAAGAGTGACAAGATCAGGTGTTCAGAAAAGGTGTTTAGGGCAGTAGTGTGGAGGATGGCATGGCAGGTGACAAGTAGTGACTCCAGGGAGAGCAGATAGGAGGTTTTGGCTGGGACCCAGGAAGGAAGCGATGAGCATTTGAGCGAGTTCGTTTGCTTTATTCCGAAGGGTCAGGCAGATCTCGAATTTAATCCCAGGTCCTCCTCCTAATATCAACTGGGCGGCCTCTGGCAAGTTACCTCTCCAGGTTTCCTCTCCCCAGATGTATGGTGGTTTCATGAGCACTTGTCAGGCGAGGTTGTGAGCATCAACTGTAAACGCTTGGCACGGTGTCGGGAATGCAGTAATCACTAACAAGTGACGTCCTGCTTCTTATCCTTGTGCAGCCATCCTGATCGGGACGGTCCCCCTAGAAACAGGCACTGAAAAGACACGGGTGCCAGTGCACCCAGGAAGCGCAGTGACCGAGTGAGGAAAGTGAGATGGGGACCAGGGAAAGCGGGTGAAGGATGCTACTGAGCGGGTCGCCTCTGGGGACCACTGGGGCTCGGATCCACGTGGGACCCTCAGGGGAACTGTTTAGAACACAGCTCCAAATCCCCCTGTGGGATGGCAAAATGAGGGTATTTGTCCAGGAATACCTGTCCTTCATTGTCTGAGGGTAGGCTCTGCGGGTCTGAAATTCCCCAGACTTCCAGACTGCTCTGTGTGCAGGCCCAACAAGGTTCTGCAGCCTCCACGTTGGGGTTCCCCAGGTCCTCAGCGTTCCCGAGGCAGCAGAGACAGATGCCCGAGGTGGAGTCTGTCGTGGAAGTGTCCACCGATGCCGAGGGCCCTCCTGGGCTGGCCAATGAGATTCCTCTAATTCTGCAGCGAGCGAGGCGAGTTTCCCGTGGGCCTGTTGGGATTCCTCACCTGAGTTTTGCGGAGGCCGAGCCCGTGGGCTGATAACTGGGGGAGGTCCTCTCTCTGGCTGCGAGAGCACGTTCGCCCTGGCGCTTGGAGTGATGCCTCTTACAGCAGGCTGTGGTCCCTTTCTCCCCACTGCTCACTTATTAGGTGGCTCTGAACTCGTGGGTGGCCTCCCTCGCCGACGATTTCCCTCCGAAGAAAGGGAAGGATGAAAACGCTCTCTTGAGTTCGTGCAGAGCTGTTGAGAATGAAATGGCATTTTCGAAGCTCTTCTGGGTTGTCGCGCAGCACAGCGCCCCGTCGAGTCTCGTGTTACCTTGCATCCGTGTTTTCTTTCAAAGCTGACAGCATCCCAATGATCTTACTGTTACTGAATTCAGCGCTAAAGCGAATACGCCTGTTTACTAAAATGGAATTTTCAGGTGATACAAGCTTATATTTGCCAAGCGAGGAAGCCAGCTAGTTGGCTAATTATGGCCCGGAACGCCTCCTGATTGTATATATTTTTTTCTTTCCGCGCGCCTGTATATCTGGATTGGGAGACGCGCATCCTGTTTTTGCTTTATTTCGGAATGCATTTCTCAGTAGATGTTAAAACCACTTACATTTTAATTTTCTGAAGTGGTTTCTTTGATGGATATTTTATTATAGGAAGCACAGGACATCCAAGTCAATGGGGCCAGACAGAAAACTGTGAAACAGGTAAAGTCAGGCTTTAGCTTCCTCTTTCAAGGTGACCTCCCACTTCCCCGAGGGCCTTCCTGTGTCCCAGCCAAGGCGCCCAAGGATTGTTGGCCTCCATCTCCATCTTCAAAAGGGCTATGTGTGGGCTGCACCAACAGTGGGTGGCGGCTGGTTAAAGCAGAGGTTGGCTCCAAAGGAAGACAGGAAAGAGGAAGATAGGACGTATGGGGGAGTAGTACAGGCCAGGCATGGTCCTATGCATTCGGCCTTGACGGTATCTCATTTAATTTAATGAAGAAATATATTTCTTTTTATTTTTTTTAATTTTCAATTACAGTTGACATTTAATATTATTTTATATGAGTTATAGGGGTACAGCATAGTGGTCAGACATTTATATAACTTATGAAGCGATCCCTCCTATTAGTCTAGAGCCCACTTGGCACTATACATGGTGATTACAATATTATTGACTCTATTCCCTGTGCTGTACTTTCCATCCCTGTGGCTATTTGGTCACTACCGGTCTGTACTTCCTCATCCCTTCACTCCCCTCCCATCCAGCAATCGTCAGTTTGTTCTCTGTATCCACGAGTCTGTTTCGGTTTTGTTTCTTTGTTTATTTTGTTCTTTAGATTGCCCATATAGGTGACATCATGTGGTATTTACCTAAGAAATGGGTTTTCTTCAAAATGTACTTGAGGGTAAACGTTTCTGGAGGAAAGCAGAAAGCCTTTTTCATTTAGCTCCTGGTTCTCTGAGAGTTCCTGCTGCTGACCCTCAGACAAGCTCTCCGCACTCCTTTTTCCTGTCGAAACAAACAGTTCTAAGAACTAAATTGTGTGTGTTGTTTTTTTTTTTAAGTTCCAAGGAAAAATAATGGTCGTTTCTCTAAGGAAAAAATATACCGGCGAAGTCATAGAAGTTTTGAAAAATGTTGGAGTAATGAAAGTTTGCACGGTATGAAATAAAATAATGACAGTGACACTATATTCCTTTTGAAGGACAAAAGTAGGCAAACATCTTCGGAGATTAGACACGTTTAGATCGCACCAGGGGATTATCATTCTGCTGTTACGCGGTTGATGAGACGTCTCCAGAACAGAGCTTTAGATGTCAGCATAGGAGGTCTGCTCCCTTGGGGCGGGTCATCACGGCTCTGGAGCTGTCTGAGAAGCTGGCCACATCCAGCGCTCTCTTTCGGAACTTGAGGTCTGGGCAGTCTCAGCTTGACGGGGGGCACATTCAGCTCAGTTGCCTGTAGAAACTACAGAACTTTGCGCAGGCTGTAGGTGGCAAAGCACTTGTGTGTGCCCACCCTGCCGTTCAGCTTGGAGCCACCTCTGGCTTCCATTATGACTTCAACAGGCAGCTTTGAAGGCTCCTCTATTATTCCAGAGCCGCACACTCTGTAATGAGTAATAAAGGATCACAGGCACTTCAGATGTAAAGAGCTAAACAATAATCAAGCAGGAAAGGCAACTCGTTGAGACTTTTTCATATAACACTTTAAGTTAAAAAAAAAAAAACCCAGAAAACTTTAGTTGCTTTATTTTCTTGCCTTGATTAATTTTATCCTGGCCATTTACTAGCTGTGTGTCTTTGGTCATTTTACCTGACCCCACTGTGCCCTGATTTTTTTTTTTTTCAATCTATGAAATGGAGATAATAGTAGTTCTCATCTCATGGGGATAATTTGGGGATTAAATGAGATAATTCATACAGAGTGCTTATAGTAGTAGCTCTGCTTATATAAAAGCGTGTTCGGTAAAGGTTAGCGCTCATTATTATCATTTTAATTTCAAATGAAATGAATGCATAGTCTTCTTAAAAACCTTCCATTACATACATTTTCAAACACAAACACACAGATCGGTGTAATTAACCCTCCTCCCTCCCCACACACTTGCCTGTGCCAGCATGGACAATGATTGATATTTTATCAATCTTATTTCATATGGTCTCCCTGTAGTTTCTCACATTTTAAAGCAAATTCCAAGCATCAAGTCATTTTCTCTCATATATTTGAGTTTCTTTTTGATATTAAAATCCCTAATAGGCTAAGAGTTCCTCGGGGCTATGTCTTCTTGACCTTGAACCCCAGCTCTTAAAGGAGTTACTGACTGAAGTTAGTAAAAATCTCTACCAATGCTTGTTTAATTAGTGAATGAACAGCCTAAGCAGCTTTCCTTGACTTTATGGTGGATGCTCCATAAATATTTGTTGAGTGAATACATGAGAATAGGGATTTTATAGAGTCCCTAATATTTATGGAGATGCACGTGTTTTACAAAATTAAACAACAAATATTTTCAATGCTTTGATGAGACTTTCCAATACTGGAATCCCACAGGTTTAATGTTGCCGTGAACATTAATAATGCCCAAATAATTAGCCCTTGAAAGGTTTGATTCTGGTATTCAAATTATATGTGAATGTCTGTGACCGTAGGCGACTTCATGCAAAGCAATTAGATTCTTCAAACACATGACAAATCCTTTATTACTGTGCTTATTAAGTGACACGGTTTACAGAAAACCAAATATAATTAAATAACATTGAATTCGAAATCTACCACAGACTCAAGATACACAAGTTATACTTGGCAAGGCAAAACTTCTCAAACACTAGGTTGTTTCAGGTGAAAGATAAATTTCCATTAAGTAATTCCAACATGGTTCTTTTTTTCTTTTTTTTTTTTTTTGTCTTACAGACATTTCCTTTGGCAAGAACTTCCACTTTAGCTTTTATTATATAAAAATATAACAAAATTTCATTATATACAAACATTACATTACACAATGTACAGGTTAAAAACACTAAGAAAATGGCAAGCTGCAAGTGAAATGAAAGTCAATAGCATGATAAGAAAAATTAAATACGGCACACATTTCATAAAAATTACATGAACTACGTTTTTTTGTTTGCAAATACCAAACAGTACCAATGCGATTGGAAATAGCTTCCAACAACTTCTTTTTAAGGCACATCTTGCATATTTATATATACAACACTGAAACCAGCCAATAACTTAGGGACTTCTCAGAGTGACCTGTATATGTGTGAAGACATGCAGTGTGGGATTACACATTTTCATTGGCTTCCTTCTTTGGGGACAGGTACCTGCCAGGGGAGGACTGATAGAGGGGTACCCCAATCTCCTGCAAGTCTGGGAGCCTCCCTGGACGAGGAGGGGAGAGCAGAGTGACTGTCCTGTCATAGTCCCTGTGCAGCACTTTCTCATAGACGCTCTGAAGCCCCACAGTCTTGGGCAGCTGGGCCTGGTAGTAATTGTCCCTGCGCAGAGGATCCCGAGGCAGTGACGTGCTCTTACAGAAGGTTGACATCTGGGCTGGTGGGTGAGGCGAGGGATGGGTGTTGGGCCCTCCACACGAGGGACTCCAGCAGCGGTCAGAGTGGCCCAGGATCTTACACTCAGCGGTGCAGGCCCACAGCCCTAACATAAAGAGAGAGGGAGAGAGCACAAGGACTGTCACTGAGATTACTGCACATTTCCGCCTCCATCTTCAGAATGTCAGACAGGGTCAGGGGGGCTGAGAAGCAAAAAGCCTGTATGAAGAGGAACACCAGTGACTCAAGATTTGAAAGGGAGGCTGCTTCCTGTAAGGTCACCTCACTCCAAGGCGGCTCAAAAAATAAAATAAAACATGATAAGCAGAATTCCCCAACTCGGATCACCCTGTCTCCTCCTACCAGGGTAGGGCTGTGCTTAAGGCAAGTGATGGAGCGGCCTCCACGAGGCGTTTTGAAATGCACCGAATGCACCGCGAGGCCTGCGGGGGTCAGGAACTCTAGGACTGAAAAAAAGTGGGGAAGAGGATGGATGGGGGGCCTGGGGACGGGGATGGAGAGGGGCGACGCGGTGGCCAAAGGGGAGGGAAAGGAGGCACGCTGCCCTTGGCAGGAAGGGAGAGTCCTCACCACTCTGCATGTGGTTGATGAGGTCCTTTTTCAGAGCGTCCCCGCTGATGTCGGAATCGCTGTCGTTGAAATCGCTGTCCCCTTTGCCGCTGTCTTTGCCACTGAACTTCTCTGCTTCTCGGCCCGAGATGGTGTTGAACGAGTGTCCTTTCCAGACGGCCACAGGGGGCGCCGGCTCCTTCCCGAAGCCCGGGGAGGCACCGTAGGGCTGCAGCAGGGAATTGAAAGGGTTGGGGAGGGGGTTAGGGGGAGAGGGACGAGGAGAAGGGAGGGGCAAGGGACAAACAAGAAAGAAAAATACAGGTGCGACAGGTTAGGCATCTCCCGCGCACGCCCACCCAGACCCCTCCAGGCTTCCCCCAGCCTGTCCGCGGGGCACCAAGGGGTGCCCAGCCGAAGGAAGGCCTCACCTCGGCGTGCGCGCCGCGGAGCCGTTGCTGCCCCTCCAAGGGACAGGTGCTTTCCCTGGTGGCACCGCCGCCCTCCGAGCCCGGCGCTTCGGCCGCCGCGACCGCGACCGCGGGCGGGGGCGCGTCGGCCGCGGGGCCGCCGAAGGGCGCTTGGCCAGGAAAGGTGAGCACGTCGAACATGTTGGGCCGGGGCCCCGACCCCCGGGGGGCCTCCTCCGGGGAGCCGGGGGCCGAGGCGCCGCCGCCCGCCGCCCCGGGCCGCTCTTCCCGGCGGGGCCCCCCTTTGCGCACCTCCTTCTTGCGGCGATGGCAGGTGGTGGCGATGGCGATGATGGCGGCCAGCAGCAGGGTGCAGCTCCCGGCCAGCACGATGATGACGATCAGGGGCGTGTCCCACTGCAGCGCCGGCCCCGACGCCGCGGCCGCCGCGGCCGAGAGCCGCGAGCCCGGCGGGCGAGCGCGCTCTGCGCCCCCGGCCCCCGCGGGGGCCCCCGGCGCGCGCGCGCCACCCGCGGTCACCACGAAGCTGACGGTGGCGCTGGTGGAGAGCGGGGGCCGGCCGCCGTCCGAGATGACCAGCAGCGCCCGGAACGCGCGGCCCGGCGGCTCCTGCGACAGGTCGCCGGTGAGCACGACCTCCCCGGAGCGGCGGCCGATGGCGAAGGCCTCGCGCGGCTCCTGCTGCAGGAGGTCGAAGGCCAGCTCCCCGTTGGCGCCGTCGTCCGCGTCCCGCGCCTGCACGCGCGCCACGGCCGTGTCCCTCGGCGTGCGCCCGGGGACCGCCACCTCCAGGGAGCCGTTGGCGGGCGCCGGGTGCACCAGCACCGGCGCGTGGTCGTTCTGGTCCAGCACGCGCACCTGCACCAGGGCGCTGCTGGAGAGCTGCGGGGAGCCCCCGTCGCTCGCCTGGACGCGCACGTCCAGCTGGCGCAGCGTCTCGTAGTCGAAGCTGCGCAGCGCGTAGATGGCCCCGGTGGCCGGGTCCACCGACACGTAGGTGGACACGGCGCCGCCGGCGCGGCCCACCTCGGCCTCCAGCAGCCGGTAGGTGACCTGGCCGTTGCGGCCCAGGTCCGGGTCGCGGGCGGCCACCGTGGCCAGGTAGGCGCCGGGCGGGTTGTTCTCACGCACCGACACCTCGTAGACCGGCCGCGAGAAGAGGGGCGCGTTGTCGTTCTCGTCGCCCACGCGCACCGTGTAGGGGCGCACGGTGCGGAGCGGGGGCGCGCCGCGGTCCTCCGCCACCAGCGTCAGGTTGTACTCGGCGATGCGCTCGCGGTCCAGGGACGCGGCGGTCACCACCAGGTAGCTGCCCGCGTAGGCCGGCTGCAGCCGGAAGTGCTCGTGCCCGTAGAGGGCGCAGCGCACCTGCCCGTTGGCGCCCGAGTCCCTGTCCGAGGTGCTGACCAGCGCCACCAGGCTCTCCCGCGCCGCCCCCTCCGGCACCAGCGAGACGGCCCCGGCCTCCGGCGTGGGCGAGGTCGCGTCCGCGCCCCCGAGGGCCACGGCGGCGGCGGCGGCGGCGGCGAAGGGCGACGCGGCGGGTGCGCCCGGGGCCGCCAGCGGGGTGATGGCGATGTCGGGCGCGTTGTCGTTGACGTCTCGCACGCGCACGATGACCTTGCAGGTGGCGGCGCGCGGCCCGGCGCCGCGGTCCTGCGCCCGCACGTCCAGCTCGTAGGTGTCCTGGCGCTCGTAGTCCACCGGCCCGGCCAGGGTGAGGCGGCCGGAGCGCGGGTCCAGGCGGAAGAGGCGGCGCGCCTCGGGCGGGGTGCGCGCGCCGAAGGCGAACACCACGTCGCCGTTGGGGCCCTCGTCGGGGTCGGCAGCGTCCAGGTCGATGAGCAGCGAGCCCACGGGCGCGTCCTCCGCCAGCTCCACCTCGGCCACGGCGCCCTGCGGGAAGGCCGGGCTGTGGTCGTTGGCGTCCAGCACGCGCACGCTGAGCGCGGCCGTGGCGGACCGCGGCGGGCGGCCGCCGTCCTGCGCCACCAGCTCCAGGCTGTAGGCCGCCTGGCTCTCGCGGTCCAGCTCCTGCAGCAGCACCAGGTCGGCGCACCGGGCGCCGTCCGCGCGCGTCTGCAGCTCCACGCGGAACGGGCTGTGCGGCTCGGCCAGGCGCACGCTCTGCAGCGCGTTGGCGCCCACGTCCTCGTCTAGCGGCACCTCCAGCGGGATGCGCGTGCCCACCGGCGCGCCCTCCGACACCTCCACGGGGATCTGCGCCCGCGGGAAGCGCGGCGCGTGGTCGTTGACGTCCCTCACCTCCACCTCCACGTGCACCAGCCGGAACTGCTCCTGAGAGAAGCTGACCACGTCGAAGGCCAGCACGCACTGCGGGGCGCGGCCGCACAGCCGCTCGCGGTCCAGGCCCGCGGCGCCCACGCTCAGCTGCCCGTCGCCCTCGCGCACCCGCAGCAGCGAGCTGTTGAACGGCTTCATCAGGCGGAAGCTCGTGTCCCCGGACACCTTCATGTGCAGGTCCTCGGCCAGGGTGCCGAGCACCGTGCCGGGGGCATCCTCCTCGAAGGTGCTGTACCGCACCGTCTTGCTCTGGGCCACCGAGAGCACCCAACAGAGGCCGAAGAGCTGCCAAGGGAAGAGGCACGGGGTGCCCCGGCGCCTCGCTGCACTCCTCATGCCGCCGGCCCCCTCCCCCCCGCCCGCGCACCCCAAAGTGCTATTCCAAAAGGAGGAGGAAGAAGAGATTCCTCCCCGGGCTGCAGGTCCGGGGGCGTGGGTCCCCAGGCTCCTCGCAGCCCCCTCTCGGCGAGCCGGGTGCGCGAGGTGGGGAGGAGGACTCTGCCGGCTTCGGCTCCGCGGCCGGGGCTGGCGCTGGGGGCGCGCGGAGCCGCCGTCGCCCTGTACCCCTCTCGCGGGTCTCAGCTCCGGCGCTGCGCCGCCGCCGCCGCCGCGCGCCGCCTCCCTATTTATAGCCGCCGATATGCAAAGCAGCCAAGCCAGGCAGCCAATGGCGACGCGGGCGTCGCGCCCCGCCCACGCCGGCCTCCGACCACCCCTTTCGGGTGGGCAGGCGTAGAGGGGAGAGCAGGAGAGGGGAATTTGAGGAGTGTCTCCTTTGTTTCTTTAACTCCTTCTGCTTCTTTTCTCTCTCTCCCTTTTCCCATCAGCGAGCGCCCTGCGTGTAGAGGAGTTGGCACAGGTTTTACTTATTGTGTCCCTCTGGTGATGGCTGCTGGATCGATTTAAGAGCGAATAGGGTGGGATTTCGCACCCCTCCCCGCCCCCCCGTGGCTCGGGACTCCCCCCTTCCCCAACACCCCAAACACACATCCACTCTGCATTTGGCATCTGGGAGGCTTTCAAAGCGCCCGCAGCCCTCTCTCCACGGACTTGCTCTTCTTGGTGAGGCTCTGCCCGCCTTCTCTCCCAGCTTCCCACGGTGCCCGGAAAGAGCCTCTCGGTGAAGGAGCCCAAAGCAGAAGGGAAAATTGATTTTATTCAAATCCGTGTACGCAAGTGTGTTTTGCTAGCGTGAGCCCCAGTGAGCAGAGTTGCCACTTCCCTTTCAGGAACGAGTCTTGCGATGTGTTAGTATGCACGTCACTGTCCAAATGGCTTTCTTAAGTCCTGGGCGCTAGCAGGCAAGGAAGAAAAAAAAAAAAAAGTTCCAAATAGGATTTAGCATAAGCTTGAGGAGATTTGGAAAGGTTTCAAAGATCAGACTGTATCAAAGGCTTATGAAGCCCTCGTTAGCAGTGGAAATAGAATAGCGTGGCAGGCGATCCCGTTGGAGGCCCCAATGTCTGTATTATTTCACTGTGACAAGCCAAGGGGAGAGAAAGTTGAACAGTTTCCACAGCGGAGTTGGGCTAACTTGAATATAATGAGCAAACGCCACATGTATCCATTATGTTCCTCTATTCATCCCCAATCACTGCCATAACTCTCAGGCTAAACGGTGATGGGCGCTGAATTCCACACAATACCCAGCTCGTATTAAAGTGCGTTTAGAGAACTTTCCCTCCTGACGCCTTGTTCCGCCTATTTAGAGGATTTTCTTTCTATTCTAATCGGGGCCGCTCTGGGAAGCAACACTCATCCTGTTCCAGAAGAACAAAATCACAGCATGATGTTGAAACCCGGCACGAACCTGGGGGAACTTAACCATCTGCCTAAGAAAGTGTGCAGCTTAGGCATTGCTAAGCTCGGGGCTGGGCGGTTCCGAGGCCGGTCAGGCTTCTCGTGTCCCCCACAGGTATGGTCCTCCAGCATCCCTAAAGATCAGAGAGATGGGGCTCTAAACAGGAACAAGGAGACTTCTTATTGATTCTTGTTGAAGAGCTTTCCTGAGCAGGTTATGCAAATGCACAATAAGGAGGAGAGGTAACGACCAAAGTCAGGGATGGAAGAATTTTTTTCTCTAAAGGCGATGGATTTGATAAGCAGACTGCGTTCAGTAAGCATTCTTCTGAATTCTGTTTTCAGTCCTGCTCCTAGCCTCCTGTGTTTTCCTTTCCCTCAAACCCGAGGGAATGTGCTGATCTCTCCCCCCTCCCCCACCAAGACATACAAGAGTCCCTTCAGAGCAGGGAGACCAAGCAGGGAGCTGGATGGGCAGTGGGGATGAGGCAGGGTGAAGGAGGTGCTCAGAGTTGCCTGAGAGCAAAACATGCATCCTCAGCCATCAATAACTAAAAGCTCTTGTGAGACTGGGGTTGGGGGTGGGTGTGCAGGTGACGGCTTCCTCTGAGCTGTCCTGCCCCTCCGTTCCCTTTTCCGCCTCCTCCACCTTGCAGCCCTGGGAATGCTAAAAGCAACGAGGCCAGACAACTGCCAACACGCAGGGACGTGGGAAGAGCGATGCCCCCTACAGGAGGAGCCCAATGTGAGCCATCTTTTCCACTTCTTTCCCCTCCCAGCTTCTAGTTAATAGCTCTCTCCATCACTGCTCAGGCCGGAGAGACATTTCTCGGAGGGTGAGATGCAGCCGAAACATACTGGTCTTCTTTCTGAGCCTTGCAACTCTCCCACCCTGGCCTGGGGCTTGCTGGTGACCTTGCGCGCCCCCAGTGTCGTGCCCTCCCTCACCAGCCTTCTGGGGTCGGCCAGACTCGAACAGGTTCAGGACCCCGAAGCCGGACGGAGGCCTCCTCGCGGCCTCTCTCGTGATCCGAGAGGTCACCGGGCCCAGAACCAGGGGAGCGGGGATGCGGGGATGCGGGGAGAGGGCAGAGGGGCCGGAGCCTCCGAGAGAGGATGGATGTCTTCTGCATTTCCCACGACTCGGCACTTGCCCAGAGCCGGTGGCGAGTGGCTGCGAACCGGATCCTGCACCTGCGCCTCGGCACCTGTCAGTTCTGGGCTGGACCGCGCCGGAGTCTAGCCGCGCGGTTTCAAAAAAAAAAAATTTTTTTTTTTAAATTTTCTTAGCGGGAATATCTGAAACGACATAGTATTTTTACTCAAAGCATTTGCACGTCATCACGCTCATTTTCCAGACTGAGATCAGCGAAGGCGCGTTTGGGGGTCGGGGGCAGGAAAGTGGGAGTTGCAGGCAAAAGCCAAGAGCCGGGAGGAGGGGGGTGCGGGGCGGCTAGTAGCAGGTCCAAAGCATCTCATCCTCTGCGAGCTCCTCGGTGGCTCGGAAGTGGCCACGACAGCAGCGGCACCAGGCAGCGCGGAGCCCCGGGCGGGGATTGGGGTGCAGAGCGCGGAGCGGGGGTTCGGGGCGGGGGGCGGGGGGGGCAGAGCCCACACGCAGGCCCTTCCCAGCCGGAGGTGTGGAGGTGTGAAGGCACGCGAGCAGCCAGAGCTCTGGCCCCTGCCGCCTGCAGCCTCCAGATTATGGAAATGGATGGAAAATAGCGCATCAGTGCCCACGGCGACTCCCCTGGGGAGCGGAGTGCCCGGGGAGGTGGGGCGGGGAGGAGGGGGCGGGGAGCAGAGCTCACCCTCGGTGGAGCCGATCCGCCCCCCTCCCCACCTCAAAGCCGCCCAGATCGACTTGTTACCATACCAAAGGCCTGGGCTGGCTCAAAGGAGCCCCTTTCTCTTCGGGGGTTTGTATGAGCAACTTCGCAGGCGACTGTCTCGAAATCCTGAGAACAAGCGCAGGCTCCACAATGGCCGGCGTTTCCCCGGGATGCAGAAAGCTGGGCTTCGGCTGCCGAGCCTAATGCCCGCTTTGTGACACTCGCGTGCAGACCCCCCGAGATTGACACGCGCGTCACGTGACGGATTAGGGCTCTAGGAAAGTTTTCAAAGCGCCTACAATGGGGGCCTCAGACTGATCTGATCTCTCCCACAGTTTAGTGGGCAAGAAAATCAGGATGTGTTCTCATACGTAATAGGATTATCTTTTCCATTTCAAGTTCTATCCAGCATGTAATTTATTTTTAATTAGGATTATATCTACCAGGAAAGGGAACTAGACTTCGCTGGGAAGTGTGATTCTGAGGGTGGTGGGAGGGAGGGGTCATTTTTTAACCCTTTAACTTAAAAAAAAAAAGAAAAGAAAAAAGCTCAGAGTCCATCGGTTTTCCACCCACAGTCCAGGGGAGTTTGCAGCAAGTACCTGCAAACTTGGCCAGAGAACAACAGACTTATCTCTGCAGGGCCACCAGATTCATCCCTGTAAGGAAGCAAACCTTGTAGAAATCTCTTAGAATTCCAAAATCTCTGGGTTTTACTGGAGTTTGCTCTCTAGAAATGTAACCAATGTAACCAAGCTCTTTTCTATACCCCAAACCCCTGACACTTATCTATTTAAAAAGTGCCACCCACTGTTATTGGGCTGTCACTATTGGTACAATGACTTTGAAACTTTGATACTAAACCGCAAAGCAACATCCTCCATAGCCCCGACTGAAATTCAGCAGTCAGACGATGAAACAATTTGGGGTGAAGGTAACTGCTGTTCAATCATTACTTTTGGATTGATCACAGTACCTGACACTCACAACCTGAACTGGTCCCAGGTCTCCAGCCACTTGTCCTTTTGTGAGTTTCGTGTGTCAGCAGGCTCTGGGGTACTCACTTTACCGAGTAAGAAACTGGTCGTGGGCTGCAGGCTCTGGGGTCATCCGGCTTGAGTTCAAATCTGGTCATTACCACTGATTTGCAAAATGGGGATAATAATAGTACCTTGTAAGGTTGTCTCAAGGACTGTGTTGGATACAGTATCAGATACTCAGGAAATCCTCAGCATGTGTTAGTTATCATTTTCTTTTCAAACACAGGGAAGAAACACCAGAAGCCATGTCATCTAAACTTATTTTATAGGTAAGGGATTTATTCAGTAAGAAAAAGAAAAAAGTTCTTCTCTTTCCTGACTGCTTCTTTACTGTTGTTACAGCTGTCCTTCTGATTCCTTTATTTTCGTCCTCCTTCTGAAAATGCTAATAGAAATAGTGGTAGGCGTATAGATCCCAAGGAATGAGAAAACAGTCATGTGAGAGTTCAAGTAACTTTCATGTCCTCGCATCATTTCAAAATCTTTTGAAACCTTACTCTCTGGTTAAGATTAGATAATGACAAAAGAAGTTTGCAGGAGACTTTTTTTTTTTAACCACCCATTTTTACAAAAGCCACCTACAGATGCAAATATTTAATGGACAGCAACCCATATTTCTGGGGGAGAAACTGTTATACGTAAGAGGAGCCTAAGGAGATATGATGACTAAATGCGATATTCTGGAAGAAAAAATGACATTAGGGAAAACCAAGGAGATCCGAATAAAGGGTGGACTTTAGGTAATAACAGTGCATCAGTATTATTTATTAATGGTAACACAGGTATCATAATAATGTAAGATGTTAACAATAGGGGAAACTGGGTATGGAGTTTCTGGGAACTCTAGTATTTTTGCAATTTTTCTGTAAATCTAAACAGTTTTAAAATATAAAGTTTATTTTAAAATAAGAATTAAAGGAACCATAGACCCTGCCTGCCAGGCCTGACTCAGGGGACATAGAAGAGGGGGGAGACAGCAACCTGTGTGAGAAGCGCTGTGATGAAGGCCCCACATTGCTGCTGATCACAGGTGGCTGCCCCCAGTGGACACAGCGTCCCAAGAGCAGCCGTGCAGGTGTGTGCTCCATGCCTGTGTGAACTCAGGGGAGAGGGGAAGGGTTTTGCTGGGAAGGTGACTTTGAGCTGAGTGTTGAAGGATGAGTAGGGATATGAAGGGAGAGGAAGGAGTGGAGAGATGACAGGGCGTGCCTTGCTGGAGGAACAGCAGACGCAGTGACACGAAGGTCTGAGGGCTGCAGTGTAGGGTGCTGTGAAGGGCAGGGTAGGGGCACTGGGGTGCAGAAAGCCAGAGCCTGCAGGTAGGTGCTTTATGCACCACATAAGGAGTTTCAGTTTTATCCTTAAGGCACTGGGGAGCTGTTGAAGGCTGTTACCCCTGAAACCAATAGGCTCAGTAGGGTAAAAGGAGGCTGACAGAGGAGCAGGAAAGGGAAGTGGAGAAAAAAGGCCTAAACTGGTGGACTTTGATCTGGGAGGGAGGGGAGCGGCAACTCTCTCAGAAGACTGGTTAGGGGACAGTGACTGACTAGGTAGTGGTCCAGCCAAATCCTACGAGACTCGAGGCAGAGAGGTGGGCAAGGAGATGGCACTTGCCTGCCAGCTGTGTCTTCAGCCAGAGGACAGTTTCCTAATGTGCCAGTCCTGCCTTCTCCTCTAGCCAGAGGGCGCTGAAGCCGCGGGTGCGGCAGGAGCAGCAGGTTGGCGATGCTCTGGCCATCGCCAGGTGGCTGGAGGATGCAGTTCCTCCTGGGAACCTTCTCTTGGATGTCTGCTTCCCAAGACGATCCAAGGAAAGCAGTGGAGGCAGGGAGTTTTTGTTGTTGTTCAAAAATGGAAGCTTCTCTAGGTTCAGCCAGAGCAAGTCTCAACCTCAGTGTATTTTCTGTTGGGTGTCTGTCCAAGAAAATAGGGGTGGGGCGGGAGCGGGGTGTCCATGGCCTGGGGGTGTGGACAGAGAGCCAGTGCTTTCTTCATTGCTTGAGCGTTCAGTGTGGGGGTGGGGAGGGGAGGGGAGAAGTCAGAACTTTCCTGGAGCCCTTTAGTTGGAAAGTGCGGGTTAGTGGACAGTGGACGTGGCCTGAGCTCCTGGGACCTTGGTTCATGGTTCATGGGCACTTCGAAGCAGAAGCAGGACCCACTACAGAGTTCATGGCAGAAGAAAGAGGTTTTTAAATAACTAAAGGAGCCCTCAGCGGGGAGCGAAAGAACCACAAATCTCTGCCCAGACCATGCGCAGTTCTGGAGTTAGATAAATTGGATGGATTATTGCTTTCAGAGCTCAAACCTTGTTGCTGCAAATTTTGAGTTTGTTATTAATAAATATCACGTGATTCCAAAGACATTAAAGCCGAAAGCTAGAGCCTTTTCGAGGCAGAGAGAATTTTAATCATTGACTAGTCTTCCTCCCCACCCCGCAAAGTCATTGTCCTGTTCAGTGCACAAGACTTCTGACTCTGGCCTGCCTTTGCGTCTGATGGCTGGAACTCCAAGTGGGTCACTATCCACTTTTGAAATGGAAATGCAGTCTGCACAGCCCTGGGACCCGGGCCCACAGAGGAGGCTGGCGTGATACATTTCTCCATAGATCTGAGAACAGTTTCAGGCTATTGATCTCATGTCACCCAGCATTGAGATGGAGTGATGGCTGATGAACTGCATGGTGACAGGCTGCAGCCTCGGGGTGGGGGTGGGGGTGGGGGGAAAGAGTCTATATGTGGGATAAAAAAAAAAAAAAGAGCTGAAGGATTAGTTATCTGCCTCCCAATTCCTCTCACTCTGGTTTTTCCCCCCCCCCGAACACTTTAGAAGCATTTATTTTCAGGTAATTTTACAGTTTTCTCTTTGTCCTTCAGAGGTGCTTTGGTGTATGAAACCTTTCAGAGAATTTAGAGAAAATCATTATTATATGTAAGCTCACTCGCTCCCAGAAGTCCCCAAAGATTTGCTCTTAGGCCTAAACCCTTAGCAGCCTTTTACCTACCCTGGCGCAAGATGGGGTACAAATAACCATCTGAGTTAATGCTAACTGATGACTCTTTAGCGAAATTACCCAGCCTGCAGCCCTCAAACACCACATGCCTATTTAATAGGGGACAGCGGGTGAGAGGGACGTTAGTGGGGGTGGGGACAGGAGATGCGATGTTCTGTGGCCAATATGTAAATGAGCATTTCCCCCACTCCCCAGCCTTTCTGAATCCAGCTCTTCTGTCCATAGGGCAGTGTGGATAAATGTTAGTTCAAGAAGGCCTGGGGCCCTTGAGAGGGATCTTGGGGAGGTGAGGTGAGAGGGCCAGGGTGAGTAGGGGAGAGGGGGGACGAGGGGAGTGTGGCAGGTCATTTGTGTTTGGGATGAATAAAGGTTGAATTCTTGCTGCCCTGGCTCCAAGCTCCTGCTTTGGTGTCCAGTGTGAGCATCCAAGGGGGAAGAATGGGCCGCTCCGCGCACTGAACCCAGAGCCCTCTCGAGCACAGCTGGCTGTTCATAGGGCATCAATCTTGCTTTGCTTTGCCTGGGGAGCTTTGTATAGAGCCTGGGGTCTCCAGGGACTAAGAAGAGGGTTAGGTGGAGGGATCAGAGCCCCCACAGGGAAAAATAATGTGACAAGCTGTCAGAACATGGCGACTGGGTGACTCCTGTTCCCTCAGTGGCCAGGGGCCCTGCTGGGCCCTGTGTCCTTCAGGACTGGGAGCTGGGAGGAGGGGACAATCTAGGATGTGTGATGGATTACACACCTTTCCATCAAACCCCAGTGGAGGCTTTGGCTGGACTTCTGGAAAAGGAGGGGTGGAGTGGCTCTTTCTAGGAGTGGAATGTTGCGAGTAGAATATGGGGGAGGGGAATTCTCGTGATAAGGAGCCACCGAATCTATGGGGAACAAAGGGGCTGCTTGGTGAGGTTAACTGTGGTCACTAGGAGGAAATTCAGGGGGCAAAAGCAAAATCCAGCATGTCAGCATTTGAGGCAGAAGTTCCTTAACTTAGGATATTGCAGCAGTCAGTATAGGCCGGGTTGTGCTTCGATAACAAACAACCCGCACATCTTAGCAACTTGTATTTTTTGCTTACTCTGCGTGTCCATCCCAGTTGGGCTGGGGAAAGTGCTGCATGTGGTCCTCATTTAGGGACTCAGACCGATGGAGAAGCCACCATCTGGAACTTTCTCCTCGTCGTGGCAGGAGGGAAAGGGAATGCAGCAAACTATGCATCGGCTTTGAAGTCCCCCCCAGATATGACAGACCTCACTTCTGCTTTGTCTGTTTCCAAGTTCTGATAATGTAGTACAAGGTTCCTCCTGCCTAGTCATTAGAGGGGGGCTTGAGGGGACAGAGCTGGATGAAGCCCTTGGACCAAGTGCCAGGACATGTGCTCTGCGCTTGCCTCATTCTCAGGTTTTGGATAAACCCTTCCTTTCCTTTCCTTTCCTTTTCCTTTTCCTTTTCCTTTTCCTTTTCCTTTTCCTTTTCCCTTTCCTTTCCTTTCCTTTCCTTTCCTTTCCTTTCCTTTCCTTTCCTTTCCTTTCCTTTCCTTTCCTTTCCTTTCCTTTCCTTTCCTTTCCTTTCCTTTCCTTTTCCTTTCCTTTCTTTTCTTTCTTTCCGCAGCAGAAAAATAGCAGTTGGGAGAAGTGATGGTCAAAGGCATATATGTCTCTGAATTCAAGGAAGGTCAGAAATAAATTAGAAGTGTCCTCAGGTGACACATTCCGAAATTACAGCTTCAGACTAATTGGAGAGGAAACCCCCCAAGAGTGAAAGGCTGAGTATTGGTGATGGGATTACGCGTCCTCTCCCTTGTACTTGGGGGAAAACATGCATAAAGCACCTTCATTAATCAGAGTCCTAATGGCTTTTACTTTTACAACCATCCACTGACTACCAAGATCAAAAACATTTTAGGAAGAAACTTTCAGAGAGTGAAACTATCTTCTGCTGAGTGCCTCATAGTGGGTTATACCATCTGCCTTTCAGGGGTTTCCAGTCACGTGGATGGAAGCACTCAGGGCAGCTAAACAAATGCTGAGAACAACATGAATATGAATACTGACACTCCGGGAAGCCTGGAGAATGAGGTTTTTTTTTGGCAGGGCATTCAGTAGAGAAGGGGAACAATACTGAGGAAAAATGGAAAATGGAAGCGGGAGAATTTTGTTCATCATTGTGGGTGCCATCCACAGTGTTAGGCACTGGAGTACAAACTCTTGCCTTCTGGGATGATTCAGTGAGTGAGGGAGGCAGCCGCACCACCGCACAACTTTAGTGTAATGTGGCTAGTGATAAATTCACTGCCAAATGCCCAGGAGAGAGGATCAGATCCTAGGAGCTCACTTATGAGGGGGAAGAGATGGCTTAGGAGATTCCTTGTGAGAAGAGCTATTTTAGGCCAAGCGCTGGATTTGGGATTAAGCATAGGGCAGGAGAAATTGCCATGGTATACATCCCGAGCTCTATGTATGGCCACTAATATCCAAAAGACCCAGGGACTAAAGTATCTCCTGTTAGAGATGAATATGACATAGTAGTCGTATTTTTTGAAGTGTGTGAGGTATAAGTAATGCATAAAACGATACCATAGTTAAATGTAGAATTTACAGAATTAAGGAGCACAGAAGGCCATGCTGAGATTCTGGCCTAAACACCCTCTTTCCAAATTTGTTAAACAAAATGGATAATCCTCGCTCCACCCACCTCGGAGTTGAGGCGAGGGGCCCAGGATCTAAGGACTGCAGAAGACATATATACATCATGCTGCAGTGCTAACGGGCATGCCTAAGCCAAAGGGACACAGAGCCAGCTTTACAGATGCATGGTGGGTGGGAGAGGAGGAGGGAAGGGAAGCAGCTTGGGGCAACTGCTGCAAGGCAAGCGAGAGGCTAAATCTGAAGTCCATGGGAAGTTTGCAGCACCTTTGGTCCAGGAGGTGGGAGGCAGGGGTGCAGGGAAGATGGGTGGAGCTCTGCTCAGCTGGGCATGGGAGGGGGTAAGGGCGAGGCGTGGGCTAGAAAGAGGCTGTTCACTGCTCTATCCTCAGTGCTGGCCTAAGGAAGTCACTGATAAATGAGTGTTGGGATGAAAGCATGAACGAAATAAGCATCTCCTTCAGTTGTACCAGTGGCATGATGTCTACTCCCTGCACCCTCCCCCCACGTGCAGGAGACTCCTGGTTAATTATTTTCAGTATGTGTATATGAGAGCATGTAAGTATGTAATTTTACCCGCACCTCCACCTTGCCCTTGGGCCACCATCAGCTTTTCTCTTTATCTATAGGCCTTTTTCTGTTTTGTTGTGTTTAGTCATTTATTTTGTTTTAGTTTGGATTTTACATATAAGTGAAATCATATGGTATTTGTCTTTCTCTGCCTGACTTATTTCACTTAACACGATACTCTCTAGGTCCATCTGCGTTCTCACAAGTGGCAAGACTTCATTCTTTTTTATGGCTGCGTAATATTCCATGGCGTATACATGCCACATCTTCTTCATCCTCTCATCTATCGATGGATACCTGCATTGCTTCCACATCTTGGCTATTAGAAGTAATGCTGTAATAGACGTAAGGCTGAATATCTTCTTGAATTGCCTCTTTTTTGTTTTCTTCAGATAAATACCCAGAAGTGAAATTGCTGGGTGAAAAATTTTAATTAATTAATTAATTATTATTATTATTATTATTTTTAGGCAAAGCATCCCTTGCTTGACCTCACAGATTGCAAGGACCTTATCAGTTTACAATCCCTTATTTTCATTTACTTATTATTTATTTATTTAGTTAGTTAGCCTACAGCACCTGGCCTTCCTAGGTGGTCTCCCATCTAAGTACTAACCAGGCCCTGTTTAGCTTCCAGGATCAGACAGGATCGGGCTTGTTCAGGGTAGCATGGCCGTAGACACTGGTCGGAAAATGTTAACGTCCCGAGGAAGCTCCATACTATTATCTATAGTGGCTCTGCCAGTTTACAATCCCGCTGACAGTGCACCAGGGTTCCCTTTCCTCTGTGTCTTCGCTAGCACTTGTTATCGGTTGATTTTTTCGATGATAGTCTCCTGGGTAATTTTAGTAAGTGTGAGTTGAGGGAGGTGGCCAGGGCAGACCCAGTGTCCAAGGTTCAGCTCAACGTGGCATCTCCGGGCCAGTCAGGCGAAGGCAGGAGGGTGCTGGACCTTGGACATCGCTACTAGGAAACCGCAGATGCCACGGCCGAAATGCCCGAGTTTCAGACTGGAATGGCATCCTACCTGTTCTCCCTGCTCCGGGTTCTTTCCATACCTGGAAACATTCATCGGCTCTTCCCTGAGAGTCTCCGGACCCACTCCAGTTTCCTACGGCAGGGCTGGCTGCCTCCCCCCTGTTCGCTCGCCTCCAGGCTGGCCAAGGCAGCTTCAGCCTCTGGGCTTCATCGAATCTTTTTTCTTCATCCTGGCCTCTGTGGCATCACTCCTTCTCAGCCTTCAGCTCTCCTGATGCCAAACCCGACTCAGAGGTGATTCTGGCTCATTCGTAGACAAGCTCATATTACATGTCATCTATCAACATCACATTCATCTATTGAATTCTGTCTCTAGGACAAAGGGGCACAGTCCTAGCACACATCTTGTTACGTAGCGTACGCCCTTTAAAACTGTCCCGCTGGCTCTGCGTGTGTCCTGTCCCGCTCTGTGGGCATACTCCAGGCCGGAGAGCAGGCCTCTGCTGCTAATAATAGTGATCCTATTTCCGATCGTGGGTACAGGTGTTGAGCACTCGATTTTTGCCACACGCTGTGCTAGGCAGTCTACATACTTAATTTGATTCTCGCCACAGCTCTGTAAAGTAGGCATCGTTATGACAATTTCCAAAGAAACTGAGGCCCAGAGAAATTAAATAATGTCTGCAAAGGCTCCCAGATGGTTAATGGCAAGGAAAAATTTAAATCTAATTCGAATGGATTGGGTTTAGATCTATTTAAAACCATAGGCACTTTCTACCGTATGGAGCGACACCCCAATTTCACCGCTGTCTCCTCCAGAGGGGCTATCTGCTCTCTTGCTTTCTCTGCCCTCTCTGAGGCCTTTTCAAGGCTTCAAATGCGTAGGACTCCAGCTTTTCCATCGTCAACTCTGAGCCCTCTCCTGGGCTCCAATCGCTGTCTTTTAGCTGGGCGTTGTGTTCAGACACCCAGCTATAATTTCCCAGACAGCTCGCAGGAAACAAAATCCATCCCATCCCTTCTTCAACGGATTCTTGTTTTCCCGATTGCTCTCTCTGTCAGTAGCATACTGTCTTCAGTTATTTTTCTTTTTAAATAAAGGTTGTGTTATGCTCCCTGATATCCCTGCGTCTCTTTCCGACTTCCTAGCCTATGGTCTCCACCCTTGGTCATTCCTCTTCCACTCGGGCCTGGGTGATTGAAATGGCTCCTGAAGGGAGCTGGCTGGGGGAATGCACAGCACCTCCGTGTGCATTAGAAAAGGGCTCCCTTCGCTCTGGGTGAATGCAGCCCCAGGCCTGGGCACGAGACTCGGCACGCACAGCACAGGCCGGAATTCGGGGCCTCAGCCAGGAGAATTTGTTCAGGGAGCAGCCTGCACCGACCCCAGAAGTGAGCCCTCCCCTTGACTCGTGTTTCCTGCCACTTCAAAACGTTCTCCTATAGGGTAGTTTCAAAATATTCAGCAACTGGTATGGCGTGGGCACTGGCCGATCAGAGTGGACACTGGCCTTGGCAGCATCTACAGGCTTCCCAACCCTTTAACTGCTGGATTGTGGGGAGTTGAGGAGACAGCAAAGGGTCTAGGGTGGCACTTGGGAGTTCTCAGCAGTAGAATTTTCACCAACCAGGATGGCAGGATTTTAGCCTTTTAATGAGTGGCACAGCCCTCCTGGTGTGTGTGTGTGTGTGTGTGTGTGTGTGTGTGTGTGTGTGTGTGTGTGTGGTGCGGGGGTTAGGGGGGCTGAGTATTAATCCTGCTAATCCCATCTGAGGAACTATCCACTGGTCTCGGTCCAGTTCTATCTGTCCACAGTGTCTGGATATTTCCCACTTAGCAGTCACCAATTTCTCTTGGCAAGGAGGAGGGCCTCAATGTCAGTGCCGGTGTTAGCCCAGGCGAGGTTGTCATCACAGCCAGTTCAGGCTATTGGCAGACACACCTCAAGGGGGCACTCAAGATGTCCACCTCTTCCCAAACCTCTCCATAACTATTGGACCTGATCCCCCCGCTCCCCGCCCCGCCACCCCCAACGAGAGGGTCAAGACCTAAAGGGATCCGCAGAGACTTGCAGATGGGCTGCAGGGGAGGGGAGACACATAGGTGTAAGCTGGTCAGATGTGTAAGACAGATGTCAAACCTGCTCATCCCTGTAGCTTTCGATCAAATCTTAAGCAGTTTTACTGTTTTTCTTACTATTTCCCATTCCAGCAGGTAGTCAGGCTCTTGATAGTTCCTTGATCATGAGATTTTTTTTTTTTTTTTTTGATTGGGCTGAAACTAGAAGCTGCTTGAAGAGCAGAGGAGGGGGAGCGAAAGGAGTGTACTTCTGGGGGTAGGCATGGGGGTGTGGTTGGAGTTTTGCCTCTGTCAGAAAGGAAACGGGTGGCCATGTGCTGGGGAGAAGGCAAGGCCTCGGGAGAGGTGGCGTACTTAGGGAGTCTGGTTTTCCGGCTCTCCCAGCCTCACCTGAAGGGACCACATGGTGTCCTGGTCTTCCTGGTGTCCCACGCTGATGGGAGGAATCACTGCAGAAGCCCCTGGCACCCTTACTCCCTCTGGGGAGTGGGTCCCCCATACTGACCCCAGTAGGTTTGTGACCAGTGAGCAGGATGGTGTTTTAGAGTTGGACTGAATGAAGAAGATGAAGTGATGAATATTCCTTTCACACCTGTATTTGTAAAGAGCATTTTATACCTGCCTGAAAGTTTTCTTCGGGCCTCTCTTGCCTATCTCTGCCTCTGTCCCTCAACTCATCTCCTTTATTTTACTGCTTCTTGCTCCTTCCACATGCCTGGTGTGATAGTGTGGGACTGGACTGTCGCCCTCAGAGGGGGTACCCTCTCTTGGAGTGAGCAGAAACTAGCTCTGCCAGTATAGGAAGGGGCTCCCCTTTGCTCAGGTCTCTTTCTATATCTCCACTCCCTGTCTCAGAGCTAAAACTTAGAGCTAAATCAGCCTGGGCCTGGGCCAGGGGCCAAGAAAGCCAGTCGGCCTTACTCTGCCTAGGCACTGAGCTTGAGGCCCCCAAAATGGTCTCTGACAGCAAGTCCACTCCTCAAATCCCTTTTCCTCTTCTTCCTTAATAATAAATACATCCTGAAGTCTTAGCTGGGCACATGGCCATCCAGCATCAAAGCTACATTTCTCAGCCTTCCCTATAGCTAGGCAGGACCAGGAGACTAATTTCTGGCAATGGGATGGAAGCAGAAACGTACTGTGCGATTTTGGGGAAATGGCCTGGTTTGCTGTGACCTTATTTGTCCTCGTTCTGCCTAGAACAGCAGTTGGCGATTTTTTTTCTGTAAGGAGCCAGATAGTAAGTGTTTTCCTCGGTGGGCCATCTGATCTCTGTCACAACGGCCTAATTCTGCTGTTGAACTTAGACAGCTGCCACGGACTATACACAAACGAAGGGGCCTGGCTGTGTTCCAGTAAGACCTTGCTTACCCAAACAGGGGGAGGACTGGATCTGGCTTGAGGGTGGTAGTTGCACCTGACTAGGATGCCCAGGTGGTGTCTGGAGTGAGAGCGGCCCTATTGGACCGTGAGGTGGATGTCACGCACTGAGGATGGCAGAAGAATAAGCCAGAAGGAACCTGAGTCCCCAGTGTTCACGGCGCCACCGCGTGAGCCTTCCAGGACTTCATCGATGGGAGAGAAATCAATTCCTAACTTGCTGACGTTACTGTCAGTTGCAGATGAGCCTAATCCCGACTCACACACCGTTCATGTGTGGTTAACTCTCCCGATGGGAGATTATTGAAGAATGTGGGCTCAAAGCCCTAGGAACGAAGAGTGCCTTTTTCAGGAGCGTGTTCCGTATTCCGTGCACCTCTGGCATTTTCCACCCGTCTCAATTAAGTGGGGCCACGAATAAAACTGGGGGGATTTCTGTGCCCCACGAGGTGGCGAGGGGCGTGCAGAGAAAGTCCACCTACCTGACAGCCGTGCGGGCGGGCGGCATGGACGGTGCCTGCTGCCTCTGCCAGCTCCACTCACAGGAACCCAGCGCTGACACCTGCTAATGAGATTTACGAGGTGCAAATGCAAATGCACGGAATTTTAGCACTTTCGATTTTTTTTTTTGATTTTGGCTGTCAGAAGCTGTCCGTGATTTAGCATCTGGAGTCTGAGGGACTGGCGCTGCTGGATTCCTGGGGGAAATCCGAAGTCGTGTTCATGGGATATGGGAGTCTCCCACAAACTGAAGGGAGCACAGGGTAATAGAGAAAAAAACAGTGGAAAACCCTGCTACTGGGCTCTGACTCCAGAAAAAATCCGCCCCCCACAGTGGCTGAAATGTTGTTTTTTTCCTGGGAGCCTCGTCCCCGCTCCTTCGGCCCTAAGCAGTGCTGCGGTTGCTTCTGCGTGGACCCTTCTGCTTGGCGTGGGGTTGTTGTTCCCGGAGAAGAGGAGGCAGGGTGCTGGTGGGCTCATGCTTTGTCTTCGTGTGCATTTAAAGGCGCGTGGGTGTGGTGCTTAATGAGGCAGGGTGGGCAAATTATTGCCTGTATTTCACGAAAGAGGGTGGAAGAACGGGCTACTTTCCAACAAGAGGCGCAGATTTTGCCTAAAGAAGAGAACCCTGGTCTTCAGAGTGATGAGCTGCCACCTGGGGAAGCTGAAGCGAGGGTGCCAAGTCCCCGTTATGAGATGGCGCAGGGCGGGGTGAGGAGCACAGACCTCAGAATCACGCGGACGCCGGCTCACGCCCCGGCACAGCCTCCCACTTGCTCCTTGGCCTGGGGCACGGTGCCCCACCTCCCTGCACCTCAGCTCCCGAGCTCACAGGGTGATTTTGGGATAACTGAGCACTCAAGCGTCTCCTAGCTTCTTTTCACCTCATGGTCTGAGGTGGGTGCTCTCTCACCAGCCATGACCCATGCCTTCCAGACCAAGGATACGAAAACCACCACCCATAAGCCAAGTCCAGCCCTCGACCTGCTTTCGTTGGCAGATGTGAATACTGTCAGCTGGCCAGGGATGCTGTGAGGAATGGATGTGATGATGTTCACAGGAGCCTGTCAGAGTCTCACCGAAAACAAATGCGCAGGAAACATGACACGACAGGGGAGACCCCGGCACTACGTGCAGCTCAGACGTTCGGCCTGAGTGAGGCAGCTCGCTTTCTGCCCGGTGTCTGCGCCAGGGGGACTGCGCTGAGGACCAGGCCGACTTCCGTTGCAAAGGCCTTTTTACCTGCGTGTCTTTATCTTCCGAATTTCAGGCCAAAGCTTTCTCACCACATGCTCTGTGGACCTTGCTTTGTCACTCTGACCTCAGCAGCTGCTGTTCACGGTTTGTGGGATCGTTTGGTGGATGCCTTACGGGGCTCGGTGTCCCTAGAGTGCAAAGCTGTGTCTGTTTTTCTCATCATCGTATTCTCGGCAGCTGGCAGAGCGCCTGGCGCATAGTAGATGATCAATAAATTTTTGTAGCATGAATTAATACATGAAGGGCTTTGTCCCTTTGTTGTGTTCACATTTATGTTGGTCTTTTCTGTGCTCTTAGGTAAATTTGCATACCTGTTTTCCTGACGTGAGTGGTTCTGTCCTTCACCCTCAGCTTTCTATGTCCATGGGGGCTGGCGAGCTCGCACCAAAACGAGTTCCAGCACTTCTGGGTGTGGAGGCCGGATGCTGATGCCCTGGAAAGAGGGTGTTGGTTGGGTCAAAGGCTGGGGAGCTGTCAGATGGCAGGGGAATTTTGCATTGGGCGAGCTGCTACAGAACTATTTGTGTTCAAAGGCTCGGGCTAATCAGAATTTCAAAGGATGCTTTTAAATGCAATGGGATTCCACCTGAAAGAGCCCTGAGTGAGGTGCGGAGCTGGAGCTGTTTATCCTTCTAGTTGCTATTCTGGGCTTGTAGCGAAGATAGCTGGGGCCTCGAGATTTTATGTCCATTCCTGCACACACCGAAAAACCTCATGGATGGCAGGACGGCGGCGACGGCAAGACCACAAAGACATACTCCACCTTGAGGCTCCTTGCTTCAGTTATTCTAAAGAGAACAGAGGAGCCCGGAAAAGGAACAGAAAGGACAGTGTCATTCTGAGTCCTGGTCCTGTGAAGTAGAGGTCAAGTTTCTTCTCTTTCCTTGAAATACTTGGGATTGAAAGCGTCTGCGAAGGGCGGATAGAAGCTTCCTGGGATCGATTGCATGAAGACCGGGCCAACAACCATCATTTAAAACATTTGAACCGAATCAGGACAGGCCCTCTGTTTTGAAGAGTGGCGTGTCTGACACCCTGCAGATCTGACATATGCCCAAGACATGGCAGCACACGTGGGCCTTGCACGCAAAACTGTCATTTCCATACTCAGTTGCTTTAGACCCAGGTTTCAGGGGCTCCTTGGAGATGCAGTGGGACAAGAGTATTCATCGGCCCATCTACAGCAGAAACATCCGGCAACAGTTGGGAGGGGGCGGGTGCAGATCCCTAACCGGGGCCCTGTCCTGCCGAGCCTCCGGGTCCAGCATTCGGAGGATTAATTCATTGCACGGGGCCTCCCTCACCCCTCGGCCATCCTGGAGCCTGCATCCTTGATTTTGGTTCTGGGAGCCTAACCTCATGGAGACAGCTCCTGAAAGTGCAGGGCGAGTGTGTGAAAAGAGCGATGATGCACTGGGCCCGTGCGATGACGATCTTACAAAGCCGTGACGGGCCTCATCCCTGAGAAACTGCAGCACACACACGCCTGAAGGCCACCGACAGCCAAGGCCTCGATGGAAAGCCATCCCAGGCTCTCACTCTAATGAATAATCGATGTTGAGCTGACACCCAGGGGGTCCAAACACTAATTCTGAACAAAATTCATGGATTTTTTCTCTGTTTCTAACCTTTACCATGGACATTATTCTTCTAATGTTGAAGCTCTCTTTTGACTCTGACCTTCAACCCACGAGATCAAGTGGACGTCTGGGAGACCCGTGGGCCCCAGCACCTCAGATGTTAGAGTTTAGGAGGGATGGACGATCACACACACGTACACGCACACACATGCACACACACTATTCACTGTTTGTCCCCCCTGTGACTTTGATCCGCTATTACCTTTCACTCCTTTACTTTTTCTCACTCATTCATTTACTCCCTCGCTCAGCAAGTATTTCTTTGTCAGGGACTCAGCAGGGGTCTGTGCCCGAGGAGTGATTTTGGTCCTGTCCCCGCCTTGGGGAGCTCGCCGTCCTTGCGGTCCCAGGGTGTGGCACTAGCTCACCTGGACTTTGGGCTTTGGGCTTTCTCTCTCCGGGTCTCAGATGTTGGAATGGACCCTGCCTCTGACTTCTCAGAGCCCCTTGATTGAGAGTCCAGGCCTGGCTTCCCTGGGCGCGGGACGTTCCTCCGTGTGTGGGTGACGACGCCACCCTGCCAGGTGCTGCAACGTCGAGCGTGTCGGATCCACCGTGCAGACATCTCTCCTCCCGCCGAAGTCCAGCCTGGCGTGTCGGAGCATCCCGAGGGAAAAGGACCATATTTTATCCATCTTTGCTTCCTCAGCTTTTGGCATGAAGCCGGGCGTGTAGCAGACGCCCTCGGAATGGATGGAGTGTGAACGAATACGCCCTCCCAAAGCTAGACCTTACTCCGGGACCCATCGCTCATCTTCCCAGATGAAGGCAAGCTTTATCGTTCCGATGCGCCCCTCAGTCTCTGGAATGATGACGGGAAAGAGCGACGTGTCGGCTCCCCATAAAGGCAGCCCAGCCAGGTGGGATTCCTCTGGCTGACTCGCGGAGCTTGTGTCCTCTGCTCTGCAGGCGGCTGTGGGTGAGGCATGGACCCTTCCTGCCCTTGGGAGACGCAGGACGTGGCTACATTTGGGGACTGATCAGAAGTCTTGGGACCAAAATGGTCATTGGCGTTGGGTCCCTCCTACGTAGCTCTCTCTGGAACTAGGATTTCATTTAATGAGTAGCGTGTGGGGGTCCGTTCTGGCTATAACTGTGAGCGAAATAGACAAAAAACCCCTTGTTTTCGTGGAGCACGTTGTAGAGCATTTGAGTGTGTGTGTGTGTGTGTGTGTGTGTGTGTGTGTGTGTGTGTGTGAGATCCATAAACGAAATAAATTCTTAAAGAGTCTAATTGAAAAGGAGACATTTGAGGAAAAGATTTGCAGTGGGTGAGGGACTGGGCCACGGGGATTTCTGGGGAAAGAAGACGACAGACAGAAGGGTCGTGCCTCTGTGTTTGGGCTGCGGCGAAGAGACAGGTGTGGCTGCAGGCGAGGGGGGCGGGGCGGATCAGGAAGGGCCTTTTAGGGCCGGGGAGGAGCAAGCATCACCCAGGTGTCTCTCCTTCCTGTGCCCTCGACCAGATTCCTGCAGCTTGTTCGGGGACCTGCGCAGGTCAGTCGCCAGGGACGCCGATTCAACATCTGCCAGAAACAAAAAAGAGAAAAGAGGCCGTCGGTGGCTTAAGGGGGGTACGATGCTGAGGTTTCTCTGCTCCCTGTCTGGTGCCGCGTGGGTCAGGGTGCGGGCAGGAAGCTTGGCACCCTCTGGGGAGTTTGATAAAGGTGCTGTTTATAAAGTGGGGGTGGAAGTTAGGGAGAGTGAGGACGGACAGGGCCGTGTCCAAGGCGTTAGCCATGCCAGGGGCCTGAGGGGCAGAGCAGGAGCAGGGCCTGGACAGCTGCAGGGACCTTAGTCGGTCTGCGGTAACTGACACCAGCGGGCGGAAGTCGTCCATGCCCGCTCTCATTTTCCTCTTCCCTGCTGGGGCTTGCCGCGGGCCGACTTCAGCTGGGAACTGGAGGGCGAGGGAGCTCGCTGATGCAGTCCACGTGGGGAGGGTGGAGGGTGGATCTGAGGGGTGATTGGCAGGCGTCTGACGCTGACACTACAGGCCATGGGGTCGGGTAGAAAGTGAGAAGGAGAAACCACAGTCTCTATGCCCAGCGAAGGGGGCCTGTTCCAGGTTGCTGCTCAGAAGCCAAGTGTCTGAGGTGGTCCCACTGCTGCCCAGGGACCCGCCACCCGTCATCCCGCAGCCTGATGCCCAGTGAACGGTCCCTTTGGGATGATGCTCGTCTGAGCAGCGAGGCTGTCCAGTGCCCCGTCTGCCCATCATTTACGAACAACGACCAGTGTGCAACGCCTGGGAAAGGATTTGGACCCGCTTTTGAAATTTAACTTAATTAAAGAAATACAGACTTGAAGGCGTGCTGCGTGACGACTTGACATCACCTCCGCAGTGAAGCGACGACGAGCCAAGCTCATTTCCATGTCACCGTCTCACATTGTTACCTTTCTTTCCTGCGGCGGGGGCACCCGGAGCTGCTCTCTTAGCGAATGTCCAGCTCGCAATGCTGGACTCCGCGTCCGCGCTGTATCCGCCCTGCTGTGCCCTGGAGGTCCGCGCTGGCCCAGAGCTGATGCTGCCTTGAAGGTGGAGCCTCGTGCCCGGCCGGAGAGGGACCCGCCCCAGCCCGTTTAGTGGCCCGGCAGTGGACGATGATGCTATCTCAGTGAGCGCGGGGTAATGCGGGGAAATGGGAACACCGTGGGCAGGGCGGGGAGCCTCAGCTTCACCTGCAGGAGTTGGCGTTCCCCGTGAACTGTGCATGGCACTGGGAATCAGGCAAGGTCTCGGGGTCTGAGACTTTGTTTTCTTTGTGTACAGAACTGACTTTGGAGTTGATGGAATGGATGACGGGGAGTCTTGCAGGTGTCATTACTCCAGATAGGGCCCCAAATGGCCTCCCGGCCCCTGGCCCCTGCCTGCTCACCGCATTCACCTCGTGGCACTCTCCCCCTGCTCCCTGGACCTCAGACACCCCCGGAGCCTTATGTTCTTAGGCCTCCAAGGGCCACATTCCTGTCCATCTCTTGGCCTGCCCCTCTGATTCCCTCTGTCTCCTCCTCTAGCCGCTTTGCTGCTTCATTTCTACTCGACTCAGAGTCCCTTCTTCGTGGGAGCCCCCTGACATTCCGCACTGGGCTGGGCCATCGCGTGCATGCTCTCCTGGCATCTTTCCTGTCGAACACGTCTCACAATTGTAATTAAATCATGAATCGAATAATTAGTTGTTTCACGTCTGCCCCGCCTACCCCCTCACTTGATTGTCACCTTTGATCTGCTGCTGCCCAATGCCTGTGTGGAGAAGACACTCTTAATGTCTGAACCAAAGCTAACACTGAGCTGGAAGTTCACAGAAAAGAAATAGGGAGAGGTGTAGATTAGGAAGGACGGACTTGCCTGCCCTCTCCCCACCGCAGCCTTTCTCGATGCTGAGAATGAGAGGAAGTCAGAGGCAGCGAGAGAAAGCGCTGGAAAACAGAGACCAGGAGAAGATGCCCAATCCATTCTCCAGACACCTGGGGACGATGAAGACAAGCCACCATCATGTCCCGACACTGTCTTGCGCTCTCTAGCAAAAGGAAACCCAGTCAAGCAAGACCACCAGAAGAAAGCTTTAAAAAACGTGAGAAAGGTGAACCACCCGCTCTGCTGCCGGGCTTGCTAAGGTCTGGGCTTGAGGCCTGCGGTGATGGCAGGTTCAGGCCACCAGAAACGACTTGAACCGGTGTCCCGACAGCTGGGGAATGCGAGAGCCAGCAAAGCGAAGTGGGCTGTTTATTAAACGTTCGTAGCCCTCTAGACCGTCAGAGCAGCAAATACATCAAGGCGTCTGTATCTCGTTACTCAGAATTCACCCAAATTACCAAGTCGTCAGAAAAGAAACCCCGGCAGGATGAAAACCTACATCTCTATTTCATGATGGCAGATTTATATTTGTGGGAGGTAATGGTCTCCGTGGAAGGAGTCACATTTTAAACGTGGGCCTGACAGGCTCTTAGAAACTGTGCCTGGCTCCAAAGGAGGAATAGAGAGAAAGCGTGGAGGGCGCTCCGAGAAGTGATTTAGGGGAATGGCCAGGAAGAGACTGGTCAGGTAGCGGAGAATGGAGAAGGCAGTGGGGGAGAAAGTGTAAGGTTGTGTTAAGAGCACTGAACATACGATTGATCCCCTCAGCCAATTTTTAAGACAGTATCGTCAGCCACAGGCCCCGAGATGGTTCAGGACTTACTTGTCCTGCCTGATGGAAACTTTGAACCCCCTGATCAGCACCCCCCCCTCCCTGTCTCCTCCCTCCAGGCCCCGAAAATCACTGTTCTACGCCCTGCTTCTAGGTGCTTGACGAGCACTTCCATTTATTTTGGTTCAAGGTTTGAGTCAATGCCTGCTAATCACCACAACACCATTCCTTTTAATTTACACTGACGGGCTAAAGAGCTCAGCTTCTAAGCATCGATTACGGTCCTCTCGGCCCCTTTGCACTGCGCTGCCCCTTGGGAATGCTGCCTTCTCTGCTCATTTTCTGTTCCAGGCCCGTTTCCCCAGGCCTGTGACGAAAGATGCTGTGATCTACAAAAGTTGATCCGATCATCTACAGTAGGTTAAAGGATAACATACTGCACCACAGGCATCGTTGTGACACGTTATAGAGAACGGAACTCAAGATATAAACAACAGGCAGCAGAATACGTAATGAGACGTAGTAGAATATAAAAAACATATTCTTATTCATCTCGGATAGTACAGGGAAAAGGAGGTTGTGGGGACATGAAGGTTGTGGCGAAGCAAGAGCTGGAGTCAGGCCCGGACACCCACACCAGGCCGCACGCTGTCGCCTGGATGTGTGACTTGAGCCGGTGGCGGTAGAGATTTCGACTCCAAAATTCGAATCGTGGCCTTTGATTTCCTCACGAGATAGTCTTTCTGGGGCTCAAGTCTTGCTAGGAATCCTTAGTAAATCCCAAACGTCCTGGAGAGGAGTCGCTCCATCAGCGTTTGCTGCGCGACCCTGGAGCCACCAGGCATCAGAGTCAGTGTCCTTATTGTCCCTCCACTCCCCACTTTCTAGTTCTCATTCCCGAGTGCGATCCTGGCAATCCATGCTGCTCGCTGCTTCAGGTGCCTCTGCTGAGGCCTCCTCGTTGGGGAGGAAGAGGGAGAAAACCTGAAGACACTAGTCCCTGCTCCGGCTCAGGGCCCAGTACTTTCCACTCCTGATTCCAAGGTACATCGACTGCTGGAATCTGCTGTGTGGGGCTCTCTCAGCTGTGAGACGACCTCCACGCCTGCTCTGATCCACCTGACTCTCAGCTGGTGGGCCGTCCCATGGGGAAAAATAAAACCAAGGACAGTTCTAGCTTCTCGCTGCTGCCATCACGGTAAACGATGAAAGGCTTAACTCTTTCCTTTTGGCCCAAGCTCCTCTCCCAGGCTCGGCTGAGCTCCTGACATTTCCTCAAATAATTTCCCTGTCCCATTAGCACCTTCTTTTCCTCATGGGACCCCAATTATGCACACGGTAGACTGTCTAATATTGTCCTTAGATCTTCGAGGCCCTGCTCATTTGAATCCGATCTTTTCTCCTCTTTCTTCTTCACATGGGATAATTTCTATTGTGTATCTTCAGGGTCACCGAAGTTTTCTCAATTTGCCGAAAGCTGTGCAGTGGATTTTTCATTTCGGTTATTACACTTTTTTCAGTTCTCGAGTCTCTATTTTTTAATGGTTTCCATTTTCTCTGCTGAGATCCTATATCTTTTCATTTATTAAAACTGTGTTTTCCTTTCGGATTTGGACAGATCTTCCTTTACGTCTTTGAATATACGTATCATAGCTTCTTTGATAAATTGCATACGTGGAACATCTCCAGGTTGGTTTCCGCTGCTTGCTTTTCTTCTTGGCTGTGCATTTTATTTTGCTGTGTGTGTGTGTGTGTGTGTGTGTGTGTGTGTGTGTGTGTGTCTAGTAATTTTGACTGTGTGCAGGATGTTGCGGGTGAATCAGTGCGAAGCCTGGATTTTGCAATATTCCTCTGCTGAGTTTTGGTTTAGTGGCTACTGAAATTACGGGTGGATCACGTTGAACTTGAATAGGCTTGGTTTCATGTTTTCTTGGGGAGTCTCTGTAAAAATCCCAACACGGTCTCTAAGCCCTTTTAACTCGTTAGACCCAATCTCCAATCTCTGTTTTTTTTGGGTATTGCAATCTTGCCAAGGTTTGGTTTTCGACTTTGGTAGGTAGGTCTCTTGCAGGCCTTCCTCTGGAGCATGATTCTTAGGCCTGAGGTAGAGTTGCCGGTGTCTTAGCTGGATGCCTGGGCCGTGCACAGGTGTGACAGAGGTCTCTCTACTCTTGCTGACGACACCCCCAATGCTTTTTAATCTCTAGTATTTCTGTTCTACTCTCAATCCCAGAATAGGCTCATTCTGTTATGTCTTATTGAAACTCTCTCTACACTCGTGCACGTCAGTCCTTGGCTAAACACTTGCAGAGATCTCCACCTGGACGTCCGAGGACCCCTCTGCATAGCTCCCCCAACTTTGTGCCCCGCCCCACAGAACCCACCCACTCCACTTGCCCAAACTCTGAGCGCTGCTTCCTCTGCTCGCTGGGACCTCTGTGCTCTGCTTCATTTCCAGCTTCCTGCCACCAGCTGGGGAATTGTTCCCTTCTCTCAAGAAATCAGTTTTGTGATTTTGTATGTGGTCTGTAAAAACAGTTACTTCATGTTTTGTCCAGTTTTAAGTTGTTTTGGCAGGAGGACTAGTCTAGTACTAGTTATAGAAGAGCAAAGTCCCACCACGGATCTCTAAACAAGGGATAAAGAGAGGGTGCTGATGGACAATGACAAAGCCTGCCTAAGGCAAGATGGCTTGCGGAGGCCAGGACTTAGAGTCAAGCGTCCAAGTCGGAGGCTGTTCCCTCTTCTGTGCTGAGAACTAAGATCAGGATGAGGTTTGCAGAGAGATAAAAGAAAGGGAAATACCATGATGGGAAAGGAACTATTGTGAGTTCTTGATAAATTGGTTGGGAAGAATGAAGAAGGAGGCTAAAAATGGTGCCAGAAAAGCTTTAAAAAAGAATCCTTATCTCTGGAGATAAATACTGAAATATGTATGGATGACAAGATATGAGGTCTGGGATACGATTCAAAATAATCAAATGTAGGGATGAGGGTAGGGAAAGGCTGGGGGTGGAGGTGAGACAGGACTCACCTTGACATGCTAATTGTCGAGGCTATGTTATGAGTACACGAGAGTGTATTATATGAGGTTTTCCGCTTTTGTATATATTTGATGCTTTCAAATTAAAAAAAAAAACAAAAACAAATAAATAAACAGTATGAGCAGGATTGTGAAGCTGGGAGATGTGGTGTTGGTGAAGTTGGGTATAGTTTAAGGGGCCCAGGGGTAAGCCAGTGGCCTCTTGTTAAGGTCTAAAACAGGCTTTTATGCAAAAAAAGTCTTAAAAAAATGATTTGCTTCAGCCAGGTCATTCTGCCCCTTTAGAATGGTCAAGTACAGGGTGTACTGGATGGTGAGCTTAAGGCCGTGAGTCATAAGCCACAAGCTGAACTGAGGCGGTGGTGTCTACACCGCTCGCTTACGCAGCTTCAGGTTCAGTGCTGGCTGCTTCTCTTCGCTGATAAAGCCCCGCGTGGTCTGGGCCCGGACGATACTCGGTGGGTTTGGCCAGACCTTGGAGCACGTCCCCCTGGAGTGGTTCCTGGAGTGGTTTTCTGGAGGCATTTTGCTGTACCCCCCTTTCCGCACTGCCTCCCTGGCCAGCTGTGTGTGCCTGGAGCCTCCCCGAATCTCGCTTCCTCTCACCTGCTTCCTTCCAACTAATTGTGGGCTCCATAACTGAGCCCAAGAGAAGGGCCTGTTTCCACAGCCTAAGGGGTTTCAGGAGAAGTAGACAGCCTTTCCTACAAGTTAAGAGGAAAGAGAGAGAGAGAGAGAGAGAGAGAGAGAGAGAGAGAGAGAGAGAGAGAGAAAAGAAAGAAAGAAAGCGAAAAGGAGAAAAGGACTCAGTTTCTTCCTGCTTTCCACTTTCTTTCCTCATTCATTCAACAAATCCTTTTAAACGCCTGCTATGTGCCACGTTCTGTGTTAAGGATTGATCGAGGGTTCAGAGGTATTCAAGACACAAGTCCTTGCTCAAGGATCCGCAGCCTGGGAGGGGATGACAGACACACAAACAGAGCAGCAAAGTCACAGGGGCCACGCTCCACGTTTGTGCAGAAACCAGTGAGGCCAAGGAAGGAGTGGACATCCTTTACGATTCCTCTCTCCTTGGCTTGAGTTTTCATACTGGCCTTGCTACCCACGTATAATCTAGCATTTCTCTGAATCTCGATTTTCTCATCTTTAAGTAAGGCTAAATAGACCTACTTACACCAATTAGGAGTGACATAGTGAAAAAACGTCTAGAAGGATTTTGCAAACCACAGGGGTTGGTGATGGGTATTATTACCTTTCTTTCTTCCCAGGCACGCTGGCGATAACTACAGCCTGGCTTTCCCCAGGGGACACTCAAAAGGTCGTTGTCACCTGTACACAGGCCACCTTAGAAATGCTGATTTACAGAGGTGGAAAATGTGGCCCAGAGACGTTAAAAAATTCGCCCACGATTCATAGCCAGGCGAGGCGGAGGCCCCCTGACAGGGCCTGGCCTTCCCCTTCCTAATCTTTGAAGTGATCAGCTCCTCCCCGTTTGTCTGGAGAGCACGCAGCATTCTCCCTTGATGCCTTTAAGAGAAGGTTTCACAATATTTTTTTAAGTGTTTAAGAAACTATTCATACTGTGACATGTCATGGACATCCGAAGCTCCCCAGCCTCTAGTGCTGACACAATAAATCACACAAACAAATATCCACTGCCTTTGTTTTGTGGATTATTTCCCCAAGAGGCAGATGTTTACTTTTTACAAATGAAAACTCATTGTCGTCAGGAACATTTAAGAGGCTTAACCTGTCTCCCCTGGCATATGGCGCCGGCTTTTCATGATAAAACCGGGCTTGTGTGGTGCAGACGAGACCGAGGGCCTCTCTTGGAAACTCTATCAGTTCCCATCACACCACACTATGTAGGGGCTCGACTGGGCCTCTTTCACCGTGAAAAGGGAAAAAAACACAACAGGCTGTTTCCTTGGGTAGAAAACACTCCTGTTTTAATGAGTGTGATGCCATGAATTATTAAGCTGGCGTAACTTTCAAGCCGAGCTGAAAGAAGGCATCGTGAAGAATGACCTTGAGACTCTTGAAAAATGGGAATGTGGACGGCGCCCGCAGACGCGGAGATGGATTTCTACCTTAGTTTATATTTATGCAACTGTGAAACTTGTTCTCTTGTTCCCGGAGAAGTCCTCTGTGCAGCCGTGTGGAGAAAGTTATTACATTTTAGTGCAGGAGGCTGTAAAGTGCTTTTCCTCTCGTCTCAGGGAAACCGGAGTGCTGGCATCTTTGTGCTGGGGACAGTGGCCCTCAGGAGTGAGAGGTGGCGTCTCAGAAGACAAAAGGAAGCAGACTGGCATTGTTCTTCAAGAAAGAGCCTCACGTTTGGTTCTTAGAAGGGATTTGTGGAACCTTGTCAGTTACAGGGCTCTTTTGTTTCTGATTCAAGGGGAATCAAAGGAAAATTGGGGCCAGAAGGAGGAAGCTGCTCTGCCGGCCCCACTGCAGTCTGACCGTACGACCTGCCCGGCAGCGACTCCGGGTAACTAGGGCCCTCGGAGAGTGCCCAGTGCAGGAGAGGATGTGGAAAGCTTCGGCTGTGGCCGCCCCTGGGTCATGCTCTGGCTGCAGACTGCTGGGTGAAATCACAGGCCCTAAGAGTGGGGTGAAGTGTCCTTGAGCCCTCCGGTGGGCTCTGTGTCTACACCCACAGGGACACGTGGCTCGCTCTCCTCTGTCTTCCCCCGTTCCATTAACAGTCTCAGAAGGGAGGAAAAGAGTCCGAAGTGACAGTCATTCAGTGCCTGGCTCTGTCTTGCTTTGTGTGGGTGTAGGGGATCACCCCCATTGACGGGGGAGGAAACTGAGGCTCAGTGTGAGATTTCAGCATCCCACAGTTATGGATGAAGCTGGGCTTTATTTGAATGTAGAGCTGTCTGACCCCAGAGGTTCATGCAAATTCCCCATTCTCGCTGTGAGGTTCTGATTCGACTGAGTTTTTACTTTCTTCTTATTTGTCTGAACTCCTAGGCCGCCATGTGCCGATGCCTCCTGTTAGTCCCTTCAGGTACACTCTCCACTCTGCTCCCGACCCCGCACACTGCCCTGTCCTGACCGGTGCTCTCGTCCTAGGGCTAACAGTTGGGTTTGGCCCAAACAGGCCATTGGAGGGCAGGTGGGTGGGAAGTGAGGTCGGGGTGTTTGTTCCCCCAAGTTTTCTCTCCATTGGGTTCCCTACTGGAGGCTGCAGCTCTCTCCATGTAGCTCTCCTCTCAGGGTTTTCATAACTGCTTCCTCCCCTGACCCCTCAGGCTGGGGGCTGGAGACATTAGGAAACAGCTCTCCCCTGGTGCTAGCCCCTGGGTACCCTGCTCGGCCCCGGTGCTCTCGTAAACGCGGCCACACTTGCGTAAATTAGCCCCTGTGTTAAGACAGTCGGGTCGCTCCACCTGAGTGTGTCACTGGTCACCTTCTGAGACCTTGACCGATGCAGGCATACATCACTTTCTTGCTGCTGTAGTCAACGTTTTGGTTTTGCTCCATTAATAACTTTTTACCAGGAGGATAATGGTTTTTGTCTCCTTTTCTTCCCTCCTAAGGATTTCCTATTTATAACTTCCAGAAGGGATATATTTCTTTCACCTTTCACCTTCCTCTTGCTTTACGACTCGCTCTCTGAATTTCCTCTTTCCCCTTCAGATTGAGTGTGCAGGACCAAGGAAAGCCAGTTTCCGCTATTATTTTCCAAGATTGCATTTCTTTGGTCTCCAGAGTCTCTCCTCTACTCTCGTGCAAGCATTGCTTTGCAAAAACAGTCTGTTGAGAAAACAGTTTTGAGAAAACAATGCACACTTTCTAACCTTCTAAGAAAAATGATTATTTCTCCAAAAAAGGAAGGGAAATAATGAAAGTGTGTTCAGTAAGTAACAGTCGGGAGAATAAAGAGGGAAAAAGGCAGGAGATTCAGAGCCAAGGTCAGTCCTCCACCGTTGTTGGATTGCAGCGAGCATTTCATGGTAATAAAATCCTTTTCCTGTAGAATACATTTCATATTAAAATTGCAGCCATTTAAATGAGGGATTTTATGTCTGCCTAGTTTTTATTGAGCATGAAGAATTAAAAAAATGCTTCCATCCCTCCCCCCCCTTAAAAAAAAGGGCTTACTGCTTCTTGGGCTCCGAGAAGGGACGAGCCAGAGGCGGGGAGTGGTCCGGGCGGCTTGCACAGCCCCTTGCTCATGCTACCTCACCTCAGAGCCCTGTTATTCTGGGCCTTCGCGTCTCCTGAATAAACAGTAAATCTCTCCTGATGGCGTGGCAGCTTTACGATGCGGATTCATGCCTATTTTCGGAGGATCATGGGAGCATTTAATGCATTTTCTCTCCTTTTACTGGTGATTTTGCCAGAGCCTGTGTCTGGCGGCGGGCTAAGACTGGTGGTCCGGCCTGTCCCTGGCACAGGGCAGACCCTGGCACTGCAGTGGTCAGCGCTCAAGTGACCAGTCTTCCAGTTCTGGGACCCGGCAGGGCTGACTGTGCTGCTGTTTCATAGGTTGGTTCCAAACAGAGTAATTCTTCTGTCAAAGGTGTATTGACTCACATTTTCCCCAAAGGCTTGAAATCAGTGTGATCGACACCTGATCCCAAGACAGCAAGATGAGGTATCAAGACCTGGAGAGGTCTTCCTCCTACCCCAGGATGCTGCAAGGTGAAAGTCTGCCAGACTGATTTTAAGGCTGTTCGTTTTGGGCAGGTGGGAAGTGGTCTCAGAGGGTTCAAGGGCATGCGGACATGAGCTATACCAGCAAGGAAGACTCAACTCACACGGCCACTACGGCTTTCCCTTGGTCATTGCTGACATCCGTGGGCGAGCTGTTGGATTGGACTCTTCTTGGCCATGAGTCTGGGTATAGAGGAAACAAACACACTAGGCACATAGCTTACGAGTATTTGAAAAACGCATTCGTGTCGGAAATTATCTGCCGAGGGAAGCAGAGCGTCGTTGGCGGGGATCTGGCCTATGGCAGGAGATGCCTCATCATCTATAAATAGCGGCTCTTTGAGTTAGAATGAATTACCTGCAGTCGGCAGGCTCCACGTTTTACATCAGTCGCCTGAGCTGCGTTTCCCACTGGGTGGTTAACAGCACCTTTTAAAATCTGGATTTCTCGAGTACGCTGACCTGATCGGACTGTTCTTAGCCACAACTTTAACTATACTCTAAAAATAGCCCCAAAGCCAGCATAGCAGAGAGACCATTTACTTAAACAACTGTTTTCCCCCCTGTAATGTCATGTAGCTCTAAGCCCAGTGCAATGGCAGCATATGGTCTATTGTTACAACCAGATATTCTATCCGGATGTGAGAGGCCAGGGGTGTGCACGGAGAGAATGTCATTGCCGAGTCAGAAGCTGTTGTTCTGGGCCCTGAAGTTTCCTGGTTTCAGTTTTTTAAAAAACTTAACCTATGAGGAAGGTTTGGCGGAGATGCTCTGATTCTTATTTTTGATAGCGCTGGACTGATGTTTACTCTGGACTCCTGAAAATTGGTTCAGAGGACGGTCCCTGGAGGAGGAAATGCAGACAAATACGGTTAGTTTACTTAGTGCTGAAGGCAGTGGCTGGTAAAGAACGGAGGCGACACAGTGCTTTAAGCCAAGACGTCACGATCTCTGTGCTCTCGAAGGCTGTGTTCCTGAGAACCTGAAGAAAGGCCCGTGCAAAAGAGGAAAGCAGAGGCTGTGAGTGTAAGAGAGCTCACGGTCATTTGGAAATTTTGGAAATTCCTTCTCATTTCACTGGGAGAAAACGTTTTATTAAGAGGATGAATTTTCATCACGTGGGACAGAATAAAGGATAGGATCCCACTGAGAACACACCCAGGCGTGGGCGCGCACACACGTGCTCGCACGAACACACGCACCGAGGAAACAGGAAGGCTAAAGCAGGAGCACATTGGTGTGCCTTACAATTCTGGATTTGCTTTTCGAGTCTGGAATTCATTAGACACCACGTTGAATTCCAAATGCGATAATTAGGCAAATTAATGCTGCAGTGAAGTTATTAATGAGGCAAACTATGCTAATATGCTTTTGATAAAGAGCTCATCTCTGCCTTACCAAGAAATTGGCAAATATCTTTTATGGGGGGCCAGACAGCTTATCTCAAGTGATTTACTGAGAAGGTTCTCGGCCGTGTGCTGTGCACAGTATTGTGAATAGGGTTAACGTCTGAACATCTGAATGTGTATCAACCTGAGGCGGCAAGTCCCGAGACTCAGCCCAGAGAGGCTGAGGACTCTTCCCTGCCCTTCAGGGACGGTGTGAATCCGGTGGGCTCCACCGCTGGCCAGTGTCATTCCTGTTAAGGCTGTCACTGATGTGCCACGTGAGGCCAACACTGGCCGCCAACCTGTCCACCTGTTGGTTTCTTTTTGGCAGACTTGGTGTCTCCTCTGGTTTTCAGATGTTCAAAACTCCTAGCCCAGACTCATTAGGGAGTCCATTTAGTGGTTTCAGAGTGACACAGCAGAATTTCTCTTTCTGATCTTAACTCCGCTATTCAGAGCTCAAGGTGCCTCAGGAGTCCCCTGAGACCAAGAAGAGACACCATTTGCCCAGGGGGACCTGGCCGTTAAAAACCAAATTTATGGAAATGTGAAAACAACTTTCCCTGTGAGCGTATCATCATTTTAGTCCTTTTAACCACATGCTCCGTGAGGACGTGGCCTGTACAGCTTTGATTCCTTGAGATACAGTATTTGCTAAATAAGTTTCATTCTGGGCCCCAGGAAAGTTTTTGCTGAATTTGAGGAGGGAGGACTCAGACGCCTGTTTGAGCGGGCCGGACCAGCTGTCAGTCGTTGGCTAGTGAGTGCCACTGAGGTGCCTTCATGACCGTTCAGCTGTAAAGATCCAGGCACAGAAAGTGATTGGATGAGTTAGGAATGTGTCTGACTGCAAGTTACTGAAGGCCCTACTGACAGTGGCCCTAGAAAATAGGGAGTTTACCTTTCTCCCATGAAAAGCAGCCCAGGATAGGCAGTCTGCGGCTGAGACACGTCTCCACCATGCTGTCGGGATTCTTTCTGTCTTTTCATCGGGTCCTCTTTGTGGGTGGCTTTCGTCAATGTGGGCACAGGATGGCTGGAGCACCTCCAGGTGGACACCTGGGTTTCAGGCAGGGAGAAGAGGGAAGGGCCAGCCAGTCCATTCCTTTTGAAAAGGTTATAAACCTCCGTTTGTATCTCAGTGGTCAGAACTGGGCCGCATGGCTGTCCCTAACTGGCGGGTCACCCATGAGGTGGGATCAGCTGGCCAGCCCTCTTTGTTACACGTCTTTGCTTTTGGGGAATCAGAGCTGTGTCCTCTGTTACCTGCCACTCAAATGTGGCTGCCTGGACGAATCTGGGCTTTGGCTTCCTCGGACAAAGGGAAGTTCTGGCAGTAAATCTGCCTGCCTTCCCAGGCCGAAGACGGTGTAGGGTGGAGAGTCTAAGCTCTGTGACTTTGTGACCCCAATGTTCCCTAATTGTGAATCGAGGAGTATTCCCAGGGTTATTGTTGGAAGTAACTGGGATAACACATCTGAAGTTTCTAGCATATTTAGCCTGATAATCAGTAGAAGCTGTTAAGGTGGCGAATGAAATCCAGGTCACATGCACAATGAGCTAACGGGTAACAGGCCCGTAGTGGGGGAAAACGGTTACCCATAATCCTTTACATAATCTGGCGGGTGGCGGGGCCTTTTTGCTGAATGGACTGATGATCAGGGGGATATAAACTGGGACAGATAAAGTCTGTATCCAAACAGTGGAGCGATTTGGAAATGTGGTAAATAAAAAAACGGGGATGAAGAGGCAGGGAGCTAAGCAGGAATGCTGGACAGGGATGGGGTGAGAGAGAGGCGACCCAGCAGCCGAGGCCTGAGAAGGATGCTGTGCATTGCAGTGATGCAAACCCTTCTTCCGACTCACCTGCAGAACCTTCTGGAAAGCATGTCTGACTAACCTTTTGGTAAACGTGAAGATACGCCAAGTCGGCCTCAGGCTGGTATATTCTTTTCACACAGGCCCCACCGCTAGGTAAGTTAGGCCTAAGGGTGACAGACCACATAAAGCACATGGAGACGACACACGTGAATTCACGTTAGGTTTTCTGAGCAGCAGAAAACGATCGTTTAAGTTGTGGGTGAGATCCTCCTTCTAGAACGCCCTTCCCTCCATCTCGGTTCACTTTGTGGGATAAAAACACAGCCTGTGTGTGATTTTAGCATTTGAAAATGAAATACTTATTTTTTATTATCATTTTTTTTGGGCACAACGTGCTTCTAAACAAAAGCCAATTACTGTGTTCGGTGCTCCTCTGGAAACCACACACCAACAATCCGTTTCGAAGCCGGCTGCTCTGAACACGTCGAATGATGAGTAAATCGAGAGACGTCAAGGGTGCTTGTGAACACACCGTTAGCCCTGGCACCCCGCACGGCCTTGGCCTGCATGGGTCCACTTACGTGCAGACTTTTTTCCCAAAATAAATGCGTGCAGCCCTATGGATGTATTTCCTCTCGTGGATTTACAGCTGCATGGGAGTGGGTGGCCCTACCCCTGGGGACTGAAATGTGTCAGGGGAGGACACACGTTCATTAAGAGCCTGGAAGAGGTGGACATAACGGTTAGCAACAGGGGGTACCCGAGGCAGTTTTCCCTTCACGGGCCGGCCCTAGCATTTAACCCTTGAGTAAAATGTGACTCCGCTTGATTTTGGTTTTTGAGCGACACACACACTGAGACGTGCAGGGGCAAACCCGTCCTGTAAACTCACCCTTTTAAGGAACGCAGCTTGCTTTGTGTCCTCTGTCACCGCGGATTCCTAACTCTCACCTCCAGCGCACCGAGAGGTCTCGGCAGCTGAATCCGAATCGGACCTCCCTCCCTCTCCTGGCACGGGGTCCGGTTCTGGGCTGTGGGGGGAAGGTCTTCGCGCCCTGTCACAGGAGCGGGAGGGAGCGCCTGGTTCTGGGTTGTCGCCTGCCCACACGCTCGCTAGGACGTTCTCATTGTAACGTGGTGACCCGTCGTTTGTCCGGATGGATGGCTCCTGGGAACAAGGCCGTAGCCGCACCCTTCCCTGGTCTGCCTCTCTTTTAGCTGTTTTAGACTGCGTCCGGCACACGGGCGTGGTCACTGCTCCCCAGTCTCTCTGCGGCCGTGGGACACTCACAAAGCTGACCAAGACCTTCTGCTTCACACCCCACTGGGGGTGCCTCCTCCACTGCTCCTGTCCTCTGCAGGCCGCGGGGACCCCGTGGCCTTGCCGGATCTTTGGGCTCTCCTAGCACAAGGCCCCTGGGGCCCCCTTGGGATACCTGGTGTGGGTAGGGGACAGAGTCCTTCTCAGAGGCTCAGACTGTTCTGAGTTCCCTTTTCCAACTGGGCTGAACTTCATCAGGCTCATGGGAACAGGACAAACTGGATCCCATTTTATTCCAAACTTTAGTTTATGCCCTAAGTCCTAGGCTTTTGAAACTCAAAACTCTCCCCCAACCCCTCCCGCCTCAAACTATGGCTCTCATTTTCTTCTGTGTCAGGCCTTCCCTTCCCCGGAGGAAACGAAAGCAGAATTCCCATCTGCCCGAGGGGCAGAAAGCATGGCCATTGGAAAGACCGGGAAGGCCAGTCGATGTTGCAGATGATTAGCTGCACCTAACATCCGGCCTGCAGCACAGGCAGTGCTGGGCCAAGGTCCCCAGGGGCATCGCATCGCCTCCCTGCCTGCCCCTCCTGCCCTGTTGGCTCAGGCTCTCAGGAGCCTCTCAGGGAGAGCTGGTCAGACGTGGCAGGCCTTCCTGAGGGCCTTCCTCTCGCAAACTTGAAGGCTCCCCACGGAGGATGCACAGCAGCCCTCCTCCCACCTAAGGCAGGCACAGCACCCCCCTCACTTGTGGGCTTTCTGCGTGTTCAAAACACTGAGGGCTGGAGGCGTAGCATCCCGAGTGGAGGCCATGATGTGTCAGGGAAAGACGCACCTTCCCCAAGCGCTTGAGAGAGGTGAAGGTAGCGGTGGAAACCAGAGAAAGGGCCCGTGACAGCATCCAGCAGCCCTGTCCCTGGGAGAGAAAGGAGGGAGCCTCCTCGGATTTGCTGTGTCCAAGGAAATCAAGGCCTCAGGGACTTTTTAATTATTTTTTTTTATTGAAGCAGAATGCGCCCAGCATAAAATGGATCACTTAAGCCCTCTCTAAGTGCAGATTTCAGCAGCATTAAGTCCGTTCACATCGTTGTGCGACCATCGCCATTATTCGTCTCCAGACAATTTTCATCAGCTCAGATGGAAACTCCCTGCCCGTGAACACTCCTCATTGCCTCCCCCCCCACTCCCAACTCCCAGCCTTCAGCAGCCTCTATTACGGATTCTGCCTCTATACCTGTGACCATTCTCAGTCCTCCCTGTAAGTGGAATCATACAATAATATTCGTCCATTTGTGTCTGGCGCATTCCACTTGGCATGATGTTCTTTAGGTTCGTCCGCATTGTAGCATGAATCAGAGTATCCTTCCTCCCTGAGGCTGAGGGAAGAATATTCCGTCGTACGTATAGACGGCCTTTTGTTTCTCCTTTCACTTGTCGACGGACATTTGCATCACTTCCACTCCTTGGCTCTTGGGAGTAGAGCTGCTAGGAATGTGGGTGTGCACATATCTGTGCCTGTCCCATTCTTTTGGGAATACACCCGGACGCGGAATTGTTGGGTCACAGGCTAAGTAACCGGTATGCTTACGTTTTTAAGGGTCCGGCACACCGTCTCCCACGGCAGCCGCACCGTTTTACATTCCCACCAGCCCTCGCTTTCTCCCCATGCCAGATCCTGGGATTCAACAGTCGGTCGAGCCGTTGCTGCTTTCAAGGGACTTATTACTGTCTCGTGGGGGAAACGGGTAAGTTATCTGTCAACTGCAGTCCTCCGTGAATCAGTGCCGAGGTGGAGGTAAGGAGGAGGAGGAGAGTCATCTTCCTGAGCCGCAAGCTGGATGTGGTGTGCACGTGCTGTTGTGATGTTCGCATCTTCTGCACGTGAAACGGGAGCTCGCGTTTTGTCATTTTGTGCCGTCACATCCCCCAACAGAATCATTCGTGAACAGCCATCAGCTTCCGTAGCTACGTCGTCTCGTCACGAAGACTAGTCTTCCAGTTTGGGGGTGGCGTCCCTTCTCGCCCGCTGGGATATTTGGAAGCCGCAGTTCAGACACGTGCAGGCGGGCAGGCACGCAGGGGAGTGTCTGGCGCTTTGTAGGCCCGGCCCCTCCCCAAGGGGGCTTGCTGGGTGTGAGTGTGAGTGTGAGTGTGAGTGTGAGTGTGTGTGTGTGTGTGTGTGGATGAGCATGAAGAGTCATGGAGAATCCATCGTCCGCCCTGGCATCATGTACGGAGTGTGTGTGGCACCGAGCGGGAGCACAATAAACGCCTCTGAGTTATTAGACTCAGTGTATCAGGGGGGAAATTTATTTCCTGTCCCAACGATGGATCCATGGTCCAGGGCCGGCTGGGAGAGTGTGTGTGTGTGCGTGTGCGTGCATGTGCGCACGCAGTAGTTGTAAAGATGAACCATCCTAGAGGATTTGGCTCAGAAGAAGCATGCGGCAAAGTATTTTGCTGCTTTTTTGAGAAATGGGTCACTTCTTTGGGCCTTGGTGGTCATAGAGGAGGGTATAATGGGCCCCACGGAAAAAGGGAAAGGGAAAGGGATGCAGAAGCAGGAAAAAAACCTGAGAGGGACAGGCCAAAGACGCCAGATTGACTGTGGCAGGGTGAGACAGACGCTTGAACGCCGGGTCTAACTAGGGAGCAGGGAAGGGACACCTTTGGGGATTATCGAGAAGGGAGAATCAATGCCGTATGGATTTTGAGGGGTAGCGAATGGGAAAAAAGAGAAAAGATTTAAAGTATTGGTCTAAGGATTTAGAAAGGAGGATTTAATTTGGAAGATAAGGGGTTTGCTGTTAGGTATCGTGACAATTAAGCACTGAAATCCCGCCTTGCAGTCTGAATTGCAACCTTCAGATGGGCCTCGGATATCCCCGCGTGAAGGACGACGACGTCCCCGTCGGGACCCTGCGCTTGGTGCGCGGAGTCATGTCCGATACTGGAGAAGTGAGCACGGCCACGCAGGCTGGAAGCACGGGCCTGGCCGATGCCGCCCTGTGTGACCTGACATTTCGCCACCTCCTTCTCCCACCTCTGATGCTAAGGGTCATCCCAGGGTCCTTATTCATGCAAAAGCTACTTGGCTATGCCCCAGGGGAGAGAAAGACCTGGATAAAATCCTAGATCTGCCTCTTAATAGCTCTGCGGTTTGGGCAAAGTCCTTAAATCTCGACTTTGGTTTTCTTATTTGTAAAAATGAGAGAATAATACGCCCCTGCCTCACCCGGAGTGTTACTGGGAGGAACACGTAGGGCAATTTTTATAAAGTGCCCGGTATGCCATGGGGGGCTGGCACAGAGTAGGTGACTTACACAGGGGGTGCTGTGGTACTCACTAACTGTGACCGCGATGCCACACAGGCAGGCGTGTGCGACCAAGTCAAAAGGACTTTTTACACCTATGTTTTTAGCCTCCGCTTGGACTGCAGGTGTTGGCAATTTAATCTCAGTCCATTCCGAACCCCGGCCCACCTGCATCCTGCAGGGAGACCTGGTCAGCGGCTACCGTCACCTCATGCCTGCCCCTTCTCCACGTTCCCACCAGCTCCGGGGCTTCTGTCGGCTGAGGTGGAGGCCCTATTTCCTTCTCCCATCGGCAAGGCCTGGCCAGATCCGTCTTTTACGTGTTCTTTCTGCAAGGCCTGGCTGAGCCCCGCATCCTGGTGGGAGTGCCGACAGGCTCTCTTGGCCTGGCTGCCTCCGATGCCCACCCACCTGCCCCAGGCCACAGCCTTACCACCGTGTTGGCCGCCCCTGGAAAGCTTTCAACCCACAGGATCCCCGTGGGGTCTTCCCCGGGCCTTTGCACCGGCTCCTGCCTGGGACTGTGTTGGAAACCCGCCCTGGTGTCTCTCGTGACCGTCACCTCTCCTTTGCCTACACACATTTTCTGGGGGAGTCTGTTAGGACAGTGGCTCGCTCCTGAGAGTCTGGAATGCAAAAGTCTTGCCTTCAACTCCGCGGTGAGTTTCCAATGTGAAACCCCCCAATCCAGAATCCACCTTCTTTCCCCCAGCATTTCTGCAGTGCTGCATGTTTCCCGAGGCACTAGGCCTGGGACTCAGAAGCACCTTCCCCGGGGGGTGGGGGAGAGACAGGGCTGGGTAGAAGGAGTTAGGATATTCCAGGGCAGGAGAACCTTGGTTAAAATGCCGAAATATTTCTCTACGGCGCTGCTATTATTATATCCATCCTCCTTACCGTGTCAGCCCCACGGGGCTGAGTTGTAGGTTGATTTGCTTCAATGTCAGAGCATTTGAGGATGATTCTGTTTGGACCTATTGTTGGCAAAGTTTAAAAAATAATAATCATGAAAGAAGCAGGCAGCAACGCCGAGGAGAAAAGGTGGCACAGCTCCTGGTCTAGAAAGCGCGGGGTTAGGAGGGACCTAGAAGCCGGTCTGGCCTCACTCTGCTTTCCAGCCTCCTGACCCTTTTCTTGCTCTGTTTTCCGATTTCCTGCTCCACAGTCCCTCCCTGGGTGCGCTGCTGCCTAGGCAACAGCATCCAGGGCGGCTCTCAGCCACCTGCTCCTGGGGAATGCTCAGGCTTTTCGTGCCGTCCGGGGTGTGTTCTTGGCCTCGCTGTCGGTGTACAGTCTCGTGCTGACTCGGCACAGCCGCCCAGACCCGTTTGTGTCTCTTCTTGGGGACGGGATCTGAGAGGGACGAGTGCTCTATATGTCAGGGATGTCATCATCACACCATCACGTTCACGCGGCCACACTGAGGCTGGTGGCATCGCCCCGCGTCCCCTTGCTTGTAAGTGTCTGGTCGATGTTCCTTTGAACGGTGCGATGTTGTCAGCTGGGCACTCGGGACGACAACGGCACTGGCTTTCACGTACAGGGCGGCCACGGGAGCAATGCAAGGAACAGCCCTCGTAGGTCTGCTCTGCGAAAGCAAGATTCGTAGAATTGAATTCGGGAAGCAACACCAAAGAGTCCGCATCCACCGCCGCCACCACCACCACCGCCACCAGGAATGACAATAGCTGCCATTCGTGGAGCGACCTTTTTGTGCCTGGACTGAGCTAGACCCCCTATGTAGATTATCTCATTTAATTTTACCCAGAAGGAGACACTGTCCTCTCACTCTATAAATAGGACCATGGGTTCAGAGAGATTAAGTGTCATTTTTTCCCCCTGGCCACGTGGAGAGTGAGTGGGAACAGAACTTGGATCCAGACCGCTTTGACCTCGGAGCCCTTGCCTGTCAGGCCGGGGCTGTGCCGCGTGGGCAGGCTTGCTGAGCGTCTTCTCGGCATCGCCGAAGTCGGCCCACAAGAGGGCTGACAAGAAAATGATCCATCGCTCGTTTTGGAAATAAATCCTCTGCGCTCTGAAGTGCTTCCTTTCCACTCGGATGCAGAGTTGCATGACCGGCCTAGGGCCTTCTCTTCCACGTTGCAAGGACCACCGGTCTCCCCCAGACGCACCCACACATCTCCACGGCACCTTCACGTGCTGCTTCGGCTCATCATCCTCCCACGTCAGGATGCTGAGGCCGTTTCCCACCCCGTCTTCTGTTTCCCTCTAATCTGGGCTCGACACAACCTTTCTCATCTAGAAATCTGCTCCCAACCCTTCAGCGATACCCCACGCGCTTAAAGCAAAGTTTGACTCCCTCGAAGGGCCTTTGAGGTCCTTTATGACTGGGGCCTCCTGCTTCTACGGCTTCATTCCTCTCCATCCCCCCTGGAATGAGCCACCTTGTGCCAACCTCTGGGCCCTTTCCTGTGTCATTCCCTCACTTCGACCACGGCTCGCCTTTGCCGTTTACCTGGCCGACTCCTGCTCGTCCTCCGCATGCATCTTGGTTTGTATGTCACTCCCTCTGGGCAGCCTTTGCCGACTCCCTGAGCCAGGTGAGAAGCCCCTTCCGTGTGACCCCATGGACACTCACCACCCCAAATCACACCAAGTCCATGCACTCATCGTGCCCACCCTCCTTCCCCCGCAGACAGCAAGCTCCATCATCCGGCACGGTGTCCGGCTCCGGGCCTGGCGTCGAGTCAGCACTTGACGAATCTCGGACAAGCGAGTGGAGAGTCACATTTAATCTGTTTCTTAGAGCTCTTTCTGAGTGGCTTCCTGAAACCTTGAGCTCAGGAACGTCGTTACATCGGGGGCGACGCCTTCAAAGCAGCGAATTCGAAGCGGCTTCCGAAGGCCTTGACGCAGGCTTTTCAGGCTGTGGAGAGGCCTTTGTTGGATTGCGGTGAGGTCCGGGCCTCTTCAGATCTAAAACGCAAAGAGATGCTAAGTGGCATTTAGAAACACAGACCCAAGGACTCCTCCTCCGAGTGTTTTCTTTCATTAAACTGGGTTGCCACTCACCCTGGACAACAGAAAACCACGTTTGGACCCGATGAATGGACTTAGCCCCATCCTGCCATTTCACAAACGACAGAGCTACATCTCCTCGTCGCTTCCTCACTTCCTCCTGGCCCACTCAGGACGGGAGGCCCCGAGAACGTCTGCGCTGGCTTTTCCTTTTCCGAGGGGTTGTCAGGGCCTGGACAAGGCCCGGTTTTGCGGACTGGACTCTCTCTCCTGCAGTGGAAGGACCGGGTGGGACCATCGGGGACAGGCGGAGCTAAGTGTTCTAGCCTTTGGCTCTATCCTTGCTCTTGTATGATGATTGTTCATGTTCTCCACGCCTTTTCCCTTGCACACCCCGGCCCTCGCCCCACGATTATGCTAGCAGTCGGGTTTCCCAAGCAAACACCTGTGTAACCACTTCCTTCAGGTCAAGAAATAGAATGTCGCTTGTACCTCCTATGGCACCCCCAAACCCCCCGCACCCCACCACGATTCCTTTCTCCCTCGATTCCTTTCTCCCTTCCGGGGGACCCTGGGCTGGTTTCGAGCTGGTGGCGGTTACGAGCCTTCCAGCTCGTGTCCTGGCACGCATGGGCGCGCATTTCCGTGGGGCACAGGAGACGGACACCTGCCACTTCACTAGGTCACCTGCGGGTTTCTGAGGTGTCTGTCCCAGTTTCCAGGCTCCTCGGCTGAGTGTTCCAGACCTGGCTGGGCCGTGTGGTTGGTGAAACTCGGTCTTGTCGGGCTTTCTCATCTTCGAGGCTGATGTCTTTTTTTTAGGCCTGGGCCAGTGGGTGGCCAGGGCCCCTCCTGAATGGCTCCCATCGTTCCTGCAGCAGGAAGGGCCTTCCCGGCCTTCCCGTGGGACGCAGCCGCGTGGAGGGATGCTCGTCTGTGTTAACACAGGCGGTGGGGCCCCCGGAGGGAGGACAGCCTCTCTCCTGGCTGGTTTTCTCTCCTCTCCTGGGAGGCGCTGTCAGTGCTAACGATGGCCCTGAGACCGTCTGAGCCATCGGGGCGGCCGGGACTGCTGTGGAAGGACATCTCCCTGCACCTGCGTGAGTGAGAAAGGTGAGCCCAGACCGGGCACAACCCAAGGGGCCGTGCTCTTCTGTGGACCTGCTGCCTACAGCCGGCTCCGCACCCAACTAAACTGCTTCCTCACTCGGTTTATTCACTCAGGAGGAACCACCTGGCCATCACCACCGAAGGCCTAAGGGAAAGGACGTCACTACTCCCACGGGTCCTGGCCCACTTAGCCCGGCTTCCCCTCAGGCCTCATTCCCTCCATCTCGGGGTCAGGTGCGTTCGCTGGTCCTGCCTGAGCCTCCCCCGTATGAAGCGGGGTGTTTCCCTGCCTCCCGGGTGGTTGTGAGGGCGGGAAGGGAGAGACGGGCAGGAGCACCTCGAAACGGATCACGCCACTTATTAGTTTGAGTCATAGAGTCCCGGGTGAGCACCTCATAACAGGGATGTTAGGGAGGACAGTGGTCTTAGGTATCCGTTTCCATTGCAAGACCAGACCCTCCAAGGATGACCACAGTCGGGGGAGTTACCCCTGGGGTATACTGGGAAGCTCTGACCTTGCTTCATACTTCGTCCTCCCCCATCGTTCGTCCTGCCCAACCACTGGGCAGAGGGGGTTCAGCAGGGGCCAGGCTACAGCTGACAGCTCTGTATGGGAGTTTGCGGGTGATAGAAGATGAACGGGCAGAAGTGGAGAAAGAGCAAACAGCCACGCCAGTTAGACGATGTGGTTCTGAGGCGTGGTCTCCCCATCCTCCCTCTCAGGGCCCGGCTTCTGCCTCTTTGGGTCCTGTCGGCCCTCGGAGTGGCAGAGCCCATCGGGAAGGCTCGGTCCCACCAGAGAGCCCTCAGCTGAGCCATCCGAAGCTCCAGGTTTGCTGGGGACTGTCCTGGTTGGCCCCTGTGCCCCGGGATAGTTACTAATGGTGCCACTTTTTATTCTCAGAAGCATCCCAGTTTAAGTGATAAATTGTCTTTTTTGTCCTGTCTAAGACCACCTGGCAAGTCCTGGTTTCTTCTAGGAGGGTCTGCTCACCTTCCTTGAGGAGAGAAACTGCCCCTTATGCCCAGGAGCGGCCTTCGCGACAACCCTGCCCGGATCCCAGTCCCAGGCCTGCTCTTTATTACCTGCATGATTTGAGGGCAAGTCGCTCGCCTCGCCTTTGCCTCTGTTTTCCCACGTGTAAAATGGGGATAATGATAACCGGGCATGGCCTGGAGTAAGTGGCCAACACCTTTAGCCACTACGGCTGTTCCGTCAGAGCAGGGACCCCAAACCGACAGCTCTGCAGACAGGGCCCAGCCTGCCAACACTCCCGATTCGCCTGCCCAGTGTTTCCGAAGCTTTGAAGCCGTGAGGGAGGAGGGTGCCCTTCGGTGGGCAGGGGCATCATCGTCCGATGCAGGCGTCCGTCACCTGCTGCCCTCCTGGCATCTGGCTTTGCAGCCCCTCTTCAAGGCCCGGACGCGGTGAGCCGCCAAGCTGGACGTGACATCAGGCCGCCGTGGTTTTGGACTAGGAGACGTGGCTGGGTGTCGCTGCAGCTTGTTGAGATGCCATAAGAAGGTATCTCTTGCTTATACCAATCAGCCGATGGCGAAATCGGTTTCGTCGTGTGTCGTTTGGCCACAGTTCCCAGAACCCGTTGGTGGTGGTAAGGGGGCCTCGCTGTACGGCCTCTCCCTTCCACTGTCCTCTCTCCCAGTTACTTAGACTCCAGCCTGCATGAGAAGGAGAGTGTCCCCTGGAAAACCTGTCTCCTTTGTGCCGGAGGCGTTCTTCCTCAGGGCACTGCCTCTCAAACCTTGACGAGCACGCGCATTGCTGGGAACTTTTCAGAAAATGCCGATTCTGGTTCAGGAGGTCTGGGCCGGGGCCTAAGAGTCTGCGTCCCTGACCGGCGCTCGGGTGGTCCTGATGCTGCTTGCTCCAGGACTTGGGGAGCAGAGGAACCTTGGGAGGCATTTCTCCTCGAGGCTAAGAGTGAGGCCTCTTCCCAGAGCTGACTGAACCCTTCCCGTGAGCACCGAGGGGCTGGTTCTCTCCGCTCAGTGTCCCTGTCACCCCCAACCCAACATCCAGAAACGAGTGGCCACCAGGAAAACGCTCCTCTCTCTCTGCAGAACCGGAAACCTAGTGAGGAGATACCGGCCCCTCCCGAAGGCCGGGCCCAGGGGTGGGGACTTCCTGCCTGTCCCCTCCCATCATCATGCAGGGGTGAGTTTTCACCTGGTCATATTTTGGTAATTCTTCATCTTACGAGTCATCTAGAAACTCGTCCTTATTCGTGAGTTCAGTTACCTGTCGTCAGTCGCAGTCCAAAAGTATCACATGGAAAATCCTGAAAAGAAACAGTTTCTACGTTTTAAATCTCACGCCTCCCCGCTTCGTTCTACCCTGGATGTGAATCATCCCTTTGCCCAGCAAATCCACAGTCGGGATTGTAGACCCTCCGCCTGTTAGTAGCGGAGACTCCGTTATCAGACCTACTAATCGCAGTATCTGCAGTGCTCGTGTTCCAGCAGCTCTTCTTCTACATAAGAATCGTCCAAAGCACAAGAGCAGGATATTGGCAATTCAGATCTGCCAGGGAAGCAAGCTGTAAAGTGTTTTTATTTAAGTAAAAAAGGTGAGCGCAGCACAAGGCATTTCGAGAGGGACCACCCTCACATTGCTTTGATGAACAGCCTATTTTGTTAATTGTCCTATTTTGTTATTAGTTACGGTTATTGATATCTTGCCGTGCCTGGTTTATTAATTAAACTTATTATAGGTACGTATGGATAGGAAAACCCTGTAGGACCTCCTGTTTCAGGCATCCCCTGGGGGGGCTTGGAACGTATTTCCCCGTGGGTAAGGGGGGCTCCTGTGCCCTCAGATGGGGTCGTTCTCCAAGCGCGGTGGCTCTGGGCCTGGCAGCATCAGTATCGCCGGGAATTTGTTCGGGTCGCCAATGCGGAGGCCCCACCCCAGACCTACTGCATTAGGAGCTGGGACTTGTGTCCAGCAACCGTGTTCAGCAAGCCCTCCAGGTACCTGCCATGCACACCACCGTCTGAGAACCAGTGTCCTAAGCTGCTGAATTTCTTAGGCGAGTTTCTGAGGAAAGGGCCCTGGTCCTGGCAGGCTGTGGGGTCTGCCCGCGGCCCTGGAGCCTGCTGCTCAGAGGATGGTGTCGGCCGGTGAGGCAGGGAGAAGATCCCAAGGGGGTTTGAAGGCTGGCAGCTTCAGATGAGGGAAAGCAGGAGCCAACGACCCACCTCCTGGGGATAATTGTTTGCCTTTATTATGCAAATGTTCTAGGCAATAAACCCGGCCAGGGATGTCCAGGAAAAATATACGCTCCCTGTGCCGAGCGGTCAGTGGCTGGGCTTCAGAGCCCCTATTCCACGAGGCCCCGACGACATGAAATACAGCACACCTGCTAAAGGAAGCACGCGCGGGGACGTTTTGGCAGTTTTCAAGAGCATTTTGTTTTGCATAATGTGTGTTTTTTTCTTCCAGACCGGAAATAGTATCTTAAAAAGTCAGCAGGTATATGGCTTGTTTAAGAAATGTGATTGCTTTACCCCGGCTTTGCAGACTTTTATTTTCTTCCTCCTGCTGCCGCTGTTGCACAGAAACACAGAATATTCTATCCCAAAGGGACCCTGGAGATCCGTGAGTCTTGTCTCTGCAATTCGCAGGGGAGGAGCTGGTGTCCAGGGAGGTGAGGTGACTTGCCCTGAGCGAGGGCACAGGCTGCTCCCCGGGACTCCTGGTTCTCAGACGCTGGGATTCCCACTGAGGTCGTTCAGGAACCCGAGGCCTGGGGATGTGGCCTCGGGCATTCTCCGGCTGTGGACGGCACTGGGCTGGGGAGCACTGACTCCACTTATTTGCACGTGCACATGACACCTGCGACGGCAGCCCGAGCGTCCGGCTACGTGCAAGGTCACTTCTGTAGGTGAGTTGGAAGCATCTTCCATTCTTACCGAGGCTTCGAGCTCAGTCTCTGGGAGCCAAATGCACCGCTCCTGCAAACCAAATCCCCCATGCCAGGGCCCGGGGGGATCACGCCTCCTCCCAGGGCCGGCTTCGTGGGCTTAGGACCCGTGCGATTGCCCACAGCCTCTGCTTTTAGGCCCCGCATTTGCTTTAATCTCTGTTGTCACCGTCTTGAAAGCCTTAACACTTTTGGATCAAGAGGACCTGCATCTCCCCTTCGCTTTGGGGCCCGCAAATTAGGTGGCCGGTCTTTCTCCGCATCGGCCACACCTTCCCCCACGCGTCCTCTGAAACTCGTTTTCTGTCCGAAGCCTTCTCTGACGCCCCAAGGATACGTTCTGTGTCATAACATTAACGTCGTTGTTAATCGCTTTCCTTCTGCGGGCCTGTGATTTTCTGCGACTGTGGTCACATCGCTTAACAGACGAGGGGACTGACTGAGGCTTAGCGAGGGAGGGCCTGGCTCACGCTTCCACGCTGAGGAGCTGGAGTGCGGATCCAGGAGTGTGGGACTCGACCGCCCCACCTCACTTTGTCATCCGCTTAGTGCTTAACACGCTGGGACGTTTCCTCGTGTCTCCCACCCGACCAGAGGGGAGAGACTGCGCCCTTTACTACAGAGACCGTGTCCTTTCTACAGTGTCACCCAGCTCCATGCCTAGCGTGGACAGGGTACTCAACGAGTATTTATGTAATAAAGGGCGTTTGACTAAATGTAACGTGCATTTAGCCTTTTTGGAGCCACCTGCAGAGAGGCCTCCAGGTTTGTGTTAGAATTTCTCCTGTGAGCGAGGCTGCACAGTATGGCTGGTGGGGGGGGGGGGGATACTGAGAGATACCTTGTATTTGACTTCATAAATTATTTATGGAATTAACGCCGGAATCATCATTAATTTGTGGAAGGAGAGACGCTGCTACGTGGCGTGGTGCCTGTGATTTCCTGGCAGAGATAAATTACCTTCCCGACGGCTGCTAGGTGAAGCCTCGAATGGCGGTTTCCAAGGGAGACGGAGCCCTTCAGCTCCCTCTTCCCTCCTCTTTCTTCCAATGGAAAAAATCCAGAAAGCGCAAGTTACACCACGGAGGAGAGCCCTGAGCCAGCTCAGCTTCCCCCAGCATCCAGTCGACACACACGCGCGTGCTGAGCACCTACTGTGAGCTGCAGGGCACATGCTAGGCCTGGGGACACAAGGGAGGCATGTGAAAATGCACTCTCGGGTGATCAGTGGCAAAAAAAAAAATGATTTAGCTTAGTAGAGAGATGGGGAGGAGTGAAAAGAAGCGAAGAGGGGGAAGCTTTCCCATTAAGATAACCCCCAAATGTCCTGGAGAAGGATGTGCGCTTGGTAGAAACGGCTGGCGTAGGGAGAGGGCCTGTGGGGGCTCAGGTGGAAGAAGCCAGGAAATGGGTGTTGGTCACGCCAGGGGGCTTTGTCCCGGAGGCCGAGGGTGGTGGTGGTGGAGGTGGTGGATGGAGCCACCCTGTCTGGGGTCAGTTGTGGCTCCTGCACCATCATTCAGGCGTGACCCCTGGACAAGCCAGGTCTTGCCCACTCCAGATGGTCAGTGGCTTTGAGGGCTCCCAGGTCCCCCCAAAGCCCCTATAGTGGCAGGAGGGGGACAGGGGAGCAAGCTTGCCCGGAGCAGGAGAGCAAAGGAACTGCGGCTGAGGGCACCGCCATCCTGCCCCGTCAGCGCGTTGGCCGTCTGTGACCCTCTGTGCAATGGCACTCGTGTCCCCGTTTTCTTCAAAGCACCAGGAGGAGGAAATGGAGCTGCAGCTGAGTTCAGCAGCCCTGGCTTCTGAGCGACAAGCTGCCCAGGATCGCGGCGGCCCCGATGGCTGGGGTTTCTGGTCGTCGACTATGCCGCATGCTCCGCCTTGGGAACGCGCCCTGGGCCCCCTGAGCCTGGCTCCATGCAGTTCTCCTTCGGGCCCCAGGCTCTGGGCTGCCGTGACCACACGAAGGGGTCCCACCCTGCAGCCTCGGCCTGTCACGGGAGGCAGGATGGCTTCCAACTCCATTTCCTTCCAGGTCGAAAGGGACTGAGAGAGCCCTGCAGCGCGAAGGCGAGGACGGGCACTCCACCTAAGTGTTCTTGCCCTCCGTCATGACTTATTTATGAAAGCCGGCGAGGCATAACTAAGAGGAGGGAAAGGCACCGAGCAAAGAGAGAATACAATGGCCCTTGGATTTTAATGGGAGCGATGGCTGGCAGTGATGCCTAAATTATTAAATAAATCGATGCGATTCGCGAAGCCGCCCTCCAAGGTGTATTTGTCAGTTTCATTATCTTTGCCTTCAAGGGTAGGAAGAGCCACTCATGGAGAAAGTTTCCTTATGATTTTTTCCCTCCTCTATGTTATTTTGCAGGCTGAGCTTCACGACCCTTGTCTAATTAAAGGCTGTTCTTTATGTAACAGAAGCAGCGTTTTTTTGTTTTTTTGTTTGTTTGTTTTCTTTCTTTCCCCATTTTTATTTTGGCTTCCATTCTCGATCCCATTTGTCTTTCAGGCCCGAAGATGGGTGACAAGATCGGGTCAGCTGGAGGGCACACACACTTCAGAGAACCCTGATCCCATTTCAATTATAGGACCGTTCGGTCACAGGCGAGCTCCGTGATAATCTGTCCACACACACGGGAGAGCCCTGTCATTTAAGCCATTTTCCTAACAGAATCCACTGAGCGTCGGAATAATCGGCTGTGCGGTCCCAGATGCCAAGAAGAACACCTGAATACACTTTAGGGAAATAATAGATTGTATTTGGGGGTTTTGGCAGTGACTGAAGCAGTGTCTGCTCCTTTCTCTCGTATTTCCCTCTCTCCCCCTAAGCGCTTCTACCGCCTCCAGCCCGACGGTAAAAAAAAGAAAAATGCCTGAATTTCTAAATTCTTTTTAATTATCCTCCCGAGGAAAGCAGGCCTACCACCGGGGTGCAAAAAATTTAAGCCATAAATAACGAGCCGACAGGAAGGAAAAGAAATGACACCGGAATAAACCACGCTATTCACTGAAAGCTTTACATCCCCATCCTCCTTGGGCCTGAGAAATCTAAGGGAAGGCGGCGAAGGATGTAGTTTCCAAAAAAATGTCTTTATAATCTGCAGCAATTAAAAATGGATGAAAGAAGCCTTTTCTGGGGATTTCCAGTGGTGCTTCGGGCACTGGCGCATGAAACATTTCGGGCAGCATAGTTCCCAGTCCTCTCTTGAGGACGAGGGGCACTAAAGGACAGATCTGGGTCCTTCGGGGGCATCACTGCTACCTGGGTCTGGGGGCGGAGGGCCGGGAGGGGAGAAGGAAAGGGAGCAAAACAATGGGTAGCGATCGAACGCATCCCGAGATAAATGAGCGCTCCTCCCTGGATGGGCTGCATAATGGCTTCTTTCCCCTTGGTACACCTGGTGCAAAGAGCTCCATTCGCACCTGCAGACCTGTCAGGTTTCCAATTATGGGCTTGCGTGCCAATTTCCTGGTGCTCTCCCAAGCCTGGGGGTGGGGAGAAGGGCCTGTGCGTTGGCAACAGAGAACGAACGCTGCAGGCGTAAGTAGGGGGCACGGGGCAGAGCGGGGATGCTCCTCTCTCAGGTTCACTAATGCGGCGAGGCTGATGCTTGCAGAAGGAGGCCTGGGGACTCCTGGTGGTCCAGCTCTGCTTTGCCAGGTGAGGATCAAACGGAGTGTGGGAGAAGCACGCGTGCACGAGGGTGGCTGCGCACACCTGTCTTGCCCTTTGTGCCCCTCCAGCCCAGCCATCTGGGGGCAGAACTGGGCTTAGCGTGAGATAACAGAGGAGACGTGGCTTTTCCATGCAGCTGAAAACGAGGTAGGTGGGAAGAGCATCGTGTAGGAAAATGTATAAGAAGATCTCCGTTTTGTAAAACGAACCATGACAGGCTGCTCAGACTCTGTCGGCCTGAGGAGAAGGGGGGTGCTGGATTACGTAAATCCGAGGAAAACCTGGGACCCGTACTGAGTTCTTACAGTGAGTTATGGGGCGAGGGCGTGAGAATGGGGTGAGGCCGCCCTGTGAGGTGGGGTAAAGCATCCTTGATAACAGCATTCGCCCCCGTTTATGCGAAACTAATATTTACGTACGTGTTAAAGTTTAGCTGATTCACCCTACTCTGCTCGTATTTCTCCTGAAAACTGTCTCAGTGCTGGGTTCCCAGTGCTGAGTCTTATGTGGGTGCTTTTTCTGCAGAATTCTAGGGTCACCGCTCTGCAGCTGTGTTTATGGCGTGAGCAGAGAAGGAGAACCACTCTGTCTCGGGGGAAAAACCGTTATTAACAGCTCCTCTCGTCCACCCTCCCCTCTGTCCTGATTGAGGGGACCAGATAGGAAAAAGGCTTTTTCAAAACGCCTGACTCCCCTAAAATGGATGTGGTGCCCTTTGGGCAGACAGCTGTGGGGAGGAGGCCCCAGGAGACCCCCTGGGCCTGTTTGGCCTCTAGAAGCCATGTGTGGGCTTCTCCCATCGCCACTCCAGCCCCTCAACCCCCCAGGGGAGGGGCAGACTTTGTAGGAAACAAAGCTAGTTTCTGAAGATGGAAATGACAGGGCAGAAGTTTTCAGCTCAACGGAGGAAGAACTTTCTAGCCACTTGAGCTGACAACCGGCTGGCCACTCTGCAGGAGAGTTTCTTATCTCTGGGGGGGTTCGGAGGCTGTCGATGTCCAGTCAGGATTCTTGCACCAGGTGGCCCTGGGTTATATAAGACCTTGAGGGTGGTGCAACGTGGTAGCCTGGGCAGGCACACGTGGCCTCTGAGTACTAGAAACGGGGCGAGCGCAACTGAAGAAGTAATCGTTACATTTTAGCGAAGGTTAATATATCTGAAGGAAACAAAAGCAGTATCCTGGAGAAATAGCCGCCTTCCCACATTCACTGTGGCATTATTCACAATAGCCAACCTAAGTGTCTGTCGATGAGTGAGTGAATGGGTAAAGAAGGTGTGTATAAATCGCATCTTCCTTACCCATCACACGTATAAGGGAATATTATTCAGCCACAAAAAGGAGGAAACGCCACTTGTGACAACACGGATGGACCAGGAGGGCATTATGCTAAGTGAGTAGGCCAGAGAGAGAAAGGAAAGTATCATACTGTATCGCTTATATGTGGAATCTAAAAAAAAAAAAGAAAAAAGAAAAGTTGAGCTAGGGGTGAGGGGGAATGGGGAGAGGTTAATTAAAGGGTACGGGCTTTCAATTATAAGATGGATGAGCTCTAAGGAGGTAATGTACGTCAGGGTGACATAGTTAAGAATCCTGTTTTGTATACTTAAAATTTGCTAAATAAATCTTAACCACTTTCACCAAAAAAAAAACAAAAACGTAACTATGTGAGGTGGTGGGTGCATTAATTAACTTGATGGTGGAGATCGTTTCCCAGTGTGTATGTCTATCAAAACATCACATCATACATTTTAAATATATACAATTTTATTTGCCAATTATACCTGCATACACCTGGAGGAAAAAAAAATCAAATTTAAAAACCAAACGGCGTCACCTATCTTTTCTGTTAAACGTCCTTCATTGGTTTGGAGGGGCTACATTTCACTTTAACAAACATCGAAAATTTAGCAGCCGAACTGAGACGTCAGGAAGTGGGAAACACTCATCAGATTTTAAAGAGTTAGTATGAAAAACACTGCAAGATATTTCATTAATAATTTTATATTAATTACACATTGAAATAATCTTTTGCAAATATTAGGTTAAATAAAGTACATCGCCAAAATTAATTTTACATTTTTTTAAAAAAACGTGGCTACTGGAAAACGTCAAATTCCACATTGGGCCGGCATTGTATTTTTACTGAGTAGAAATTCTCGGAGTCTGTGCCGACATTGGGAGTTTGTGATTCTACGTAATCGCTCTTGTCCCCGAGGTGGGTTCTTCAGATAGAAAGACATGCCATAAGCACTGTGGCTTCCGTGATAGCTACCCGAGACGATTTTTCTTGGTGATGCTGGGGGAAATCGTGTGACGAGTGTCTGGACTTCCGCGAAATGACTGGATCAGTGATGTTGGGAGCTCGGAGAGCTCCTGGCACAATTAATTACACGAGAGCTTAGCTCGCATGCTCCAAACTTGGTGTTTAAAATAATAGGATGCGGTTTCTTTTAAAAATCAGAATATATAAGCTATTATTCGCTGCCTTTCTCAAGCATTTAAAGTTGAATAAAAACCTTTCATCATTCTGTATCCTTAAAACACTCCCCAAGAAAGGCCTAGAAACACAGAGCTAGACTCTAAATTAAGCAATAAGACATGCACTTTCAGTTTCCTTAATTACCCACCGTTGAAAAAGTGGGTTGGCACGAAAATAAACATGCTTCTTTGAAATGAGAATTAATATATGCCAGTGCTGCTGGGGAAAACCCTATTAAACAATTGAATTTGGAATATTTTGCTTTGTCAAAAGACCCAAAGGCGTTCTTCCCTTTGGAATCGAATCTTCATTTAGAGGTTTTTTTTTTGTTGTTTTTTTTTTTAATTACTTGTTCCATGTGTTTTACAAAATGCCTTTATCAAGCCGTTGTGGCATTTCGTTCATTATGGATTGAGCCCGGTCACATCCTATAAACCACCTTCTCTGTGACGGCGTGAGAAGCCAAGTGTAAATGGTGCCATAATTCCATGGAGAAAGGACTGAATTAATTATGGAACATGTTGTTGGGAGTTCTGGAAAAGACACCTCTTTGTCAGTCCACTAGGGACAGGTGAGGGGTGATGGGAGAGGGGACAGGGGGAGCCTAGAGGGCAGGGAGCTGGATGGGGTGGGGTGGATGGCACTGTGGGGCTTAAGTCCAGCCTTACAGTTCTAGCTCTGCTGGACCTCGTGATTCTGGATCATACGTTCTTCAAATCAGGTATGAACTCCAGTCTTGTCCAAAAAACATATATTCTCCATTTAGAGTAGGCCGAAAGCAAAGGCGGACCTCATTCTACACGGAAGCTGCTAGAACCAGGCCAGGACCTGGGCACGAATGGATTGGAACAGTAAAGAACTACAAAGCGTCTTGAGCAAGTCCTCATTTCTGTGACCGACAGGGAGGACAGGAGAAGGAGAAACGCCATTCCAGCACGATCGGGGCGGGAACAGAAAAGGTGCTGACGTCAGGGCTGAAGGAAGACAGTTTAACTATGGCCTTCTGCAAGGAAAGTTTTAAAAAGACAATTTAAGTATCACCTTTGAGAAGGAAAATGCTAAACAGTTTAGCCGAGGCTGTTATCAGGACCACAAATGACATCTCCTTTTAAAGAGATAAAAGGAAAACACCCCAGCGGAGCACCTGCCTTCCCTTCCTCCCACATGTCACGTAGCTCAAGTTGTGACCTTCTAGCTCTGGATAGTCTAACTCCCAGAGACGGAAGAAAGACCTTTCCCCTGGGGGCTCTATTGCTTAAGAGGATAGCCAGGAAGGATCAAGGGCCCAGGGGCGTTCCTGGCCTCCATCCTCCTGCTCCAAGCTGGGATTTCTACTAAACAACTGTCCTGGGATCTAACCTCAAAATTGCAGGAGAGCGGGATTTCCTATTTTAGCTCTAGGATGATTTAGGGGAAGTAACTACGATGTGCCAAGGGCTTCACATGGTTTGCCTTTGAATGCTCCCAGTAACAGCAAGGTGGGTGTTACCATGTCCATGCAGGGAATGAGGGCAGGAGCCTCTGAGAGATGAGACAATGTGCCCAAAGTTAAATAGCTTTGGGTGAGGGGCGGTGGGTGGGGGGTTGGGGTTGGGGTTGGGGTGGGTGGTGGTGGTGGTGGTGGTGGGAGAGAGGTGGTGAGTTGGTGCTTTGTGCCAGATCCAACTCCAAAACCGTGTTCTTCCCCACTACAGTGTGGTGTTCTTATTACGTTCTTTTCACTGTCTCATCAGGATCTTTCCAGCTTCAATTGAAGCTCGTTATCTCAGCGCGCGGTGGGAACGCAGCAGATATTCTCAATTTCCCATTCAGAGTTTTTCAGATGTTTGAAGATGGCTACCTCAGCCTTCTCTGCGCGTTTTCCTGACTGTTGCCGGGAGAGCTGAGGAAGGGGGATGTTTATTTCCCGCGAACGGCTTTGTTTCCCTTCGCCAGCATTTCATATGGATCTATGCAGATGAGCCTGGCTTATAGAAAGCTGCCTGAATGTGCTATTTCATTCCTTATTCATCCAAACGATCTCGCCCTGTGCAGGCTGTGTGCTAGGCGTCGGGCTGGATGCTGGCATTCAAAGAGTAAGGTCTGTGCCAAAGAGTATATTTAAAAAAAGAGCGTCTGCTTGTGTCCCAACAAGAAGGAGCGGACTTCATGGTGTTGGCGGCAGTAGAACCGGGCACTGAAGGACGAGGAACACCACCAGCAGCAGACGTGGGGCTCTTGGGATGCAGGACAGGCAAAGGGAACCTCGTGTGTAAAGTCACGGGAGCTGGGCGCATCTCCGTGTAGGGGAAGAGGAAGTATCTGGATATGTCTGGGATACGTAGGAGGTCCATAGGCCAAGGGCAGAAGATGGCTCAAGGCAAGCATCAGACCACAGAGAGCTTCTCTGTCATGTTCAAGGGTTCACACTTTGTTTCTAAGTTGGGGAACTTAACGAGTGTCAAGAATAACTTAGTAGACACCCCTGTCTGTATTTCTACCATTCGGAGTTAAAAGCCATGAACACTTCACCATATTTTTTAGGAAATCAAACGCTACAGATACATTCGAACCAACCCCTCTTGCCTAATTCCTCTCTCTACACCTTTTCCCCGGGGCAGTGACTCTTCATTTGTCTTTATCCATTCGGATCATTTAAAGCTCATTTCACATCCATATGATGCTGTAATCTTGCTTTCCCCCCCTGCATCTTGCTTTTTTCTCCCCTCGACGTTGTTTCTGAGCTCTGTCCACGCTGAGAGATCGAATTATGCAATTTAAGCATTGCATAGAATCCCGTTTTACGAATTCAACATCTGTGTTTATCTGCTCCCGCATTCACGGGGGTGCGCGTCCTTTCCAGTTTTACGCTACGAAAAACGATACTGCGGTCAACATCTTTGTCCTTCTTTCTTTAGGGAACGGTGTCCGTTTTTTTTTTTTTTTTTTTTTTTTTTTCTGACGATGAAACAGCCCTGTTGGAGAGTGGGGGATTCATGAAGAAAAGAAATTAAACGATAAGCACAAAGGGCCCTCCACGCCTTTTCTCTGGAGAGTGAGTCTCACTCAGGTGGTCTGGAAATATGTTGGCGGAACACTGCTTTTGGTAGCCAGTTCCCCAGGCGTTCTTCTTCTCGTTTAAGGAAGCTGTAAAGTGGGGACCAACTTCTACCCCTTCGCATTTCCAGGAGATTAGGTGGGACACCACCCCGTCACCTTCTGAACGGGACACGCAGTGACGCTGACGTCCCTCTCCACTCAGAAAAGGCCCAGGCAGAGTTGACCAAGCTGCCCAAGGCAGCTCAACCCCCCGCCCTGCCCCCAGAGCCCTCCCGCTGGCTGCCTGGGCTCGTGACAAGACCAGGCACCCACGTCTCATTGTGTTCCCGCTCCCGGGCACTAATGGAAGCTCAGAGTTCTCTATTTTGAAGTTCATGGAGGAGCTCTGTTCTCAGAGAAGCTTCGAGGGACATGAAACAAAGGAGTCCTGACCTGCCGAGGAGATGGGCTATTTTTAGGTCAGGAGAGGAGGTCTGAGAGTTGAGCGAAAGAACCTTTTCAGACGTTATTGCTGCCTCTTAGGAGGAAGTTCTTTTGTGTTGAGTGTATTGACACAAACTGAGTGCCCAAGTCCAGAACTTTTTATTTTTAGAAAGACAAAAAGCTCCCGAAGGGTTTTTCTATTGCTCCACTGTTAGTCATCTACCGCCAGCCTCTCAGAAAAGACACTACGGAGACATCCGAATGGTTTGATGGGTCGGAAGGACGGGGTTCTAGTCTTGGCTTGGCTACTTCCTAGCTACGCTTCTCCCCGCATCCAGGTCCGTTTCCCAAGTCTAAAATAGCCGTGGGGGGGACGTGCTGCTCGGGGTTCATCCATCCATCCATTTTAATTCATTCTTCCACTCACCCGCTGTGTGGCAGGCACGGTGCTAAGCGCTAGGAGAGCCAAGCGAGGCATGGTGCCCGCTCCCGTGGAGCTTACGTCCCAGCGAGGGAGATGCTCGAGTCATCACATTAATGAATATATAATTCCAAGCCGCGTGTACCGCTGAGGGCCACGAACACGGTTCTGGGAGAGCGTGCGGCAGGGGACCTGCTCTAGAGGGAGGGGTGGAGAGAGGGCGGAGTGGGAAAACGGTTGAGGGGAAGGGTTCCGCCCGGAGACTTCTGAGTTTGAATCAGAAAGACACCCCAGTTAAGAGTGGAATTAATGTGCCTCAGCAGAAAAAAAAAATAGCCTGGCGAAGACCCAGGGGCAGGGGGTACATGGTGCATTTCGGTCAAGGGACTGAAAAAAAAAATTGCCAGTGGGACTGGAGCTGAGAGATGGAGGGGAGGATGGTAGGAGGGATGCTGGAGAGGCTGCAGGAGCCAGAGCGGGCAGCAGTCTGCAGGCCCTGGCAAAGATTTGGTGTTTATGCTACCAGCGACGAGAGGCGACCAAAGATGTTCGAACTCGATGTGTGGTGCGTGCGCGTGTGGGTGTGTGTAGAGGTGGGTGTGCACGTGTGCACGTGTGTGCACGTGTGTATGAGGCCGACGAATCAGAGCGGATGTGGAGAGACCAGTCAGAGGCGTCGCAGCAGGCCAGGCAGGATGTCGGGCTAGGTCGGTGGTGGCGGGGAGAAGGGCTCGAGGCGAGTGACGTCTCACATGTCGCTTAGGAGGAGAAATGGCTGAACTTGGAGGCTGACCGGATGGAAGGGTGACGGAGAGGCCCGCAGCCTTGATTTCTGATTAGCGGGAGCGGGTGGATGATGGTGGCATTCTCTGAGATGGAGGGTCGCAGAGGAGAGCCCAGATTCTTTAGGGGAGAAGGTGATACGTTCAGTCTCAGACGTGTTGAGAAGAGGGTGTCCTCTCGGAGGAGGATGCTGGAATCAGTGGTTCTACAGGTGAAGCGGTTTCCACTGATGACAAATTCCATGTGTCACCGTGGAGGCGGGTGGCAGAGACGCCTATAGAAGGCCATGAGGTTGGAGGTCGAGGGTGAGAGGTGGGTGATCCACACAGATGTTTCGATGGGGAGGGAGGCAAGTTGAGAGTTGTGAGGCGCAGGTGATGGATTGGGATGTTCTCTGTGAGCTCTCAGTGGAGTTGCTGGGGTTACGGAGCCTCGGGCTGGAGGGGTCCTGTCTCTTGTCACTGCGTGTTATCCGGGGCTTCTGTTTGCTTGGGGAAAGCCAGAGCAGATTTTGCCGTCTGTCATTCTCAGCGGAGGGGAAGTGTGCGCCGCTGGAGTGTGGCCTTCACCTCCTCTAAGGCCTCTCCCTCCACGTTCCAAAGCACAACTGATGTCACACGACCTGACCGACACTCACGGGATCGCGTGACATGACACGGGGAAGACTCCGCTCATCCAAAGCAATAGAAGGGACTGAGAATCAGAGAGCAGAAGTGGCCCATCTTAGGTCTCGTGCGCATCCAGGGGCAGCTTCGATGGAAACCGCTCCTGGCCAGGCCGGGAGGGGTCTGAGGCGATGCTGGGTGCTCACCCACAGCTAGAGTCCCTCCAGTGTGATTCCCGTGTGTGCAACTGCGCAGATCTGGTGCCTGCCCCACACCTTGTCCCTCCCTTGGTCACGGGGTGCCGGATGCTGTGAGCCTTTGTGGCTGCACTGAGGGTGAGGGTGGACGCGGCTAGTCACGCGGTAGAGCAGACCGGGCCTCTCTTGAATAAGGAGGTTGCTCTGCCTCTGCTGTGCCATAAGGCTCCTTTTGCTTCCAAGGTGAAGCAGCATATTGTTTGTGCTTCTTCCTGCATCTCCTCTGTGGCTAGACTTCGATGGCTCCTACTTGGAGCTGTGTGAGTCTAACCTGAGCCAAGCCAGACTGCTGGCCTTCTGCCAGGCTCCTGGCGGCGACAATTAGGTGGGGCCATTTATGAGCTCATTCTAGAGAGCTTAAATACAGTTGTCGTACAGTTTTCTTCGTGCCAACTCAAAGCGATGAAGATTGCTACTTCACTTTTTTGGCTGGGAAACTAGGTGCAGAGAAGTCCAGTGACTAAAATGAGATCACGCAGCAGGTCGGGGAAGGACTGGCTGTGAAGTTGCCTTGTCTAATGGTGATGGCATTTGGTGTTTCACTATAAGCACGGGGCTTTGCCTGGTTCGTTTCTATGATTCCTTACAATTAACCTCTTATCACCGTCACCATCATCATCACTAACATCATCACCATCATCACCAACATCATTGCCATCATCATCACTGATACCATCATCATCATTAAAACCACCATCATCATCACCATCACTATCACCATCACTATTGCCATCACCATCACCGTCACCAACATCATCACCATCATCATCACTATCACCATCACCATCACCACCAACATCACCATCACCATCACCATCGCCATCGCCACCATCACTAACATCATCGCCATCATCATCACTAAACCATCACCATCACCATCACCACCAACATCACCAACATCATCACCATCATCATCACCATCACTATTGCCATCACCATCACCGTCACCAACATCATCACCATCATCATCACTGACACCATCACCATCACCACCATCACCATCATCACCATCACCATCACTAACACCATCATCATCATCACTGACACCATCACCATCACCACCATCACCATCATTATCACTAACATCATCATCATCACCACCATCACTAACATCATCGCCATCATCATCACTAAACCATCATCATCACCATCATCATCATCATCACTAACACCATCACCATCACCACCATTACCATCATCACCATCACCATCATCATTATCACCATCATCAACATCATTACCATTTCAATCCATAAATTATAGGTCAAGAAACTGATACACGAAAAAGTTAAATCATTTTTTTAGAGTTAGGTAACTGACACACGGTGGGATTCGAACCCATGCCATCCGGCTCTAAAACAGGTACAATGACCTCCCGTCTTGCACTGCCCTGTTTTGTCCCGCCTCCTGGTGCTAATTCACTGCCAATCCACGGGAAGCTACTTCTGCCGGGCGCTGCGTCGAGTGAGGGCTCAGAGCATACGTAAAGTAGCAGAGGAAGTGATGGAAAGCGATGGGCCATGCACCTAGAAATAATGTGAGGTTGCTTTTCAGGTTGCTGCGAGCTGCCACGCTCTGTCTCCACGGGTGAGCATCTCGTGAGTGAGTGCCGAGGTGGCGTTGTGCGGTGCTCTGCCGCGGCCACAGGTCGAGGTGGCCTCCTTCTGGGTGGGCACGGTCTTCCTCTGTAGGGTGAGAGCATCCCAGGTGTTTCTTAATTTTGAAAAAGACCGACTCTTAGTCAGGAACCCAATCATGAGCATGAAGAGAACTCAACCCTCTTTTTTTCTGTATAAACTCCAAAGAATGATGAAATCTAGGAGTATTAGGCCCCTGCATGGTGGGTTTTGGGGACGATGACTGTCATGCTGAGATGAAGGAGAGACGGGTAGGAGGCTAGTGAACTGAAGAGGTGGAAGCAGTATTTGCAAGAAAGACGACCTAGATTTTCGGTGTGTTTTGTGCCTTTTCATTTCATCATCCCCGGGCATTAGCAAAGGCTTTTGAACGGTTCCAGCACAGAGTCAACTCAAGTAAGGCAAAGAGGGAACTCGTGGACACTGGGTCATTTATGACGGGGGAGCTGCAGTGCCCCCCGGGAACCAGCACGAGATTTGGCCAGGAAGTCCCCGAGAGAGGCGCAGTCCCTGCAACAGGGCCCCAGGCCCCAGGAAGCTCTCTCTTTGGAAGAGTCACTCACACTGATGTGTCTCTAGGCGAAACCCTCCACCTCCTGCTGCCTGAGGAGTTGTTCTTTTGGGGGACGGAGCGCCCCGGAGCCGTGGGTGGGCTTTTCTGTGCCGAATTGGACCGTTATTAACAGGATCCAGGGGCGCTCACCAGACACGCAGCCGTCCATCAGCTCCGCCGCCGGGAGAGGCTTAGTGCAGAGAGAGATTTAAACGCTAATTACTTTCCCGCACGATTTCAGAACAACGCTGAAATGGTGAACCCACCATCCTGCCACCCTAGCCCATTAAACTATTTTCATGCTTTTGTGTCATAATAATTATAGGAAGGCACCGTGGAGAGGTCTGTGTGTGTGTGTGTGTGTGTGTGTGTGTGGCGTTTTCGCTTTGTTTTTCTCTCCGACAGGCCCAGTGAGCTCCCGATTTCCCAGAGCAATCTTGCCCTCATTCCTTCCATTCAGTCTTGCTAATTATTAACCCTATAACGGAAACAGGAGTTAGTTGTACGTTTTGTAAGTCGGTGAGAATAAATGCATGCATTTGGGAGAAATTCTGGGTGGCACCGCTGTAATTTTTTTTCATTTTTTATTACAGCCTTCATGTTTATAGTGCAGTGTTTCTCAGCTAGGGGGTGATTTTGCCCTGCAGGACGTGTTTGGCCTGGTCAGAGACATTTCTGATGGCCACCCCTAGGGGATGGTGCTAGCGGCATCTGGTGGGTAAAGGTCAGTGATGCTGCTAAAGACGCACAGGAAGGTCCCTGCCCCGGAGGATTATCTCGCCCCAGATGTCCGGAGGGCTGAGTTGAGAAACCCTGCCACAAGGTAAAATGGTGATTTCATAGCTCTCTGAGCAGATGCCGTGTTTACCTAAGCATCCCTGCCCCTCTCTGGGATGTTAGGTGTTGTGGTGAGCGTCTTCGGGCGTCGACCTTGGCCCTGCTTTGGGCTTGCGGTGATTTTCTCAAAGAGGGCGTCCAGCTGCCACCTGCCTCCTCCGGGGTTGGGAATCAGCCTTGGACCAGGAGAGAGGGCAGGGCTTTTCTGCAAACAGTCCAAGCCGTTTGTAGCTCCCGAGACTGAAACGTGGGCATGTGGGACTCCCGGGAGGCAGCCGCACAGCAGCGCAGGCATGACACGGGGAAGAAAGGCGAAACCTCGGGATCAGAGGGACTCCGGGATCTCAAAAGTGAAATGGCCTCGTCTTGATTCTGGAAGCATTCTCCTAGGCTGGTCAGTGCACACTTACCTGTCTGTACCTGGCCGCACGCAGCTAAAATCACAACTTCTTCCACGCTTTCTGCTTAACAGTTTCCTTTAGTCCTCATAGCTGCCTGGTAGGCCATCTACTTTGCTAATTTACCTTGATTATTCCTGCCTCCCCCGCTGCCGTAGGGGCAGGGATTTGCATCCAGCTGTCGCCAGCACCCAGAACAGCTCTCTGCTCCCGTGGGCGCTGGGTGCCTGTTTGCTGAGTGAATGAGTGGACGGTTCACGATGACCGCAGGGCGCTTCGCTCTTCGTGCATCTTCATCCTACCCCTTGCTCCCACGTCTTGCTTCTCTTTTCACTCTTTATTTCACCTTGAGTCTCACCTGTTCTTGGAGGGGAAGGAATGATTCCGTGAGACAGACAGCGAGTGAGCGAGCGAGCAAGTGGGGAGCCCCAGGTGACGGGACCCCGTCCTCCGTGGGGGACAAGGAGAGAGGCTGCCCGAGCGAGGTGGACGAGACCTGCTGTAGGTCGGGGGCTAGTGCTGGCATTGCTGGGTTGTGACTCTCTAGGGGCTGTGCCCTGTGTCACCCTGGGCTTCCTTGTCACGTCATCCTGGATGCTTTGGGGCCCATCCAAAGGGAGCAGCCCCCTTGGCCAGCTGCCTCAGTGCCGGCCTTGGGGTCCGCCCTGGGACTCGTTATGGCTGGATTCCAGGTGCCTCAAACCAGACAGCTGTGGCCTCGGTGCCGGGAAGGGGCTCCTGGTCCGAAGGCTCACGGCTGTGTTTGATGTATGTTTCCGAAATTACGTGTGTTCTCGATTCATGAAACCGAAGCCCACGAGTGACCCCTGAGCCCCTGTAGCCACGTCCTCACTGAAACAGCACCGGCCATCGCAGGGGCGGGGGTGGGTAGAGGCCGTCGGAAACCACCCCGGTGGTCGGCCCCGCCTCAGGCTCCTGCAGCCTTGCCCTTGGCAGCTTTGGGGGCCAGCAGTGTGTCTCACGTCGTGAGCCGAAGCCACGTCTGGCTGGCTGCGACCGCAGCTGCGGCTTCCCTCGGGGAGGCTGTGCCCGCCTTGGCTGGGCAGCGCGGGCTCTCGAAAAGCAAGTGACAGGGGCAGTAATCTCTGTGCTGGCACAGCGAACCCAAACACACTCTGAAAGGCACAGCTGGGGCGGGCTCAGCCACGGTATCCATCAGGCAGTCCACCCTGCGGCTGTCCGCCGAGGCCACGGGCGCAGGCGGAGGCCGGGACGCCGCGCTTTCAGCCACGCAGTCCAGGCCCGCGGTGCTGTGGGGCCCTGCGAGGAGGGAGCGGAGACGAGAAAGGGATGGTTTCTGCCTCAGGGAGCTTACCTTCCAGCTCTCTCGAGAGCCACACGAGGCGGGCAGCCGAGGACAGCTGGGGTTCAGAGTTGGAAAAGCGACTCCAGGTGAAGAACCAGGACAGCGCAGTGCAGGGGGAGCCCTAACGTCTGGATAGAGTTTCTTCCTTCTCCCCTCTTCCCTTCCCTCCTTCCTTCCCTGGGTAGGCAGAATAATAACCACGCTCGCAAAAAAAAAAAAAAAAAAAAAAAAAAAAAGGAAAAAAAAAAAAAGAAAAGAAAAAAAAAGGCAAAAAAGAAAAGAAAAAAAAGAAAACAAAAAAGAAAAAAAAAAGAAAAAGAAAAAAGAAAAAAGAAAAGTCCATGTCTTAATCCCCAGAACCTGTGACTCTCTTACCTCAGATGGTCAAAGACACTTTGCAGCCGTATTAAGTTAAGGCTCTCGAGACGGGGAGATGCTCTCAGATGATCCAGGTGAGCCCCTACCTGTAATCACGAGCATCCCCACCAGAGAGAGGCTGGAGGGAGAGATGGCTGTTTTGCGCTGTCGGCTTTGAAGACGGAGGATGAGGCCTTAGGCCGAGGAATACAGGCAGAATCTAGACGCTGGAAAGGCGAGGAGATGTTTTCTTCCCCTTACGGCCTCCAGGAGGCACGCCTGCCGTCCTGCCCACCCATCTTGGGCTTCTGATCTCCAGAACCGTAGGTAATAAATTTGTATTGTTTAAGGCACTGAATCTGCGGTCATTTGAGCAGCGGCGTGGGAAACACGTGCATTCCCTTTCTCCTTCCTTCCCTCGCTCGCTCCCATCATTCCCCTTCTCTTTCTCCTCCTCCTTCTCTCCTCTTTCCCTCTCTTCTCATCTCCCTTCCCTTCCTCTCCTCTCCTCCCTTTTTTCTCCCACCCTCTTTCCTTTCCTTTCCTTTCCTTTCCTTTCCTTTCCTTTCCTTTCCTTTCCTTTCCTTTCCTTTCCTTTCCTTTCCTTTCCTTTCCTTTCCTTCCCTTCCCTTCCCTTCCCTTCCCTTCCCTTCCCTTCCCTTCACTTCCCTCCCTCCTTCCTTTATTTACAAAAATAGTATGTACTCAGTTTTCTTGAATTTCAAACAATACGGACGTGTACAAAGTAAAAGAGGGAAGTTCTCCCCCACGACCTGCACGGTGGCTCAGCACCGAGCGCCCGGGTTCACGCGCTGGCTGTCACGTAGGCCCTGCACGGCGTTACTCAGGTTATGGACCTTTCCCTACCTTGGCTTGCTCATCTTAAAAATGGGGTAAAAATTACTCACTTCAAGGGATTGTTAGCTCCGTGCTTGGAAGAGTGAGCACCGTTGTGTGTCAGCTCTTCTCGTCTTGTGACACCTCGTTCTATTCTACGACGACGGTGTAGGACGTCGTGCATATTATTCTGCAACGCGGGTAGGTTATCTTAGGCAGGGGTTATGGGCAGGAGAGAGAATTCCAGGCACATCGGTGTGTAAGCAGAAACACACTGATGGGAGAGTTTGAAGGGTGTTCAGGAGAGAATAAATAGAATAAGCAGTTCATGAGAGAGAGAGAGAGAGAGAGAGAGAGAGAGAGAGAGAGAGAGAGAGAGGGAGGGAGAGGAGGACTGGAGAGAGGGGAGAAGAGCTAAGACAGACACTGGAACAGGTGCTTCGGGCCGGACTGTGGAGAGCTTTGGTTGACAGGGAGTGAAAGGGATGCACGAAAGCCTTCTGATCAAGGCATGGAGAGTGAGGAGTGAGAGCTGCTCCTCAGGGAGGTCGCTGAGGCCACAGAGCGGGGTTACGGTGATGCAGACAGACAGGTGAGGACACAGGGGCAGCTTGCGCTAAGAAGATGGCTGAGGGGAAGGAGGAGAGGGTGGATGGCTTTGGAGATGACACGAGGGCATAACTGTCTGCGCTGGACGGGCGAAAGGGGCGGGCGTAAGAAGTCGACAGGGCCGTGGGCCTCCGAGCACTGGGTACGTGAGAGAGCGGCCGTGTCGGGCTCTCCGGTGTCACACGGGCGTCTCCTTTCTGTCGCTGCCAGCACTCAACCAACCGATACGGTCAGATCAATCACTTCCGCCACCTGAAGGTCCCCGGGTTTCTTAGGCCCATCCTCGTGTTCTCATCCTTTGGGACTTCGTTTAGACATCCCAAGGGCTTTCACGAAGGCTTCCACGCCCCGTCCCTGTCGGGCTGAGCTGTGCACCGTCTTTCGTGGGCCTCTCTCTGCATCGCCACGTGATAGATCTGTCTCTTCCGCTGGATTACGAAGTCCTTGGTGGGGGAAAGGACTGGGTCTTGTCAACCTTTGTCATTTTTAGTGCTTGGCGCATCGCTTGCTGGTCCACATGCACTTGTGTCGTAGGAAATCGTAGATGCCATCCTGAATGGGTTTGGCCAGAACATGCGGGTGGAACGACCCACACGGCAGCTCGACATGTGCATCGGGGGCTTCGGGCAGAGGTCAGAGGTCGGAGGTCGGAGGTGCAGAGACAGATTGTGTGTCTTCTATGAAGAGGTGAAGCGAGGAGCTGAGAGAAGGGGATGGCGGTGGGACCTTGAGGAGGTCTTGGATTTAGGGAGGGAGGAGCAACCAGTGAAAAGCAATTAAGAAGGTGCAGTCGGGGCGGTGGTGGGACACCCAGGACAGTGGGACAGCAGGAGAACCAAGAGGTTTTGAAAAAACAGGGCCCGGCTGATTAGGGCCACATGCTGCACGCAGGTCAGGGGGACGAGGCGTAAGGAGAGGGCTTTGCCACTGTGTGTGAAGATCCGTCCTGAGCCTTGTGAGACGAGGGTGACGGCCAGGTGGTAAGGGGTGAGAGAGGAGTGAGTGGCGAAGCGGCGGGGTTGTCGGTGCCTCTTTCAACGTGCCTGGAAGAGAAGGGAAAAGAGGAGCAGGAGAAGGAATAGGACCGGAGAGAGAAGCAAGCTGAGTGGGAAGCTCTGGTAGGAAATTGGGGAATCGGAAAGTGTAGGCAAATGAGGGGCTGAGGGGACAGTGTCTGCAAGAGAGGTCACCTCCTTGTTGGAACGGGGATGGAGAAGGAGGGGTGGGGGTATTGCTCAGCCGGGGTCGGATGCTCTGTTGGTAGCAGGGAAGGAGGCACGCACAGGGAAAGGGGTGCTGGGCGTGGGTTTGCGGGAAGGAGAGAGGCAAGACGGATGCACCACGGCAGGGGCTTTAAGAAGGAATAGCAGACACGGCCCTCGCCCCCTGGCGCTGGACGGGCCCCGGGAGGAGCTTGCTCTCCCCGCACAGCAGCATGCGACAAGGACCCGGGACGAGACAGGGCGTTCGGACTGGGCAGGAGACCGCCCAAGGACAGAGGGGCAGGGGTGGGCGTCGTGTGGCCGGAGGGAGCGAGCGCTTTGTCAGAACGGCTGAGCGGGGATTCCGGGCTGGGCTGAGACCAGGACCAGGGTGCGGCATGGAGAAGCCAGAGCAGGCTGGCGACTGCAGCTCACGGGAGCTGACGGAGCCGGGCCCTGTGACACCTCCCCGCCTGCACCACCGCCCCATGTGACAGGGCAGCATCCAGCCAGGCCAGTGCCATCTCCTTCCTCCCGACCGGTTTGGAAGGAAAAACAATGCTTTGTAGAAAACGTCCCTGGGCTCCTGTTTTCCTAAAGAGCCTCGCGACCCCCTCTGCCTTCTGATGGCATCCGAGGGCTCTGTGGGCTCACTGTAGCTCGTCCTGGCATGTTCTCACCCATGTCTGAGTCTGGAAGGGTCTGAGTCTGGGGTTCCTCTCTCCGCCTCTTCTCTCTCCCTCCCTCTGCCACCCAGGGAGCTTCCACGCCGCTGGGGTTGCCGGCTCGGGCAGCCCACACGGTGCAGCACCATGCTTGGAGAGAAGGTGGCCTTCGTCCATGGGGAATGGCCATCCAGCGGGACACTTTGGGGTCTCCGAGCAGCCTACAAACACACCTGCCCCTCCCCGCAAATGGAAATCTGGTTGGCTGCTTGCCCTGTGTGGGTCCACAGAACATAGACATTTACATTTCCCCGCACAGAGGGAGCCGGGTCGCTGGCTCCAGGCCACGACTGCCACACGCGCCTGTGTCGTCTGGAATCACACGGGCCCGTGAGTGCCAAGGGGAAGTCGGGCAGAAGCTCCGTGGCGTCTCACCACCCCAGCGCTGCTGGGACATGTCGCTCCTTCCCGCTCTGACTTTTATTTTTATTTAGTTTTCCTCTCATGCTTTTAAATCCTTCGGGGCAGGGCCCAGGCTGCAAGCAGCAAAGCCAGGTCGTACCTGGGGAAGCTTTTGCTTAGTCAGTCCCCTCTGGGAGGAAGCTGGGGCGGCTCTGTGGCCTGACCGTCTTTGTTCCTGGGGCTCAGGGCCCTGCTGTCCACACGGGACCCTCCCTTCTCCCCGACAGGCTGTCTCTGCCCAACCCTGCTGTCCACCTGACCGGCTACTCCCCTGCAGTGCGGACACGAGAGGGGTTGGAACCGTAGCTCCAGGGTAAAAGCGTGCTGCAGTCCCAGGGCACGGCTCATTCAGGTGGAACCTCCACCCGTTCTCTCCTTCCCATTGACTCCCTGCATTTCACCGAGGCGATTGTTTGATTTGGAGGCGGATTCTGCAATGACCTTATGTATTAACCGAACAACACGGTGCAGGCAAACGTGGGTTTTATTGAAAGTCTGCGTTATCCAGGTGATGCCACTGCTACAGACCTCACTTGGAGGAGACAAGGCCCAGGGAGGCATGTAGGGGGACCTGGTCCCAGAGCACAGAGCATGGTGTCTGCCCTGGTGGGAGCTTGCAGGTCAGAGCATGCATGGCAGGCGGGGCAGGAGCTTGTGTCTCCTCCAGCATCCGCCTCCTTCGTTTGCCCCTTTGGACTATTTCCCTCTCTTACCTGCACGGGGAGGCGGCATCGTCTGCCACCCAGGTTCCCAGCGGGCTCTGCTGTGGCGTGAAACACAAACACCGCTTCCTTGCAGTCTGGCTTTCGCAGGGCCTGCCCGAGCGCACTCGCCTTGTCTCCAAACCTGGCACTTCCAAACGCACGAAAAGGCCGAAAAGGCCCCCGAGTGACAACCACGGCACACATGGTGGGAGGGCCATTTCGGGGAGAATGGTTGCAAGGAGAATCGGTGCTTTATGAATATTCACTGAAGTGTAAACCTGCACATTGCTTATCCGCTTTCCTGCATCCTAATTGGGCCATGAATGCAAATGAGGCCTGCTGGAACCAGGGAGAGGGCGAGCGACTCCTCGCACGACACCTCATTGAAAGATGTTTGTACATCCTGTGTGATATTTAGTCAACAGAGAGACAAATCCAATCGTTTTCCAAACGAGGCCTCAGAAACAATAAAAAATAACGATCGCGAAGCCCCGGAGAGGAGGATGCGCAGGACCGAGTGCTTCCCTAGAAAGAGGGACATGGTGCCTCCGTCTCAGGGTGCACTTAGTGCCCTAATTATGGGGAAGGCGGACGTTGCTTATCTTCGGTAAACCGTCTGTCAAGACTTAGCTGTCTTGAGTTGCTGAACGACAGCGGGGCTGGGTCCCGCATTCGGGGTGGGCGATGGGTGGCCCTGTGGTGGGGTGTGGGGCCCGGGTAGATGGCACTGTGGGCCGCACCTTCCTCTTTCTTTGAGACTGACAGATGGTTTCAGTCTGGGCCGGACTGCCTGCTGTTGCTTTCAATGCCAGAGTGTTACCTTTCTGGATTCATGAAAGCCACTCAATCAAAGATAAAAAGGCAGGCCAGTGTGAGGAATCAATAAAATCTCTACTTTCAGCTGGAGTGTCTAATAGTAATTCTTCTCGTGTCACTGCCTGGTTAAACAGTCATACTCCCGCTAAAAGCCCTGGAAGACATAATAGATTCATGTGGCTTTGCTCTATTGTGTTGCGTTTGGCCTGGAAAAGGGGAAGGGGGCTCCTAGTTTTCCTAAAACAAACCAGACACTGAAGCATTGTGCATCACAATGTGTTCGCCCCCTGAGGATGGGCTCATTGGAGCGGACGGGGCTTTCTCTGCAGAGGCTGGTGGAGCCACTGCCCGACATCCAGATACGTTCATCGCACACCCTCCTTCCAGTTCCCATGCCAAGGTGCTCTGCCTGCGGTCGGTGGTGGCGGTTCTGGGAACAATCGTAGGGACAGGTGCTTGTTATTTCCAACCGAGGCAGCCGGACACACTGAACTCAGTTCCTGAGATGACGACAGCCAGTGCTGGGCATCTCGGGGCTGAAGTAGAGGGCGCCAGTGGCTTAGTTGGGGTGGGGAGCCCAGGCGAGGGCCTCTCGAGAGACACGAGTGTGTGTCGGGCTGGGGTGGGGCAGCGTGGTTAAGACCTGTGTGCGATGCTGTCACTCTCCCCGCTTCCTGACACACTCATGGGCCCTGGAGCGGCCCCAAACCCACAGCCCACGTGGCCATGAATCACAGAGGTGTCGGGGCCTCTTCTTTCCTACCTTTCCTCCTCCAGGCTTATAGAGAAAAAGAAAAAAACATGAAGCGTTTGTTTGTGCCTGAGTTGAGCAGCAGTGAAAGGAACTGGCTGGGTCGCCACCCACACGTTGACGTCCAGGGATTTTGAGAGAAAGAGGATCACAGCGCATATTATTTCGCCATCTGGGGCGAGGAGGGAGAAGGGATGGGACAAGCGGCACTTTGTTGGCCCTTCCAGGCAGGCCCTTTGATCGGGAGTGGCTTTTGTGAGGGCTCCTGCCCACCCCTCCTCCCTCGTGTCCCTCGAAACCAGCTCTTCTTCCCACCCTCCGCTTCCCTTGGATGGTCTGTCTGCTGCTTTGGGGCCGAGCCTGCGACTTTTCTGGTGTCTCGTCTCGTGGCCGACTGCAGAAGAGAGGAAAATAGTGGCTCTTCCCCCTTGCTGTCCCCTCTCACCCTCCCCCGGAAACCTCGGCAGATGTAGACGAGACTTTAATGGCTACGTGAAGAGAAATGCATGACAATCTCATTAGGGGAGCCATAATGGCCTGTCGGGGGATCTCGGGGGGGGGGGGCCGTATATCAACGTCTAGTTCGCTGCGGCCGCCCTCCCGGTGGCGGTTCCCCCCGACCCATAATGGTCCATTCATAGCCCATTTGACCCGGTCTCTTTGCCCTTCCTCGTGTCGGTCTGCCTTTGAGGCCCTCCACGATGGCTGACATAACTCTCTGAAGCGCGGGCGAAGCAGAGCCGGGAAGTGACAATCATAAAAAGGCAGTTAGTGGGCCACCCCATGGCTTGCCCTGACATGGCACATTAAGGCTCTTTCTTTCCTTCTCCCTGCGGCCCTCGGTCACACTCCATCCCGAGCCCAACATCTGCAGGAGGTCAAGGCCCTGGGAGTCCTGAAATTTCCAACCATCTGCTAAGGAAAGAGGGAATCGGGGCTGGAGGAGGGAGAGGGAGGACATAATGATATTCCGAAGACCTTCTTGAAGTTATTTATGGTGGGTGAGGACAGGAGAGGCCTGATTAACGCTACCAGCCCTTTGTCTTCCTTCTGTGCCTCAGAGGCCAGCGGACATAATTAAAATCGAAGCCGAGTTCATTTTTCCCCTTGGAGGCTCAAAGAGCCCGGAGTCATTTCTCGTTTCTGCCTGCCCACGAGCACCAGGCCTCCCTCCCCAGCTGCTGAAAAATTCAACATTCCTCCAAATTGTGGGACTCCGTAAAGGTCACACGCCAGCTAATCTGAACCGGGGCCCGGGCCCGGCTCACGGTAGCCACAGCCGTGGCAGTCCTGCCCGGTGATGGGGACCTGGCCACGGAGGACCGGGCACGAGGCAGGAGCACAGAGCTCTTTAAATATTGCTGAGCGTTTCCTGGATCAGCATGATATTTAAAGATTTTTGTTCCACCTGCCTGCGAAATGTAGAGTCCAGCCGAGAGGCACGAAAATGAATATGGATTTCTTGCCCTTTCAGTGTATTCACTCCAGAAAATAGCCGTTTCTTTCTTGCCTTTCTTTCTTCTTTTTCTTTTTCTTTTTTTTTTTTCTTTGCCGAAGCCAGAGACTGCAGGCTTCGGGCAGCCACGATTACAATCATGCATCATGAATGAAATGTGCCATTTGGAGAAAATCAGCCACTCATTCCATTTCAAAACCCCCTACAAATCAATAGCGCTAGCAGAGTTTTCGGGCAGAGCTGGATGTTGTGCTTGAACGAAAAGTACTTTCTCAATGGGCTCCTGACGCTCCGAGTGGCCAGGGGCGGACGCTGGGCTTGAGGCTCCAGCCAGGGGATTATCCGCCTCCGAAAGCTGCGTCTGGTTCAGCCCGTGCTGCGGGGGGACGCGAGACTTAGTGCTGACGGGTGGAACACAGAGCAGGGTCGGAAGACCTGCTCCCCAGCTTGGTGCTGCCTGATCTAGCTTTTGATTCACCCTTTCACTTAAAAAGCAGGTCTGGAGCACTCCCCGGGTGCCAGGCCTGTGCTAAACTCTGGGACAGAAGAGCAGACAGGGCAGACTCGGGCCTGCACCTTCAGGTGGCTTCTGGAGGTTCCTAGGGGAGACAGACCATTCCTGGACGATTAGCTGCAAGACGGCGTGATCGACCTTAGCACACTGGGAAAGTTTTCATCGTTCTGGGTTCCTGGTTTGTTGTTTTTTTCCCCCTGTGAGCAAAATGTGGACGTTTAAGAAAATCAGCTCTCAAAACGTTCTCCCCTTCCAGAATCCTAACCGATCCGCAGGGCAATCAGACAGTCGAACATTCCTCCTCACCGTGCTTCCAGCACCAGACAGGGCTCTTGCTGCCTTTGGTCTCCAGGTCACCGCAAGCCACAGGCTCACGCAGGTGAGACGTTGACTCACAGTCGAGGTACCAGATGAACGTTATCGACTCTGAGACGTTTTTAGCAGCTCAGCGTTCCTTGGGCTTTCGGAGGCGGGCGGCGTGGCTAAGTGCATTGTCAATGCCAGGTGCACTTTCCTCTGCACCTTCTAACCAGTCCCCGGGCTCCCACTGCTTATGTGCGGAGGAGACAGACTCCTGCCTCCAGCCCGGATATTTCCTCTGAGCTTTCCCCTCCCCCTGCCCTGTCCCTTGGCTCACTCCTGCTCATTCTCCATCTCCCAATTTAAGCAGCGCCTGCTCCAAGGGGCTTGATCATCCCTTGGAGCCAAGTGAGGTCTCCTAGCGTGCGTTCCTGTAGCACCCTGGTCTTTATCACGACTCTCCCCACAATTTTGTGCAATCGCATAGTCGGCTCTTCCCTGCACAGGTCGGCGAGACCCTCACCTGCAAGGCCAAGTCTCTCCAACTCACTGTTGTTGCCCCAAGGCTAGCACAAGTGCTTGGCATTTTATTAGTGTTTAGTAGGCAATTTGTTATATAACTGAATGGCTATCTAATTCTTCTAGAGGATAAACATGCATCCGGACCACCTCACCCGATGCGATGACCCATCCCACAGTAAGATAGAAGTGAAGTGGCTTTGTGCCGAGACGTGTCCACCAGGGTGTGACATCTTAGGCAGTTTCCTAAACATCAGAGCTGGAGACAAGGCTCTGGTGCTGACATATTCTTTGGGAGCTGCAACCTCAGGGCGACCAAAAGGAAAAGAGATTTGAGGCAAGCAAAGGTGACGTGTTACTTCGCCGGCCTTGCTTCATGATGACATGTGTCCACATGCATGCAATGACAACAAACAAACAAACAAACAAACAAAATAATCCTAGCCAGTCGCTCAGCCATGCAGAGAGACCAGACCATGCCTTAGAACCGTCATTGGGAGAAGGAGGAGAAGGAAGATGATAAATGGTCTCACTCTCACTGGTCAAGGGTAAGCCCCGTGGGACCTTCCCTCGATGTATGGTTTGCTTTATTTGGCCTCTCGAAAGCCACTGAGGAAGCCAGAGCTCATGCCCCATGACACGCTGTTCCATCCCCGTCGTGTGTATGCAGGACAGAGCAGGCCTGGGAGGGCTATCCGTAAACAGGCCTGCCGGCGAGGTGGGCATCTGGTAATTTAGGCCTTAGACGAGTTGCCATCACTATGCCCAGACATTTTTTATGAAAGCGATGTAGTTTATGCTGAATCCCTTCTGGGAGTCTGGAGGTTTAGTGGGCGCTGCCAGAGGATAAATACACGGCCAGTCCCCAGTTGAGCTCCAGGCCCCGAGGTTTATGGCGGACGACATTTCACACGGATGGTCTGTCACAGACCATTGTGGGTTATTGTCACGATCCATCGCTGGAGGAAACGAGTGAGCCTTGTGGGACCCGACTGGGAGAGGACTCCTGGAAGCTTGGGCTGGTCTCCCCGGCCTTCTCCCCACGTGCACGCTCCCTTTGCTGGCCGCTTTGTAACCTTTTGCTGTAGGAAATCGTGGCTGTGAGTGTGACTACGTGCTGGAGTCCTGTGAGCCATCCTAGTGACTCGCTGAACCTATGGGTGGCCTTGGGGGCTCCTGACACAGTGTGTATGGCTGGTCGGCCTCCCGTGGAAGGACCCAGTGGCCCATGGGGACCTGGTTGGCCAAGGTAGCAGCTGAGGCGAAACGAGAATATGAGGGTCTGGGAGCTGGGGGTGGGGGACAGGCTGAGGAGGTACCAGAGTGTCTGGTGCACGTAGCAAAAGAGCCCAGAAGGACCTCGGTGGCTACGAGCTGTGCCAATGTGGATGAATGTTTCTTCGCCTCAGCTTCATTATGGATAAAATGGTGACAATTATATCGACCTTGCAGGAAGGAGTGCAAGGCTTGGTGCAATAGATGACTTTCTTCAATCTTGTTGACTTTCAGGAAAAGGCATTTGACCCCGTATCATTAGCTGTGGCCTCTTGATGGAGAGGGCTGGGGTGAGGCTGCAGCGGTGGGTGAAGACTGCCCCTGCGTGTGGGCAGACGTCACTATTTCCACCTCACCTGTTGTTGGGATGGACTATTTTGGACAAGATGGTACCTGATTCTAGGTGTCGCGCCGTGAGGTTTTGCGGGATATAGAAGTGTTACCAAGGGAGTTCTCTCGGAGTCTGGCAGGTTATTAGGCTGCCCAGATGCCACCTTCCAGAGCTTGACCTGGGACCCACCTAAGACCACCCAGGACATTCTTTGGTCCCCATTTCCTCTATCATTGATATTAGAATTATTGATGGCAAGCAACAGACTTTTAAAATAAAAGGGCATTATTGGAAGGCTTTGGAGTAGCTTGAGAAGAGGGGTAGCTCAACAAGTAGGCATCAGGTGAGGCAGACGCCAGGACAGTCGTGGGGCCTCGGCAGTTGGGCCAACACTCTAGCGTGTGATCCTTAGTGGCAGCTAGTACCTTTCGGCTCCCCCTTTTTGTCCAAGATTCAGATTCCCCAGAGAGGGGCTGTGACTGGCCTTGGTGTGCTTGGCCACCCTGATAGTCAGAGGCAGGATTTCTGTGACGGGCAGCTCAATCGAGAAATATCAGGGGGGGAGAGAGTTACCTGAATGAAGGAGGACGCTGTTCCCAGGAGCATCTAAGACACTGACACAGAGAGCTGCTTTGCTAACGTGGTCCCCTGCCCTACGGAACTCAAGTCACGAGGCCACAATTCTGCGTCGGGGACATCTGCAGCCTGACGCCACCAGGGTACCCAGGGCCTGTGTCAGATTCGGTCAGTCTGCAGGGTTTGCCAGGTCGCCTTGGTTTCTCCATGCCTTCCAAACATGCCCAACCAACATCCTGGGGAGTCTCCTGTGGGTATGATTACGGATCTCTTGTTGCCAGCTAGAGGTATATCTTTGTAGGGCCTCGATGGTTTTGTCCACACGAGCGCTTTCTCCTTTTAGGCTTCTCTAAACCTTTGAAGATGCTCTGTCGTCTGCTTAAAGTGTGTTTTCCTCGGCCACCAATGCTTACTCACCTTTTAGCTCCGGTATCATCCTTTGATCCTCCCTGAAGTCACGCAGTTAGGGGCAGAAACTCATGTAGATGCCGGGTCCTCTGGCTTCCATTTAGAGTCATTACAGTAAAGAGGCTACTAGTTAAGGTGTTGGGGTCAAGCAACCCTGGGTTTGCGTTCTGGTTCTGTATTTACCGCATTATAAACTTGGGGACTTGATTTTTCTCTTCTTTGAAGGGCATCTTAACAGCATTCCCTGCACCGGTTCTTGTGAAAATTAAACACGATAAGGCATACGCAATGATTTGCAAGATGCCTGGCACAGTGAAAGCGCTTAGTAAAAGTCAGCTATCGTCGTGTTGGGTTCCCGTCACAGGAAGATGACGTCCATGAATTAAAGCACAGAGAGAGCTGAAGCTCGCAGGGGCAAGCACAGTGCGGGGACGAGGAGATGGCCTCCAGAAGGGCTCAGCGTTGCAAAGTCTGCTGCTGTGAAAGCTGTAAACAAACCTCAAAATACGAATTAGGCGAGAGTATAGCACGCTCTCGTAAAGAACGAAGTGGATATATGGTTGCTTGTTGCTCATGGTTCAAAATGATGCCCTCCCAATCAGTCACTCGGAGCATTACTAATACCGGGAGCCACGCTGCGAGGTGAGCAAACTTGCATTTTTGAGCCCGTGCACCTGGTCATAGGAGAACATGTCAAAAGCGGACGCTGTTGAAGCGAACGTGGGTTGCTGAGACGGTTGGCCCTGGTGGGAAGGGGATCGGATTTGGAATCGGGGCACCGAGTTTGAGTTCTGGCTCGGCTGATTGTCAGCTCTGTGATCGTGGGGGAGATACAGCCTTTCTAGGCATTTCCTCACCTGTAACGTGAGGAAACTCCCTCCCAGGGCTGTGGCTTCTGGTGACGGATCATCTACATGGAAGGACCTTACACGCCGCAAAATGCCTTCTAGACGATAAAGTGCAGTTGCATTCAAGATCATACTTACAAAAGGAGCACCCATGCATCCAGTCCTGTGTTCCTCCGTTTATGGACCGGCCCCTGTTGTAAACCTAGCATAGAACAAGTTTCCATTGTGGGTGACAACGAGGCAGAAAGTGTGATGTCCACTCTCAAGAAAACAGTAGGCTAGTTGGAAGGAACATACATGGGACACAAGCAAATGCATCCTTCTAAGGATGCAGGGAAATGCAAAGTGGGAGAAGGAGCAGGATTTACTCGAGAAAAGCCATCCTGAGGGATGTCTTACGTCGTGTCCTGTGCTACACGTCAGGGGCGGAGAGGATGATTTATGTGGCTGGAACAGAATGAGTGAGACAGACGAGGAAACGATAAAAGTGTTTGGTAATGGTCCCTCAACCTGCAGTTAGGGGCCTCATTGTGTTGGGTACAGGATGATTCCAGCTCTGTCCTAGGTGCTGTGGGGCAATAGGGAGGAGGAAGAGGCTTGATTCTCACCCCCCAGGAGCTTGAAGCCTGCAAAGTACAAGGAGAGTTGAGAGAAAGTACTGGAAACACTCTTGAAGGAGATACAGGGAGTGAAGGAAGGGCTTCCCCTTGTTCAATGGCCCCGTAGGATTCAGCCATCTCGACAATCTGGCTGGCATTTTTTCTTTTTTTCCCCGTAGAGGAAGACTATACCTTTAAATTCTCAGCACAAGAAAACAGTTCAATGTGCCAAGTTTCTGCTAAGCCATCCTGAAGAAAATATTCAACAGCTCGCACCAGCCAGAGGCCCCAGTACCCAATCTCTGTCACAGATGATAAATGACATCTGTCAGTTGACAAAGAAAATGGCCTCGCCAATTGAGGACAGGGTCCTGCGGTGCATAGCACTGCTGTTGAACCAGCCAAGAGCACCTTGAGGTGAGATTAAAAAGCCTCTTGGCTCACAAGCCCTCGGGAGAGAGAGCTGGGAGATAAGTAGCCTTTGCTCAGAAGGCGGTTCCTGTTTAGGGGCTGAAACCCTGGTAGAAAACCGGTGTCTGGTCAGGAGGCGATTCCCCAGGACTGGGGGCCTGATCAGCCAGGCAGGACCTTGCTGATGGCCCTGCACGTCACCTATTTCCGCAGGGGTGTTTGCCCTTTTCTCTAATATCCCCTGGATCCTATTGTCTTGGAGCGGATGTCAATGTGATGAGCAGGAGACAAACTTTAGGGGTGCGGGTTGCGTTGACACTAGGAGTGCAGCTGATGGTGGCCTGCATGGGGGTGGGGGAGGAAGTTGATTTGGCATGTGGGGCCCTAAGACTCTTTTTCTTTGTGTGGTGCTCTCTCTTGGATTGCAGGGCGTTGAGCATCCCTGGCCCCACCCACTGCTGCCAGGGCTTGCGGAGAATTCAAACGTGCAAGAGGTGATGGCTGCCTGCTGGGGGCCTTGTCCTCCACGGGGTGCAGGTCTGCCCTGCTGTCCTCAGGAGCCTGGGACGGGGCCCAGTCTCTGCCTTTCTCAACACTGGGCCCTGAGGGTGGACGCGGGGCTGGAGGACTACAGATCAGATTTGAGGTGCTCCTCGCTCTGTGCTTTGTGAGCGAGGGGTTTCCTCCATGCTGAGTCCTCTGGAAGAATCCATCAGCTTTCCAGAACGAGGCGAGGGCATAGCGCTGGCTCGGGGGACATGGGAGAGGCAGGCAAAGAGTTAGGGACCTCATGGCCGGTTCCTCACAGCAAAGGTCCTCAGGAGGGGGGCTCTCCAATTTGACCCAGTCCGGGTTGGGGGCCCCAAGGTCAAGGGGTCTAGCTATTCATTCCAGTGTTTTCTAAAGTGCGGCCCATTGACCACGTGCACGAGAGCGGCCTGGGCTGCTTGTGGGAAACACAGACTCACGGCCTGAGACCTACCGTGTCCGGCTGTTTGGGTTTAGGACCAGGAATCCGAATTTTCAAAACACACCCTCTGTGGTTCTTCTCCAGGCTCATGTTTGAGAGAATTCAGAATCCAGCCCAGGTCTGAGTCCCTCTGTAGGAGCCCCAAATATCAACCGCCCAGTCTCCGGACATCTTCGGAGAGGGGCCTCGCTCCTCCTGGAGGCTGCCTCCCTCCACGAAAGCTCTAATGCTCCCCAGGCTTTCCCCATTGGGGAACATATGGTCTCGTTGATATTGGAGGAACCCCAACCTCAAACTGTGGGGTGTGCACGTGCACGCGCGTGTGTGTGAGTTAGTGAGTTTGAACAAGGCTTGATACGGGACGCACTGAACTGAAAGACGCCTCCTTATGGGAGGGACAGTGAACTATGGGTTTGTGGCAAGTTAAATGAACAGACTTTTAGGTCCCCTACGCATCTGTTTTGCTTGAACTTTTCCTTGACAATTTGCATGTATCAGTCGTGTAATTTAAAAAAGAAAAGCGAAGGCAGCACCGACGCTGACGTTTCGTGTTGAACCAAATCTGTTTCACTCTGTTTTCTCCTCTGGTTCTAGATGGATCACACGGGGCTGCCCAGATTGTCTAGTTTCTTCTCCACCTGTCAACAGTTTCTGAGCGTCATTAGCTTGTCCCTCCCAGGCACCGGCTCTCTAGGCCAAGAGGCCCCAGGCCCTTGACCCCGGCGCTGTGATCTGGTGCTTGAATCTTTCTGGAAATCGCTCCTCCTTTCCCGCCTGCTGAGGCTGTTCCTCTTGGCTGCATTCTGTGAAGGTGACGTTCCCTGCTGCGAACCCAGAGCCATATTCCCGGGTAGGACGGAGGGAGTCGGGCTGTCGCCTCTGTCTTCCTAGGTCCTGTCTTTCCATGAATGCTGCTTAAGTCTCTTGGCAGAGGCATCACACAGGTGACTCCACGAAAACCCCTAAATCTCTGTCACTCCGGCTGCCGCCAAGGCTCATCCCTGCCACCCCGTACTGCTTTCAGCCGGCTTTCTGGACCGAGCGGAGAACTTTCACCGACTTCCTATTGTGCTTCATCTTGTTAGGCTTGGCTCATTGATCCAGGAGGCTGAAGCCTCTTTTATTCTGGATCTTGATTTGTTCCCAGCAGAAACCTTTTGCTGCAAAGTCAGATTTTATCTGACTGCTGAGGAACCCTCGCTCCCCACCCACGCACACACAAAACCCTTTTTATTTCGAACAGAAGACTATCCTTGAAAATCAACCCAGGCCTGGCATTTTTTAATACCCCCAGCAGATGCAGACCTTGCTGTCGGCTCACTCAGACCAGGCTTCACTGCAGGGCCTGCTACCTGCAGGCTCCGAAGACAGGCCCCACGACATATGTCACCGTGCCGGAAGGGAGCTCTGCAGACAGCAGGCCCCTTCCCAGACAGATGGGTGCCTCTCCTTGTCTAAAAGATCCCCTGGGAAGGCTTGACTGGGAGCCTTCTCCCGAAATAGGATGACTGTGTATTGCGAATGGCTTTATTGCTCAGAACATCTGGATGTGTTGTGATAAACAGCATGATAGATGGTTTTAACGCCTCTGGAGCCGGTCGCCCAGAGAGGAGGAATAAGGCCCGTTGCTTGAACGAAGCAGGTCGCTCACCAAGCCTCCACCCGAGCGTTCTCCCTGCTCCCCTGGGTGGTAATTTCAGCACCCGGACCTGAGGGGGACTTCGAGGAGGGGAGGAGGCTGGCTGGGGGTGATGAGCGGGATGGACAGATTGTTCATTTATAGGTGCAGCAAAGAGTCTCAGAGGGTTGATGAGGGTCGCTGTGCTACACATTGGGGATAAATAGCAAGAAAACCAGACATGAGGCTCAGTCAAAGAAGCGCGTGTTAGTAAAAATGATCACTTAGATACAAATATAGCCACGAGAGTCGTACATGCAACAAAGAACATGTTGTTATGACGGGGAGTCGAATTCCCTGCAAGTCAGGGAAGGCTTCTCTGAAGAGGTGGCCCTTCCACTGAAGTCTGCAGGTGGAGTGGGTGGTAACCTGGCCATGAGGCAGAAGCTATGATGGGCAAGTGCTAGACACACGCTGAGGGCCTGTGGCAGGTGCAGACACAGCATGGTCACGCCTTGAGCGGGGACATAATTCAACCTACCACAGAGGTCATTGGTAACGTTGAGAGCTTCCTTTGTGGCAAGACAGGGCAAGATGACTGGAATGCTTTGAGGAGGGAGTGGGAGGTGGGAAACGAGAACCAGCACAAGGAAAGACAACTCGTTCCAGAAATCTGGTTGATGGGGCACTGGAGCCCTGGACCAGGCCCTAGAGCACTAACCCTTCATCTGCGTGAATTTGGGTAAACCACTTCCCCCTCTGAACTGGGTTTGAGGAATGATCTGTGGCCCGGCTGTTTCTCCTCGGGGGGATGACCGTGTCCTTTAGAGTGACTTGGAGCTGTCCTGTGGCTCAGAAGAGATGAGGCGCAGGAAGACTTTGCAGAGTTTGGATGCTGTGAGAGCAACTTCCCTCAGTTCACATAGTCCATGCTTGGTCCCAGCGGCTATGCTTAGGAGCCCACACATTGGGCTTGCTCAGGCATGCTTGCGAAGAAGGTTATGGGATCCCACTTGACGGGCAGACCCAGTTAAACAGGTGTGATCAGAAACTCTTTAAAAAATTGAGAATTCTAGCAAATATTTTGAGTGCTTTCCAAAATGCAAATTTATTTTGAATTATTTATAGAACGACAGAGGCGGACACCAAACCCTTTTCCTTGCTTAAGGCCCTGGAAGAAGCGAGGGGTTGGCGTGAGCCCCAGTCACGTCCCACAGAGGAGTGACCAGGAGAAGCGTAGAGAAGAAGGGCCTGTGGCTTGGGACAGGCCAGGAGGAGAAGAAGGAGAGAGCTGAGGTGGGGCTGTTTGTTGGTTGGTTCATCTGTCCCCAGGTCAGCTTGACTGTCAATGGCCTGTGGAGCCCAGAAACCATGACCCAGATGCGTGAGGATGGCTGATTTCCCTGAGAGCTGTCAGGTCTGGACATGGGGAAGGACCAGGGCTCATAGTCTCGGGGACCGTTCAACCTAGAAACGTACAGATCGGGACATGGAGAGGCTCTGAGCTACTCGAGGTTAAAGTCCCAGTTGGTGGCTGCCGAGCCCACCCAGAAGGCCTGTGTCCTGACACCCAGCCCCATGCTTTTCAGAAAACAAGGGGACTCTTAAGAACACTCATCACTTCCAAGCTTTCTGTTCTGCAGAAGTCAGTTTGCACAGCGTGGGTGGAGGGCGCACAGCACCCCAGGGGTAGGAGCTGGTTGCGACAGGAGCTCTGTTGCCAGTGATTACGAATGCACTCGTGCCGGAGCCGTCTGGGCCTCCTGTACACACAGAAGCACGAGGGGTGCTGGTGGCGCGGGGTAGGGGTGGGGTTGGGCAGAGAAGCCCTGGCAGAGGGAGGAAGTGACGACTCCTCACTCCTCAGGAGACCTCACCTTCCAGCTCTGGCTCTGGGGAGAAACCAGCAGGGCTCATGGGCCCGGGAGCAGCCTGCTGAGGGTGCAGAGTTCCCAGGGGGTGGTGGCAGGTCTTGGAGAAGGAACAGAGGCTCAGCCAAGAGACTGGAACTGATGCGAATCAGGCCTGAGGAGGGTTCAAGGAGGGGGCAGCCCCTGCTTATGCCTCCCGCTCAGTACACTGGGGGCCAGGCACCAGTGTGTGTGTGCGTGTGCGTGTGTCTAAGGAGTGAGCCCTTTCCGATTCTCCTCCGGAGTCTTTGCTTGCTGAAACAGCCCACATGTCAAAATGCCCGTGGGGCAGAGAGGTTTAGCAGAAAGAAACCTTGGTGGCTCAGAGAGCAGGAGAACTGGGTTAATGGCGGCATTCATCCTGGGAGCAACCGAGCACTTTCTTCTGCGGCCTGCGGTCCCCAGAAGGTTTTCTCTGAAGGGCCAGGTCCCTCAAAGTGCACAGCACGGTTCCAGGCACTGCTATTCCCGTGATAAATGTGACGTTATTTCCTGTGGGTCATCCCTTTAGGGGCAAAACTCTGACACTTAGAGATGATGGCATCTTCCAGGCCACCCTCAGTGCCCCCTTTTTTCTGTTTGGCCACCACGTTCCTGAAGCTGCCCAGCCAAGACAGCAAGCACCCCCTCCCTGGTTTATAACGTTCCTTTCTCTCTCCCCTGGAAAATCGTCCCGCAGTGTGGCTGACTGTCATGGAGGAAATCAGTTTGACCAATAAAAAAAAAAATGCGCTAAGGAAAACGTGGAATAACAGAATCAGAGCTGGGAGAGACCTGGGAGGTCATCATTGGTCAGAGCGCGAGCCTTGCACCAAAGGTCTCTGCTCTATTTCTTAAATTCAGGCGCGAAGGCCTTGTGTTGGGGTGCGTGCTCCACCACTGTGCATCCTTCACGGGCGTCTTCTCCATCGGTTCTATTGCCCGTTTGCTGCGAGGCAGGCACCTCTGAGTTAAGGACTCCCACCCTCTCCCTCCACCCTGCAAAGTCAGGGCCCTCACTTTGATGCTCAGGAAACAGAGGATCAAAGAGGGGCCTGGCTTGCTGCTCTTTTGAAACACGCTCTCTCTCCGAGGAATGTCGGCCTCCTCACGGCGGAGCGCTGGAGAGCAAACTCTGAGGAGCAAATGTCCTATGGAGAGGAAGAGTCCAGGGTCACACCGCTCACTTGCCGGCTGGACTCCCTAAGCCATTTGTCCTCATCGCACCCAGCTGTCACGCGAGAGCTCGGCCTCCTTCATCCTCTGATTTCCTCCCCATTTCAAAGGATGGGGGCCGTAATCTCCAGAAGTTCGCACCCCAGCAAAGCGTCTGCACCACAAACGACTTGACCAAAGCACCGTGGAGTCAGTTGTCAGAGAGTTAACATCTGAGGAACCGGATGGGTGGCTACGATCCCGCTAATTTAGTTCAGGTGGCCCGAAGAACTGGCTTGACCCTTTAGTAGACGCATCAGATTGAATCCCAATGGCGTCTCTTTCTGGCCCTGTTCTCAGCGTGTGACCCCATGACTTCTAGAGAAGGGTCTTTTGCCCCAAAGTCTGCCTTATAGGTGTGTAACGTAGACTTTGGCTGACCTGGATCCCTAGAGATTTCTGGGAGGCGATCTCTCAATCGTTGGAATTTCCCAAGTCGTAGGAGCATTTTCGTTTCTCGTGCTGGGTCCCTGAGACCACACACCTCATGGTTTTGGGAATGAGGGGACTCGGATGCGGGTTGACATGCTGGAGAGACCGATCACGTGATGAGGAGGTTGGGGCTTTGAGCCACTGATGATGTCAGCCCAACCCTCTGGGAAGAAGATTGGGTTCAGCTCTTCTGGGGCTGAGATTATGTTCAATCACGTGGCCAATAATTCAATTGATCGATGGCTACCGGATGAAACCCCGGTAAAAGCGCTGGGTCCTGAAGTTTGGGTGAACTTCCCCGGTGGTTGACAATGCTCTTGCGTAGCGTCACCTGTTGATGTCATGGGAGGGTGACGGTCCTGGAGGGCGATGGAAACTTCGCGTTTGGGATTCTCCCAGAGGGTGGCAGCCCCGGAAGGCGATGGAAGGCGATTCTCCCAGCCTTCATGCTGTGGGTTCCGCCCTTCGCTTGCTTCTGATTTGTACCTTTTCTGCTTTGATACACTGTCATCGTACGTGCAGCTCTTTCCTGAGTTTTGCGAGTCATTGTGGCAAATTGTTAAACCTCAGAGAGGGGCGGGAATGCTAAAACTTGTAGCCAGCTGGTGAGAAGTGAGGGTAGCCTGGGGACCCCTGAGCTGTGGCTGGCGTCTGGGGGAAGGGTGGAGGACTGCGCCTTTAACCTGTGGGGTGTGGCCCAGCTTGGGCAGTAGGAAGAAGAAAGGGGAAGAAGCAAGAGGGGATTTGGAGAAGGACGGGTAGGCAGAGAGACGGAAGTCCAAGAACATTCCAGAACTATTCCTTTAACAGGTCTAGGACATGTTGTCCCATAGGCCTGTGGGTGCCTCTCTGGGCTCTCTCCACCACCCTCCTGGGTCCCAATCCTCAATTCCGGATGAAGCCACCGGATTCTTCAGAGAGGCCAACGCCTGGTCTGGTTAGCAGCCTTCGGGGTGAGCGAAATACTGACCGGAGTGTGGGCTGCGGAGCGGACAGTGTGGGTTCCAACCCCAACAGCACCATTAACCAGCTGCGTGACTCTGGGCCACGGAAATTACGTAAGCTCTCTGCCTTCTTTCTGACCTGTAGGATGGAGACGTAACGACCTCATTCATTAAGTGAGTAATTACACATAAAGCACTTAAATCTCGCAGAATGTGGGAAGGCCTCCATCAATTATTATTACTTTTATTCTCCATGGAGCTCTCCCGGCAGACACAGCATAATGTGAAGCACAGGGGCTTCGGGGACATTCAGACCGGGGCCCCCAGTCCTGCCTCGGCTGCCCTGCCCTGCTGCATGACGTTGGGCAAGAGGCTCAGCTCTTCCACGCCTTGTTTTCTATTCCACACGGTGGAGCCACCGATGTCTGCAGCGTAATCCCGAAGCAGAGAAATGATGTATCTTAAACCCCTGACACACGACAGTGCCCAGTGAATGGTCACGATGATTGCCGGGACCTGCTGGAGGGTGCCGGTGCCCAGTAAGGGGCCTGCCAATGAGGCGTGGAGTCAAAGGAGTGAGGGAGACCAGCAGGTGGGTGGCATCGGTTCGGCGGTGGCACCGGTGAGCGTGTTCCTGGAGTCTCTGTATCGGAAAGAAGTAGCCGGAGGGACACAGAAAATCAGCTGGAAGTGGAGACCATGGCCTAGAAGCTTAGGTTAGGCTGCTGGAAGATGGAGGGAGGAAGCGGGTGTCTCCGCAGGAGATGCTTCCACAAGCAACAATATGGGAGGCGCTCACCAGCAGCTCAGGGTTGTCCCGGGGAAGGTGAACTCCATCACTCTTCTCCACAATGGGCTTTGTTATTTATACGTCGCGTTGTTTGTTTAGTGAATAGGTATTTGACAGAAATATACTCAGCAGAGCACATCGGCCAGGATGGTGTTTTACCAGCAAATAAATTAGAATCGCAGAGTTAGCTAAGGCGTAGCTAAGTACACGGCATAAATATGTCATTTGGCCATTATGGATTCATTCATGTACAGGCCTCCTTAATGCATCTCTATCAGATCTTTAAATGAAATGTTCTTTTTATACCAGGCCTGTGTTTTAATTACAGGCTGCCATACCGTTAGCGCATCCTCGAGGGCCCCCAGCAGTCCAGCGGGTGCCCGGTCCATGCTCCCGGGGAAAGCCCCTGCCGGCCGGTAGAGCACGTCCAGGCCTGCCCGACCCGTGGGGACATGTCTGACCTCCGCTGTTCCTCCCTCCCTCGGTGGCCCTGCTTCTATCTCCTCCTGTCGGAGTGGAGGGTGAGAAGGAGCAGGCAGGGGATTCGAGGCAGCGGGGGAGACCCTTATGAGGTCTTGGGGCTCAGCCAAGGCACGCCAGGGGCAAAGGGTCTGGGGTCATTGGACAGACATTTCCCAAGGGCTCTTGACTGACACTTCAACCCCCCACTCCCTGCTGAGAAAGCTTTCTTTCTGAGGCTTACAACTGAAAGGACAGTCGCCCCCTCCCTCCCACCTCCCTTTGCCTACTTTTTCCCCCTGGTGGGGAAGAAAGGAAGAAAAGGAGCCTAGGAAAGCAAAGAAAGGGACTGTCACAGCGCCCGTTCCTCGGATATCCATCATTTGGGGGCCGGAGGAGGGGACTGAGTTCGGGAGAAACCAGGAGGGGTGGAAGGTCTCAGGCCGCTTGTGCGGGAGCTGAAAAGTTCCCATTTCTATTCAAATATTATTCATGCGGTGAGAAAGAGCCATTTCACAGACTTTCTCATAAATAATTTGTGGCCTGAATGCAGCTTCGAGCACTGCTTTCTCCTCCTCTTTCTCTCTGGGCCCCACGTGTACCGCACGCATCTCTGTGTGTCCTGTTACTGGCTGCCTCGGGAGCTCAGGAATTCCATTTTTTTCTTGATCAATTTAAAATGCCACGTCCGGAGCTTCGGAAATCCCAGCAGTCGACACCCCATTGCTGATGCAGGTCTCCAAAGAATTCGTCTCAGAGGTCCCAGGGCAGAAGAGTGGACCTTGCTTTTTTGGTTGGATGTTCATGGGATTCATTCCCCATCCTTCCCACCCCCTGTTTTTCTCCCTTCCAGAAAATGTAAGAGAATTGAAAGATTCCTCGGGTAAAGAAGCCAACTCTAGTCAATAGGTACTACCCAGTTTGTGTGTAGGAAACAGAAAGAAAGAAGCAAAATGTTTTTGGTCATCACCAGGGCTTGCAGGGTGAGGGAAGGCCAAGGATTGGGACAAAGGAAACTTGACCTTGATGTCATCAAACCCGTTATCACATCCTTCCCCATCACACAGAAGGGAATGACTATCCCCGGCCTTCTTTGTTGTTGGGCGTGGCCAACATGTCCTTTGTCATATCTCACATTTATGGGAACATATGCTATTTACCTATTTAAGAGTCTTTTTGGATCAGGCAGTGGGAAAGTTTCAGAAAGGAGTTTGACCATAGAAATCTGCGCACTTCTTCAGTTTTCAGAAGGGGAAACCCAACGTGGAGAAAAGTATCTGATCTGAGAACACACGCTGAGTTAGAGGTGGAAAAAGGATTAAGCTCAACAAGCACAGACAAATGCCCAGCAGCCTGCTGGAAATACTGGACAAATGGCGCTTGCTGATGATCTCCCCGTCCTCTTGTTATTTTAATTCATCAGTTCATGCACTGTTAGGGAGCCCCAGGGACACAGAGAACTGTCACGGGTGGGAGTCGGATGTGTGAGCTCAGAGGAGAAATGACAGGTGCAAGCATGTCATTTCCAGAAGAGAAAAAAAATGGTGATTTTTACTGTTTCTATTTTTGGGTGGAAAAACCAAGGGTTGAAGTCAGTTTTCCGGATATTCCGTGGAGTGGAATATGGACTGTGGGCTTCCCATTAGGGCCCGGTGACGGCAGGCTGGCCAGTGGGGAGAAGTCTTGGCAGTGCACCCAGGGCTCTGTTTCAGCCTCATGCATCCAGGAGCAGTAAGAAGCCAGGGCTCACCTGAGTGTCGCAGTCTGAGGGGGGTGGGGAAGAGGCAGTCTCGCATGAAGGAGAGAGAAGGAGGTGGCAGAGAAGGAAGGAGGGCACCGCACGGGGCGCCTGTGAGGTCACAGGATCTTCTAGAGGGTGTAGGCCCGGAGGTAAGTGGGGCCTCAAACCCAGTTTGTTTGCCACGCCATGTACCCGGGTGTGGTGTGCGATTGCCCAGGCTGCGTTTGCGAGGGGTGCTCGTTCTAATTTGCATCTAAGTGCCACACGGGCAGGAGATGACCCTGCAGCTGCCGCATCCTGACCAAATGGGGAAGGATGGGGACAGAGGGAGGGCAGCGGTGGGGGTCTGGTGCAGGAGGAGACTTCTAAGAGCTGTTCGTTCACGTGATCCCAGCGCCTCGGCCTTGGGCTCAGCACCCACGCCACGTGTCTGTCCCCTAGGACACTCCAGTCCCCTGTAGTTTCACACTCGGAGCCTCAAAGGAGGGGGCTGAAGTATTCTGGACTTGTCGACAGAGACGGCTGCGTTGTGTACGTGTGTGTGTGTGTGTGTGTGCGCGCGTGTGGAGTGACAGCCGCTGTCGTGAAGAGACAAAGTTGGTTTTCAATTCGAATTCCTGCCTGGGATGATGGGGAGTCTCATTCTGAAGGGTGGGGATGGCCACGCCACCCACAAAGTTTGCAGATCGCCGTTTGGGTCTAATTCAAGTGCAAGTCATTGAGCCACGGTGCGGGGTGGGGTGGGGGTGTCTCTCCTGCTGCCAGGCTGATCCCGTGACCAGGAGGGCACTGTGATGTGGAGAGGCAGCCGTGAGCGGACAAAAGTTGCCAGCGCGGGGCCTGCCGATGGGGACGACATGTGTGCACGTCTTGGTGGAGGGACGTGAGAGGACAGAAGAGAAATCCTTTACGACCGGCAGGGACAAAACCTCTTAAACCCTCGTTGAAAAGTCATTAGAAATCTGGCAGAAGAGCAGGATGCAATTTGCCGAGCGAGGACACAAAACCCCCCTTTCTGCCCCACAATGCCTGTAATGAACTGGAAAAGCTGGGGAGGAGCCACGCCACAGATTTCCTGCTGTCCCGCAAGTCCCTTTTCAGCCTGCTCTGCCACAGTTTTACAATGTGTCACAATTGACATGCACGTGTTTGTTAACCATTCTCGGGGGCAACGAGATGTTTTTATCCGTCTGACCTCGACCTTTGCCATATGGTCCCTCAAACTGCCAAGCTGAAGTCAGACACTGGATGGGGGGTTAGAGCCGATGGGGGCCTGGGCAGCATTCGGATCAGGCCTCAATGGGACTCAGTGCCCGGAGTCCTGTCCCCTGCTCTTGGGAGGCCTTTCCCACAAGCCCAGTGAGAAGGGAAGACGCCCCCGCGTGAACCTGTGTCCTTTGCAGTCGCTGAGGCTCATGTCATGATGGGTGCTAATTTTCAGATTTCCACTGGAAAAATTCAAGGAATTGGCGGGTCGCTCGCAGCAGATGTCGCCTGCAGGCCTGTGACTGGGCCTTTTTTTATAGGGCCAGAGGTCTTGGTGCGTCAGTTCCCTGGGGGTGGGGACGGCCGCTAATGTGGGGTTCGGGACAGTGCCCTCCACCCTCGGGGTTTAGTACATATTCACCTTCTAGAACAATAGAACCGAGCATTCCAAGGAGGGAGCCAGCTCTGCCTTTTTGGAGGGCTCGGGGGATGAATGAGAAATATTCATCTGTTAAAAGCATGTTATGAGGTAGAAGCTGGGTCAAGCCTAAAACTGGCTAGCCACGTGGAAATGAGGACATGTACCCCTGGGCGGGGGTGGGGGGTACAGGTTACAGCCAGGGAACATGGGGAGCTGTAACCCTGGGGGAGGGGGAGGTCAGCATCATATTTAGGGCCGTGATGGGTGGTTCCAAAGGCGTTCTTAGGTGACTGGCCAGTGAGGTCGTTTTGATCGACACTTGGCTGCTGTGCACCTTTTTGCCCAGTGCGCATGTGCTTACCCAGGCTTCAGTCCGTTACGAACTTCCAGGCATAAACATAGTGTTATAACGAAGCTTAAATTGTAGGCAAATCAGGGTGATACCTCTGTGCGGGCGTCGGTGGCGGATGGGGCCAGCTAAGACTATGACCCTCCTGCCCCTTGTCTCTGGGGATGCAGAGGGCCTTCCCCAACCGTAGGGTGTTCTTTGGATAGTCTCTAAGCTGGGCCCCTATTCCTTTGCCCCCCTTCTCCCCCCACTGCTCATGTCCGGCTAGCTACCTCCCATCACTGATTCGTTACCACAAGGTTACAGGGTCAACCGAGAGAGAGACCTTGGCTAAGGCCAGTGCGACTGTCCTATGAAAGACACCCCCAGCAGAGCCTTAAAGGCACAGGCCGTTATGTACATTCCTCTCCCCTCCCGCCCCCAGCCTACAGAGAAGTTCACTCCAACTGTCACGGGCAGCTATCTTGTTCCCGAAGGTCTCCCAGGAGAGCCAGCCCCGTCGATTCCTAGTGAACCTTTTCGTCTGAAGCGTCTGTCTCTGTTAATATTTATTTTCTCGATGCTGCTTATCTGCGGGGCATGCCACCAGCCCAGTTCATCGGTGCATGGGGGTTTAGAGCGACTGACCTTTAGAGATTGCTCCGAGCTTGAGGATCCTAGGTCTCCGTGGCCACTCTCGCCTTCGGGGCACACATGGTAGATGCTGATGGACGCGGTGATGAAAGGAGCCGAGAAGCCCTGACTTCACATCCAGGTGACCTTGGCTGCCTATGGCTTGGTCAAAGTCATGAACCAACCTGTTCCTCTATAGCACGGCCTGTCTTGGGGTGTATGGTGTCCATGTGCGCGTGCATCTCTGCCTATAATCTAGGCGCCGTTCCTTAGTCTCGATGGCACCCCTACCTGGCACACGGCCTAGTGATCTCTGGAGCATCCAGCTCTGTCGGGGCCGTTGGAGGCTGCAGGGCCCATAGAGATCAGATAACACACCCACGATCTCTTGCCCTCTGAGGGCTGACCTTTCTAGAAAGTTACTCTCCGCGTGGGCAGCAGGGCTCGGGCCCACTGGGAGCTCGTCCATCAGGTCCCTCATCTAGTGAAAAGTCTGCTCTGGTTCCATTTTCCCCCAGGGTGGTCCCTCGCTCTGCCTCCACTGGAATAAACGCGGCGCTCATGGCTTCCAATTTGGAACCTCACGTCTTCTGTGCCACTTTCATTAGCTCCCAGCAGGAGCAGCGCCTGTAGCCCCCCTTTTCTTTCTTTCTTTTCAGTGCTTGGCTCTGCAAACCTCTTTTCCCTTAATTGATCAATTTTCCTGTTCAGAAATAGACATAATCAGATCCATTGCTTGGTGGCCGCTCGGAGAAAGCATTAGCTTCATCTACTTAGACAGGCATTAGGTTCTACACCCCCAGGGTCGCTTTCCTTTCTCAAGAAAAATTAAACGCCGAAGCGGGAGAGAGGGTGTTAGAACGAAGTTGCATTACTGCCTGGCATTTAATTGGGAAACTCGCTAATGTGTCCTTTGAACTCTTTGGTTTCCCCTTTCCTGGAGGAATTGCTGACGCTTCGCTTTAACGGCAGCATAAAAATCTCAGTTTGACTCCTGCCGGCGTCATTTGGGCTTCGAGAATGCAAATTGTTGTTCTTAACACGCACGCATCAGTCTAGAGATCCTGACAGCCGCCACGGGTCCAAGTCACTGACTGTTCAGAGGAAGTTTCTCACCTGGGGGGCTTCTTCGTTATTGGGGCCTCCAGTGCCCTCCTGGTGGTCGGCCCGGACTTGTCATGAAGTCAACAGCTCAAAAAGAAAACGATGGCACAGGGAGAAGACGGAGATCGTGGGGGCGGGAAGCAGGGGGGCTCCGGGCAGGTGGTCTGGGTTGGACTCCCCTCCCCGGCCTGACTCCGCCCCGAGGGACCACGCAGTCCCTCCCCAGCCTGAGTTTTTGCACCAGCGGGATGTGAGCAGGAGATGCAAACCTCAGCTCGCAGCTCGGCTGTACGAAAAGACGACTTTCCAAACTTTCCATGACGATTTCGTACCTATTGTGAGACCCCCCTTCCGTTGTGATGGGGTTGGGTCCATCACAGACCCGTTAGGGTTTCCCTCTCACCTTTCCTGCTTCCTCGTGAGATGGGGAGAGCCCGTTTTGCCCTTGCTGTCGCCTGTCCACAAAACTCAAACACAGTGTCCTTCGCCCCATTTGAGTCTTGAGCGTCCGTTGACCTTGGTTGCCTAGGGGTGCCCCTTTGCTTTCCTCCGGGTCCACCCATCAGGCCCAGAGGTTCTCTTCCACTTTCGTGGTGTGCGTGAGATGCTTTCAATAATTTTGCTTCTTGTAGGCCACACTGGGTCATAAAAGTCTCTGGTGTGCCCCAAGGGAGCCTTATCTCCACTTATCACCCACTTCTCTCTGGAGGCCTCACCGCCTCCTGGGAGCTTTGCTGGGCAATAGATGCAAGACTCTCTCTCTCTCTCTCTCTCTCTCTCTCTCTCTCTCTCTCTCTCTGGGGCTCAGAAAAACCCACCGTCATCCGTCTCTGTGTCTCCCCTGTCCCCAGACAGAAAGAAGGTTTCTCACCTGTAGGAGCAGCTCTGCTCTTGAACTTGGCTCCACTCAAACCTCTAACCTCTGCCGAAGGTCCTGTTGAGTCTTTTAAGAACATCGAATTTTTTTTTTAAAAAGTGCCAGAATATTCTCTCTTTTCTTTCCTTCTGCCCTGGATTATCTGCTTCCTAACGCGAGAAGTATCGACTGGTCTTGCTGCTTGAATTGGGAGCAGTGAAGAGGTGAAAAAAGGGAACCGTCCAAGGAAAAACAGAAAACCAATGAATAATTTCAACTATTATCTTGCCACACCAGGGACAACCACATCCTGCAGCAATGCTGTTGACTTCAGATGTGAATGTAAAATGGCCCGTACTGAGATTCTGGAAGAATAGGGTAGGTACCCCCATCCACGCCATCTCTGCTTCCCTCACGGTCCTAGAGGATGGGAGGGAGCAGGCCGGGGACAGTGTCCCTCCTGCTCAACCTCCTTCTCCATTTGTTTCTTTATCTCCGTGTTTCTTTCTTTATTCATTTGTTTGTGTCAGAAACGAGGCCGTTATCTTGAACATCTCTCTTTTACCTCTCTTTTCCCGATCACTCCCCCAAATCCCATCGATTGCCAAGTCTTTATCTTCATTCTGTCCTCAGTTCTCTCTCCACCCCCTGCCCCATCTCTCTCTCCAGGTTTCCCCCCTCTCTCTCTTGAACTAGTATTTGTCTCCCCGTTAATATCTCAATATCCACTCTTGCTCACCTTTAAACTTATCCTCACAGGCAGAGAGAGGGTGCTTAAATAATTTAAATAAAATAAAATAAAATAAAATAAAATAAAATAAAATAAAATAAAACGCTTACCGACTTGGCTTTCCATGATCCAGTAAGAATGAAATATCGACGCGGTGATGTGGCCTTTGGGGTCCTGCATCACCGTCTGGCCCAGCGTCTGGTGAGCATCATTGCACTGCACTGTGTCCGGTACAGGCAGACGATTTCCCGAGCGGCTGTGCCTTCGGTGCCTATAGGAGGTCCTCTCCCTGGCTGGTGCTCCCTTCTGTCCTCTGCAGTGGACGATCCCAGCTCTCACATGCCACCGTCACGTCCCCACGCTGTGCTCGGACTTGCTCACTCCGTGCAGATGACCTAACTAACCTCCATCTTTGAGAAGACAGAGGGCAGGATTTCCGAGCTCCCTCGATTTACTCCACGTCCCCCTCTGAAGTACCTTTCTCTTTGCTGGTCCTTCTCTCCTCTCCCGTGTCAAAGCAGCATGTCTCGCATCCTTTCTTAGCTCGTCCTTCTTCCGAGGCTCCTGGTCCTCCCCCTTCACCTAGAGTTACCCGATAAAAAACAGGACACCTGGTTAAATTGGAATTTCACATAAACAGTGGACAAATCTTTTAGGATAAGTATGTCTGAAATATTGCATGGGCCGTGCTTCTGCTAAAGAACGATTCACCGTTTATCTGAAATTTAAGTTGGAGTATTAGTAATTTAATTCACTAAATCTGGCAACCCTACCTCTCTCTTCTTACAACTGTGTCCCCTTCTCTTTGTTGCCTTCCAGTGGATGCTCCCACTCCATTTTAAAACCTTCCTAACCTACTTCCATGGCAAAACTCCTGGAAAAGAGCATATCGTTCCCTCGGCCTTATCCCCTTCAAGCTAGTACCCCAGGCCGCGGTCTACCCTCTAGTTCGTCTTCCTGACTTGCCTTTCATTCTTTAGGTCTTTGCAATGGGGTTTCCAGGTTTACCAGGCAACAAATCTTTTTAAACATCACCAGTTCCCTCTCCTGCAATCTTCCTGTCCAGTCAGGCTTTTCATCTGGGTGTCCCGCGGATACTCCCCTTGCACACTCTGTGCTCCCAAATGTTCAGCAGTTAACTTTTAATTGCCTCTTTCTGTTCTAATTGTTGTAATTTGAAAGCATCGACACAGATCTAGTTGCCCAGGCTGGAACACATGGAGTCATATTTCTCCTTATTTAGCATTCCCAACATAATTGGATGCCAGGCTTTATGGCTTCTGTCTCTGGGTTTAACCTTTCTCCGTTTTCTCTTCTTTACCTCCCTGTCCCTCTTTTAGATTATTAGGCTTTTGTCATTTCTTATTTAAATTAGTAGCATTTTTAGGTCAAAGGGGATGCAACGTTTTGTATGTTTTATATACACGTCACATGGACTTCGAGGATTGCTCCAAATTTAACTCTTGCCAGGAAGGAATAACGCTGTTAATTTTAAGGAGTCCTTGCCCAAACAGAGTGTCGTCTTGGAAAAAAGAACAACAACAACATTTTGCCAACGAGTAGGTTAAAATGCCATTTCGATGTTTTAATTGCGTTTCTAAGCAAGTTGAACATTCTTTCAAAAACCTCCAGCTATTTTGAAAACTCAAGGCTGGGGCTGCGTCTCCTGTTTAAAATTCTCCATTGCTTCCCATTGTCGATGAGATGAAATCTAAAGTCCTTGGCACGACATTTAATACTGTTCCCTATCTGGTCTTCAAATATTTTCCGAAATTTTATTTTCCATTATCTTGTCCTCCCCATGTGCTGAACGTAAGGCGGGGGAGAAGAAGGGCTGGCATGCTAATTTCCTTCAGGTCAGGAATTGTGACTTTTCTGTCTCCGACCCCTGTGATCCTAGCTCCGGCACACAGTAGGTGCTTAATGAGCGGACGGGCGCGGGGTGAGAAGGAGATGAATGGGAATGAAGGTGGTGGTGGAGAGAAGGGCAGGGACACCCTAGGGCCAAGAAAAAGCAATTGGCGGGTAGCCGGTGAGTTGGAGATGCCCTAGGATTTATGGCCCCCAAATGTCTGTTCTCCACAATGGAAGCTGTAACAGCTCATCTAGGATAATTCACAAAAATGCACTCGTCGTTGTGTATGTTGATAAAATCCTCCCCAAAAGTGAAGAAATCATTTATTTGCTGGAGGCGACAATAGCAATCCCTTCAGCAGCCATCCTAGGACGGTAATTTTTTAGTTGGCTACAACCCCCACCTCTACTTTCCGGGCTTCAGAACCTCCTAGTTCGCTGGCAGGGATGCTGGCTGGGATGCTGGCAGGGATGCTGGCTTCTCTCTCCCTCCGCCCAGGATGCGGGGCCTCGGGTACTGCCGCCAGGTTGCTGGGTGTCTCCTTGAGCCTCTGTCTTCAGCGGGTCTGGGCAGCTCCTTTCCTCTCTCTGCAGCCCCCTTGGAGGGTGGCTCCCGGATCGTCTCTGCTCCACCCTCTGGTGGCCATCAGGACGTGGCGTAAGTGTCCAGCGACAGCTTTTTCCAGAGCTGAAATGGGCAGCGACAACCTGTGCCATCCTACCACGTTACGGAGCGTTTGCTCCGTTCCATCTGCTCTGGGCCGGTGCCAGTCTCTCGTGCCCTGCCTGGCTCAGGCGGCATCTGACTCCGCTGTGCTCTCCCCTCCCTGTCTCAGGGCACAGAGCCCCTTGCACCCCATAGTTCCACGAAGGAGAGGTGTGGATTCGACTCTAACGACCCTGAGTTCTATGGGGATTTGCACCCCATGTGGGAAGGCTCTCAGGTAGCGTTACGCTATTACCTGTTTGCACTAATGGCCATGGAGGGAAACACATGGTTCAAAATGATGGGACTGCAGCTGACGGTCCTGATGTACGAAAACGAAGATCAGTGTGGAGATGACAAGTAGCCCCTCAGCCTTCTGTGCAGAGGCTGCTCCCATGCTTTAGGTGGACTGACTCTCACGGTTCATGCTCATTTTACTCAGCGCGGGCGGGGGAGAAGCAACCCTGAGATACTGAGAGAATCTTTCCCTAAACCCCCAGCCTCGCCGCACCCCCGCCCAGGCTCCAACTGTCAGACTCATGCCCAAGTTGTCATTCTCATCCTGCTGCCTCTCTCCCCGGAGCCTGATGGAGTCTCCTTGAGGCAGCTGAAGGAGTGACAGATAGACGTATTGTATAGTAGGGCCATATGAGGTGTGGAAAATGTGATTTATAGGTACTTTTTCCCCCCAGGGGAAATGGATTTCATTATTTTCCACCTCAGGTAAGGGGTAAACCTCTGGGCTTGACCTTGGGAGGTTGTACGGCTGTAATAGTGCCGGCTGAAATGCTGATATAGAGTAAAACCTCATTAAATCAATATTGGTTATTCAAAATCATGCTTGATTGGAAGCAACTGCTTTCCCTCGGCTGCCTGATGCCCCTACTGTTCCATGAACAAAAATATTAGCTACTCTAAAGTGGGTTAAGCTGCTGAGGTTTTTCCTGGTCCTTGGTGCTTCAAATTAATAAGGTTTTTATTATTTTTCAAACAGAAGACAATTCTGAAACACCAAATCCAATATTGATTATAATCTACTGCCACATGTAAGTTTATTAACGAGAACATCCTGTCTGTTTCAGTAACAAAAGTCATACATTTCCTCTTCCCATTTACACAGGTGCGCAGTGTCTGCTTATTGGAATAAATAAGCTTATGGGTCCCTAGGCAAACAGAAGTTATGTAAATAAACAGCCCTGGCTCATTATCCATGGCAACGGGCAACTGGATCACAGACAGATGAAGTCCACCGTCATTCGAAAGGTTTTCTTAGCCAGGGTGAGACCAGGCTGAAGGGCACCGGGAGAAGATGTGGGACCACAGGTGACCTTGGACAGTTTTACCCCCCATCTGCTCCCCACCAACCCACACTAGTGGCAGCAGACATTGTCACTGGCCATTTGGGTTTTCAATAAAGGGTATCAAAGTGCCTCGGAGGAGAACAGGCAGGTAGGTCGTCAGAGGTCTGGTTAATCCACAAATTAGTAAGCAGCAGCCGTATGTTTAACTTCGTGATTGCCCCGGAAAGAAAGCCCCAGATTCACAACACGGCGTGCAGATCACCAGACTGCTGGGCCCTCCTCCCAGGCCTCCGGGGGCAGGGCTGTAGATGTGTGTGTTTGTCATCCACCGACTAACGAGCTTTTTGGGGATTTAGATGAGACAGGCCCCTGGATTAAATGTCTGCTTCCCATCACTCCTTCCTTCTTTCCTTTGGTCCTTCTCTTGATTGCAGCCAAGATAGTGCCTCTTGTTTATGTCTTTACTCTGCCGCTCTCCTCCCGAATTATTCCAAACTACAGATCTCCGCTGTAGGGAGCGGGAGTGGGTCCAGGTGGTGTTAGTGTGGGGGCTTCTGAGAGGCTGGAAATTAGATCTGAAGTCAGAGAAGGCTGAGGAATGGTTGTTGGCTTGCTCTGGGGTCCTGGCACGACCCCTTACCAGCGTGTGGCACAGGAAATGGGGGCCTATCCAGGGTCGGTCACATCCTCAAGTTGGTCCGGTATCATGAAAACCAGGATGTGTGGACAAAACCAGGCACTTTTTTTTTTATTGGAATGCAAATGCTTGGTGGTGATAGTCTGGCCACCGGCCATGACGAGATTTCTGGCTGCAGCCTCCAGTGCCTTTGTCCTGTCTGGGATGCTAACCAGCAAGTTTCCTCGTGTCTGCTTCAGGAAGGCTGCCGACTTGCCCATGTGGATGTGGCTTTACAGGTGACCAGTTTTGAGAAAACCCGAGACGTGTAAAGTAGAATTCATAAAACCCAGAAGTGATGGCATGGCGCTCATGCAACAGAGGGATTCTGTCCTGATTCCTGTAAACCTGTAAGAGGATCCGAGTGTTCCCCAGTTCGCCCACGCCGTATTTTCGGTGCCTGTCTACTGAGTGTGCCAGGAAGCTCTCAAGGTTAGCACAAGGGGACACTTGGACGAGGGCATTTGGGGACATTAACACAGTTGGGAAGCCTGTAATCCAGGGTAGCTGCACTGGCAGAGAAGCTGAGAACCCAGCAAACAAAAGACATTTCCCTCTCATCCACCCCTTGCTCCCATTAATTTCACCCAACGCGTTGTGTTCCCAGGACTGCAGTGAAACGAACCTTGCTCGTGATTTGTCTCGTCATAATTAGAATCTCTCTTTCTCTGGTTAGACAGTAATGCCAATAACGAGGGCAAACATTTTGCCTCCTCTTAGAACGGCGGAGAGCCAAAATCATTATATCCGTGAGTCGATGTCAGGTTTATAATGCAGAGACGCAAGCTTCACACGCCATGTGTGTGCCAAATTTTCATTAAGCTTTTGGAAGTTTTAAACTGTGCATTAAGCAGAGATCCTGGTTTCTTTTTTTCCTGATGAATTTTTCTCTTTATTTATTGGTACGGAAAGCCAGAGCCTTCTGTTTCCCATGACTCATTTTCAGGGGTTGCCAGTGCAGGGAAAGAGGGATAGAAGGAGGAGTGGTCACATGACAAGTGAAGGGGAAAGGGGGCTTAGGGACAAGTCTGGGGGGGATTGTCAGAGAAGGGGAGGGAGAGACTAAGGAAGAAAGGGGTAGAGCCTGAGGAGCAAGGACAAGAGGTGGTGTGTGTGTGTGTGTGTGTGTGTGTGTGTGTGTGTGTGTGTGCGCAGGGGAAATAGAAAAATGGCTGAGAAAGAAGCCAACCAAACAGAGGGAGAAGTTAACTTGATTGTGTTCCTTTGGCGAGTTCTCTTCACCTGGGCTCGCTCCCAGACAGCCAGAGAGGATCGTTTAAAAATAGAAGGAATTTATCACCTGCAGTTGAGCAGATTGCTCCCTGGGGGGGTGTTTTCCTGGGCCCAAATGGTAGGATCCCAACCATTTTGCACTGCAGAAGAGGTAATTTACTCCCCACAAATGAACAGTTGGCTCCTGGGGAGAGTATTTCTTCCTTTCTGCTCACAACAGAATGAGGGCCAATATTCCCAGCATTGTTGGTGGGAATTACATGCCCATAAACCAAGGAAGGGAGATAGTTAATTGATTTTGATATTATTTGGAAGAGAGAAAAGCGGCAAATCTTCACAAGAGTCCTCCCCGCCTCACTCCCCCCATGCGGCACCCCAAGAATGTTGTAGGAAAAGGTGCTTAAAACGCTGGAAACAGGACACGTTTCTTTCTTTTTTCTTTTTTTTTCCCGTGTTGGTGATGATGATCATTTAAGTGTTTAATCTCCCCATGTTCCCCCAGAGTGCAAATTTCTCAATTCACTCCCCAGGCGCTGGGAAAATGGGTTTGGAGTTTGATGAGCTGCCTGCTTGCCGGCTCCTCTGTTTTCTGGCGTCAAGGTTTCTCCATAGTGGACTCAACGGTTGCATTTTTCACCTCCGAAAGAATTGCTATCAGAAAACCAGACAGCGGATAATTGTATTTTGTGAATTGACGGTAAAGCGACTCGGTTTCAGCCAAGGTCCAAAGGCTGATAATGTTCAACCAGGAGAAATGGTTTGTGTGAGCGAATTCATTTTTGGGTGCTCATTTTTACTGGAGGAAAGGCTTGTTTTTTTTTTTTTCCTTTTCTTTTTTCGTTTTAAGTTCCCCATCGTGCAGCCAGAAGGTTCAGAATCTGTAACAGCTCTGGTGACCTCTGCTGCGTTAGCATTGAGAGCAAGACTCCCAGGTCTGAATAGAGGCTCCAGCTTCGACCTCCATCCTCCATCCAGGGCCTCAAACCTAGCAGGAAAGAAAACAAAAATACATACCCTTAAGCATCCTCCCCGATGGATGGCAAATGTGCTGGCCCTTTGCCACCTGGCTGGATTGGACAAGGAAACACGAAGCTGGAGCAGAATCCAGATGTTTTCCCAGAAGGTGCCCACCTGGGCGTCCAGGCATTCAAAGCTGCCGAGGGGCAGTGTGTGAGCCCGTGCGCTGCCCGCACAGGCCTTGTCCCCACCTCCGTGCATGCCGTTCGCCTCACCTGGAACACCTACTCTCTCTCATCAGCACCCATTTACCTAAATTTTATTCATTCTTCAAGACTCATTAAACCCCATCTGCTTCATGAAGGGTTTTCCATTTATGAGTCCACTCCCTCCCCTGGTCCCCTACTGTACCTACAATCTGTCCTGGGATTTCACATGGACGTAGATCATGCTTCCCTCGAGTGTTTCCTCTCCTCCCGGGTGCCCTCCTGTGCCCTGCGCAGTGCTGGTCCATGATACGCTTTGAGAGATGTTCGTTGGTCGACACACTGAGGAATGAGCTGAATCTCAGTCTCCTCCCTGCGGTCGGGGAAGGGAGCAGAGGAAGTCATGGTGCGTGTTTCACATGGAAGGTTGTCCTGGTGGATTTTGGGGTCTGGACCCTCCCTGCCAGGTGACCCTAAGGACAAGAGAATCACCCCTGGGCTGATTCTCCACTACCGTGGTGACTCGCTTAATGACAGGGATAGTTCTGAGAAGAGTGTCCTTAGGGGACATGGTTGCAGAGTGCACTTAACAAACCTCGATGGTTAAGCCACTGCGCATCTGGGCTGTGTGGTGTAGCCTGTGCTCCTGGGTGGCGAAGCTGATTGTCATGTTCTCTTCTGAATACCATAGGCCGTTGTAACACATCGGTCATTATCTGTGCATCTAAACCTAGAAAGGTACAAAGAGGGTACGTAGCACGTTTACACCCTGGCAGGGCAGTAGGTTTGTTTCCTCCAGCAACGCCACACACACGAGCCACGATGCAGTGTGTGAGCACGTTGCAACAGCTGCGGTGTCACCAGGCGACAGGAATTTTTCAGCTCCATTATATCCTTAAGGGACCACGGTCATGTAGGCAGTCCACTTTGGCTGAAAGAGCATCACGCAGCGCAGGAACATCCTTTTTGCATAGACCAGGTCAAGGTAAAATGACTGTCACATGGGAAAGGTGAACGCCTTCAGGCCGGGGGAAGGTCCCCAGACATGAAGCTGTTCACAGGCATGTGGGTCTTCCCGATGGTGGGGAGTGAGGTCAGGGTCAGGCTGCTCAGAGGTCAGTCCCCAACCCCCCCAGAGAGCCCTGAACAAATAGTGTGATTGTGATGAGAAGCTGAACTGAATACCAGGAGGGCAGGGGACAGGGGGTCACCAAATCTGCTGTTAAGGTTGGGGATGGGGGCCTGGTCATGGCAGGTTTCCCCAGGGCCGGAGACCTTTGAATTGGGTGTCAAGTCTGTGGTCAGAGTAGTGGTCCCTGAGCCTGGCCGCAGTAGGTAAGGGCCCCAGAGTGTCCTGTTGTTGGGGACATCTGTCAGCGAGAGGGTCTAGGTGGGGCCTTCCTCTCTGGGAGTCATCAACTCACTGCACATCAAGTTCCTGAGTGGGGCCAACCTGGTGGTCTACAGCAGCGGCAGCTTATGCAACTGCTATTAATTAAAAAACAAAACAAGCCTCACCCTAGAGTGTGGCCCTCCCTTCCAGTGCTTGCCAGGTCTGGTGATTTTTTAATGCCACCGTCAGGATCTGCTGAGCACCGGCTGGCTTTGGCAGCCCTGGGAAGCGGTCTGGCCCCGGAAGGTTTTGTTTAAAATGAAACGATCTGAAGTGAAACCCGAGGAGAGGCGATTTGCTGCAGTGCGGTCGCAGACGCCTTCGGCTGGCATGCTGTTCCGCAAAAGGCACAACAGAAGAAGGCTCCGAGGCCTACGCTCTGGAGTGGCAGCATCGGGTCATCCCAGGCCTTTCACCTGCGCTATGTCGCTCTGACCAGTGTGGAGGCCGGTTATGATGTATCCATGCACACAGTCACTCGGAAATGTTTACTGAACATTTCTCATGGGCAGGGCATGTGTGAGGCGTGGGACATGCAAGGCCACTCCTGTTTGTGCTCCCGGGGCCCCTCAATCAGGTCGTGACAACTGACGGCTGAACCGTGAACTAGCTGCATGGCTACAGTGGATCGCGTTTGGTCCAAGAGAACAACCGAGATGATGAGTCTAACGGTTTGGTCATGCATTCAATCGTGCTTTCGTTTGTTCGATTCGATCTACATCCATTACCTCCCAGATGCCAGGAGCTCACTTGCTACAGGAGCTCAGCACTTCACGGCTCACAGTGACAAGACACACCAAATGCAGGGGGACACAGAGTGACCGGCCTGGCCTCCAGCATCGGCAGTGGGAAGCTGGGTGGAGGAGATTCCATGAGCACAGGGGATGCTGAGGTTAAGTCTTCGGAGAGGAGAATCGTGAGGAAAAGAAGAGGAAGGGGAGTGACAGCTACAGGGAAGGTGATCCAGGCAGAGGCACCTGTGTAGACCAAAGTAGAAGTGGCAGGTGGATGGACAGAGGCCAGCTTTCCTTCCTTCCTTCCTTCCTTCCTTCCTTCCTTCCTTCCTTCCTTCCTTCCTTCCTTCCTTGTTTCTCTCTCTCCTTCTTTGTGCTTGCTGTTCTCTCTGTAAATGTTGAAATCCTACACTGCCAAGATGAAATCTCAGAAGATACAGAATTCTAGGGCCTGACTTTGACTGGGGGCAGTGAGAATATGGGCACGCATGACACAGCTAAAACTTCAAAGTGCAAACGCACCTTCATACTTCAAACCCGAGGCCTAAATTCATGCTGTTTGTTTTTCTAAATTCCCTCCTTGTTTTTGAGAAAAGTCTCTAAATTTTCTGGGGAGGTGATCACAGTAAGAATGCCATGGATGTAGACTTTAAAACATCTCTTTCACCCTTCAGTTGGTTCTGAGGCGTGAAGCCTTGGCCTGTAGGCCAGGATTCAGGGAAAAAGGCAGGGTTTGGGTTGGCTGGGTCCCTAGGGCTGTGAATTCCCACCCTGGGAAGAGTATTTTCATGAGAACCATTGCTCCTCTGGGTTTCTAGAAAGTAACGTTTCAGGGACAGTCTGTATGTTTTAACAAATTATGCCATTATGGATAGAGCTGGAATTCTAATCATTTCACAAGGGAGATTTTAAAACCTGCAGACAGTTTTGCTATTTTGTCAGTTTGGGAAGGACCCATTTACACTTTCCAGCTATATTAATTTTTAATTTAAATTTAATGAAATTAATTCAAATTAAGAAGGTGACCATTATCAATTTCATTTCCTATTAGTTCCTTAATGCTTCGGCAAATTGCATTCTAAACTTCTTCAACAAGCTGGATACATATTCATGCGTTCCCTAAGAAAAGATGAATTTGATCTTGATATGCTAATCCATAGCCATGGCAGCAATCAAGGAGCTGCTAGGGAGAGAAATGCATTCTGGTATTAATTATGAATCAGGCATTAAGAGCTGGTAAATAATTAAAGCTTCATGTGTCACAACACAAGTTAAGAATCAGTGTGTTTTTCCATTTCCAAATGCATCTTGGGGGCTATTTCCAGTCCTGTTTGGGTCCCGTCTGGGCATAAACTGGGACGCAGATGGGTAACTCTCATTCGTAGGGAACTGGTAGCACAGGATTTTGACCTTATCGTTTTGCTGATGCAAGAATATGTTCAATTTCAGAAGCTGAGACCTGGCCTTTCTAGGGGCTTTTGGGTCATCCACCAGTTTTCTCACTCTTCAGGGGTCTGTGCAGAGGAACCATGTGTCGGGCAGGAGGCGGGAGGCGATGTCCTCAGAGGTCTGGCCGCTCAAAGGTGGTCCATAGATCAGCAGCATCTATGTCCCCCAGGAGCTGGTTAAAACAGAGTCTTAGACCCACCCAGACCTACCAAACAGGGTCTACATTTCAGCTAGATCCCTGGATTGTTCGTTTGTACAATGTGGTCCTACTAAGGTGCCTTTCAGCTGGAGGATGTGTGATTCTCCAATTCCCTTGGCTTCCTCCCCTGCAATGAAGAGAAGACCAGGCTCCACTTTGTCCTTCCCCATGTGCTAAGTCGCCAGCCTCCCCTTCCAGCCCATCACCCTCCCAGGGCGCGGACACTGCTGAGGTCCACATCTTTGTGGGGCTGGAAGCAGTGGTCTCGGGTCTGAATCCTGGCTCTGCTCCTTGTTAGGTAGTTGCATGATCTTAAGGAAATTCCTAACCTTTTAGAGGCTTCGCTCCCATGAGGACAGCTCGGCCCACCTCTCAGGGCTATTGTGAGGACCGAAGGAGGCAATGTCTGCGGCAAGTGCGTGCCTGCTCGCACAGCCCTCTGCAAATGGTAGTCGTGATGGTGATGTGATGCCGACGGCACTGGGGAGAAAGCGAGTTGCAGAAGAATGAGTCACCAGCCGGAAAGGAGGTGATTAGCGCAGGGAACAATGGGAGGATGCTCAGAGATTCTTGGGAAATAACCACGCATTCACGGGTTCTGCCTGACAGCTCAGGACGAAGCTTTGAAGGAGAGGTGTTCTTGGCATGGGTTTTTCGGGAGAACAGGAATAATATTCTCAGAGTGAAACTCGCTCTGACAAAGTGAAGAGGAGGAGGTGTTTAAAGTGACATCCCAGGGCTATCCTGACGTCCCCCCTATCAAAATGCTGTCGTAATTCCACCAAGTAAACGTGTGTTGTTTCATGAACGTATCACCCTTTTGTGTGGAGGAAAAAATAAGTACCCGTCCTGTCTTTTCTGCACTTTAAATTAATGAGGAGGCAAGCGTTTGAAACTCTGAAGTCTAGAAACCTCCATTTAAAAGTTTCTACTCTACCAAGGTACTCAGAACCATTGTTTTCAGAGACCCCCATTGTCCGCCTCACACACAGTGACTGCCCATAATCAGATTCAGAATCTTATTTTCTGCCCGACAGAATTCCCTTTGATCCGCTCCTTTAGTCAGTCCTGCTGCCAAGAGGCATGAAAATGATCTCTGTTATGATAATAGATCTTGACCTCTTCAAAGACAGAATGACGGGTTAGTAGGAAGGGGTTAGGGAGTAGCCTAGCGGCTGCAGTCACGAGCTCTGGCCCCCGCAGGTACGTGTGGACACCGATACCAAGGTCTCCTCCTTCATTCTCTAGAAGACACCGTGTGGAATTACCCATTATGGCCAGGAATTGCCACTTTATTTTCAATGCGATGAAAGACAAGAAAAGCCAAACATTAAAAAAAAAAAATCCTCATCTTAAACCTTTTCAATTTTTAAGCCCCTATATATAGGGGTCAGGACAAAAGGTCTTTCTTTTTTTTTTTTTAAATACATTTTTTTATGTCAGCTTATGCCATACGGAATATTTACCAAGCAAATTTTCTCTCATTTGGGAGGTAAAGGATTGTTACCAGCTTCACTCACTGCGCTATTTATTTATAGCTGAATGATGAAATATGGGAGAACCAGAACCTCGACTTCCCATTTAAATTCTGGGCACTGTCTTTGATCAAGTGATGATTGGTTCTGAAACTTTGAATTGGTTCCAGGACTGGATGCTTGCAGAATCCATGGGGGGCGGGGATACAGGGCAGTGGGGGAAGGGCTGCCAAAGTCAGGCCTCAACTGAGGTGACTTTCTCCCTCCTGTATCCCTGAGCACTGTGTACCTCACGTTAAGCCCATGGAGGGTGTGACCCATACTGGGTATAATCCTGGGCTTTTAGCCTGTGTCTGTCACCTGCCCGCTACAGGAGTGTAGGCAAGATACGCTGAGGCCCAGTTCCCTTATTTGCAAAATGCAGATCATAGTAGCACCTACCTCATCGGGTCGTAGTGAGAATTCGCTGAGTTAACGTGGAGAAAACCCTCCGGATAGTGCCTGGCATACGGTAATCAGTTCACATCCGCTGGCTCTGTCTTATTCTAGCTGCCTGACTGGGAGCTCCGGGAAAGAACCTACCTGGCATTTTCTCAGAGCCGGGAATGGCACCATTCAGCAGTACGTGTGTGCTCGTCCCAGTGGTCCTTATCCTGTGTCTCTGGTGGGCCAGGCCCTGATGGAAAGGCGTGATAACTGCCCTTCTGGCATGTGCTGTCTCTCTGGAAAGATGGGCAAGTATCATAACACTTCTGATTGGGGAAGTTCGAGATGCTGTGGAGCACCACATGGAGCACCTATTGGAGGGGCTTATCCCTGACCTGTGCGGAGCAGGCCAGGCTTTCTGGAGGGACATGGCGCTTCGGCAGGATGGGCAGGAGAAGAGTACAGTGCTCTGGGCAGAGGGAAGCACCTGTGAGAAGGCATCCGAAGAGTTAGCTACTGGATAAAAAAAGTCTTCTTTCATTGTTTTAGTTGAAACAGCAATACCCCAAACTCCTGGTGGTCCTCCCTTAATTCCCCAACTGAGGGGGAGCCATGAAAGAGGATGACAAGCCCCCTCCTGCCTGGGAGGCCTCGCAGGGCTAAGTCATGGCTTGCGGGCACCTGTGGGCTTTATGAAGCATCCTACTCCCTTCATTGCTCTCTTGTATGTATGTTTTGATGCTCTCTCCCTCTCAATCCTGCGATGCCCCTGGCAGCTTACCCTGCTAATATGGGGAGGCATGTTGACAATAGGTGAGCAGAAAGAAAACATAGGCCGAGCTTCCTTCTTTGCCCTGTCCAACCTGGCATGTCAAAACTCTGCCATCCTTAAAGTGGGTGTTGTCTGCATTTGGATGGCTCGTGGCCACTGACTACCCCTTGCCTCCCATGCTTACACCCCCTTTTGCTCTCCTCCCTCAGTCTCTATAGGATAAAGACGACTTTCGAACTGGAAGACAAGGGGGTTAACTCAAAATTTAATTGGCTAGTCTTTGAAAAATTAGAGTAAAAGGTAAATGTGCCCAGACTCTCATTAGGTTGCTCGCTGGGGAGTTTTAGGCGGTGGGAGGTGGTCACCACCTTCCTTTCCCTGGAGATGGGTGGAAGGCGTCTTCGTCAACACACACAAGACGGGCAGAAGCCTTTTCCTGGTTGTCAGGTCCTGGATGTCTCAAGTCACCTCTGTGGCCCTTCATGCCACATGATCAATAGCTTCCCACGAGCACTTCTGGGCCTGCAGGAAGCAGAATAGATTAGGGACGGTGAGTGGGATGACAGATACTTTAGAATCACCCGGAGGTGAACAGTTATGTCATGTGTCAGGTCCAGGAGAGAGAGTCACTCTAAGAGTACTCACTTCCCCCAAGACAAGGGGTGACTGCATTGCTCTCTGGAGGGGCCTGAGGTGGCTGTCAGCATTCTGAAAATTAGCCTATTTTTGCCTTTCTCTCCGCAAAGAAGAAAATGTTCTTTGAACAAACCTTTCCCAAAAGGACTTTTTAGAGCAACTGAAGATGTGCAGTGACTCCCCCCACCCCAAAAGCCTACTCTCTTCTTTGTATGGTGAGTTTATCGTTCTGCAAAATGTGGGAGATAGGGGTGCCACATATAGTGATTTCTCACGAGGAAGCAAGCAGCGGGATCAGGCAGGTGGTGGGCTCCACATGCAGCCTCTCGGCCACGCCTGCTCGTGCGTTTCACGTCTGGAATAGGCCCGAGTTGTTTAGGAAACGTGCAGCGTGAACACCCAGTGATGGCATTGCCGCAGGGCAGCCGTGCCAAGAGCCTTGTTCCCGTGGGAATCCCACCCGACAGGGAAGAAACGGGAAAAAGGGAATCATCGCATCACATTTTGCTAGTTAGGGACCCACCTGGGCTGGGCCCTAACTTGGGGTTTGTAACGCGTTTTATGGATCCATGCATCCCGCCTTTTAGTGCCCATCCCATCCCTCATAAAGCTGCACTCACCTTTTACTGTTTGTTTATTGATGATGTCTATACTGCGCTGTGTGAGATTATATAGACTTCGCCTGGCAATAGTCTCTCTGGAAAACAGCACTCATTTAAGAATGATTCAGGTCATATGTAGGCACAATGAACACAGCCAAAGACTGCGAAAAAGCTCAGAGTCGCTCACAGCCATCTCTCAGCCCCCGCACAGGCAGCCACTTGGAACTTTTATAGCTATTTCCTTGCATAGTTACTGTTATTGTCATTTATTGATTTATCAACATTAGACGTTATTTATTTATTTTCTACTATGATTTTTACCTCTCTTACTCTATTCTTTTCCCCTCCCTTCCTCCTTCAAATAGTTTTTTTTTTTTTTAGTTAAAAAACTGTGTTTACATGATTATAAGCATTTGACTATATTACTCTTCAGAATCAGGTAGAATATCACGATTATCTTCTCTTTAGTCAATAGCTGTGGGTTTTGCCTCATGTTTCCACCTGGCTTCCTTTTTGCGGTGCGTTGTTCGCTCTTCCATCCTTTGCTATTACAAATCTTTGAGGATACAGCAAACCCTGGCAATGTCTGAGGTTTTTCCTCTGTCCTCAATTTTCCAGGCGACTCTCCCTGTCGTGACTAATTCATCGTGAACCAGCACGATCCCTCCTGAGGGGTGCCAGATCTTTACGTCTGGAGGGAGCTCACACCGTGTACCTGCCACATTGTCCGGCACGTTACTGGGCGTTCATTAGGTATTTGATAAATGAACAAATGACTATACTTCCACCAAGTATTGAACAAGTGAAGTTAGGCTTTAGGCGCTTGAGTGAAATTACTTTCCGATGGTAAAGTGATAATACAACTTTTTTGAATCTACCCATTTCCTTTCCCATTGTCTTTACATTTTGCACTTGTGTTCGCCTGGTAACTATTCACACGTTCCCAAGCACACCCCGAACTGAAATGAGGGAGTGAGTAGCGCAGGGATTGCCGATCGCATGAAAAGATTAGTTGTGATTACTCAAGTCTAGATGAGAAACAGATGCCACTTATTCAATAATTTAGTGCTCTGTTTACGCATCTGAGCAGGCTACTGTTTACTTATTTATTGTTACAGGAATACTTCATCTTATTGAGCTTCGCTTTGCTGCACTTTGAGATAGTGTGTGTGTGTGTGTGTGTGTGTGTGTGTGTGTGTGTGTGTGTGTGTGTTTTAAACAAATGGAAGGTTTGTGGCAGCCCAGGTCAAGGAAGTCTGTTGGCACCATTTTTCTAACAGCATTTAGTTAATTTGTGTCTTTGTGTCACCTTTTGGTAATTCTCACAGAATCACAAACTATTTCATTATTATCACATCCATTTTGGTGATGTGTAGTCAGTGATCTTTGATATGACTATTGGAATCGTTTGGGGACACCGGGGGCTGTTCTCATGTAAAGTGGAGAATTTAATCGATAAATGTTGTGTGTATTCTGAATGCTAAACCAGTAGGTTGTTCCCCGTCTCTCTTTCTCTCCTGAGCCCTCCATATTCCCTGAGACACAACAATATTGAAATTAGGCCAATTAATAACTCGACAATGGCCTCTGAGTTTTCTAGTGAAAGGAAGAGGAGCCACATATCTCTCATTTTAAATCAAAAGCCAGAAATGATTAAGCTTAGGCGAGGAAGGCAGGTGGAAAGCTAAGATAGGCCCACGGCTTGGCCTTTTGCACCAAAGAGTTAGTCAAGTTGTGAATATAATGGAAAAGTTTTTGAACAAAATGAAAAATAATATTTCAGCGAACACATGAATGATAAAGTGAAGGAGCTTTCTTGCTGATATGGAGAAAGTTTTAGTGTCTGGACAGGAGACCAAACCAGCCACAACGTTCCTTAAGCCAAAGCCTAATTTAAGCAAGATCCTAATCTCGTCAATTCTGTGAAGGCCGAGAGGTGAGGAAGCTGCAGAAGACAAGTCTGAAGCTAGCAGAGGTTGGTTTGTGAAGTTTAAGGAAAGAAAACATTTTTACAACATGAAAGTGCAAGGCGAGCAGCAGGATATCCAGTTCCAGCTAAGGTCATTAGTGAAGGGGGCTGCATAGACAGATGTTTGGTATGGATGAAACAGCCTCCTGTTAGAAGGAGGTGCCACCGAGGACTTTCACAGTTGTAAGGGGAAATCAATGCCTGGCTTCAAAGCGTCAAAGGGCAGAATGACTCTCGTGGTAGGGGCTAATGCCACTGTTGAATTTAAGTTGAGTCGGTGCCCCTTTACCAGTCTAAAAATCCTAGAATCCTTAAGAATTATGCTACATCTACTCTACCGGTGCTCTATCAATGGAACAACCAAAGCCTCGATGGCAGCACATCTGTTTACAGCGTGGTTTTCCAAATATTAGGAACTCACCATTGAGACCTACTTCTCAGAAAAAAAATAATATTTCTTTTATAATAGCCTTTCTCATTGACACTGCACCTGGTCACCCAAAGAGCTCCGATGGAGATGGACAACGAGGTTCATGTTGTTTTCATGTCTGCTGATACCACATCAGCCCCGCAGTCCATAGATCAAGGAGTCATTCCAACTTTCAAGTCTTGTTATTTAAGAAATGCATTTTGTAAGGCTGGGGCTGCCCTAGATAGCGATTCCTCTGATGGATCCGAACAAAGTAAATGGAAAACTTTTTGGAAAGGATTCACCCTTCTAGATGCCATGAAGAATATCTGTGAGGTCACAGATATCAACATGAACAGGAGTTTGGAAGAAGTCGATTCCAACTCTCGGGGGTGACTTTCAGAGGTTCAAGACTTCAGTGGAGGAGGGAGCTGCAGCTGTGGTGGGAACAGCAAGGCACTGGCATTCGAAGTGAAGCCTGGAGCTGTGACTGAATTGCTGCAGCTCACGATAAAGCTTGAACGAATGAGACGCTGCTTCTCATGCAGGAGCAGAGAAAGTGGTTTCTTGAGGTAGAACCCGCTCCTGATGGAGATGCTGTGAAGATCGCTGCAATGACAACAAAGGATTTAGAATATCTGATAAAGCAGCCGCAGGGTTTGCGAGGACCGGCTCCGGTTTTAAAAGAAGTTCTCCTGTGTGTAAAATGCTATCAAACAGTATTACGTGCTGCAGAGAAATTATGAAAGGAAGAGCCACTCGACGTGGCAAAGTCCACTTGGCCTGATTGTAAGTAATTGCCACAGCCACCCCGACCTTCAGCCGCCACCACCCTGATCAGTCAGCGGCCATCCACACCGAGGCAAACCCTCCACCGGGAAAAATATTATAACACGCTGAAGGCTCAGATGGTGTTTAGTATCTTCTAACAATAACGTATTTTTAAATTAAGATATGTACGTTATTTCTGAACAATGCTCTTTCACACTTAGTAGATTAGAGTGTAATGCACCGGGAAACCAGAAGCTTAGTGGGACGCACTCTGCTACGTTACTCTTTTCATTGCAGTTGCCTGGAACTGAGCTTACACGATCTCTGAGTTATGTCAGCATTGCCTTATGTCTCTTCTTGGTGTGACTATTGACTATAAACCACATGCAATTCCAGGCATAGAGCCTTTGTACTCTCTGGCCCCTTTGCCTGCAATTTTCTTCCCGTCTCCTCTTATTTTCCCAAATACATTCCTAGATCTTACCCACTCTTTCTTCACAGCCCAGCTCAGTCATCACCGACGAGGCCATTTCTCCCTGTTTTACACTCTCACAACATCATACAGCACATCTCCGTTGCCACTGAACTTTGGTCTGAGTGATTCCTTGATGGATGGCTGTCTCCCCATTAGACTGGAAGCTTCTAAGCATGGGACCCTGTTTGCCTTCTGTTTTATCCCTCGCTTTCTGTATGGAGTTTGACACAAAGCAGAGATGCTCAATTATACCATTGAAAACTTTCCCCATAATTTAATTTTTTAAAATAAGGTTTCTATGACTTTAGATTTCTGGAAATTTCCTTTCTAAAAGTATTTGTCATATTATTGTGGCTGTCGTTTTATTAATTGTCATTACATGTGGCTGGGTGAAGAACTGTAAGAGAAGAGTAGGATTAGGAAATCTGGGTTGCGTTATCAAGAGATCCAGGTAATCATTTCTCTCTCTCTCTCTCTCTCTCTCTCTCATCTACTTAGAGTAGTGTTCTCTAACTAATGGAGGTGCTTTTTATTATGGAAAGAAAATATAAGAAATTCTATTTATATTTTATTTCGGGGGCTATTACGGCACTTCATTCACCCGTCATCATGTGTATTCAAGTCTTTTCACATAAGTAAATTTTCTAGATAACTACTGCCTAAGCATCCCACTTAGCACCAAGGCATTTTTATATGTACTGTTTCTAACAGAACATTTCTAGTGTGCACTCAGAAGTTTCTGCCTTCTTTGAAAGTGAGCACTGGCCCTAAGCCTTCTCCTGAGACTCAGTCATTGTCAGAGATACTGGAGAGTAAAAATGTCCTTACGATGGATTTTCACAGGGTTGCACAGAATATTAGTAGAAAAAAATTGGTTAGATGTGAAGACCTTGATTTTTTTAATGCAAGAAATCAAATATTGAATAATTGCTAAAAGGACATTTATAAAATATGTGTAGAGCAAAACAAAAAAAATAACAATACCAGAAACATAAATACACCCACAGCCCTGTTTTAAAAGTAGAATATTGCAATAAGCTCTAAAGCCTGGAGGCTCTGCTTTCTAGATCCATCTCTTCCCCTTTCCCGTTAGATGCAACCACTATTCTGAATTTTGTGTTCATGATTATCTTGCCTTTTTATGGCTTCAAAATGTGTATCTCACCCTGAATAATGCATTATTTAATTGTGCACGTTTCCATTGTTTGTAGATGGAGTCACACTGTATGTGCTCTGCAATTTGCTTTTTTTTTTTTTGGCTCAGAATTATGTTTATGAGCTCATTCCTTGTTAGCGAGTGTAGCTATAATTTGTTCATTTTCACTGATGCATAATGTCCCATGTGAGATGATACCCCATTTTTTAAATAATCCATCCTAGTGTGCTCTTTCTAGGTTTTACCATTAAAAACAGTACTGTTTGGATATGCTTTCACATATCCCCTGTGCACACGTGCAAATCTAGGATTTAAATTACCGAGTCATAGGTTATAAACATCTTAACTTAGACATAGCCAAAATGTTCTTCAGCAGCAGCGTTTATAAGTTTTAGTTGTTCTGCATTTACTCTAGGGCTTGTTATTATCAAACTTTTAATATTTGCCATACTGCTAAGTGTGAAGTGGTATTTTTGTATAATTTTAATTTGTATTTTCCCAATTACTTTGAACATTTTTTTTCCATGTGGTTCTAGCTTATTCAGTTTTTTTTTTCTGTCAAGTTCCTGTTTAAATATTTTGCCCTTTTAAAAGGAGTTTTGTTAGTCTTTTTTTGGATGTTGATCTGTAGAACCTTATATTTCATCAAATCTAAGAGACCACGGATTGTAAGAGGTGTCCAAACCCACAGAATCTACAATACCTAGAGTAAATTATAATATACACTGTGGACTTTCGGTTATTGTGATGTGTCAATGTAGGTTCCGAATGGATGTATTTTTTCAAAGGCTTTTTTTGAATTGACATAATGTTTATTAATATGAATTACACTGATAGATTTTTTTTTTTTTTTTTGATGTCGAACCACATTTTCGTTCCTGGCATAAATCTTACTCGAAAATGATGTATTATTCGTAAAACACTGAAGGACTAGATTACCTTACTTTTTTACATTTAAGTTCATCAGTGAAATGGCTTATAATATTTTTCTGTTATTATTTGTATCTGCTCTGAGAATCAAGATTTTACTAGTTGACCAAAATGAGCTGGGTAGCTTCTGTTCTTTTTGTTTTCGTTGGAAAACTCACATCAATTAAAAATCAGTGCTTCTTTGAAAATTTGGTAAAACTTACCTATAAAAATTTTTTTTTTCTCGACAGGGTAGACCTTTGAACATTTCAATGTATTTAATACTTATTGTGCGTTCAAGTTATCTGTTTCCTCTTGTACCACATGTAAAGCGAACCACCCTCAGTCATCTCTATTATTTTTCAATCTGTTTCATTTACCTTTCCATTTATTATTTCCTTTCTTCTTGATTCTTTGGGTTTGTTGTATTGCTTTTATTCAATCTCCTTCAAAAGAATGCTTATTTATTTTTAACATTCTAATTTTTTTTGCTTTACAGCTTTGCTGAGATATACCTGACATATAATATTATGTAAGTTTAAGGCATATGGTATGTTCATTTGATATGCTTATATATTGCAAGATTATTATTACCATATCATTAGCTAATACCTCAATTATTTCATTTAAACCTGTAAATAACTAAATACCTCTTACATTCCAAAGTTTTGACATGTAATCTTATCATTATCATGTTAACATTTCCTATTTTTGCTTTATTTTGTAACTCAAGATCTATTTATTAATAACTATTTAGTTTCCAAACCCAAGGGATTTTTTTTTAAAAGTCACTCTTTATAGTTAATTTCTAATTTTATAACATTATCCAGGTTTAAGATATTGGTTATTTCAATGTTTTGAGTTTTTCTCTATGACCTAATGCATGGTCTACTTTGCAAACGTTACATGTATGCTTGTAACAATGCAAATGGTCTGTAACCAAACGTATTCGTTACACAGTTCATATCTTCTATACCCCTTGAGTGCTTGGCTTAATGGTTTCTGAGAAGGGGATGTTAAATCATGAACTACAGTGGTTGATTTACTTATTTCCACTTGTAGTTCTAGCATTTAGTGCTTAATATATTTTGAGGCAGAACTGTTAGCTGGAAATATGTTCATGATTGACATATTTTCTTGTTCTAGTGTTTATTTACCATTGTTGATTATATATATATACATACACACACACACACATACATACATATATATATTTATGTATGTATAGCAAATATAGCAAATATAAATATTTGCTTTATGGTTTACACCATTACATATTACAGTAACTACTCAGCTTTGTTTTAGCTGGTATGTTTTACCTATCCTTTATTTTCTGCCTTTCCATGAGTCTTTTATATGTTGCTTTGGCTATATATTTTTAACATTTTTTTTTTATTTTGTTTTAAAAATCATTCGAAAGGTCTTTATTATCTAATGGGTGAGTTTGTCATACTGGCTTTGATTTTAATTATTATGACATTAAGACTCATTTCTACCAAATTATTTGATGTTCTTTTTTTTTTTATTTTACTTTATTTTTTATAACATATGCTCTCTTTTCATTTATTTTTTCTTTTCTTTCTCCATTGCATGGTTTGCATTTTCTGCTATGGGTTTCAATTTATGTATTATATTTTTGTAATTCAATGTTTTCATTGATTTAAAACTATCACAATCCTCTAGCCTTGATTTCTTGACTTTATTAATAGCTATATCTTCTGCCTTCTGCTTAGCACGCACTTAGCATCTGCTTAGAGGTACTTAGCATGTGCTCACATTTGTGTGTGTGTCCAAATTCTCCTCTCACCTTGTTGAAGTTGCCCAGGATTTTAGTTTTAGACACTAGGGTATACATTTCTTTTTTCTTTTGTTTGATTATAACCCTGCCTGCTCTTTATAAAAGACAACAATATATTTTGCCAAAGTATTAAAACTTAGTTTTCATGTTTGATGCAACATCCCTTGGAGTCTTTTCATCAGCTCTTCAGATATTTTTCCCTAAATGTGGTAAAACTTTCAAGGTCATGTGTACATGAGAATATTTTTATTACCTCTTCATAACTAAATAATGAATTGGCTGTGTATTTTAAATTACAGTTTCACAGTTTAAGGAAAAAAGTTTTTTTTCCTTAAAAACTTAAAAATATTTTTCCATCATCTTCTTGCATCCTGTATTATGGTTGAGAAATCTGATGTCAATCTGATTCTCATTTCTCTTTCTCCCAGCTTCATTGAGATATAATTGACATATTACATTGTGTAAGTTTAAGATGCACAATGTGTTGATTCGGGGCACTTCTGTATTACAATACGATTACCATCACAGCATTAGCTAATACTTCCTTCATGTCACATAATTGCCCCCCCCCTTTTGTGGTGAGAACATTTAAGATGTACACCCAGCAACTTCCAAATATATAACAGTATTATTAACTATAATCTCCACACTATACGTCAGGGCCTCAGGACTTACTCATTCAATAACTGGAAGTCTGTACCACTTGCCAGGGCCTTCCTATGAATTCAGCTATTTTTGATTCCACATATATGTGATATCATACAGTATTTGTCTTTCCCTGATTTATTTAATTTAGCCTAACTCCCTGAATGTCCATCCACAGAGAGACCACGTGGTCACTGAGGTTTTTCTAAATTAGACCTAATAATTCTGTCAGCTCCACAAGATGCTGATGGCCCCCTCCAGTTTGTTGTCATCATACCAGGCCAAGACTCTGGTCACTGTTTCCCTTTTAACCCTTAGGGACGAGGCAGCCGTCACAGGTTGTTGCTCCTCAGCTCTAGGGCTGTGGCAGGCAAGTTGTGAAGAAGTTAAGACTTGAGGGTGGGTGGCCAGTGAGCCCCTTTCCTCTTCAACTGCTAACCCTAGCAGGGCATATATGTACTTCCCTGATTTTATCTGTTGGACAAATGAACTTATGTGAGCTGTTTCCATTGATTTCTACAGTGAAGGGACAAGCAAACAGTATCTAGGGGAGGTTGTGGGGTGGAGGTAAGAGTAGAATTTAAGTCTTTCCACCAATCTATACTTTACTTCAGTCTCTGGCTGCTCCTGGCTCCAGACTATCACCACTTACCTTTACACCTACCGTCTGAGATGAATGAAAGTTGTACTTCCATTTTTTCAGAATTTTCAATTTTTTTTTTTTCGCTAGTTTCTGAAATCCACTTTCCCCTCTTGGCTTCTATAGTTTCTCTGTGATTGTTTTTGATGGAGGGAGCCAGCAGAACATTTTAGTTTGCCATCTGGCCACCCATTCATATTTATTATAGTGGCTATAATTCTGATTTATTTTTACCATGTTCTTTTATTCTCTCAATGATGATTTTTTTCTCTATTCTCTTTTTCCCTCCCTCCCTCCTTTCCTTCTTTCCTTCCTTCCTCCCTTCCTTTCTTCTACCTTCCATTTTTTTCTCTTTGGTTTGAGCAATTTATATATATATTTTTATTTTTCTTCCTTCAATGATCAGGAAATTTGACACTCTACTTATATTTCTTTATTGGTGTAGAAGTTAGAGTTAGTTTTGACTGAATGACAAAACCTTAAGTGAATATAAATGTCTTAAACAAAGTTCAGGTAGAATGTTGATGAATTGGATGACCAAATATTATTAAGATATTTGTTCTCCTCAAATTGACCTATCAATTCAATCAAATCCCAGATTTTGAAGAAATTGCCGAGATGAATCAATAATTTTTATAGAAATGTAAAAAAGTCTACAAGGGCCAAAACAATCTTGAAAAAGAAAAACAAGCTGGAGGATTTACATACATGGCTTCAAGACTTATTATAAAACTATAATAACGAAGACAATATATTATTAATGTAAGTACAGTATTATATTGGTCTAAGGATAGACAAAGAGATAAATGAAATAGAATAATGTCCAGAAATAAGTCCATATATACATCTTTTATTGATTTTTGATGAAGGCATTGATGTAGTTCAGTGGGGGAAAATAAAATGTTTTCAAGTAATGGTATTTAAATGACTGGGTATTTGTATTAAAAAAAACCCCTTTAACTTTTCTTCACATTATCCACAAAAATTAATTCATGATGAGTCATATACTTAAAACATAAAAGAACCATAAAACTGCTAGAAGAAAATATGAAAATATCTTTGTGACCTTGGAGTAGGCAGTGATTTCTTGATAGGATACAAAAATACACTAATTCTGATTTCATCAAAATTAAAAAATTCTATTCATCAGACTACCTATATATGACAAAGTGCTCCTATTTACGACATGGGGAGAATGACTTCCAATCAACAATAAAAATAACCCAATAAAAATGGACAAAATTCTGAAATGAGCTTCTCACTAAAGAAGATATATTAATAGCCATTAAACATATGGAAATGTTCTCTACATCATTATTCATCAAGAAAATAAAAATGAAAACCGCCCAGAAGAATGGCTAAAATTAAAAAAACCAAAAAACTGACAGTATCAAGTGCTGGAGCATCTGGAATTCTCACTCATTGCTAGTAGGAGTGTAGTGGCTTAATTATTTTGGGAAACTGGCAGTTTTCCATATTCATAAACTCACCATATGACACGAGAGATTATATTCCTACATATTTTCCAAGAGAAAATGTGTGTCCCCCAAAATCTTATATAAGAATGTTTATAGCAACCTTATCTATAAAATCGCAGACTGGAAATCATTCAGTGTTCGCCAACAGGAGAACAGATTAATTGTTTGTGTATTTATGTATGTGATGCACTCAACAATAAAAGGACGTGTTACCAATATGCAACCTGGATGAATTAAAAAAAAAAAACATTAAGTTGAGCAAAAGAAACTAAACACAAAAGAATAATTTATATCATTTCATTTATGCAAAGTTTGGGAACAGGCAGTACTAGTAGGGTTATAGAAATCGGATCAGGGGTTACCTCTGGTGGGAGGGAGAATTGAGAAGAGGCAAGAGGAACTTTCTGAGGAGAGAAAAATATTTTCTAATTTGGTTACCTGGTTGTACACGATTACCAAAGTTCATTGCACTGAACATTTAATTATGTGAATTTTATTGTACAAAGATTATAACTAAATCCCCTCGCACTCACAATACTTTGGGGGAAAAAATTCAAGTAGATGATCAAAGACTGAAGCGATATAAGACACCAGAAACCCAGGTTCTCTCTATTATTTGGTTCCATCATGCAGCAGGTTAGTTAATGCTTCTATGTACTTTATGCAGCATGTTTTTAGAGTTAACCACATATTCTTTCCTCATCATATTTTCCCTTCCATCTAAGGTATTTCATTCGAAATATATATATTTTTCCTGACCGAAGTACTGTTAGAAATATTTAGTCTATTGTGGCACATCCTTACTTTTTTTCCTGAAAATTGCACCTTTATTGTAATAAATATTTTTGCTGGATACACAATTCTTGGTTGCCTGTAATTTCCGTTTAGTGCATGGTGATATCACCTCGTCTTCTGGCTGCTGTTGAGAAGTCAACTTGTCTGTCTAATAGTTGTTTCTTTGTAGACAACATCACCTGTTCTCTCATCTCTGTTTTTTGGTGTTTCACTCTGATGTGTTTGAGTGTAAATATTTTTTTTTTACCCTGCTGTTCGGGATTCTTTAGATATCCTGAAACTCAGGCTGATGTCTTTCATCGCCTCTGGGAAATTCTTATGGCTATTTTGTTCTGACTATTTTCTCCTCCTCGTTCACTTTCTCATTCCTTCTGCAGCTCTGATTGGACATATGACAGACCGCTTTGCTCTGGCTTTTAATGTCTTTCATGCATTTTCCAACTTTTTGTCTGTCTGAGCTGAAAGTCAGATCAGCTTTAAAGATTTCTTCATTATTAGGTTATTAGTTATGTCTAATCTACTGTTAGAGCTATCCACCGGGTTTTAATTTCAAATATAATTTCTATTTCTAATAGTTTCACATGTATTGTTTTCAAATAAGTTTGTCACTTAGTTTTCTGTCACACATATTTTAAATCTTTCTTTTACTTCTTTAAAAATATCATATACTTTTATTTTGTAGTCTTTGTCTGATTATTCAAGTATTTCAAGTTTTTCAAGACTGCTTCTATCAATAATTGTTTCTGTAGGGACCCGCTCAGAGTGCCTTGTTTCCTTGTCCATTTTGTGAGTCCCCCCCGCCCCCATGATATTCTATTTCTTAGAAAATTGTCAGTTGGAATTCTTTAAGGCCTGAGTCGAGTGTGGGTCATTCCAGAAAATATTTATTTATTTATTTTTTAGCAGGCACATGGGACACTGCCTACCTAGAACTGCTTTAAACCAAAGTTTGGCTTAAGGTTCAGGGAATTTAGACTAAAAAGCTGTGTCAAGGTCAACTGCTGGTTACAAATTTTCAAAGGATTTTTCTTCTCTACCTTGTGTCAAGGTTAAGAGCAGCAAATTCCTCTGCTGTCTCCAAGGGGAGGGGTGAGTTTCCTTCGAGCTTATCTCTACATGGAGGATATAGCCCTTTGGGTAGCAACTTTTTAAGCAGGGTATCACGTCAGACACTCCACATTGGGGGAGCCTCAGTCCTTATCTCCAGTAGCCTTTAATTCACAAGCTCACGAAGGCTGAAGTTTAAATTCACCAGATTAAGCAAATGCCCTTAGATAGAAGCTGCCTCCATGCTCTATTTACTTTCCTGAGTTCCATCTCTCAGTTAGTTTTTGGCCTCTGAAAATTTAATTTCTTGCTAGTTTATTACCACATTTACATAGATTTCAGAAAAAATTTATATCTTTTTTTTTTCACCAGAAAGGATCGATCCAGAGAGCTAGTTTGTCTATCATCAGAAACAAGAGTCCTGTATTTGTTTTACCCCATTCTTATAGAATGTCTATATATGTATAAGTTCTATATTATGCATATTATGTCTATGTTATATAAAATGCACACGATGTATTCATAGAGTTGTATATGCATTTAATTTATAAATTGGTAAATAAATGTAGACTTATCAGGTGTGTGTGCTCAGAAACGTTTAGGGCTGGGGTATGCAACAAAAATGTTTGGGGAACCCAACTTAGAGTCACAATGTGGACCGTTGTTCCCCTCTCAACATCTGGGGAGGTGACCACAGCAGAAGGGAAGCTTGCAAGGCCTTCAATACCTTGGAGATCTCCAGCCTGTCCTCTCGCTTTCTTATTATGGGGCAGAGTCTAGGAAGATTATGCAAAAGCCTCTGGTTATTTTTAATTTCCTGAAAGAGTCTTGAAAGCTTCCTGGGGAGGTATGTTTATCTCTTCATTGAGGTGATGGCTGGTTATTTTGCATGGTCCTCTGTATCACAGGGCTTGTGATGCTATCTAAGAATGACCTGGCTGATTGGTACCAGTGTTGTCTAGACAAAGCTAGAAGCTCAGACAGTCATGCCCCCGCCTCTCCTCTACTGTATGTACTGCCCTCGTCACTTGAGACAAATCTCTTTCACTCTAAAGAAGGTTTTTATACTGGAGATGAAGTTCTGACAGAGAAATTCTTGCTTTCATTTGACTGACAGCACCTTGGCAAAGGAAGGCCATTTTACTAGTTGCTGGCTAATGTCCTAGCTTGGAAGAGCAATAACCTCATTAATGAATTACTATCTCCTACTTACAGGCAAATTCGACTCATTTGTTTCCTTAAAAAGATGGTGTCATTGATTAAAGATGGCCATTAGTGACCATGAATAAGTGTACCTGTTCTCCCTCCAAAGATGTTTGTCGTTTACGTTTTATGCTAGGAAGCAAAACAGACAGTTTTTGGCTAACCCACATGTCTTCAAGTTATCTTAAAGCTTGTCTCAGAGTGCTAAATATTAATAATCAAGAAAAATGATTTAAGTACATCTGAGTTTAATAGATCTAGAGATATCCATTTGTGACCTTTAGACTGGAAGCAATGCTAACTTTTGGCTAAATTACATGCAGAATCTATTGGCCGTGTTCATGTGCCCGAGGACGCAACTTACAAGCGTGTCGACACTGAGATTCTGCGTCAGGCTATGACAAGGTGCTCAGAGAGAGAGTCACAGCCAAAGCCGAATACAGCCATCCCTTGTTGTCTGCGGGGGATTGGTTCCAGGACCCTGGAAAACACCCAGATTGGTTAATGTTTTGTGGAAAGACCCTGCATGCAAAGTGGCCCCCATAAGCCACAGGAGCTAAGAGGCCCACTGACGAAGCAGACAAGTCCAGCTTACCCATTTAAAGTATTTTAATAGGGAACTTTCTTACAGAAATGCATTCCTCCATGGCAGCAGGACAAAATGGATCTCCCCATCGCTCACCCCCCAGACCACCTGTTTTATATCCCTTTGGCAACGGACTACGTACTCCAAAAGGAATTCAGGAGGGTTGGAGGGAAAGAAGGGGACCAGACACTGGGGGTTCTGGTGCCAGGACCAGATAACACTGAGGGCAGCTTGCCCCCGAGGAAGGGACTAACAGTGGAGGAAGGATTAATGGTAGGTAGTTCATGATTAGCCTGGAGGCACTGCACACTTTCCAGAGTCCAACTGGGGAACAAGGGAGAGGGCCAGGGGTTCAGGAGGGTTAGTTCCAAAATGGAACCAGCTTTCTGAGACCGAATCAGCTCTATCTGCACAGCGGATGCCCAGGCGCCTGGTGCAGAATGGTGTAGTATGTGCATGTAACCTACGCACGTCTTCTTGTGCGCTTTAAACCACCTCCAGATTCTGTGTAATACTTAACACAGTGTCGACACTGGATAAATAATTGTTAGGCTGTATTGTTTAGGGAATAATGACAAGAAGAATCTGTACATGTTTAGCTCAGATGTAAACATCATAGGCCTAGCTGGAGAGCTGTGTCAGCAAATACTTCTGATCCGCTGTCTGTTGAATCGGTGGATGCAGAAGCCCCGATACACAGGGCTGCTTGTGCATCGCACTAATTTTGGAACCGAAAACCAAAGTCAAATGCTAATTGTTACAGAAAGCCATCCAAGTTTTATATTTTAAAAGTCAAAAAACAAAAAGAAAAATTAGGTTGCGTTGGAACCGAAGCCTGCGTATTATTAAAACCATTGAATCGGGACAGCAAAATAGACTGAACACGAACCAGAACTCCATATGTCTGGATTGCAGAAAACAGGTTCCTCTTTTATGAGATAAATCGGACTTTTTGAGAGAGAATGGCAATCAGACAACAAAATGATGAGACCCCCAGGTTTGGCCTTCAGAGGGAAGGTACAGATGTGCCGATGATGACATGGCTACCTCCCGAGGTGGCCCTGACCTGCGGGTTGTCCTTGAACACAGTTTCTATGCCTCTAGGAGGGTTTTCTACAAGGTGCTGTGGCTGAACTGAGGGTTGATCATTGCAGTCTGACTGATTAGGACTGATCGTACGGGGGGACCAAATCAGCTGGACCGACCGTATCATAGGCCACTTTTTGGGTTGGGGTCACTGAGGCACATCTTGCTCGTTGTGCTTTTCATGAATGGACGAGGAAATATTTGCAAATGACAAAATGACATGGATCCAGAACCTCCACCAGCTGTGCTGTCTTTTCTGGGGGAGCCCGATTGCTTTTGGCTCTACCCAGTGCAGTGTTTTCCATCAAATCAGTCTTCCTCCGCAGGGGTATTTATTATGTGCCATTTTGAAAATAAAAGGGACGTGGAGCAATCATCCAGCAAAACCGTAAAACATTTTATTATCCGAGTCGCTGAGGGGACAGGTTTGACATACAACACTGGGAGCCGCGCTGGCCGAACAATGTGGTAGTAAAAGGTGATTTAATGAGGCTTGGAGGATTTAGTCGAGTCAGGAACGTTCCACTCACTCTGTCTCGGGCACAGGCAACGTGAGCCAGTGTGGGCACCTGAATGAGCAGCATGTCACCCGATGGGTTCCAGCCAGCAGCCTCCATTTGTCCTACCATCCCAGACAACCATCGTCAGGGAGACTTCAGCACTGGAAACTTCTCCCTGATTTAGTGGACCCCGAACTTGGCACAGCTCCCCGGTCGCTTCCCTTTACAAGGCCAGCACTTAATCCAACAAAAGCCCGAATTCATTTCCCTCTATATTTGTTGTTTGCCAGCTAAGAGCTGGATGCTGTCAACCATCCAGCTCTTTAAAAAAAAAAAAAAATTCCATTTCCCTGGAATTGAGGTCCTTCGCCCTCTGATAAATGGCAGTGGGCCATCTCAGGCAGCATTTTTGCTTTCTGCTTTTCCAGAGGAAAAACTCATTAGCAGATGGTGGCTGGTCATCAAGTCAATCATTGTCTTTGGATTTAATCATCCTTCTGATCCAGCTGAACTAGACCTACTTGTTAAACTTCGTTATGGTGTTGGCACAACCCCAGCCTTGAGTGAGGAACATAAGACACTCAGGGACAAGTTCAAGCATCAGCGTTTCTTTAGCTTCTTCAGTGAGGTGGATGCGTTCGTTGAATGTCTCTCCAGTAACGATGGCGTGCTTGGGCCCACGGGGACCCAATGAGGACGTGGAAGAGTTAAAAGCCCCCGTTCCTGTCCCGAAGGGGCTGACTGTTGAGAAGATGAGAGAGACACACACATAAAAGGGTAAACAATGACGCGTTACCACGTAAGCAGCAACAGGCTTCGGTGGAGGTGGCTTTGGCCTAGTCTAACACGGCTGATGATACTGCAGCCCAGGATGACCTGAGACGCTTCCCAAAAAGGTAGTTGGCTCTTCCTACAAGGACACTAACCCATTCATGAGGATGTCACACTTGTGACCTGATCATCTCCCAAAGGCGTCGCCTCCTAATGCCATCACCCTGGGGAACGGGATTTTAACGTCTCATGTTTGTGGGGCACAAACATCCAGTTCATGACAGGTCCTCAGACCAGAGACCCCAGGTCTGTGGGAGCCCAGGAACTGGCACTGGGGCAAGCGCCCCAGGGGATTCCATCTTCTAATGACTGAGAACTGCCAGCCCAGGATGCGGACGAGCAGGTTTGGTTCTTCTTGGAAACATTTAGGTCCCACTCTCGGTTTTGTCCCTCTCCTGATACATAGGAGGTTTCTCTTTGCCACTCCAGTAAGTAGCTCCTGGTTCACGATCGGGTGATCCCCTCCTTGTGATAATCTCTCTGTAAAGCTGTGCTTCCCGCCTGGTTGCCACTCCAGGCTCAGGGACAGAATTGCAGTCATCCTTGTGCTCCCATGGCTGGGCACAGAGCTTTGTCAGGTGAGGGAGTGGGGGGATGAGTTGCCTGACCTTGACCAAGATAAGCTCTGTCCTTAGGAGTCTTTGTCTCCAGGTTCACCAAGATGCGGGGAAGGAGGAACTCTGCTATTATCGTGGGAGGTGGGGGGTGGGCTGAGTTAGATGTAGGAGCCCTTCTAGAATACCCTTCTAGAATAAAAGTGCGGTGCAAGGCAGTCTTGTGGGCAACTGACCCTGGAGTTCTCCATTTTGTATCCAGACACAGGTAGTTTTTATGAGATTGTGGCCGAGCTGATACTGGGGGAATGAATGTGCTGATGTCACCGACACAAGGGGACTGACTTTTAGCATCGTGGGGGGACGTAGCTAGGGCCCAGAGTCTGAGGAGGAACTAGAGGTCCGAGAGGGTAGCCTCAAGATTTTGGTCATGGCCTAAGGGTGGGGGCTGGGGGTGAAGGTTCTCGTCCCCACCCTCCCATCTCATCGGCACAGTTGATCTCTGAGTTACTCCTCTTTCACCCAAATTCTCTTTCCAGACCTTGTTCGCAAGTGCATTCCCTTATTTGGGGAGGCGTTTCGGGCCTGAGAAGGCTAGCATTTCCAAGGCAATGCTTAGGACACTCGTGTTTCTAAGACACCAGGGGTCAGAACTCATTTACAGTGACACATTGACTTGATGTCTTTTTCCTTTGCTCTGAATTAGTTTATCTTTGTTTACAAGTACCTCCCTCTGTTTTCTTCTTCCTTCAGCCTTCATTGTGGTAAAAATTAGCACACAAAAGCTCTACACCACACATTCTGGATTATGGGGAGGCTTCAGATCCCCTGAAAACAACAGTGGCCATTTCCGAAATCCAGGCTCATTGGTTAATTGGGCCTGAGGGTCGGGAGAGGAGCCTCCTGCCTGCCTTGTCTGGCTTCTGCCCTCTGACCCCGAGGCGGAGTGGTGACCTCCCTGCACCGTTGCTGAGAAACAGCAGGCCTCCTGCCTTGTGTTTAATTAGCCGATTTTCTCCTCCGAGATCAAAAGTGCCTTTAAAAATTTCTCAGGTGGGAGAGGGAAGGCCCAAGGACATCAAAGGTCGCCCTTCACATTGTGCTGTTTCTCAGGAGTGGATTTTTCCTCAGCGCTCCTCTCGCCTATTTATTTTGGACCAAAAAAAACATGCGTTGAGACTATCATTAGGGAAATTGGTATCATTTAAAGGTGGATTAAATATTCCCTTCTTCTAAACTGCGCTGGGGAGAGAACAAAGGAGGTGTCACGTGACGGTGGTTAACCCGAAGGTGCCTTTTTATTTATCCCCCTGGTGTACATGGGCACGGTGATAAGAAAGGCAGGTCCGTCCAGACTGCGGGGGCGTCGCAGGCGACAGGACTGTGATGCTGGGGCTGGGAGTGAGCCGTGGGTTAGACACACGTCGGTCCCCGAAGCATCAGGCTGGAGTCAGTTCCCGACATCCCTGCACTTCAACTTCTACCTTCAGAGCAGCGACTCTGCGGGTCAGATCCTGCATTTCAATGAAGGCGAAGATCTGTCGGAGAAAGCTCGCTCCTCTTTGCAGCCACAGCTGGGTGGCCACCAGAGAGGGTTCGGGCTAGACATGTTTTTCCCCAACATCTGTCAGCTTAGCTAAATCAGAGCTCCAAATGAACAGTGTAATACCCAAGATCATTATCTGGATTTGTGACACTCCCTCCCTCGCCTCCCTGGAGGTTTCAGGACTCGAAATGAAAAACAACATCTGTAAGGGATCGGGCGAGGGAGGGCTTTCGCCTGTATTATTACTGCTGCTAATAATACATTTTCATTAACGCGGTGTTTAGTGGCATCAAAACGAGAGAAATGAAACATGACCCCTGCAAGTCGACGCGTTCCCCAGGGCCTTTTGCAGAAGGTACTGTATCTTTGACTCATTCCATCCAAGATAAGCCTATTAATTAAGCTTGGGTCTGCAGGTGCGGTCTGCGCAGATGTAATTTTCTGCTCGGAGCTAACTGGAAACTGACAGATGGGCTCTGGGTTTAGCACTTTTTTTTTTTATTTTTTACTACATGGAAAAGATGTGATCTGTGCTCCAGGTAGAAGGAGAGAGTTAATCCACTAATCAGGTCAACAATTATTTACCGAGCGCCTGACTGATGCTCAGCCAGGCGCTGGGTGTGGAGGACACTCGGCTCACGCTGCAATCAGTGTGGCATGTGGACAGGGCACGGCGTCTGGAATCAAGGCAGACCTGGCTTGGAGATTCACTTCCACGGCTTAAAAGTGGTGCAACCTTGAAAGTTTTCTTTCATGTCAGAGGCCTCTAGTTTCTTCTTATTGAAACAGGATGTTAATACCTTGAAGAGTGTGGTAAGCGTTAGCAATAACTTCGTAGAGCACCTGCCACATTGGAGACACTCCGAAAATATGATTAGCAGATGAAATATATATATATATATATATGTATGTATGTGTGTATATATATATATATATATATATATATATATATATATATGAAATTTATATATATATAAATTTAGCCCTTAATAATACTTATGCAAATACTCAGAGGTGGGAGAGAGGAGTGCCGGCCGGACTGGATGGGCAAACATCGAACATAGTGGAGGTAGCACTCAGAGATGACAGAAGCAAATCGCTGGAAGGGGTCTTAGAGATTAACTGGTCCAAGCACGCATTTTACCAAAGCAGAAACAGAGGTTCGGACAATCTGACTTGTCCGAACGAGTCAACCCTTCGGGAGCAGGGGCCAGGTTGACTATGTACGCGTGGTTCTGCTTGAGGGTTGGTGCCACGTGATGTGATGATTCCCAAACCGGCAGGTGTTGGGACGTCTTTTGAGCTTTTAAAAAAATAGACTTTCGAGAGTCTGACTCAAGGAGGCTTGGGGCGAGGCCCAGAATCAGTCTGTTCGACGGAATCCTGGCCTGTACATCGGGCTCTTGGTGTAGCTTCGGGACCACTGAGCTGGCATCTTCAGTCCCAGCTGTGTGACGGGCAAGCCAGTCTCTCCAGGCCTGCTTCGTCTCCTCTGTCTCTCGAAGGGTTTGCATGGGTTGAGATTCTGATTGTCTCTGTCTCGCATCATCACTCCAGGACACCACTTCGGCTTGGGCTGGGGCTGGAAGAAGGATTCCTGTGGGGAGGAAAAAGAGACCCAGTCACGTGGCTGGAAAAGGACTTCGGGATGGGGTGTGGACAGGCTTCAGACATCACTTTACAGAGGAAGCACTTCCCAAACTGTTCCATGGAATACGGGGCCTTTGAGACGCGCTGAACGAGCACTCTGTTGTTGGTAAGACCGGGAGATGCTACGTCCTGTATCATGCATGGCCTGGGAGATGCATGACGCGTGTCGAAGGCCTCGAGGAGCCTGATCAACTTCCCTCAGTCTGGAACGTTTCGAACATGTTTGATTGATCCTAGGCACTTCAAAAACAACAACAACAAAAGCTATTAACTAATGTTGCACAAAATACATTTGGGGAGACAGTTATAGAAAACAAGGAGTCATTATAAGTTCTAGGCTCGGTTTTGGAGAACTTTTCGAGGAACTGGGGATGAGGTCATTAGGAAGGACACTTAGGAAGAGCTGGAAATGAGCTGGGCTTTCTCTGCTTCGAGACGAGAAGGCTTACACAACACATTTTTGTTATATAAATTGGTATAACGAGGGATATGATTGATTGTTCTTCATATTCGCTGAGCATCAAGCCAGAAGGAACGGGCTTAACGGTTAGGCCTAGGGATTTAGGAGGAAGGAAACGAAAACCTGTCTGATAAGGACCATAAAGCAGAAAAGTTTATCTAGGGAAACAATGTAATTTCCGGAGTCTCATCCATTTCATATAATAAAATCCGGGCCGTAACCTAGATAGCAACTAAAGTCCTAACAACGAAAGTCCCCCATATTTTCCACTCTGGCTTTTGATATTCGGGGATCCATGTGCTTGCAGAGGAGCCGCAGAGCAGCCGAGCGGTCTAGACAAACATCCAGCTGCCACAGAAACGTAGACCGGGAAAGAACTCAGCATCTGGCCCCCCTTCCCCCCAAAGCAGCGTTGCCTGCAGCCCTCCTGCCCCATCAGGCTGTCAGGACTGCGCCGGGCACCGCGCCAGTGCCTGGGAAATCGTTCCTTGACTAGGCAGCATCTTTCATTTGCGGACGGTTTAAGTCGTTAGGAAGCTCTGGCTCACGTGAACCACAGCATATTTCAACGCACCCTGCACAGTTTAGGCCAAGTTACTCGTGTTGGCACTTCACAGCACACGGCTGTCACTCTTTTCCTCTCAGGTGACCACGGACAAATATCATACCTGCACGAATTCCTCTCTGAGACCAGGAGTCCAAGTCCTTCAGCCATTCCTCCTAACATACGATCTCTAGAACCTTCCCCCACTCACCCAGAGAACGTGGGTTGGTTGTCACGGACCACGGCGGGCTCACCACCTCCTGGGATCTGGGCCAAGTCTTGCTGGGGAGTGGCCATGCGTGCCAGGCAAGTCCCTAAGATGGAGCACGCAGGTCGGTCCAGCATTTTTGGAAGACTGGGACGGCAGAGCCACTTGATCAGGTTACGGGTGGGATCAATAGGCCAAAAGACGAAACCCAGGCTAATGTAAAAACCAACAAACCGACAAGCAAACGGCGAGGAGCACCAGTCCGGCGGCGTGGTGGGCTCTCGGGAAAGGATGTCCTGGAAGGCGTTCGGAGTTAGGAAAGGTCGGGCTTGCAGTTCTCTAGGTCACAGAGTGCAAGAACCAACGCTGTCTTGTCATCCATACCCAGGGGGTAAAATGTGGAGACGTCTGAGGGGTCACCGCAGCCTTGACTGCAGCAGTGACACCCTCCCTCCTGGGGGAACACGAGAGGTTTGGGGGCACCGGGTTTGGGAGTGTGTATATGAGACATCCCCGAGGGGGTGGCCAGCGGTGGTGACTCAGTGACTTAAAAAATTACCACTTGTTACTCAGACCACCCCAGTTCCCTCGACCTCACCAGCCTGGGAACGTGAGCCAGATTTTACTCATCTTTCCCACTTCCCATGAAGAACTAACTGCATTAGTCAGTTTTCGTTGTTCGGCGTGTCACACACAGTTAAAAATAATACCTTTTTTTTCTTTTTTTTTACACAATTCACTGCCAGCGTCTTCCTCAGAATGCAGTCCATTCTTTGAGTCTAAATGCAACATTTTGTACTCGTCTCCGCTGCATTTAATCGTACTGAGATGTCTTGATTGATCCCTTTAAAACAGTTTTTCCTAGAGTGCTAGGTTTCTCTCCTCTTTCGGAGTTGTCTTTACTTTTGATGAACATGCCTTTCGTTTCTTCCTCGAAGGCTTGGAACGTGCCCAGCAGAAAAGGATCAGGGGGAGAGCGTGTTTTGAGGCCTGCTACTAGAAACTTCTCGTGAGTAAGACGCCGGCCCCTTTCATCAAGAGTAAGACTATTTCTGAGCATGTGTTTCTCCATCTCGTTTGCAGGGAACTCAGGAAGGACTATTGAAATGGTTGAGCGAAATCCAGAGACGGTATGCGATGCTCTGATTTTTTTCTCTTTCTATTTGCTATTGATAGGAATTTGGGCTTGATGAGAAACCAACAGTATATGTTACCCGGCGAAGCCATTGCTGTCTCCGGGCGATGCAGGCCTTGCCTTCCCGTCACAGGCATGCCCCAAAGTTCATCCATCGTAGGCAACACGCAATAACCATCTGTCACAGTCTCCCGTGCCAACTCTGTAAGCGGCTTACAAGGCTTGAGTTACCTGGCTTACCTTTTCAGCCTTGCCTTTCTTTGGGTTCCTCTTATGCTCCAGTTCCTCTCATCGGCCACAGTCTCTCAATTTCTTGCTCCCGCTCCCTGGACTCTCTTCTCCCTTCATTTCGTTGGACTGGCTCTTCCTCATCCTTTCCCTTAGCCCTAACTTCCTTGAGGAAGCCAAGCTTGATTCCCCACCCCAGGCTGGACGAGGCACCCTTCCCTCATTCTCCTTCCCACCCCGGGCTTACCCATGCGCTAGCACCTGCCCCACAGGTGTCCTGGCTTGTGGCCTTCTTCTCCCCCTTGGCAGTTCACCCCTTGAGAGCAGGGACTATGTCTGGTGCATAACAGGCTCTCAGCAAATCCATTAAAAACGACAGGCCATAGCCTCATAGGGCACCCAGACCGCTAGAGCATTCCGAAAGAGCTCGAGGTCTTTTACCAACATTTGGAGTGTGATCTTGAGCAAGTCATCGCCTTTTTAGGCTTCAGTTCCTTTATCTGTGCAATGGAGGGGATCTCTAAGGCTCCAGGCTAATGCAAAGCGCATGCGGCTGGGAACGGTAGCCCGTACCTGGATGTGCCAAGAGACTCGGCAAAGGCATTTCACCCATTCACCTCTCTGAGTCTGTTTCTTTGTCAGATAAACGGGTTGAGCTCCGCGTCGTGGGTGAGCGTGGAGTCGGAGGCAGACAGATGTCTGTCAAGCAAGTCACTTGGTGCCTCCGTTTCCTTCTTTACAAATTCCTCAGGACTTGGCAGCATCCTGGGGAGGACTACACAATAACGGGGGGGAGAGGACAAAAAACACTGAATACCAGGGCTGCGTTCAGTGCGTGTGCAATGTCATCGCACAGGAGTCTCCCAACAACCTGGTCAGTGTCAGGAATCTCCTGCACAAGAGGAAAATGGTTCAAGGTCACCGTGTTTGTAGATGGCAGGCCTGGCTTCCCCGTGGGATGCCGGAGCCCAGGCCGGCCTCATTTCACCCTCCCACTCCTCCTTTGCTCGGTGCCCAGCACCGGCCCTGGCAGGAAGGCCCTGTCCCCCGTTCCAGGTCTGGGTCTGGCTGGAGGACCTGCTTCAGCCCCAGGAGGGTCCGCAGATGGAGAGAGGTCTGGTGTGGCCGCAGGGAGCCCTGCCGGTGACCCCCTCCCGGGGAAGGGGGGTGGCAGGCACACAGGCGTCCGGGCAGCAGGCGCGGTTTATAAAAAGCCACCAGCAGCACCGTCTTGGGACTGCAGTCATGGACCCGCACTTTTCCTTGTAAAATGTTACTGACTGTTTTACATCAAGGGCAGTTTATCCTGAATGGGCCGCGCAGGCATTCAATTCGCCTCGACTTTTTGCCAACTCTGCTTTTTTCCCCCTCTGCTTCTGCAGTTATATATGGTTCTGAGAGAGGATGCCATTTTCTCTCTGAAGGGGGAAAGAAAAAGAGCTGACGGCTTTAAAGGGAAACCTTCCATCATAGGAAGGAACATTTGGTCGGAGAGATAATGCCTTTGTTTTTAAGGAGGGAACCCGGCGCTGCAGCCTTCTCAAATTGACCCCGTTTCTGGTCAGACGTGGAGGGCTTTACGGGGGTGATCCGTATCAGTGTACCTTGGGAGGGCAAAATGGACCACAGATACCATCGGCTCCATTTTTCAAAGGGGAAAATTGAAGCTCCAAGAGGTTAAATCACTTGTTTAAGATCACAGTGGAAGGCGGCTGGGCCAAATTGGGGTTAATAATGGAGAAACGGAGAGAGGGCACCTCTGAGCCTGGTGCCCCCCCTTTCATCCCCACCCCCTCCCCCGGCTATCCCCTGTACCTGTCCCGTTTGTGACACTGGTATCATCGTGCTCGATTTGCATGTGGGGAGACTGAGTCTCTGTGACGTTAGCGACTGGCTGAACGCCACCCACACTTTGTTTCTGCAAAGCGGGTCTCAGCCTTGACCTTCTGAGCCCAGACCTTGCTGACCCCGGCCTGCCCCAGCTTTCTGGGGAATCTAAATGTAATGGATTGCCGCTGCAGAATGCCAGGGTATTTTAATTTACAGAAAAGAATAATGGGGATCAGGCGGATGCCCTCTTCTGTATATCCTCTCCGGAACGAGGCCGAGTTTTATTGTCCTTTCATTCTCCCGTTAGTTCTAGTGGAAGTGATTGCATAATGACACATAAACCCAAACATGAGTAATTGATGGCAGCCTCCCGAGCTTAAGCAGGATCAAACCAGACCGGCTAGAACCTCCAGGGTGAAGAATTAGCATTTATTGGTTTAGCGAAATGAATTTATGTCCCAATAAAGCCAGTTACGGACTAGACAGTGATTTAACGAGGTGCCTTCTGTAAAAGGAGCAAATATGAACTTCTGCGCCTGGGTTGGGGTGTAACTGATACGCCACCTGCGAAGCCAGTTTTTCAGAGAATTCGGAAAAGTCTATGAAACTTCCTTAACCCACGGTGTTTGTGTTTTAACCCTTTCTGCCTATGGAGTTGAAAGTTGAAGGGAAATTGAATTAGCATCTCTAAAACCACGAAGGGTACATTTGTGCATTACCCCACAAGATGAGGATGCTGTGCTCTCCTGGAAGCTTGAAGGATGGAGATTAGGCCGAATGCCACCATCCAAGAACAGACAAGGAACACGGAAAACAGATATGCATGATGCTCTTTAAGTCTAGGGGGTTCTTGCTCTGGGTCTGTAGAAGGATGAGAAGAGGAGGGGCCGAGGGAAACGAAGGTCCACGGTGTCTTCTCTGGGCTGGGGCAGAGGGCACAGAAGGACATTTTGACGCCTAGTGTCACCCACTGGGGCTGATGGCAGTTGGCGTCACTCCAAAGGCTGGGGGAGGGAGAGGGAGAAAGGCGATGCAGACGTGTAGTTAGCATTTTTCCTCGGTTCTTCTTCATTGATGCAGTGAAGAATCACAGGTCGGTGAGATTTAGAGCAGAAAGTAAGTTTTAGAAAGACAAAGGGTGCCCCAAGGAGGCCCATGGTTTCAGCGATGAGAGCTGCAACAGAGCCCTATAATAACAACCCCAAAAATGAGAGGGAGGAGAGGGCCACAAAAGCCACAAGAGGCCACACAAAAGGCCACGAAAGGGCAAAAAGGGCCCAGAAGGTGGAATGTCTGCCTTATACTGGGCCTGTGATGGGCAGTTCCAAAGGCATTCGTAGGAGACTGGCAAGCGAGGTCGTTTTGATTGACACCTGGCTGCTACGTGACTCTTTGCCTAGTGCACACGCGCTTACCCGCAATTCTCGTACCATGGGGTGTCCTTTGGACGGTCTCTAAGCTGGGCCCCGACGTCTTTGTTCCCCTTGTTGCTCACGTCTGACTAGCTACCTAACGTTAGCACCCGCAGTATTTGCTCCTTCCTTAAGCGAACTGATAAAGTGGATTTCTTTGATGATAAAGTTTTCAGGGCAAAAACTTCAGATTCCTCTTGCATCCCTCGGGAAACCTCGGAGATCCTCCTTTCAAACTACCTCCAGAATCTGGCCACTTCTCACCGTCACAGCTGCTACCTCCCCAGTTCAGCCACGACCTCTCTTTGCCTTTGTAACTTCAAAGGAATCCTAATTGGTCTCCCCGCTTCTGTTCCCGGTTCTCTCCTCCAACCCCCTCACGTACATTTACAATCTGTTCTTCATGCAGCAGCTAGAGGGGATGCAGAACGACAGAAGCAAAGCCAGATCCTGCCTACTCGCTGCTCCCAGCTGCCCGTGGCTTCTCATCCCACACAGAGGGAAGCGAAAGTCATCACCATGGGGCTCACAAAGCCCTGCGGAGCCGGCCCTCTCCCACCCACCCCGACCCCTGACCTCATGCTCTGTCCCTCTCCCACCCACCCCGACCCCTGACCTCATGCTCTGCCCCTCTCCCACCCACCACGACCCCCGACCTCATGCTCTGCCACGCAAACCTGGCTCTTTCCGCTGCACCCACGCTGGCCGCCTTGCTGGTTTTGGAAGGTAGCAGGCATGCTTCTGCCTGGACGCTTCCGCTTGCATCACGATTCTCTCAGATAACCCTTATCAACTTCATGGTTTTTAAAAATTAAGTTTATTGGGGTGATATCGGTTAATAAAATCACATGGGCTTCCCAAGTGTACAATCCGATAACACGTCACATGTGTGTGGCCTTGTGCGTTCACCACCCAAAGGCGAACCTCTTTCCATCACCTGGTGCTTGACCCCTTTGCCCCTCATCTACTCCCCTGCTCCTTCCCTTCCCTCTAAGAACCACTGAACTCCTAAGAGGTTTTGTTCGTTTGTCTTGTTCAGTTCTTGCTTTCAGTTTCATATCCCACATGAGCGAAACCGCATGGTTCCCAACTTTTTCTGTCTGACTGACTTCACTCCGCATGATAATCTCAAGATCCATCTACGTCGTCGCAAAGGGCAGTATTTCATCTTGTCTTAGGGCCGAGGAATGTCCCACCGTATACATGGGCCGCATCTTCTTTATCCAATCAGCTATCGGTCGTTTCCATGTCTTGGCCCCCGTGAATGACGCTGCAGTGAGCGTCGAGGTGCATGTATCCTCATCAACAAACGTTTTCAGGTGTTTGGGGTAGACATGTGGAGGAGGGCTTGCTGGGTCATGTGGTAATTCTAGTCTTAACAGGAATACCTAAAATATCCACTTCTCGTTCTTTCTCTCTCCCTTTCTCGATTGAAGTCTTCTCCAACTACCTTATTTAACACTAAAATCCCCTCCACGCTCCTCATATAATCCTGTTCGAATCCCTTCGTCTCTGCTTTTTCCAGAGCGCGTCCTGCTTTTTGACCTGCTATCGAATTCACTGATTTATCACATTTTCGGTTTATTTTCTCACTCCCTCATTTAAGGTCATCTCTGCGAGGGCTGGGATCTGCCTGTTTTGTTGACTGCTATAGCTCCAAAGTCTAGAAAGGTGCCTGGCGTGTCAGACGTGCTCAGGAAATGTTTGTGGAATGAATGAAAGAGAAATGTGCTAAAAGCTGTCTTAAAGTATAATTATTACTGATGTGTAAAGCATGACTAATTCAATTTTTCTCTTACAGTCCGATATTTCTGCAGCCTGATTTTAATGATACGTTTTGCTTTAACTCTGGAAAAAAGTTGTATAAATGGGATTGAAGCCGGATTTTCTATGTCGATGCAGTTTTGAGACCTTGTGCAAAGGAGTTTCCATTAGATAAAGAGCGTTTTTGTTTGAATCATTACTGTTTCATCCGATCTTATTGGATCGTATTAGAAATTTTAAAATTCGAAACTAAGTGAAGCAGCATTAGGGAAAGTGTGCTTTCTGGGGATGTCACCAGTGACACTGACGAAATATTGGAGCGCCCACTGGGTGCAGAGCAGTGGAAACGAAAGCCCCATTAAATCTGGGGCACGCACATCTGTGCTGCTGTGAGGCCAGCTGTTCTGGTTGTGGGAATTTTATGATTCCAGCACTCCTAAGCAGGGACGTCAGATTCACGCACTTAAATTAACGTTGTGAGGAGTGACTGGTAAATTTAAAATGCGGCTAACAGGGAGGAAAACAGAAAGCAGATCCGCTCCAGTGGGAGTATCTGATAACACTTGGGATGATTTTTTATTTTTTTTTAAACGTGACGCTTCATCAGGCCAAGCGTAGATGGCACTTGTCATCCTGATTCACAGTCGTGTAGCACCACGTAGCCTACGAAACCCTGGCTTATAATAGAGCCTCTCAAGTGTCTCGTCTCTGGGAAAAGGTGTGCCCAAACCATTGTCTCTCCCAGCGCAGGCGGGATGTGGAGTTCGGCGTGGCAGCCCCGCAGATGAATGTTTCGCTGATGCGTGGGTGAACAGGAGCCCCCAGGAGGAGCCCCCAGGTGTGAGATGGGCGGCCACGCAGCCATACGCCTGGCGCTGCGTCGAGGGCACGGCCTCCACCACCAGATCCAGGTGTGCCTCTTACCCGCGGTGACTCTGGGCACCTCGGTTTCATCATCTGCAGAAGGGGTGGGGTTAATAATAACAGCCCCCGTTAGGGCTCCTATGAGAATAAGTGAATTTATAAGTGGAAGTGCTTAGAGCAATTCCTGGCGTCGGGAGGCCTCCCATGCAGGGACAGTAAAGGGGCCTGCTTGTCCCTCATCTCCCTTCAGTTTTCGGTCAGAGTGCTAGAAAACATCTCCTTGAAGTCGCTCCTTTAGACATATGATTTGAATGTTGCTAAAGAACTTATGAGAACTTATGAGAATCAGAGGAAAAATGTGGCTCTTTCTTTAGGACGATGGACATATTCCCCTACACAGACCACTTGGCCTACGATTTCAGGGAATTTACAAATTCCCGAAATCCAGATCAAGAATCCTTAAGGTAGAGTATTGTGTTTCCAGAGGCCCTGGTTGAGTTGTCCCTCGATGGCCATCACATTAAGCTATTGATGACTAGGACCAGGCTGGTATGAGTTATTCCACCTGTCCCATCAAAAACACAAAGCACCGGAAGGGCAGACTTAAGGGGATGCTGCTGTGCCCCCTGGGGATATTCAAGAACATCTCCAAGTGGAAAGAGGAGACACAGAAAACGGAGCAGGTGATCCTAGAGACCAGCTTTTCGGCATCATCTCTCCCCTGGGGCACCTCTCAAACCATCTTCTAGCCGCCTACCTCTTTTCAGAAGCCAGGGTAAGGCTCACCCTCTCCTTTTGCCTCCTTCCATGCTCAATCATTTCTCCCTGGGGACAGCCGGTTGCCGAGAAGTCCAGAGAGAGAGAGAGAGAGAGAGAGAGAGAGAGAGAGAGAGAGAGAGAGAGAGATCCCAGTGAAAACGAAGACGAGTAGATCAGAGCAGGAACTGACAAAGGGAGAGACGCCTCGGAAGCAGAGCTGAATACCTGGATGTCAATATATGTATTTCAAAACACAGTCTCCAGGTGTCCCGAGTTCCCAGGGAGATGAAAAAGAGCCGTTCAGTCTGAAAGCTTGTCACTTCTCAAAGGAAGCATGCTGGTACTTCCCAAGGGCAGAGCAAGATCGCAGAGTGACAAGAGCTACACGACATGGGAAGCCTTTGACACCTTCTTCCATAGCAGCTGGAGTGTTCTTCCGATTTCTGTTTCGTGTCCCTTCTTCTACAGTTTCCAAGGGTGGCACAGCGCTCGGGTTTTGGCTTGTGGAGGTAGCAGCCCCGGCATTTGGGCCCAGATCTGCTCTTTGGAGTAAAATGCTGATCCTCCATATTTTATCTGCTGCTGGAAGAGGATAATCAAAGGTTTCTTTTCTTTTTTCTTTTTCTCTCGGGGACTGGGTAAAGATTAATTAGATGCTACCTGTGAAGGGTTTTAAGCTCTGCGGAGGAAGGTGCTCAGCATTATTTCTAAAGTGAGCTCCTTTAACCCATTCTGTGAAATAGGGATCTCCCCTCATTAGTTGGGGTCTTGGTGGAAGCCACCCATTTTCCACGGTTAAGTGGCTCACAGGATGGTGGTGGTAGTGGGAGTCGATCACAGAAACAGTGATCAACTCAATCCACTCGCTTCCAGTGGGAGACTTTTTAAATGAACTGTGGGTGCTGGTTAAGCATACTAAACCCAAAGTAGAGAAAGCAGACTTGGCCTGGGAGGGAGCACTAGGGCCCGTCTGAGCCGTCCTGTCTTAGGGGTCGGGGAGGAAGGGAGGGGCCGTCGTGACTGAGACCATGGAGATGGGAATTTCCGAAAGGCAAAGGGCCAGACCCGACACCTTGGCTCAGAAAAATCAGCCTTCCTTCCTGGCCAAGCCAACTGTGCAAGCCCAGAAGGAGGGCCATGGGTGGTCTACTGTACCCCATGGCACCCCAGTGTGGGGGAGGCCTGATGTGAGACGGGTCTTATCGCGAGTTTCTTCCCTGGCAACCACTTTTCTACTCTTCTTCTTGTAGTTTGACTTTTTATTTAGCTTCCACGTGTGATACCATGCACTATTTGTCTTTTCTCTGTCTGGCTGACTTCACTAGCATAGTGCCCTCAGGGGACATCCCCGTGGTCACAAACTGCAGTATTGTTCTTTCTTTCTTTCTTTCTTTCTTTCTTTCTTTCTTTCTTTCTTTCTTTCTTTCTTTCTTTCTTTCTTTCTTTCTTTCTTTCTTTCTTTCCTTCCTTCCTTCCTTCCTTCCTTCCTTCCTTCCTTCCTTCCTTCCTTCTTTCTTTCTTTCTTTCTTTCTTTCCCTTTCTTCCTTCCTTCCTTCCTTCCTTCCTTCCTTCCTTCCTTCCTTCCTTCCTTCCTTCCTTCCTTCCTTCCTACCTTTATTTCTTTCTCATGACTGAATTAGATTCCATTGTGCACATACCCCACATCTCCCTTATTCGTTCATCTACTGACAGACCCTCAGGCTGCTCCTGTACTTGCCTGTTGTGAATAACGTCGCAGTGAACACGCGAGTGTGGACATCTCTTTGAGATCCTATTTTCATTTCCTTTGGATATATACTCAGAAGTGAGATTGCCGGGTCATGTGGTACTTTGATTTTTATAATCTAAGGAACCGCCATACTGTTTTCCACAGTGGTTGTCTCAATTTACATTCCCAGCAACAGTGCACAAGGGGTTCCTTTTCCCCACATCCTTGTTGACATGTGTTATCGCTTGCTTTTTTGATCATAGCCGTTCTAACAGGTGGGAGGTGATAACTCATTGGGGTTTTAATTTGCATTTCTTTGATGATGATGTGGAACATTTGTGTGTGTGTGTGTGTGTGTGTGTGTGTGTGTGTGTGTAACTTAGCTATTTGTATGTCTTCTTGGGGAAAAAATGTCTATTTAATTCCTCTGCCCAGTTTTTCATTCACTTTTGTTTGTTTGTTTCTGTTTGTTTTTGCTATTGAGTTGTATGAGTTCTTTATGTATTTTGGATATTAACCCCCTATTCGATATATGACTTGCAAATATTTTCTCCCATTCTATAGATTGCTTTTTCATTTTGTTGATGGTTCCTTTTGCTATACAGAAGCTTTTCAGTTTGATGAAGTTCTACTTGTTTATTTTTGCTTCTATTGCCTTTGCTTTTGGTGTCAAATCCAAAAGAATCACTGCCAAGACCGATGTCAAGGAGCTTGCTCTCTATGTTTTCTTCTAGATGTTTTATGGTTTCAGGTCTTACATTTAATTTTTTAATCCACCTGAGTTGATTTTTATATATGGTGTAAGAGAGGAGTACAGTTTCATTCTTTTGTATATGGGCGTCTAATTCTTCTAATACTATATATTGAAGAAATTATTTTTATTTTTTTCTTCACTCTATATTCTTGGCTTCTTTTTCATAAATTAATTGACCATATATACATAGGTTTATTTCTGGTCTCTCTTATCTCTTCTAGTGGTATATGTGTCTGTTTTTTTTGCCAATGTCATACTGTTTCAATTACTGTAACTTTGTAATATAGTTTAAAATAATGAAGTGTGATGCTTCCAACTTTGTTTGTTTTTTTTTTTCCTCAGGATTGCTTGGGCTTTTGGGGTTTTTTATGGTTCTATACAAATTTTAAGATTTTAACAAATTTTTTTGAGAACTGCCATTGGAATTTTGACAGGGATTGCCTCGAATCTGTGGATTCCTTTGGGTAATATGAACATTTTAACAATATCAATTCTTTCAATCCATGAGTATGAAATATCTTTCCATTTATTTCTGTCTTATTTCATTTCTTTTATTAATGATTTATAGTTTCAGTGTTCAGATCTTTCACCTTTTTGATTAAATGTATTCTTAAGTTTTTATTCTTCTTGATGTAATTGTAAATGGGATCATTTTCTTAATTTCTCTTTCTGATAGTTGGCTATTATGTATAGAAATGCAACTGATTTTTGTATATTAATTCTGTATCCTGCAACTTTACTGAATTCATTGATTAGTGCTAACAATTTCATGGTAGAGACTTTAGGGTCTTCTACATGTAACATCGTGTCATCAGCAAATAGAGACCTTTTTTACTTCTTTCTTTCCAGTTTGAATGCCCCCCATTTTTTTATTCATAATTGCCCTGGCTAGGACTTCTAGTATGATGCTGAATAAAAGTGGCGAGAGTGGGCATCTGCCTTGTTCCTGATCTTAGAGGGAAGCTTCCAGCTTTTCACCATTGAGTATGATGTTAGCTCTGGGCTTCTCATATATGGCCTTTATTATGTTAAGGTACATCCCCTGTACCCTCAGTTTGTTGAATTTTTATCACTGAATTTTGAATATTTTAAAATGCCTTTTCTGCATCTATTGAGATGCTCATGCAATTTGTATCCGTCACTTCGTTAATGTGGTGTGCCACACGGATTGATTTGCTGACGTCGACCCATCCTCGCATGCTGGAATAAGTGTCATTAAGAATGACAGAATGTCTCTTCATGAAGATGTAAATATGTTACCATACTTGCTCATGGTATGTGGTCATTTTAAGGTGCTATTGCATTTGATTTACTAACATATTGTCGAGGATTTCCACATCATCAGGGACATCAGCCTATAATTTTCTTTACTCAAAGTGTCCTTGTCTGATTTAGTTGTCTGGGTAGTGCTGGCTTTAGAAATGAGTTTGAAATGTTTCCTCCACTTCTATTTTTCAGAATAGTTTGAGAAGGTTAGGTATTAATTCTTCCTTAAATGTTTGGTAGAATTCACCAGGGAAGCCATTTGGTCCTAGACTTTGCTTTACAAGGAATAGGTCTATTCAGATATTATGTTCCTTTATGATCCAGTCTTGGCAGGTCATATGTTTCTACGAATTTATCCATTCATCTAAGTTGTCCAATGTGTTATATTTTAATTATAATTTTAGAATTCAATTCATTTGAATTCTCTTTCTTTTTTCCTTGGAAAGTCTAACTAAAGGTTTACTGATTTTGTTTATGTTTCAAAAAAATCACTCTTAGTTTCATTTGTTTTTTTCTTAGAATTTTTTATGTTTAGAACCTAAAGGGTCTTAGAAATATCTAAACAAAAGTGCTTAACTTTCTCTCTTTGCTTTTAAAGGATAAGGAATCTTTATTTAAGTTGAAACTTACATATATATATATATTAAAAAAACTGATATGTAAGATAATTCAATTGTTCTCCTGGCTCCAAGACCAGGTCTATATTTGGCTGCCCTTCTTAATGGCCGTCCAGGTGTGCTGACAAAGGCAACAAATGCATCTCACTCAACCCACTGGTGGACCGTTATCAGAAATTGCTCAGGTAGAGATTCATTCCTTTGGCTTAGTATTTCATTACCCATAAAACACAAAGCTCATGGGAGCAAAGCACCGTAGGACCTTATTAAGTCTCTCCAGCCCTTAAGACTTACTAGAGCCAAGTTTACATTCTTTGCAGTTGCTTTTGATGGTTGGAGGAGAAGAGGCTGGGTCATGAAGATTAGGGGTGTAAGAAATGGGGCAGGGTCCAGGGAGAGGCTCTGGTAAGAGGTAAGATGCGTGGGGCAGTAGTCTTGCCGAGAACTGCTGACTTTGTATTGCACGGTCACTTTTGCCTTCTAGAATTGCCCCCCACCCCGTCCCCACCCCTCAATACCGTCTTCAGGAAACCTTCAAGGCCTTAACTTCCTGTTGGTTTCGATAAATTTTGCTGAGACACTGTTCCTTCTGTTCCTGGGCACTATTTTATGTTGCCGTTAGTGGCAGATGATTCAGGAAAGCCAGAGGCTCCTCTAGAGTGAGACACTCACAAGGCCTGCCAGCCCTCCACCCTGCTCCTGCCAATTCCAGAGATGACCTAAGAGAGCACCGGCGGGGAAACAAGAACGATTCTTTCACGTGGTTAACTCTAAACCTCTAGGGATCCTCTTGGCCCTGCCAGATGGCTTTGCACATTGTGAGTGTGAGAGAGAGCTTCTCCAGGAAACAACTGACAAGCAGGTGGTCACCTCACGTTGCTGTTACACAGTCTGTGAGAGCCGGTGAAAGCTATAGGTGTTCCCCCCAGCATATGCACAACCACCAAAACTGTGTGTTATTTTTAAGGAGCCGATGCAGCCCTCGAAGTCCCATGTCTAGAACCTGTAGGGTGCATGGAGGCCAGGCTGAGAATCCCTGAAGGAAGGTGGACCCGAGAGGCCATCAGAGCCTTGGAGACAGTCACTGACGATCACTGCTGACCTAGCTTATCAGGACCTGCAATCCAAACTGGTACCGACCACAAACAATCAAAAACGAGAAAGTCACTCGCTTCTTCCTGGTGCTTCAGGCTCCTCAACCACAAAATGGGGGAATAATACCCCCTACTTAGCTCGAGGAGTCATCGTGGGCAACGAATTCTTTTTAAACTGTTACACATTGCTCAAGAATCAAAAATCCCCATGTCTCTAGGGTGGGCTCAGGGCCAGGGAAGTAACATAAATCTGTTGATTAGGGTCAGATGGAAGGTAATAGAGAACGGTGAGGCCTGTGGTGCAGTGAGACGAACATTTGGTAAAATTCAAATTTTGTAAAACAACGTGGAGCCACACAAAACATCTATGGGGCTGAATCTGGCTTCGGGTCACACGTTTTAGATTCCTGAAAAATGTAAAGTAGGGAATTCTATTAGCTGCTGTGTGGGAAGTCCAGATGGTACCACCAAGGTCTATTTTTTTGTGCATCTAGTGTAGAAGAAGGGTGATAATTTAGTGTGGCTTGGAAGAGCTTCTCCTTCAAATATCTCCTTTGCAGGCCTTCCAGAAACTGAAGCCCTCCTGCTGGGGTATAGAGAGTTGGGCAAGGGGAACAGAGGTGATTAAGGAATTCATGGTGCTCATTAGGATGTAAATAGGTTATCTATAATGCACAACCTATTGATTTTCTTTTGGTTATTACTATTTAAGCATTTTAAGGCAGTAATCAAACCCCCCTGTAAACTGTCACTATATCTTGTAGCTTTGGTGTTGCCATTTGACTACCTACTATGCGTAGGTAGGTAGATGCCTTACTCGGGCCTGAGATTCCACTGATGAATATGACTCGGCCCCACCTTCAAAGGCGCTTGACTGTAAGGGCCAAGGTGGTATCTTTTTGCCTTTCACAGTGCCCAGAACTTAATAAATGAATGGGAGCTTGGCACCGGTCCAGCCCTGGGACGTGCATGACAAACGCTGACAGTAAGGTGTAACGGGAACTGCACATGAGTTTATCAGATTAGCTCTACAAGGCAGGAGAGACTGGGGAGATGGACACAGGCGGAGGGAGAGCCAGGGTTGGGGGAAGGAGGGGAGACTGTCAGTGAGCAGGGGCAGCTGGGGAAGAGCTGGGATTGTGGGGACCAGTGGGAGCAGAGTGACCGGGAGGATGGTGGCAGCCGTCTACGTAGTCTGCCAGGTGGGCACTCAGGCCGGGCTGCTAGCAGGACCCCAGCCTGGGATGGCTTCCCATGGGGTCCTGTGAGGCAAGTGAAGGGCCACCGAGACCCAGAGTTCCAGGCGGTGCTGGCCTCTGATGCCTGCAACTGGCCTCCCCTTTGCCCAAGCGCAGCATTTCATTGTTTCTCACCAGAACCTGATGAAAAGGGTCATCTCACAATCCTCTTGCAGATTCAAGTGATAATTTTAATAACTGCAGGGTGTTCCGTTGATAATTCGCCTCTGATAACAGAGCTGTTAATTACAGCTCTTATCAATGGCCCTTAGGGTAAGATGGTTTGAAGTGGAAACAATGCTGTCAGGTATAACTTGGACTCCCTCCCAGGACTGGCAGCTTGGCTGAGTTCAAGGTCAGAGCATGGAGGTGAGGACTGAAACTTGCTGCAATCTCCCGAGCAGCATTAGTGGTTGTTTCTGGTTCCCACAATCTCACCTGCTAGTTTCAGCCTCGCCTCCTGCTACTCCAGCCCCAGAGGATCTGCAGTTACCGCACACGCCTGATGTTCTCCCACCACAAAGGGTTTCGCCCCCTCTTTAGTCTCCAAAAGCCATGATTTTCTCATTCTTTTTTTTTAAAGGAGGAAATCGTATCTAACTAACACACACAGGTTGCTGTGAGGAAGGGTGGCACGGTTTGGAGTCAGAGGGACAAATGTTTCCATTTTTTCTCCCCCATTTGCCACATTGCTGTGTGGTCTTGGGTAATGGTGAAGGGTCTCATTTTTCTCCCTGGGCAAAATACAGAAAATCATGGTGCCCTTCGTGTGGCACACGGAAAGCAAGTTAGATGCCGGGAGCCCCACTTTGCTGCTCACCCACGTGGCTCACCCTTAAAGTCTGCGCTCCCTTGTGCACAGGTAATGAGGATGAGCATGGGGTCCTGCTCTGTCACCCTCCCTGGGCTCTCGACACCCTCCCTCCTGGGTGCTTCCACCTTTCTCGGCCTTCTGTTACCCTCTGCAGCAAAATGACCTCTCCTCTCTCCCTCACCCCATCCCCCTCTCCAAACGCTTGGCCTCAAGTAGGTGTTGGGAGGACAGCAATATGATTAAACCGGTTTATATCAGTTTGCTGATGAGCAATCTCCCTTTAAGCTTTACAGGGATATTTGCATTTTCTCAGGGAATTCCCAGTCGATGGCAGGATCACCCTAGTGGAATTTCGGGCTGGAAGGCAAAGGGAAGCGTAGAATTTCAGGTGCCATGGAGGAGGAGGTGCTGGTATTGAGCATGGAAAGGTGGACCTGTGCTAGGTTTGTTAGTTGTACCCCTCTCCCCGCCCCCATTGCCTGCTGAGCCTTCCCCTGTGCAGTGCATGAAAAAAACAAAACAACAACAACAAAAAAAAACCAACAACAAAAAACCCCAGCTATTTCAGAGCTCACTCTAGAGGGAGACCCTATCTGTCTGCACCCAAATGCAATTCCATCAAAGGTCTGAAGGATTAAGATCCGGCCCACTGTTAGCATGATTGTTTGGAATTTGCATGGCCCATTTTATTTTCCCGAGTCCCTTTTGTTCATTAATTAGTTATTCATTTATTTAATGCAGTTTTTAATTGTGTGCTTATTCCATCTTGCAAAGGTAGAATTATTCAGGAGAACATTTAAAAGAAATTAACAGTATGACAGGGCTTATAATTGGGCTTTAATCTTAAATTAATATCCCTCCTGTTTGCACGTTACCAGGACAATTATCCTGAACGTTACCAGAAGCACAACATTATGTATTGCCCTATATACGGCGCTCCCTCCCGGAGAGCTTCCCATTTATCACAGCGTTTTAATCTCCTCCATGTGCTACGGAAGATAAAACATCTCAACAGTGTTCCAGTGTTGGCGGCGGATGAAAGCCCTGGTCTGTGTTCCTTCCGCCCCGCTCCTCGGCTGCACTGCACGGGGTCAGAGTTGGGGTGGGTGTGGACACACCTTCCCGAGTGCGGCTGTTTATCTGGAGTAACTGGGGATGCTCAGTAACACTGGCAGGAGAAAGTGGAAAGGTGCAGGTTTCTCTCCTTAGGCCTTTCCCCGGCACTTCTTTTGCAGAGTGTCCTTGGTGACGCTCACCGAGTGCAAAGTAAAGCAGACAAGGCCAGCACTCAGAGCCTTGGCCTGGCCATGGGCTTCTTTCCCTGAAGCTTACTCTGCAGCCCCCACATTCTGCCCCGACCCTGTTAGGCCTCAGGGGAGGCCTGAGAATGACGCTTCGGGATCCTGGGGGACAGCCCGTTGGAACTGTGGCCATCAGAGCTCTCCAGAGAAACAACGGAGCGAGTGATCGGATGGGGCCTGTTCCCGTCCACACGGCCTGGGGCAGGCTGGAAATTCAGGTAGGAGCCCAGGTCGCGGCCTTGAGTCTGCAGATGGGAAGCCCAAGGCCGTGTCTCTCTGTCGCAGTCCAGAGGTGAGTTCTTCCTTTATGGGGAGCCTTACGTCTCTGCTCTTAAGCCCTCCAGGAGGTTGATGGGGGCCCACGCCGACGTGCGAAACTGGCCATGGCAGACACCAAGGGTCTTGCTGACTGTGGAGTCCGCTGTGCCTTCATGACAAGCAGTGACCTCTAGGACTGCCCCCCACTCTGATGATGCCCGGGGGGCTTTCCCCGGGGTGGGGCAGATTCCCTGGTCAGCCAGGCTCCTTCTTTTGGAGAAAGGCTGAGTGGGCCTTGCGGGAAGGCCTGGCTGTCTTTCTGTGTTCCTCCTTGTCCTCCTCTTTGGCCTCCTTGTCCTCTTCCTGTCCCCCGTCTCCTGACCTTCCACTCAGGCACGTGGGTCTTCTTCCGTAACAGAAATTTTAAAAAGCAAACGATCACATCCAGACAGAAGAAGGCACAGACCGTAAGATCTCAGCTTGATGAACTTTCTCCAAGCGAGGCCCCTCTCATGTAACCAGCCCCAGAGCAAGGCACAGAAGCCTTTCCTGTGTCACCACCCCTGTCACTACTCTGCAGCCCCAAGCGTGACCCCCACCCCGACCTCTAGCCGCACGCATTCGTTGTGCCTTTATTCTGAGTTTTAGAGAAGGGGACGACACGGCGAGTCTTCTTTCGTCGTAGTGTGCTTTAGGGGGAGAAACGCGAGGGGACCTGCTCCGAGTGGCCCTGTCCCTCCTCCCCTCTTTTTGTCCTTGCAAACGACAGACGCGGCTGGTCTGTTACACACGGGACATTGAGCCAGAGACTGTGGCCACACGTGGTTGCCCAAGAGACATTACGGAACCGCAGCCTGGGGGCCGTGTGGGGCAACGGGGTGGGGTTGCGGGTGGCAGGGGGGCCTGCCTCAGCAGTGTCTGGTGTCTGACAGGTGTGAGCCCCTCCTCTGTCTTCTCCTGATTTGCCCCGAGGAGACACTTGTCCTTCCTGGCGGAGCTCCAGGCCGGGATGTTCTGTCACTTGGGGCCCACCTGGTCTAGCCTCTCAGGGCCCTCCCGGTTCTCCATGGCTTTTGGACAGACTAGTTGCTGATAAGCAGCTAGTTCCCTGCAAGTTCCCTCTGATAAGGTGGCCACATCTTAACAACGCCATAAGCCACCACCTCAGGGGACCCCTGGAGCTGCCTTCTCCTCTGTGGCCTCTTTCCTCCTCCAGACTCCTAAGTTGGATGTAACTCAAGCTCAGATTCCTATGCCCCCCTCTTTATGACATTGCTCTTGACCACAGAGATCAGTTCCTTTCAGACCTCCAAGCCCCCCTAATTCCTCCCCAAGCCCCAGCCACGTCTCCACTGCTAGCTGGGCCATCTCCCCCTGGGGCTTTTGCCCACGCCTGACACTCTTGCTCCTCAAGTGTCGTCTTTCCCCCTCACACTGTCGCTTAACTTGTCCACAACTCACCCGCCCCCTCCATCTGCCTGCAAGGCGCCCATGCACCTGTGTTTTCCAGTCCCTTTGCCACCACCCTTTCCCTCTCCCTTTTTACCTCTGTCGGGGTTGTTGAAAATGCTCCCCTTCCCGCCTCATCGCCATCCGTCCTCACGGTCCTCGCATCTCCTCCATCAGATGCAATTTCCAGCTGGCCTTCGACAGCCGCTCAGTGCCTGTGGGACCAAGGCCCCCACTCCTTGGTGGGGCACCCGAGTCTTCCGTGGCCTGTCCCCAGAAACTCAGCTCAACAGCGGTCTTGCGATTTCCCAAGGTGAAGGCCTTCCCGATGAGCCCGGCGGGGAGGAGAATTAAAGTCGCCCTGGAACCAAGGCTCTAATCCGCTGACCTCGAGGTGACGGGATCCTGGATTATCCGCGCGGGCACAGTGTAAGCACGGTGGTTCCTGGAAGTGGCCAAGGGAGGTGAAGCAAAGAGTCAGCATCAGAGCCCTGTGACATGGGAAAGACCCTGCCGGATGCCAGTGGCTTTCACGACGGAGGACGGGGCCGTGAGCTACAGGGTGCAGGTGGCCTCTAGAAGCCAGAAAAGTGTGTGTTTGTTTTATAGGAAAGTATTTAAAATAAACGCGACTGGAAGATGTGCCATGTTTATCCTGCGGCTTGCCACACCCCTGGCCCATCGAGGTTGGGGTCCCCCCACCTAGGAGCCTAGCTCAGCTACTCCGTGTCCCATTAAAATGCTATTTCTGTGCTAAAACATCATGAGCGTGTGCCAGATTCACCGTTGCCCTCGCTGGATTTCTGGGCCTTTGCTGGGCGGCCTGGGGTTACAGCCAGCAGGTCTCAAGGCTGCTGGTGTCGCTCTCATTTGTCTCCTCCCTTCTCACTAGAGGGGGCTTCTCTCTTCACCCAGGCCCCGGGCTCAGGCAGGTGGCAGAACCCTGGCCTGGCCGCCAGATCCCCGCCTGGACAATCACACTTCTCCCTTTTCACTCCTTGGGGTTTGGTTCCCGACCCCCTTGCCTCACCTCCTGGTGTGATTAGCAGTGTCCCTGAGTCCGCTGCGTGAAGAAATGGCATTTCCCTTTCTCTGTCCTGTGGGGTAGGGACACGGAAGGACCTTGTGGGATGGAGGTCACAATCATGACTTTAGTCTCAGCTCCGCCACCAGCCAGCTGAGAACTCTACGTAGCTTTCTTCACCCCGTGGGCTGTTTGTTCCTCAATTCAAAACTGGGGCTTGAAGAGGTTGGACCTAGGAAATGGGGCCATCAAGAATCCCCACTGAGAATTCTTTAAAGACTCCTGCCACCCTCAAGATTGGAGGCCCAACCTGGTCACTGCGGCTCCCAAAGCCTTTCAGGATCTGATTCCCATTGACCTTGAGGGCTCTGAGGGCCTCAGACTCTGGCGAGGATGAATGACTCGAAGCTCCCAGGACATGCCATATTCTCTCTTGCTCCCCGGGCTTCGCAGAGGGTGCTCCTCACTCTCCACCCCATTTCCTGTGCCCTTCCCTGCCTCTCTCTTCCTTTGACTCCTACTTTTGGGGGCTCAGCTAAGATGTCACTTCCTAAAGGAGCCTTTCTGACCCCAACCCCTCAGACCTGGTTAGATGCTGCTTCCTCGTAGGCCTCTAGCATGCTGCCTTTATCTCTATTTTGGCGTGATTCTAGGAGCCTGCTTACTTGTCTGAGTCCTGTTTCCCACTAATAGTCTGTAGGCTTCTCGAAGGCCAGACATGCAGTCTGTTCCCTGCGGAATCCCCAGTATCTATACTGGCAAAAGCGCTAGCCCCTGGCCACTGGTGGCGACTGAGTCCTTGAAATGTGCCTATTCCGAGTTGAGGTGTGCTGGACGTACCGAGCACACTGGATTTCACGCACTCAGTGCCAAAGCGATATTTTTTTATTGATTACTTGTTGGGATGATAGGTCTTAGGCTATGTATTGGGATAAATAAAATATATTAATAATATTAACTTCACCTGTTTCCTTTCACTCTTTTGAATATGGCTACTAGGTCATTAAAAGTCACGCCTGAGGCCTGTCATATCTCTGTCGGACTGCGTTGGCCTGGAGTGTGTCACCTGGCACATCTGTGGAACGAATGGGCTGGTGGATGAACCTGTAGTGAAGGGTGAGTGAGTTATTTCTCCACCTCAGCCTCAGCTGATGTCGTTCTAAGTGCCGGCTTTGCTCCCAGTGCCACCCCACAGCCTTCTTGTGCTGAATACTCTGAGCTGGGCAGCCTGGCTCTCGGTGGTCTGTGGGCCTGGGTCCCGCAGTGATGGAGTAAAGCCTGGGGGGCAGACCCCAAGCCTGTGGACCCAGTCCTGCAGGCATATCGTGCACCCTGCCCGTATCTCCAGGAATAAAATATTAACTTGACATTCTGACTGGGAAACAAAACTCTTTGATCCTGTCGAGGCCTTCATTCTCGGTAGCAGTGGGCAAGAACACGCCTCTTACTGGAAATTTCTCATTTTTATAAAATCCTGATACTGAGAGAGAACAAGCAAGGCGTATTGATTGACTTGGGAATTTTCCAAGTCTCTGCAGCCCTGAAGAACAAAGCACCCTTTTCTTAAAGAGTAATTAGCCTTCCGTTGGGGGTAGAACTTGAGCTTTTTTCCTTATCCCGGACTTTATGGACTGATGGTGAAATCAGGTCGGGGACGGGGTTAGTGGACCATGCTTAGCCCTGATTGGAGTCTTCAAGCTTTGAGGTTTTGGAATATTTACTGGTTGCCGGGAACAGCTATGGGTGTAGAGGAAACACTGTCTTCTAAGGTGCTAGAGCTTCGATTAGGCACAAAAGTTCTCGAATCTGGCTGACATTTTGAAATCCATTTCCTTGGGACACAACAGGTCTGTGTCCTCACCACCACACCCAGCATTCCCATTGTGCTTTTGTAATTTCTAAAGAGCACTCACACGCAGTGTCTCCTTTGGTCCTTGTGGTCATTGGCTGCTCTTTTAAACAGAACTTTGCGATGGAGTTGTCTGTACTGGCTGTCCTCAGTTTCTTTCTTCTCATTCTCTATCAGTCCTCCTCAGTAAAGCTTCCACGCCCCACTGCTCTGGTGACCCTGATCTCACGAAGGGTCGCCCGGCCCACACGTCCTCCCTCCTATCATCGATTCTCAGTCTTCTCGTTTCACTTGACCCAGTTGAGTCATTTGACACAGTTGATCACTTTCCCCCCCTCGATATTCTTTCTCTGTTTGGCTTCAGGTGTGTCGCTCTTGCCTGACTTCTGATCTCACAGGTGGCTCTCCAAGTCTCCCTGACTTTTAACCTTGGAGCCTTTCTGATTCTAGATCTGAGATCTGAGACATCTTCTCTCTCTCTCTCTCTCTCTTTTAATCTATAATCACTCCGTTAATGATTCTGCCATGTCTCATGGGTTTAAACATCATCGACGTGCTAACAATCTCTGAACATTTATTATAAGCTTGGACCTTTTTATTTTTTTTTTAAATTTCAGACTCTTTTATTCAATAATCTACATATCACAAGTTGGATATCTAAAAACCACCTCCAACTTTACATTCCCTCCTGAGCCCCTGAACTTCCCCTCCAAACGCATTCCTGCTGTGGCCTCTTCATTTCACTTACGCCAACTTCATCTTTCCATTTGCTGAAACCAGAGATCTCAGAGTCAGCTCTGACACGTCCCTTCCTTCTATAGCCCGTAGCAAATGCCGTCATCTCTACCATCAAGTTTCATCCAGAACGTGACCACGACGCATCAAATCCACTGCTGTCACTCTGGTCCGAGTCACCACCACCCCCTGACAAGATTATCTAAGTGTCTCCAGGACGTGTGCAGCTAAGTCTGTTCCTGAAAGATCACTCAGAGCGATCCTAAATCACATCATGTCTCTCTGCTACTCAGATGGCTCCCATTTACCCAGAGTAAAAGCCAACGACCTCTTTCTAAGGGTCTCGAGGGCCCAGGAGGGCCTTCTGACACCACTGACACCTCTGCTCCACTTCAGTCCATGTCAGCCGTACTGGCCTCTTCTCTCTTTCATTGAGTTCCAGGTGCTGTGGCGGCCCTGCAGTTTCGCATTTGCTTTGTCCCCAAATGCTCCCACCTCACACAGCCCCATGCCTCCTTCCCTTACTGCCTCCACCCCTTTACTCAAACGTCTCCTTCCCACCAAGGCCATCCCTGAACATGTGACCCTCGGCCCCCTAATTCCCGCTGCTTTTCCTTTCTACTTAATTTTTTCTCCATGACACGTCACACCATCAAACACACTACACGTTTTATTTATTTATATATTATTTATTGTCTGTCTTGTATTAAACTGTTAGAAGTAGAAATTTTAATGACCATTTCTCTACCATCTGGCACCTACAACAGTGCCTGCCATAGGACGTGCTCATTAAACATTTGTAAATGAATGTAAAGTCCTATTAAATAAACAGTATTCTTCTTCTTTTTCTCTATTCTATGAATAAAGGAATTGGGAACTCATTAGGACTAAAGCCAACACCAAACATTCATGCACACACACAGATATTTACAAAACAGAACAACACTAGGCATGGGGTGAGGGAAGCCAATGGGTTTGACCCCCAGGAAGACTGGGGTGGGGCGCTGGGTCAAGATTATGTATAAACGACTTGTATTTGGTCATGGCTGGTCAGGTTAAGCACTGTGCTTTAAAAACATTCAGCTTTATGTTCTATAAATGTTACTTATTTTAAAAGTAGTCTTGAGAGATTTTCATTAAATACTAATTTTTAGGATGAGATTAAGGTCACCATCATTCTAACTTTCAGTAGCAAGCTTTACATCATCCTGTAAGGAAAGGTGAAACAAAAATATCACTTTATAGCAACTGCAATGCAAAATTCTTAAAAGTGAGATTAAACGGGAAAAACCTCAGTCCCTCTCATCACAACACTAATGCGTCTTTCAGCTTCTTGCAGTTGGTTGCCAGTTGCTGCTTTATAGGCACAGGGGACTGTGCAGTGTCCCTTTTCTATCCTGATGCTGCAAAGTCCAATTCTAGATGATGCAGGTTAGGATAAAAAAAAATGTGTCCTGTGTCATTTTGGAATTTTACCTCCTATAGGAAGACTTTCCTACCCCTCAACATTGATGAGCATCCTCCCTGTGGTCAGGGCCAGCTTCATGGGCCTGCAGGGCTGCCCACGTACAAGAGCCTCACACCTGATTTAATGCTTTGCTATCATCGTCTTAAAAGTCTTGATCACCTTTTGAATAAGAGGCCCACAGTTTCATTTTCACCACACGGGCCAAGCCACACTGATAAGTCACAGCTGGGTTTGATCGGTAGTGTCGAGTGACCCCAGATGGACAAGCCAATAATCAACTTTGATGATCATAGATAAGGATGAGTTATTTGATACTTTTGCGATCATATTTGCATAAGCTTCCCCCCACCCCCGTACATGTTTGGCTATTGTTTCATTTTATGATTCATTAAATTTCGTTCTATTTAAATAGCAGTTTCCAAATTTGTTTCATTGGGTTCTGATTGTTTTTCAAAACTCATAAATCTAAGTTTAGTGAAATGGCATGTAATCTTTGGTAATACATTGTACCATGATGCTCTTCTGATGAAACAGGGGAAATGAAATATCCAAATTACCACATTTTTTCTTTCTTCTTTTTTTTTTTTTTTTGAGAAAATTTTCTTTGCCTCTGAAAAGCTGGCTTTTTTTTCGATTTGAAATCTTTAGAATGGTAATTTTATATCCAAAAGGGCTATGAAGACTAGAGAGGTCACATGCATCGAGGAAAGAGACCATGTGTGAATGATGTGAAAGGCAATTCTGAACACGATTTCTTCACTTCGTTCCATATAACTCTGAAATACTTTTTTCGTTCCCTTATATAAGATTTTTAAGATAAAGGAAAAGAGGCTCTTTAGAGAAAATTTCTGTAACATTTAGTCTTTATGAAGAAATGTTAAATTTGAAATCCAGTGACAGCAACCCACCCAGTTAGCCAACCTCCTGTCGATGGGAAGAAGGATTTGGTACAATTTCCTCTGTTTCCGTAACCTCTAGAAACTTCTCCATCATAGCTAATAAAGCTGTGTGCACCACCATCGCCCTGTGCAATAGAAACATAATGTAAGCCACACATGTAATTAAAATTTTTCTAGAAGCCACATTAAAAAAACAGGCAGGGGAAATGAATTCTAATAAAATATTTTATTTCACCCAGTACCTCTAAAATATTACCATTTCTACACGCGATCCGTATAAGACTTACTAATGAGATATTTTACATTCTTTCCTCTCGTAGCAAGTCTTTAAAATCCGGTGGGTAGTTTATATTTATAAGACATCTTGGTTTGGACGAGTCCTACTTCAGCTGCTCGCCAGACACACGCGGCTGGAGGCTGCCGTAGTAGAAAGCTCAGTGTGACAAGTTCTGGGGTGCTCAGGTGCCCAACGTCACACAGCTAGGAAGTTAATACGTCCGACAGCTTCGCTCAGTATTTTGGCCTCTTTGCCCTTCTCCCTACCTTGACTTCTCCCTAAGGACAGAATCCTGGCACCCAGCTTGGACTCAGCACGTGCAGGGTTTGCGAAGATTCACCGAGGGAAGCAATGGAACAGGAAAATAAGGGACGATAAAATGTGAAAAGGCTGTAATAGTTGCCGTGGTCACGTGCAGGACGTCCAGGTGACAGCTTCTCGTGGATGCAGAAGGACTCTGCTTTTTTTTTTTTTTTTTTTTACATGGGAGATGTATGGGCTAGACACGTGCAATTGGGGAAAACAGGCCCAGCTGTGGACGCTGACGTTGTAGCTCAGGTGGTTCGGATGCGAGGCTAGCAGAGCCTCTGCGGTGGGGCAGGTAAGCAAGAGGAGGAAGCGCTGTCACCTCTGGCTGGGGAAACCAGCTCACCTGGTCTTTGAAGGCTGATTGGGTGATTGACAAAGTCCAATAGGTGTGGAGAACTCAGCTGTTGCTGTGGGGATGCTCTGAGGCTGTGCCTTAGGAGATGGTGAGAGGAAGTTAGGTGGCAGCTCGTGGTCCTAGGTCCCTGGGCAGAGGCTCTCAGCTGGGGTCCCGAGGTTGGCCTGAGGCTTGCTGTCTCCTAAGTCTCCCCATCCCTGGTGGTGTTTCCTGACCATGTTGATGTCCGTGAGGGAAACACTTCGGAGCCCTCTCATGGCTCATTGGTCCAAATTTTGCCTGAGAAGATGTGAAGTTTCCCTTTTCCTCTAAAAAATTAGTATGTGTCACCGCCTAACACTTGGCTGTTTCTCTTTAGCATCTGAGCAGAGCACTGCCCTGGTTCCCCTCAGTGCTGCATTTCACCAGTTCGGTTCTGTATCTTGTCTGGGTCGACGATTTGGCTGTAGGTTGAACACGTAAGTCTTTGGTTGCAAATCCCGTATTTTGGGGTTCGAATCTTCTAAACTGCGATGGGATGACTAAACCTAGATGGGTCTGGATACAGGACATGCTTAGGGACGTGGTGATTTGGGGGTCGGGTCAGTTCTGGTTGTTCTGATCCGAGGATGAGTTGTTAGCTTTGGCTGCGAGACGTGGCAGGGGCTTGGCCATAATCATGACCCTGGAGGGAACGCAGGTTGTGTGAGTTCTTCTCCTCAGGAAATTTCTGAGGCTTGAAATTTACTCCCTTCCCTCTGATGCCAATGAAAAAAAATAGTATTTTCTCTAAGCCTCGTTTAAGAATTTGCTTCACAATTCTCATTAAATCAACCCATTCATTCATCCACTCATTCGCTCACTCATTCATTTATTAAATATATTCCTTCAGTCGGCAGATGTTTCTCAGGTACCAAGTGCTAAGCACTGAGGGAGGCCTTGGAGATTCAAAACCTTCACTCACTACAATTTCTTCACTCACTAGAATTCTTCTCACATCGGGCCACCTCGGTCTATCCCGTCATTCCTCACTGTTCATGGAAGTGATTTTCTGTTCAATTTGTTGTTTTTATTCCTAGTATATTCTCTGAAGTGGCCTGTCTCCCCTGACTAGACATTTTTATTAGCACAAATTACACCTTCTTCTTTTTTATCTCTCTTCACGGGGCCTGGTGCTTTGCACAGAATGGGGCCCAATATACATCGTTAACCTTCTTTCCAGGTTGCATGAAGGGTGTTGGGGGGTAATTATTTTTACATGGGAATACGGTGTTATAAATAGAAATCTGAGGGGCTTCGGGGATAGAGTCTACAGGCATGAAAAGGGTCGCCCCAACTCAGCCTCTGTAGGTCAGTCTGTAGACTGAACACGGCCTCTCTCGCCCTTTCACACACCAGATTCACTCAAGACAGTCTCGCTTCTGAGAGGACCACAGTGTGCTTGGCATCGGTTCTTAGTGACGGGGTCGTTAAACGAAGGCTCTGTCTACGTGGGCATCTTTCCTGTGGGTTGCAAGCGTTCAGGAAGGACAGCATTAGGGAATTCCTCTAATGAAGAGCATAAACAGTAGCTTTCCTTCCAGCTGTCAGCGAGGAGGCTGCTGTTCCAGTGAGTTTCCCTGACCTCTTACTCTAGAGGGAGCCCAGAGTCGGAACACACTTTTATAAATAATACACTGTTTGCTTTGCGGTGCCGATAATTTCTTCCCGCCTTTGAGGCTGTCAGATAACCAGGAGGCTTCTGGTCTCTTAGGACACAGGTATTTGCAGAAGAACTGATCGAACTATTATTATTAATCATCTCATTACGGAGGCATCGCCGATGCTTTTGTGCTTATGGGGCTGCCAAGCAGATGAAAGTTTTATTTTGAAGATGATGGAGGCACACAGGAGCAAAGCAGCGTACGAGCAGGGGGTTGGCAGAGGGTGGGGGTTCGGGGGGTGCTTCTTTCCTAGCTGGGGCACATCTGGGTTTGGGAGAACTGCAGCCTCATTCCTGCAGGAATGCAACCCTTCTAGAAAGGGGTCTTCTACGGAATGGTCCTAGAAGCTCCTGAACGTAGCCATGACAATGGACGACCATGGCTAATGAGATTTTATTTTATTTTATTTTTTTGATAAGGGCACTGACATGCTCCTTGAGAAAAGGGATAGGGAAAGCTCATTACAGCCACAGACAGAGGCTACCAGCAAACGAGACGAGATCTCGCCCTTTGCTTTGCTGGGAATCAGAAGGAAAAAGGGAACTGTGATGGAAGACGAAGCTGTCCCCCCATGTCCACATTCATGGCATTCAATTAGAGGATAATGGATTCAGTGTGCCGTTTTTCATCCTCCCACACGCTTGTCCTGTCTTGGACGGGGCGTCTAAGTGGCTAGAACATTCAGCCAAAGAGGCCAAGGCTGAATCTCTTCCCATAAAGAGCAGGGAACTTCGTGACCCACATTTTGCTCCAGGAGGCTCTGCCCGAGGGGAGCAAGCAGCCTTCAGCAGTGGAGTCCCCAGATAAAGTGCAGAACACCCAGTTCAGTTTAATGTTAAATAAGCGATGTATAACTATTTGGTATAAGTACCTTCCAAATATTGCATGGGACACAGGCTAAAAAAAATGTATTATTTATCCGGAATTAGGATTGGACTGGGCGTCCTGTATTTTTGTTTGCTAAATCTGGCAACCTTTCGTAGGGCAGAGTATAAGGGATGGGACCTTCAAAATACGACCTCCTAGCCCCTAACAGCTGGCCACGGATCCATCACCTGTCCCTGATCTCAGTCTCCATCGTAGATTAACCTTGGAGCAGATGTAGGTAGATCCTGATGTTCCCAGAATGTTCTGTCCTTCTGGGGTTTACTCTCATCCCCCCTAATTCCCACATACCCCTGAGCGTGGGGTACGAGAAGCCTGAGAAGACAGTGTGTGTGGCTTGCAGGTGTGCTTCCGTGTGGAGGCAGCAATGACACCCCGATGGCTGGGGCGATGTGGACCCTAAAGTTGGGGAGGTTAATCCAGGTGGGGTGTCCCTCAGCCCTCTGGGTCCTGGGCTGTGTGGTGCACTGGGGATGTGGCCCCAGGGTATGCAAAAAGAGAAACGTGTCTTCTTTCCTCCCCCCTTTCCTCCTTATCTCTTCTTTCTCTCTCCTTCTCCATTTGTTCACCCTCATTTTCCTGCCCATCCCTCCCCTGAGGATCTGAATAGTTTACAAAAGGTTTAAGACTCTTTCTCGCATTAGCACAATGTGTGTTCGGAGAGTTCAAGGTGCCTGAGAGGAGAAAGAATCCTTCAGACCAGGTCTTCCAAATGCCCCTGGGGTGGCAGGGGTGTGGTGTGGGGCAGAGACCTTCTTTCTCTCTCTTAATTAAACCCGATGCCAGGCTGCAGAAAATTAAAAACAGAACAGCAACATCAACAACGACAACAACAAGAACATAAAATTCGGACACTTGTAGAGCACTTCAAAGCTTATGAGCAACTCCCCATAAAACCTTTTATTTAATTCTAACAATCGAGAAATTGTTAGAGGCGCTGAATGACTTGCAAAGACCGCAGACTGAGTGACAGCTGGTTTTTAATCTTTCGGTCGATACCTAAAGAGGGCACACAGGCGTGTGAAATGTGGGAGGGGTGCAGAGGGAGCCTAAGATGCTCCCCTACCTCTCAGTGCATGTTGGATAAGCCTTGAGCTTTGACCGCTTGACCAGCTCATGGGAGGGTCTGGGACACTGGAGGTCAGACAGCCCCTCCGGAGGCCTCCGAGCCTGGGTCTGGAGCAGCCTCCTGTTTGGACTCTTTCTCCTGCATGGAGCCCATGGTGGGGAGCGCGTGACGTCCTGGGCCCTACCTGAATTTCCAGGTAACGACGCACCGCTGGGCCCCCTTCAGCGTGGGCTTGTTGAGAGGACTTTGTCTAGGGCCCTGACTCTACCCAGGAGACGTCAGACACTGAACAGGGCATCACACCCCGGGGGTCACAGTTTCTGGCTGAGCTCCCTACCTAAGAGCAGGATGTAGTGACACGGGCCACCAGAAGGGGCTTCCGGGCCAAGGACAGAGAGGATGGCGGGCCACCTTTATCCTTCTGGAGCCCCCCAACTCCATCTCATCCACAGCCTGCTTCGATCTGGTCTCTTTCAAGGAAGTTTCAGGTTGGAAACCAGAGGGCAGGCTGGAAAAAGCACTTTTGAGTTTGTATCTGGCGGGCCATGACCACATCCAAGGGCGGCTGACACACGGGGGCCCGGTGACAAGATGTGGAGGTGACTCAGGTTCTTGACCCCCCCCCTCCCGCCCAGGCTTTCACATGCTCCCTGGTGGCTTCCTCTTGCCCCACAGAGGGACAGTGGGGAAATCCCTCCTGGGCACTATAACTGCCACCCAGGATCCTTGCAGGAGCCAGCCACGCCAGCCAGCAAGATGAGGCTGGGCTTCCCCACCCCGCTAGCCCTGCTGCTCCTTCTGGGCCTGGCCCTGGTCTCTGGGGAGTCGGAGGATTTGGAGCCCCTGAATCCTGAGCGGAGCCCTACCTCCTTGCCCTCCTCCGAGGGGAACTTTAGCTTCATCTCTGGCTCCAGCTCTGGTAGGGGCTTCAGCTCTGGTAGTGGCTCCAGCTCCAGTCGTCATTTTGGTGGTGGTGGCTCCAGCTCTGGTGGTGGCTCCAGCTCTGGTGGTGGCTCCAGCTCCAGTCGTCATTTTGGTGGTGGTGGCTCCAGCTCTGGTGGTGGCAGCTTCAGCTCTGGTGGTGGCAGCTTCAGCTCTGGCAGTGGCTCCCGTGGTGGCTCCAGCTCTGGTGGTGGCTTCAGCTCTGGTGGTGGCTCCAGCTCCGGCAGTGGCTTCGGCTTCGGCAGAGACTTCGGCTTCAACAGGTCCAGGCCAGGTGACAGCTCCGTGCGCCAGGTGAGGAGGCCCCAGAGTCCGAGCGCTGCATTCATTCCCTTCCTCTCGTGTTTTTGGGGACCTGAATATAATTTCATGGATGGCTAGACCCGAGCCATGGAAAAGATTTACGACTCCCTTTGTGAACGGTAGGCGCCATGGAAATGAATTAAAACCTGGGCGAAATAATTAAATTGTTAGCGAGAGAGATGGCATCTCGGTGCTGCAGCGGGGGACTTCCAGGAAGGCATCTGAGCTTTTACGAAGGTCTCTAACCTGGCTCCACTTTTAGAAGAGGGGCGGGGGGCGGACAGGGGCTTTAGAAGGACAGATGCCCAGTTTCGATCCTCATGAGAACGGCTAGGTAAGGGGTCGTGCCAGCAGTAAGCAGCTCCAGAAAGGGCTGTCCAGTGGATTTGCTGCCCAGCGGGGACCCCGCAGACGGGTGTGAAGCCTTGGAGGGAGTAAGAGCCACAGTCCTCTGTTTGGAGCCCTGACAGTTTTTCTGAGCCTTGTTCACAAGGGGGATGGGTGACAGAGTTGAGGGAAGGGTTCCTGGTTTCTAGGAAAGTGCTATTACCCGTGGATATCTCCCCTGAGGAGTAATAGTTCTTTTCCAGTCTTCCTTGTAGGGAATTCTTAGAGCCATTTGCAGCTGAAAAGAACAAAAGTAGCAACGAACAAACCAACAAACCCACAAACCAAACCGTCCCCTAGCAAGGGACTGGTCCAGCCAGAGGCTCCATCACTAGGACAGTAGTGAGCCCAGTTCTTAGGGAAAGAGACCTCTGGACGTCCTTGATAGAAATGGGGAGACGGATGGAAAGTAGAGGTGGGAGGCGCGAAGCAGTTCCTCATCTCGCCTCTGCCCACACCAGCTCCGGGCCTTACGGAGGGAGCTTTGTCCTGCAAAACCTGACAACATGTGCCTTGCGCGGTGGGGGAAGTCTTAACTCCCCCCAGAGCCCATCCCGCTGTGTTTCTAAGACCTTTAATCACACGTCAGGTCACTGTTTACGTGATCACGTCTGAGCGGAAGGGCCAATGGGGAAAGGTGGTCGGGGGAGGCCTTTGTTTGTTGTTTCAACTTTTTACCATCAGGACTTCACAGGAATAAAAATATGTTGATTGACAGATGGTGTGTACAGAACCCAGACAGAAATGGCAGCAATGGCGTGCCTTGGGCGCCTAATAAAGGCCAAGACTGCATTCAGTAGATAATACATAATATCCTATTTATCCCTAAGAGGTGGTTCAAATTCATGGTCCCACTTTAGAGATGCGAACACTGAAGCTTGGGGAGGTGACATCATTGGCTCAAGGGTACTAAGCTGGCAAGTTCTATAGCTCCGACTGCGTCGGCCCATGCTCTCGACCATGAAAACTGCCAATGTGTAAGAGGAGGAGGCTTCGGGAATCATGAATGTGCACAAAGATTTTTTTATTTTGTAGCCAGAAATCAGATGCCTCAGATTTTCAGGGGGGACAATTAGAACTTGTTGGCATTTTTTTTTTAATGAGGTAACAATAGTTTATTCTGAAGCGTCTCATCAATCAGAAATCATCAGCCTTGGAGTGAGATAATCAGCTAACATAAGAGAAAATGAAATATAGGTCAAGACAGAGAGAAATCCGACGGCCTGTTGTGTGGAAAGGAGACAAATATTTAAAAGTAGATAAGAAACGGTAGTTCAATTGCACTTAGAGGTTTCCATTTCCTTCCTGGCTTACGTCCTCTGGTGGGTCAGGATCACAATTCCAGCTCTTTTTTTTTTTTTATTTTTTGCTTTTTTACAGCAGACGAGGTGTCACATCCACTATAAAGCCAGTTTTCTAGGGCAGGCTGTTCAGCCTGATGAGCTCTTTGGAAAGTGGTGGAAAACCCCTTTATACCTGTCGTTGACCAACTTCCAAATGTATTATTTTCTGTTCTTTGAAAACGTTGAATACCATGATTTTATGCCTCGCATCTTTACGGGCACTTAGGCTCGGCCGCTAGTGAGAGCCGACTGCGACCTCGGGTCACAGATGTGAGTCGTGCCTTCTCCTGTAGCGCTCAGAGCACCCTACAGGCCTCAGAGGTCACCCTCCAACGAAGGGAATGAGTTTCTTCACAGACTGAGAAAAGGCTTCACGCTTTGCTTCGTGACTGGCAAAGCCACAACCAGAAAAAGTCATGTGTCTTCATCATCAGATTAAGGGGCTCGTCAAAAAAAAAAAAAAAAAATAGACGACTATGGCTTTCCTCATGAAGATGGGCAGCGATGGGGTCTTGCTCATCTCCCTAACACCAGACCCTGGCACGTTGCAGACACTGGTGAATAGGAATTGAACATGTGGGGAGTGAGGGAGGACCTACGGGTGTAAGGCATCCTGTGAGCACACAGGGTCCTATTTGTCCCCTACACGGGAGATCACATACCCTTCTACTAACCAAGGGGACAAACACTTGTCTGTCCCGTTCCCCACGCTACACGCACATAGGGTTTAAGCGTTCGCCACAGAGAGAGACCCATCACCATTAGCCTCATTGTCTTTGAATGAGAGGAGCAGAAATATCTCTAATGGGAGACACTGATCAAACTTATGGACCATTCTGATGTCGGCTGAGCACGCTGGGCTGGTGATAAGCAGGATGGCAGCCGGGGAGTCCACAGCACTGGGGCAGAGATGCTCGCAGAGCCGGTGGAATGGCTGTCAGCAGGGCCCATAATTATTCGCCTGCCTTTCAGGTGAACTTCAGGATGGAAAGTTGTTAGCTCGTGGTTTCTGGTTGATTGTGTGAGACTGCTTGATGATCTCCCCGGGTGTGTGAGTTGACAGAGCTTTTTCAGAGAACTTGAAGAATGGCCCAACCCTGTCCTGTGCAGCTAATTAACTTCCCTTGTCAAAATGCGACGCGAGATTTTTTATTTTTTTAGTTTTTTGGTAGACAGTTCATCTAATAAGCTATTTCTTCAAAAGTCCATGATATATTGGTCCTTCTGTGAAAACCTTGGCAGGCTTGAGCTGGAGTCTTTCTGCCTTCAGAGGGAATGATAAAGCTGGCTCCGAGGGAAGCTGGCCTACCTGACAGGCTCCTGGGGTAGCTTGTCCATCCCATACTCATCCCTGGCAAAGACCCTTCACCTGTCCCCTCCCAGCCCCAGTGTTCAGCATCAACCTGCCCGTCTCCCTACTCCCCAGTTTCTGCAGGTGTATGGTGCGTTTGGCAAAAAAAATTGAGGCCATTGTCAGAAATTTACCTAGCACAGAGAGATTTGGGTACAAATGATGCGTAATTTGTACATGTGTATACATATGTTTCTTTCTGCTCATCCCCAAAAGATTAGGTTAAATGAACAAACGACTTAGTTGCAAAAGCCTAAATTATATGGGCTCAGGGGTCACCCATGGAATAAATCTTGATTATAGAAGCATCTAGGTCCACCTAGTTCAGGAATCATGGAGGTGAGTGAACGGTAAATGCACAGGGTACACAGCCTCGGCTGTAGCCAGCTGACCTCCTAAACTTTGAGAGGCGTATACTGAATCTCACACTGCAAACCATCGCTCGCCTCCTGGTTGTTTCAGGCGGATGATGCTCTACAGGTGAGCTTTGGGCCGCCCTCCCTCGCCCCCCATCAGATGAGATCAGTGAAAGGCACAGCCAGTCTGCTGCCAAGAGTTACTCTGTGCGGCATTAATAGTAATAACAACAATAAAAAATGTTAATTGTGGTGGGATCCCCTTGGGGAAGTTCAAAGGGGACCAAAGAAAAAAAACAGGATCTTTCAAACCCGTCATTTTAAAATATGCGGCGGCACCCAAGTGTGAGCCTGAATATTTTACAGGAACATCAAATGTTTCGAAATGACTTCTCTGCAAGTGGCACGCTGCAAAACTTTCCGAAAATGTGCACGAGACCTTCAAACTCCCGCCGCCACCGTTGGGTTTGTAACAAACGGCTGGTTTGTTTCCATTTTGAAGGATGTAATCAGACAGTTTCCCAGGTGAAGAGAGGATGTGCATCGGCGTCGTGTGTTTTCACTGTAGCCCATATCCTTGATGCTTTCCTCATTCCTACCGGGAGGAATGGAGTTAGGATTGGGATAAGGTGAGGAAGAGAAAACGTGAGTGGAAGGAAAAGGAAAGTGACACTGACTGGTCACCTACCGTGGCCAGGGACTTGGTCTACACCTGGGTTACTCCGGAGGACAACCCGTGAGGGAGGTCCTCTCTTTGACACAGGAGGAGACTGAGGCTTACAGGGGCTTCAGGCCCAGGAAATGGCAGAATTGGAAATCAAACTCTCATCCATTCTGTATTTCCCTTCCTTCCACAGGAACAGTAATAATTTCCTTTAAGACTCTTCCAGAAAGAAAAGTCGTCCTTTAGATGAAGGTGGCTGCCATAGTGGTTTAAGCCAACAGGTGCAGACGAGGCTCAAATGCTACGTGTCGTCGCTGTGAAAGGGGGGGTTGGGGCTGCTCCTGTGATTCTCTTCAGTTACAGTTGGGACCCCACTTGCTTGCTTCTAGGGACTTTTTTTTTTTGATAAGCCCATTTCTGCCACTCCCGTTGCTAAAAAGCCCCTTTCTCCGCCAATTACTGACGCTGACCTTGTGTTTACAGCCGTTTTCACATTTCAACGGCTCCAAGGACGACAGCGGGGCCTGCCTGTGCTCCATCACCCTGCCAGACACCACCTTTCCCACGGACAGAGTGGAACGCCTGGAATTCCTAGCTCATGTTCTCTCCGAGAAGTTCGAGAGAGAGCTTTCGAGAGTAAGCATTTTTTCCTCTTTTGATCGACTATATCTTAACATGGAAAACAAACAAAACGCTTTAAAAAATTCAATGTACTGGGTGACATCGTGTCTATAATTTCCAGCTGTGCACTATGATTTGACGCCCGTGTGCTGTCCACGGGGTGCTCACTACCCAAAGCCTACCTCCTCCGGGAACTCCCTTTCCCCACACCTCCTTGGCCCTCTGGACCACCATTCTGTTGTCTGTATTCGCGAGCCTGTTCTTGTTTGTTTGGTTCGTGCACAAAACACTTTTCATTCAGCATTTTGCCAGTGGCCATTCTTCGCTGTGTCAGAGGTGGCACGTGAGCATCCCACGGAGGCTTTCGTGTTGACTGACATGGAGTTCTTCATGGCAGGGAAAACGAGGGCACGGGGAGGAAATGAGATGGAGACTAGTCCGGCCATGGATAAACTCGCTTCAGTACTATGGTGCTTATCCCATTGGAAAGAGGCCCTGAACTCTCCCTGCAAAGCCCAATTTTTATTTGGTTTTGTTATTTTTTTTCTTGCTTTTTTTGTTCTTGATCTTCCCTCCAGCTTTGCATCCTTTTCTTGCCTCTCCTCCATCCTCTTTATGTTTTACCTTCATTCTCTTTTGCTTTTCCTTCCTATTCCTATTTCATTCCTTCTTCCCTTAATTTTTTTTCTCCCTTGCTTCAATCTTTTCCCTTGTCCATCCTCCTAATCTTTCATTTCCTTTTCTTATTAATTTTTTTTAAACTCTCTCTGGTCTTCTCTTACTTTTGGAGGGCTCCTTCTCTTTCTCCTCCTCTTCCTTCTCCTCCGCTGCCCCACATCTTCCACCTCTTATCCTTCTTCCTTCCTCCCTCTTTTTCTCTCTTCCTCTTATTTCCTCTTTCCAATGTGCTCTTTCCCTTCTCTCCCTCTCCCTGTCTCTCTTTCTTGGAGGTTGTCTCCTATTGTCTTAGCAAGAACATCGCATTCGACGTGTCCAGCATTAGACCCAACTGAAGGCTTCCCTGGAGTGTGACTCCAGACTATAGGTCACCCAGCTTTGGCAATGACCTCGACTTTGAACCCAATTCCCACTTTCCTCTAGAGGAAGTTATCTTACGGGGTTTGCCTTTCTCTGAGGCAGCTGGGGCAAAGGGACTTGGCATTTCCATTTTGACCCTTTCTACCTCTTTAGTCAAGTTAAAAATCAATTAAAAATGCTTTTGTCTTCTGCACAGGTGAAGTCCATGCTAGGCTATCACCACATTATACATGATTTAAAACAGCTCCGTTAATGTACAAGGAGCTCTAGCTTTCCTACAAGATTCAAAATAAGTTTTCCTGAGAAATTGAAGTTCAGCTACCACAACATCCAGCATAGCTTTCATTTCAGACAAACATTATGATGAGGCTGACACCTTGCTTTCAACCTGAATTGGTAGATAAATATTCTAAATTTAAACGAGTGTCCAGGAAAATGTATTTGAGTACTTCAGGAAACTAGCTTTTTAAGAACTAAAATGTCCTTGAATTAATCAGCAGAAAAGGCACAGCACTAAATTATAAATTCCAACCATTAATATTCATAGCCTTATTCCAGCATAATCAAGTACAGATAAGAAGTTATGCATAAAAACATAACAGGCGGAGGAAAATCCTAGGTAAAGATCTTTTCCGTTAGAGTCATTTGCTTTGAAATAGTGGGAGCTGCTGATTTGCATGTCTTCTTTGCTGGCAGGAGTGTGAAGGGCAGTGTGAAACCCCAGGATGCTCCGGAGAGAGCAGGTAGCTTGCCAGGTTTGTGAGTACGGGACATTTAATTCCAATTCCGTGAGGGAGACAGGTGGCATCTGCCTCGCTCATAATTGGCAGGGGAGAAGGGCAGAGTAGGTGGGAGAACTTTTAATTCTGAAATCATCAGTAGCTGGTCCTAAAAAAAAAAAAATTGCTATTGGGGCTCCAGGAAGGAATTCTCCTGCCGGTTGGGTTGAGATCCGTGTGACAGGCGACGGTAACGATCACAGTAACTCGTTATGCTTGGGTTTTATGTTTGTGGTTTCTTTCCATTCTACTGTCAAGCCGCCCTTAAAGGCAGATAGACCCCTGTTTTCCTCCCCATTTTAGGGATGGAAAAAACTGAGGTTAGCAAAGATAAACAGGCATCACTGTGAAGCTGGTTCCTCTCTCGGCTGGTGAAGCCAGGTCAAGAGCTTGGGTCTTCGGCATGAACCTCGGTTCTCTCTGCAGCTCCCATCCTCCAGCACAGATCCTAGAGGAGATGCAGGAGGTCACTGACGCCTCCCAAACCCAAGTTATCTCTTCAGCCGAGGGCTTTCGAATTTGCAGGTGAATTATTTTAGCTATCCCTAGGTTGCCTTGGAAATCACCGTTTATACCGAGGCCTGGGGGAAGGCCCGTTCAGGAGGGCCAGTAGGGAAGGGTTTTGACTGCGTTATGTTGATTCACTATCTGCCAGGACACAGAAAAGACTTATGTCTCTCCCGAAGATGCTGAAAGCATTTTATTATTTTCTGTTGTTTATGATGTGTCCTCTTGTGACTATGCTTAGAGAAGGGACCACACAAAAAGCAGCTCAGGATTTTCTTTCTCTGGAAGCTTATTGTCTTGGGGGCAAGTGATTTCATATCGAGCCTTTGCTAACATATCCTCATGCATGAGAAGGTTGAGGTTGCCTGCGAGACGTTTAGGCAACCCATAAACAAGCGACATGGATTGAGCCACGTTTTGTGCAGTGAGTTATACTAAATGAAAAGGTCAGATGGAAAAAAACGGAAATCACTGTTTCACTAACAATCGCTGCAATTTATAGGGCATCCCTTATGCTAGGCACTTAATATGTATCAGCTCTAGTCTTCACGATAATCTTGTTAGCTTGATACCATTGCTCCCAATTTATAGGAGAAAATTAAGGCTTAGAGAAATGGATTTGCCCAGTAAGTACTGGTCAGATTTGAGTTTAGGTAGCTCTGAAGTCTTCGTATGTTGTGATGGTCAATTCACAATTTAATCTTGTTGCATTTATTTTTAAGGGTTTATTAAAATAAGAGTAGGCCGCAAAGTACATTTACTTATTTCAAATAATCTGTCCATAGCTATGATCACAGATTTTGGGGAACTGGAAGAAACATGAGCTAGATCAGTTTTTTTTTTTTTTTTTAGCTTAATTGCCTGCTGTACTGCATCCTTATTTATCATAGGACCGCATTTATCAAACAGAGCAGCACCCCCTCTGAACAAGCTCTGATTCTTATGTCTTCGATGACATAATATATGCCCAACAAATAAAAGAATGGAAGCTAAGCTAAGAATGGATGTTAAGCTGGTGGTTTAAAGGTAAACACTGATGAAACTTCTGGTGATGAAAGCCACATGGTAGAGAGAGTGACATGGGGCGGGTCCCCTTAGGGCCAGACCCATATTCTTGCTACACATCCAGGGAAGCTGCTAAGATTGTAGCTCCCGGAGAGAGTGGGATGTTCTCAGAACGCTTCACGCCATCTCAACATCCACACACGTGAATGAACATGTGTACCAACAACTGCTTAAATTAGTAAAGTTCACACCGTGAAGTTTTTCTGGCCCATCTTCAAATTCTCCCCGGCCTCCCATAACTCCATAGATGACTCCAGTTTTCTTGCACATCGCCGAGCTTTCCTTTAAATGTCAGCTAAGAGAAGCCAAGCCTTTTCCCAAACGGATCTTTAGAGACCTTGCTTTTCACGGTTCACCGCAGATTCTCGTAGGTTGCACACTCCAGGTTACGCCGCTGCGGTTTTCCGAGAGAGCCACATTTTATTTAGCAGAGATGACAGTTGAATCACTCATTTTTGTGGAACGACAGCTGCGATGTGCCATCGAAATGTTCCAGGAAAGCAGAGGGCGTTTCATTTGTTCCAAGAACTGGCAAGACCAAATGCCAACGAGAATATTCATTTCGCAAGCTTCCATTTCTGCAGTGGATTGGCACTTTATTATTATTACTATTATTATTACTATTTTTTTGTCACAGGCAAGTTTTTATGCCTTTTTTTTTTTTTTAGAAATTGAAACCTGGCTATCTTATGTACTTTTGAAAGAAACTTGTTTTATATATACATATAAAAATATATAAATATAAATATAAATAAATAAATAAATATATATATAAATAAAAAAAAATATATATAAAATAAAACTCCTTATTTGCCAAAGTGTCACCGGCTTTATCATTCTCCAAGGCATGGCAATCTGATGAACATCAGTTGCCCGAGGAACTACACCAGCAGTGCCAAGGGCTGCATTTTCAATTTTCATTAAAATATTCTTTGCCTGAAGCCCTAGCCCTTTAGGTCTGTGGCCTACGAGTCTGTACTAATTTGCACAGTGGGGTTAAATGGAAGGGCTAAAATGACAGAAGTTAGGGCTGCCTTTACTATTAGAAGGATCAGAGGCCAAAATCGGGCTCTGAGTTCATCCAGGCCCTGCGGATCAGCTACTTGACATGAGCACAGTTTGGGGGGAAGTACCGCTTATGTTCCAATTACTGAAAAGAATTTAAAACAAGCAACTTTTAATGAGCAGGTCCTTGGAGAAGCCATGACGTTTCTTTTACCAACCAGACACAGAAAGGACCACCAACTGTGTTTATTGAAACATCCATTTGGAGATTCCAGTTATATATTAAACCGCCAAGGGAATTTTGGGAAGTATTTTAACTTAATGATCAGACATTCAAATATATGCAACAAATGTGTAATTGAAAGGTCTGATTGCAATAATCAGTTCTTGGAATAAATGTGGGTGCACTTAATGAAATGTGCACTTTACAGTGGCACCTATATTCACATAATGTGTAGTAAGTTGGGTCTTTATGCCACTTTGTAAAAGGCAGAGGGACTCAAAACTCAATGCAAATGGTGACCAAAGAAGGAATTCTACTTAGTGCATTTCTCCTTCTTCTAGAAATAATTAGATTTAGAGCAGTGGTTCTAAATGGAGGCAAGGTGGTGCTGCTGCGGATCGTGATTTTGCCCCAAGGGAATTTAGCAAACTCTGGAGCATTTTTTTTTATTGTCACAGATGGAGGTTGGGTGGGTGCTGTTGGAGTCTAGAGGCCAGGGATGCCCCTAAATATCCTATAATACATAAAAAAAAAACCCTCATGAGAAAGAATGATCTAGCCCCAAATGTCAGGAGCGCTGAGGTTGGAAAATGCTGATTTAGAGCATGCGGTTTCAGGGGAGCAGAGAAGGCAAGAGACTCTGATGTAAACCAGTTTAGTTTGCAGAGCTAATGTCATCAAACATTAAAATGAAGATGAAAATGTACTTGAATGGTGACTCAGAAGCAAATGTATTTTTAGTCTTTGTAAAAATAGACTGATTGTAGTCAACCGTAGTAACAAGTTCTTTTTAGTCTGTATTTGGATAGATTAAAAAAAAGATATAATTAATTATATTTTTGATTCATTTCTTTCAAAAAATGATTGACAGCCAGGGCTTGATAGTGGAGGAAGACTGTGTGCTATTACCCTGGGAACTGACTCGAGTTTTTTGCTTCCCTTTCAGGTGAAGGAATATGTCCAATTAATCAGTATCTATGAAAAGAAACTCTCAAACCTAACTGTCCGTATAGAGATCATGGAAAAAGATACCATTTCTTACACCGAATTGGACTTTAAGCTGATCAAGATAGAAGTGGAGGAGATGGGGAGACTGATCATCCGGCTGAAGGGCAGTGTCGGTGGGAGCTCAGAAATCATGGACGAGCTGGAGGGAGAGGTAAGGAGCGAACTCGCTTCTGCGTGCATCAGGGATGAATCTTTTCAGCGGTCAGAGCTAGGACCAGGTGTGAACCTCTCTCTTCTGATCTGTAGCCCTGTGCTCTCTCATGACCACGTGGCATAGCCCGTGCTCTGCTTTTGATGGACACCCGCCTTTCAACAGTAAGTTTAACACTTGGGGAACATGTTGACTGAGGAGCAGGTGTCCACTGATGATCCGCTTTCTGCCCCAGAACCAAATGACCTTTTGATATTTCTAGAAAGGCGCTGACATTAATCCGAGCAGCTCCATGGCCAAGCCTGATCAACTGTCTTCCCTGTTCTGGCTTCATCCTCGTGGAACTAGGAGGCCACAGTTGGCCTGATTTGGGACTTGCTAGGTCTGTTTCTCCTTTTGGATGCTCATCCCTGATCCCTTGTGGAACTGGTCACCACATACTGACAACCTTTCGAAAGGAGTGTCTCGGGAGTATGTCTTAGTGACACCCTTTAAGCTCTGTGGATAACGACCATCGCGTTCCTGTTTTGGTTGGATGATTTATGTCAATGAGAATTCTCTAGCACCGTCACTCTAGCTACATATTTCAGAATTTAAGTTTTCTTTGGTTCCCACCGTTTATTAGAAACTTAATGACGGTGCAACACGAGGAAACACGAGCTTACGGGGATGATGATTAGAAATGAACTTTAATGGACATCGTGGCTGCGGAGACTGAGCCTGTGCTCTGTTGTTCAAACTGTTCAAAACCTTGGCCGTGTCTCCTCGTGACACACCCCCGCCCTGAGATGCGACAGGCGTTCGCGCTAAACCGTAAAATGTCTTCTTCTAAATGAAACCCTTCGGAAGCATCTCGGGTGGATTCCCGGGCGATGTCTCACTACGTGACAAATCCAGCTCCGGAATGGTTATGAAAGAAATCGTACAGGAACGTAAAGTCACTCTGAGTTTTATTTCCTTAGATAAGAAATATGACTGTCCTGGTGGAGAGGCTGGAGACCCTAGACAAGAACAACGTCCTCAGCATCCGCCGGGAAATCGTGGCTCTGAAGAACAAGCTCAAGGAATGCGAAGCCTCTAAAGGTGGATACTCCGCGGTGGCCTTGACCGGGCCTCCTCCCTCTCCAGGTGAGTGTGCCCCTTGCCTACCCTTGCACCAGGCCTCCCAAGGGCGGGATTTTTGTGGTTCTGAGTGACTCTTCTCCTAGTTGCTCTTCTTACTGTCACATACCGGGGCTCACAGAGGGAAAGCATGAACACTGAGTCGATCTGAAGTCCCCAAGTTACCTGTACCCACTCCGCATTCGCTAACAGGACAGGCGTCCGCATGGAGATGCGGTGGCAGCCATGGGCCCGGAGAAAGCCACACTGTCTGGAGACTGTCAGGGCTGATGGGCTTGTTTATCTGTTTATCCGTTGAGCCGGGCTTATAGCTGGAATCTTCCTTTGCTCCTCTCTTCTTCCTGCCCTCCTCCTGCCTCCTGTGTGCTCTTCTTAAGTGCATGTCGAGCACCTGCTGCCTGGTATGTCCTGGGGTTCAGGGACAGTTTAACCGATGGCCCCACGCGTTTCGTGTACTTGTGGGTAAGTCCTGGCGTCTCTCCTGGACTGAGTTCTTGGAGGGCATCTCGATCTCTAATGCGTCATCCTCCTGGTCAGGTAGAACCCATCAGTGAATGCTCCATAAGTACCCCGTGAACGTGAATGGAGGCAGTGGAGTGTGGGGGTCTGGAGCATGGCTTTGGGACCCCAAAGGCCTGAGCTTCCCAGCTAGGTGGCCACAGCAGAAGGGTCCTTCATCTCCTCACTTGTCAAGGGGGAGAAGAGCAGAGTCTGCCTCGCAGGGTTGCTGTGAGGGTTAATGGAACAGGCCGGGGAAGCTCATGGCTCTGTGCTTGGCCATTATTGTTATGATGAATGAGGAGAAGCCAAGTGAAAACCTTGCACCCACAGAGGCAGTGTTAGGTTCCTGTACGCTTCAGCCCGTCCCTGGAGGTGACCTAAAGCCATCCTCCCAGCTGCAGCACGCGGCCCTGTCCTTTAGTGACACCCGTGTCAGAGGGGAGCCGTCTCTGCAGGTCGTGAAGAGACTGTATCTTCTCGTCAGATGGCACAGCTCTTGCTCTTTTCATTAATTCCTATTGTCACAGCCTGTTTCCTTTGAGGCCTTGCCTTGCGGATCCTTGTCAGCGTGGCTGGTTGCTGCGAGGCTTTCGGTGCTGCTGTAGGGTTGTGTGGGGGACTCTCTGCCTCTCTCTGCTGTTGGGAATCGGTCATGGCATGACAGACAGAGGAAACTTAGAACAAAGGCCACATCTGGCCTCTGTCACAGGCTGAGGCTGAACCGGGTCTGGGGTCCGTGGTGTCAACACGCTTTGGAAGTCAGAGCTCATCCTCCGGCCCCCTGAGGGAGGAGTCGAAGCAATAACAACTCTCGGTAATACCTGAGCGAGACTTTCCTGTTCAATCTCAGCAAATCTTCGCTACGGGATAGATTTTTCCCGCCAGTTTTCTGTGCATCCCTTAGAATAAGGACATTTTACAGCAGGAAGGAACATTCAGGACCATCTAGCTCGGGCCCCTCATGTCTCAGAGGAGGGGACTTGGATGGTGATGCTTTTCCTGAGGCCACACAGGTAGTTAGTGACAGCTGAGGCTGAAAGGCAAGGCACCTTACCTCCTGGTCATCTCAGGACCTAGAGTGTCGGGTGTCATTACTCAAGGTCACCACTCAAGGTCGGTAGTAGGGGAGAAAGCGCACTGCTTATGTCTAAGGAGGAAAACAAGGGAGTCTGTTGGGTTGTTTTTGCTGGAACTTTTTTCCCCCCAGAACTTTCTCCTGGGCCCTCACACTTACACTTTGTCAGCCAGCCCAGCTGTGTCCTTTAAGCAAATTGGACCCAGCTTTCCTCTCGCTTTCCTACAACTTGGGCTGTACCTGGACCTCGGCCAAGCCCCTTGGCCCTCCTCCAGCTTTGTTCATATTATATTTATGATGTGTATATTAAACCGACTTTTTGTCACGTTTTTAAATCAATTTCTTTCACTTGCTCTCTTTCTGTTTGGGTTGGTGGATGATGCCGGATTGAAAAATCCCCGGGCACCGACAAGCTGTGAGCCTGTGGAGACTTTAATTAAAGTTACTCCCTGTTATGGGGACTTTAAAATCTGGCCTCTCTGCTTTTCTGACTGCAGAGCTGCACAGAACAAAAAAGACTGCATGCAAGGCTCTGCTGCGAAGGAATCCTGTGCTCTCGGCCCCCGCTCCCTTTGCAGCTGTGGTTTGCTACCCCTGTGGTCAGCTCCATCTCAGCATCAGGACATGTAGTGAGGGCTCAATAAAACGCCCTTTACATTGGGTTGATGCTGAAAATGGCATCTTTTTCTGCTTCGTTTCATGGAACTTTCTAATCTAAAATAATTGGCCTTCTGCTCATTAACTTCTTCCCCTGAAAACAACTGGCTCTGTCTCTCTCCATTTTCCCCTTGAATCTAGATGAGTGCCCAGGCAAAATGTGATGGGCATGCTCGGGGGCCGCTCGCCACCGTGCTGGGAGACGCCGGGCTCGGTGCTGACACACCTAGGCGCCCCGTAAGTGGTGGGTGATTGACTAGGGTATAAAGGATTTGGGGTGACCTGCCCAAATCCCAAGCCGAGGGAGGAGCAGAGTGTTGAGTGGCATATGTTCCATAATTCAAAGTCGATTTAGCTTTAATTATTTTGTGATTATGACCACTCTAATTGCCTAAATCTCACAAGTCAGTCACATTCTCCTCTTGGATCCAATCGAGTTTACTTGCCCAGGTAGGAGAGCCCATTAAGAGACGGTTTCCTCTGCAGACATTTAATCTTTGGCTTAAAAAAAAAGAAATGCTAACCCTGATACTTTTAAAAAGCCAAGAGACAGTATTTTAAAGTCTCATCATGTGGCTTCTCAGGATAGTTTCAGAATCCGTGGCAATATCTAATAAATTGCATGGTGGGGAGATTGCCAGCCAGAGCTACTCCCGTAGAAGGTTCCCTGCCTTATGTTTTGTGAAGTAAACACCAGGGTCTTTAAAAATCCAGGTGCGTAGCGGGCTAGAGGCCTGGTGTTTTATAGATAAGAGCAGGTAAGCTGGCTTTGCGAGATGTGATTAGTCTTTTATTCCTTTATTTCACAAACACGGGGATCTGCCTGGTAATATTGTCGCTGTACCGGCCTGCCTTCCACGGATGCGCTGCTAGAGAGGCGCACCTGTGATTCCTGGAGTGACAAGGCAGTCCCAACCACTCACCAGGCCGGTGGACGCCAAGTTATCTTTGCTTCTTTGCTGGGGCGGGAGCGAAAGGCGTGCTTCTGCCCTTCGTGTTATGCTGTGTTCTCTTCCCCCGGAAAATGCAAAGCGCTGCATTGGTTCTTCGCAATTCTTGGATCATGGCTGGGCAAGGGGTTGCGGTGCCAGTGGCAGGGCCGTAGCGGAATGGGTTGGGAAGGATGGAAATGCAGTATCTCTAAGACCTTCAAATGAACGAAGGGCCTGGGAAGGGGTGGGAGAGACAGGAGGGTGGGGAGAAGCTTAGGTTACGTGGGTAGGGGGTGGGGGTTGCAGACTCTGGCAGTGGGCACTGGCTGTCAGCTCCAGTTTCCAAGACCGTTTGCTGCCAGGGATCAGGGCAGCCTGCCACAGCTTTTCACTGGTCTGTCCCTGCCACGGCCACATCTGTAGGGCTGGCAACGATGCCTAGTTCTCTTCTCTACATCCCCTTCCTTTTCACTGGGGCCGGCATCGTAGAAATGGCCTGTCAGACAAAGATGAGAAGGTGGACGTAAGCAAAAGAACTGGAGAGCACTGAGGAAGGTGGGGAAAAGAGACTTAAATTCGTACAGTTTGAATATTTATGTCAGGTGTAATTTTAATTTCCTGACCAACACGTAAAATGGTGAGCCGTGATGACTATTATTAGTAGCAGTAGTAATTTTAAACAGAGGATGATTTTGATTCCTTCATACCTCAGGATGTCCACATCTAGGACAGAGTAGTTTATTATCTTTAATCCTGTGATAATTTCTGAATTAGTTACATGCATCATAAGTCTCCCTTAAATACTTCGTTGCTATTGGTTTGGGACATTTCCTTTCCAGGAACGCAAGATTCGGTTAAGCCAACAATTCCTACGTCCTCTATCCTGCAAGAAAAAAGTGACTTTCTTTCATTTCCTCAGAGTGGAATGCAGTTGAATAAATAAGTTCTCCGGAAGATATTCTAACTAGAAAGCCCAGTTTGTAGCAGATGGAAACTCGAACGGTTTTTGTTATCATTAAGCTGAACACACCGCTAACTTTATTTTAATAATTCATGCATTGTTTCATAAACAAAAGCAAACAAGCATTCATCTGAGAGATCACTTTTAGGAGACGAAATAATAATTTATAATTTTATTTATTATTTCTTTAGTGGAGAACAGTCTCTTGGCGGAATGCGCGCTGCTTTTTTATTTATGAAATGGCGCATGCATTATTAAAATAAACCTGTGACTGTGTTCTGCTTAATGATATGCAAAATTATGTGAGGTTGGGTACAGAGCGGCTCCATTTCTCTACCTGTTGTACGGTTGGCTGGCCTTCCCTCCAACTGCGGATTTATGAGAGCATTTAAGGAGCACGTATTTAATTCTGGGACCCAAAAGCCCCAGCAGATTGGAAAAATAAAAGCGGGATTTCTAGTAATGGCTTCGCTTCTGAGCAGGCCTTGCCTGAGGTGGGGAGAGGGAGAGACACTTAGCAAGGGAAAGGAATAGATAGATCTTTCCGTATTGGTCAGGAGCAGAGGCTCACCATGGCTCCCTGATTCCCTCCAAGAGTTTATAGTGTGAACCAGGGATTCAGGTTCTGCTCCCTCCTTCTCTCACCTGCTCTGCTTCAAGGACCGGGATGAGGGAGAACAACCTCGAACGTCCTTGAAGTCGGATATATTTTTTTGTTGTTGTTATTTAATAAACGATCTCACCCCTTCTTTAAGGGTATTTATTAAGATCCCAGAAAACATGTGCTCGACTCTTCAGATAGTTATTATAGAAATACTGGAAGAGTTTTATTTTATATTTTATGGCTCATAAACGGTTTGGGTTGGCAGGCGCTTCGGAGGGAGTGCAATGTGAAGGGCCAGTTGCCCAGGCTGAGTCTTTCACCCAAATGTTACAGGGGAGGTCGATGCAGCGGACCAGTGCGTCTGGTCCCACTTGATGGTGCACATTGTGACAGCATCAGCAGGGAGAAGACAGAGTGCTTGCCTGTCATTCCATGGTGCAGTAGAACACGAGTTATAAGCAGCAAGATGATCACTAAGGGACCTAAGTGATGGGCTGTGCTTTGGGCACAGAGAGGCAATGTCGCCTTCCAATGACTCCCATGGCTTCTCGATGCTGAAATCCCACCGTGATGGGTCCATCCTTCTGTCTCTTTAAAACATCATATGTAAAACTTTCTCTTCTGAGATTAGCTGGGGGCAGGCAGCCTTGGTACCTGGTATGGATCCCGGGAAAGGGCAGAAGGGTGAAGGGAAAGGGGCTTCCCCGGGACAGTCTTCTCCTTCATTGCAGTTTTCCCGGAGCCTGGTGAGTGGCCCCTCCTGACTTTGTGGCAATAGGGGAAGGTTCTGGAATGATCTTGCTCTTTTGATTTCTCTAAGAAACAAAATAGAATATTTGCCAAATGCGTTCTGGTAGAAGAAAATATATTGAAATTTATCAGGGCCCCCTCTCCTATCTCTGGGACCTCCAACCTTTTTAATATGTCTCTCGGCAGTTTCACTGTCCCCATTTTCCAGATCAAAAGCCCTTCCATGGAAATAAAAGGTCGTTTTTTCTAGAGCTGACCAGTGGGTTGGCATCGAGACTTAAACCAAGAGAAAATGTCACCTCTTCTCCCTCAGGACCACTGCTGTCCTTGAATCTTGCCAAGAACAAATATTTGTGGATTTCTTCGGTTCTTAGTGTTACCGTGGGGCTGATGGCCGTTGGTGTCACCCCAACAGCAATGGGGAGGGAGAGGGATAATGACGGGGCTGAAGTGTTAGCATTTTTCCTTGGTTCTTCTTCACTGACCACAGCGAAGAATCACAGATCAGTGAGATTTAGAAAAGATTTATTAAAAGTAAGTTTTAGAAAGATAAAGCATGACCCAAGGAGGCACAGGGTCGCAGCCCAGTAACTACAATAACCAATGCAAATGGGCCACACAAAGGCCACACAAAGAGGACCCAGAAGCGGGAATGTTTGCCCTATATTGGGGTGCTGGTAGGTGATTCCAAAGGTGTTCTTAGGTGATTGGCAAGCGAGGTCATTTTGATTGACACCTGGCTGCTACACACACGCTTACCCAGACATCTAGGAGCATCGGGGTGTTCTTTGGGTGGTCTCTAGGCTGGGCCCCGATTCCTTAGTTCCCCTTGTTGCCCATGTCCGACTAGCTACCCAATCTTTGGATAGTAAATGGTTTGTGTTTCATCACTCGTTTCCTCTAAGAGGGCCCGTTTCTGTTCTCGTTTGTCCAGGGAACTGTGCTCACGGCGGCGTGGTGAACATCAGCCAGCCCTCTGTAGTTCAGCTCAACTGGAGAGGGTTCGCCTTCAAGTACGGTGCCTGGGGCCGGGATTACTCTCCCCAGAATCCAGACAAAGGGCTGTACTGGGTGGCGCCTTTGAATACGGATGGGAGACTCTTGGAGCATTACAGGCTCTACAATACCCTGGACGATCTGCTCTTGTACACGAATGCTCGGGAGTTCCGGATCACTTACGGCCAAGGCAGCGGGACAGCGGTTTACAACAACAGCATGTACGTCAACTGGTACAACACGGGCAACCTGGCCAGAATTGACCTGACCACCAACACGGTGACCGTGACTCGGGCGCTCCCCGCAGCCGCCTACAATAACCGCTTTTCGTATGCCAATGTCGGCTGGCAGGACATTGACTTGGCTGCCGACGAGAGCGGGTTGTGGGTGATCTATGCAACCGAGGCCAGCACTGGCAACATAGTGATCAGCAAACTCAACGACAGCACGCTCGAGGTGCTGGGCACGTGGCAAACCAAGCAGTACAAGCCCTCTGTTTCCAACGCCTTCGTGGTCTGCGGGGTTCTGTATGCCACCCGCACGCTGAACACCAGAACAGAAGAGATTTTCTATTACTACGACACGAACACAGGGAGAGAGGGCAGGCTGGACATCAAGATGCATAAGATGCAGGAAAAGGTCCAGAGCATTACCTACCACCCTTTCGAGCAGAAACTTTTTGTCTATAATGATGGTTACCTTCTGACTTATGACCTTATCTTCAAGCAGGAACCTCTCGAGGTGTTCGGGTGAGACAGAAAGGAAAACGCTTGTTGAAAATATGATCTTCTCCATTGATTTAGGCACCTGCGGGGGGATCCGGGAGTTTATTTGCTTCGCGCTAATATTTGGGAGCACAGTTCTGTTGCACGAGGGACTTAGGATATTTGTCCTGATTTGATGAGTTCTCTTCGAAGCCATCTGCCTTCTGGGATGCATTTCCCTAGTGAAATCGGATCTTTCAGGGTGAGATTGCGAGGGCTCTAGGGACATCATGGGTCTCAGGAAGCCTTCGGTGTGCTGACATCTGGGAATTAATTAATTTAAAGAGAGCTCTGTATGGTTCTGGGTTTCTCTGTGTGGGGGAGAGGGCTTGGTGAGCAGGCTGCTCTATGTAGCCCAGCCAATTCCTCCGTACCCAAGGGAAACCTGGGCTAAATTAGGCAAATTAATACCTGAAGCTCCTTCATGGGCCAAATTTCCACCTTTGTTTTTCTTGCTAGCCTTCGGAATGGTGTTCTGTATATAGCAAGCAGATGAGTAAATTTAGCATGCTTATGTTATATTCCTGAAAGGCTCTGACTTTTCTGGAGAAAGGCGGTTTTATAATTTAAATTGTGTGCTGCAGATCGATCCCATATGGGTCTGCAGACGAGGCACTGGTTGTCCTTTTCTCCCATGGTCGACCAACATAAGAGTCGGATGAGCTCTCCTATCTCAAAACTTCGCTCCGGAGGTAGCTCGGAAGGTTAGAGCCAGACCTAGCAACAATTCCTCCCACTTTCTCCCTACCTCCTACTTAAAAAATAAACCAAAAACCAAAAACAAATCAAAAACAAACAAACAAAAAAAAACAGCCTTTTTTTAATGAAACAAAGATAAGAGAAACAGAATTACTTTTTTGGCTCATCATGAACTTTTAGTTTGATGACTCTAAGACTGAAAAAACTGGATGGCAGCAGGATGATAAAGCGCTAGCATTTCTGCTTATATAAGAGAGGCCTTGGAGCATATGTAAGAATTGTGTTAAGTCTTATCGATTGTTTCATGCAGTTTTTGTCTTTGTTTAGGCCTGAAACTTATTTTATTTTTTTTTTTGAGCAAGAAATGTAGAAAATTCGCTGAAAGTATGTAGTAGATCAATGCAGTATGAAAACCCCGTAGGTATGTGGGCATCTGCGCTTTTGGAGGCTTTGTCATCTGGGTTTGGTCTGTTTTTCTTTAACGTCCACGCGTCCGGGCCTATAGGGTTAGCTCCTTCACTGTTGTACTTTTCCCCTTTTAATAAAAGATTCAAACGTGCTTTAAGAAAGTTGTCTTTTATTTTATTTACTCTCTCTTTTTTAAAAAGAACTCGATAGAATAACTCATACCTTGTCGTCAGGTACAGAGAATGGCCACCTCCCACACGACAAAGACCAGGACACTATATACCTAACGGCAGGTAACATTCATAGCTTTTGAAGGAATCCAAAGTCAGGCTGGCTTTTTCATTTCCCGCTGAAGTCCAGTCTTTCTGGCAGCTTTTGTTGTAGGAGGCTGCACTATTTTCTTTTGGGATATGACCTCATGTACTTATTAATTTGCATGACTGAGCTGATTTCCCACGGGAGACTATATTTGTGTGGCTTGTGTTCCTTCTCCAAATGCGCCGTTAACACGGGTCAGAAGCCTCTAGACTGTCCCCAAACAGGAAGTCTCGCCCAGAAAGCCAAGGGGCTACCTGGCCATGCTGGGGAGAAAAAAGTGCCTTTGCCAAAGTTAATGTGTAAGGGGAGGGGTGCCCTAGGACTGCAAGGACCGACAGATTACGCTGTTGTGGTTAGCCTCACTGAAATCGCATTTTAATCCACACCAGCCTTCCGAGGAAGGCAGCAGCTACCATATTTAGTATTTTTAGCAAGATTTTCCTGTCTTTCAAAGCCGAGCCCAGAGACAGGTCCGGCCTTCAGAATGCAACCAGATTCGAAGATAAAGACAGGTATGTCATGCGAGATAGAAGTTAAAAACGGTGGTGATGTTGTATTTAATCTGGCTCCAGGCAAGTTTCCAGGTGGATGTTTCTATCGAATACACAGCATGACCTCTGAAGATTCGGGAAAGGAGGCAGGACGCTGAGGGAGCCCTGGCGATCAGCTCGTGTTAAGGGCCGGAGCAGCGTTTGCCTGGAAGTTCCCTGCGGACGGCTTCCCACTGGATGTGGATCAAGCAGCCGGGCCTGCAGCAAGCCTCCCCGCTGGGGAGGCTTCAGGTTCGAGGTTTCACTGCGGCGCAGGCACACAGCCCACGTTTTAACTCAGGACTCACCAGCTAGCCTGCTTCTGGGGGAAAATATTGTGTCTCTATATTTCAACCAGCTTTCTTGAGATGTAATTTGCATATGGTAGATTCTGCCAGTTTTAAACATACAGTCAAACGGGTTTTGACGAACGTGCACAGCTGTGCACAGGCTACCCCCGTTCACCTAGGGAACGGCTCTGTTTTCATCCCACAGAAAGTTTTCTCGTGCCCTTTTGCAGTCCAGTCCTGCCTCCGTGGAATCCTGCAACATGTATGTAGCCTTTAGAGTGTGGCTTCTTCTGTTTTCTCCTTGAAAAAGAGACCCTGTGGGCTCTCAGGGCCCAGGGGGTGACTGCGCTTTACCTGGGCCTCTCAAAGTTCCCTGCATTTTTTTTTATTTGGCGGGAGGTTGAGGATCGTGGAGAGCTGTGGTGACCCACCTGCCTCTAAAGTGTTTCCTCGTGGCCCAGAATTCCCATCGGAGGGGTCTAGCTGTGGGCATCGATCAAGCCCTACCTGGCAGCACTTCCAAAACCTGCAAGTCCTCCTGCCACCACCTTTATGGCTATTATCCCATCTCTACCGTGCCACAACCGTCTCTGCCTAGGTGGGTCCTGATACTAATGAATGATGCTTCGGAGTCGAGCCAAACTGGATTTGACTCTTGTTTCCACAGCTTTTAAATGGTGTGGCTTTGGGTAGGTTCTTTAATTTTTTTGAGACTCAAAGTTGTTTTTTTTCGTGTGTGTGTGTGATGGGATAAAGCCACCCACCTCAGAGTCCTGTAGGGTGCATTGAGTGATATTAAGGGTGGAAAGTGTTTAGTACGGTCTTTGGCACACGATCCACCCTCCACGAGGAGTTATTATCTCTATTTCTCATTTTGAACTTTAGGCTCCGATTGGTCCTTGGGCTGACCAGGTGTAGAGCCAGCTGAGGTCAGGGTTTACATTTCCTTCCCTTTAGGACTTGTTGTCATGAGCGACTCTCTGAGCAGATGCCCTTTTTGGTATGAGAGAAGCTGGAATACCCTGTCTTTGTCCTCAAGTCCAAGATCGATGCTCAGAACCTACTTTCCAGGCTGTGACTCTGAGAGACAGATGAAGCCAGCTTTCATCCGCTTTCGGTGCCCGTGAGAAGGACCGACACACGGGCACACATCCTTCCACTTGCCGTGCAGTGTTGTGGGGGGAATGTCGGCCTTCTGAGAGCAGGGGTCGGTATGCACGCTGGGCTCCGCTTGGACTAAGACATGTCTATCTTTCAGGGCTAGTTTGCATTGCCAGCCACAGGAGTTTTTCTTCTTCCCTTGATTGGTGAACCACCAAAAGGAAAACGAAAATGGGTGGATGAAAGGTGACCGTGTGTCCACCTTCAGGATGAAGTAGGGAGGCTCTGGGCCTGAGCCCTTGCGTTATCTCAAACAGATGTCTCCCCAAGAAGCATGATTTGCCTCCCCTGTGCTCCAGAGTGTTCTGGAACAACAAAAGGGTGAATTGTGACACATCAGAAAATGAGAGGCAGGCACGGTCCCAGCCCGCGGAACCGACCAGCTGGCCTGGCTCCTCCACGAGAGATGGCATCCGAGTTATCAGTTCGGCTGCCAGGCCTCACATCTGTAGCTCGGGATGTGCCCACTTGTCTTTGAGATCTGCATCTGCTCCTGGAACTCACTCAAAGCCACAGCCTTTGGAATCGAGGTCCGCGGTGGAGAAGGATGACTTTCAATCTGCGTGGAGGGGAAACTGGTCCTTGGATGCCACCCCTGGGCACCTTGGGAACGTTGAGCATGGTTCCTAGACCTCAGCCCTTCTATGGAATATTCACAGCCCTTCTGTGGAGCTCAGAGTAGGTGGAGGACGAGGGGGAATGACGGACAGGGGCCGGGGTTTATAGGGCATCAGAGGAGTTCAGTCTTTGAGCCTCCGTACGGGAAATGTGCAGGGACTCCCAGTGCTCCCAGTGTCCCTCTCTTCCTAGCTAGATTGTGCCAGCTCGTGTGTTCTCTTGGGTTGTGGCCTATTACGTTTTGATAGCGGCATTGCTGGTGACGTGCTCTGACTGACTCCTTGGCGGCTGACACCAGGCAGAGTTGAGTGCAGGAACAGCTTCTTCTAACCGGGGTGTGGTCACTGCCACACTGGATGAATCTCACTGTCCCAGTGACTTAGCAAACAGCAGCTTTTCTTCTCCTTCACTTCGGTGACCTCTGCTTCTACCGTTTGGTCCTTGGTTGTTGCTTCTGTAACATCTTCCTCCACCCCAGTACTGTTTTCTCCCCGCTTACATGCCACTTGTGGTTTTGTCTGGTGCCACCTGGATGGCAGGGAGGCCCTCTTCCAACGTGACACCCTTCCAAACAGCGGTTCAGGGACCAGGCTCATTCTAGTTTCCCTTGTGGCTCTACCACCACCACACCCAGCTCCCAAGGTCGTTGTGTTTGTCTGAATCACACAAGCAGAAGGGAGGAGAGCCCGGAGGGTCTCTGGTGGAGGTTGGGTAGCTCAGATCTAAAGGGGCATCCAGCACTCCCACACAATCCATTAACACGGGGTCAGGCCTAAGTGCTGAAGAGGCTGGAGACGTACTTTAGCCGGGTACACGGGAGGAAATAAATGGGATGGTAGGCTCTCCGCCGGTCTGCCTCACCCCGCTAGGTACTGCAGGGAGAAAAGATTCAATACAGAGAATTAGGTTTTTACGAAATCACTGGAAAGCCTGGAGGGACAGCTCCCAGAGGCTGCCATTCAACATCTGGCTTTGAAGTCACACCCCTGTCAACGATCGAGCAATCAAGAAACATCTGTCACTACCCCTGGTGTCATCCCCACGCCATCCAGACTGGTACCAGGACGTTACAACATGGGTCCACCTTCTGCCAACCTCCGCTGGGGCCCACTCATGCACCTGCACACCTGTAAAGCCCTTCCCATCTGGGGGCTGTGTCGTCAGCATAAGTGGATCCCGTTGGCCGAACCGAAAATGAACCCAGAGCTACGTCTACACTGGAGACTGAGAGGCGTGGTTTCCATCCTCCCTGTCCTGTGATACAAAGAAGATGATGGGGACTTTGAAAGCTGATGCCAGTCTCAATAGACGGCATCTGGCACAAAACATCTGGCACAGAACATCTGGCACACAACCTCAGCCGCTGACCGCTGCTTTCACCCTCTCTATGGCCCCATCTTGTCTCTGGTGACTGCTTCTTTCAGCACCTCTTTCATCGTCACTAGATTTTTTTTTTTTTTAATTTTCACACTCATTGATGGCTTTGCCTGACACCACCATAGTATGGGAAGAGTCCTCCACCAACAGTGATCACACCAAATGCACTTCCGAAGGGGTGCTGGCTTTTATGACTTTATAGTTCCTCTGCCAGTCTCCATCAACGACGTCGGGATGGTACCCCCATGGCGGCTCCATCTCAGGGAGCCACCAGTGTCCTCCGAGAGGCCCGGGCTCTTCAATTCTTTTCTGAGAATAAGAAGAATCTCTTCTATTTGGGGAACCATCCATGAACTTCCAGAACTTGGGGTATGCCATGTCCTTCATCACTTCCCCCTCCCCCATTTATCACCCCTAAAAAACATTGACTGATATTTTCCACCAGCAGATCTGCGGGGTGCCTTTGGGAGGCGATGCTTTACCCACAGCTCCCGAGGCAGCAGGGCCGATAGCGACAGGCCCGGGCCTCCCATGGGCTCTTCTCTTCTTTGGAAGAGAACCTGGGTGAGTACAGTGGCACGGGCTTCATTCCGATGATGCCACACAGTTTGTGGGTTTTCTGGGGACCACCCCGGCCCTTGCTGCACCCCGCAGCCACCCTGAGACCATCTGCTGCTTGCTGGAGCCCGGGTGGCAGGTTTTCTAGCAAAATCCCTGAAGTCAAAGATCGAAGGCAAAGCCTCCCTGGAGAGGAGGAATTCTGGCAGCGTGAGCTCAGGGAATTTGTTTGGAAAAGAGCGTTTGTCGTGACAGCGTTCCAGCTCCTGCCAATGAAACATGCAGGAGCTTGTCTTCTCCCAGCTGGAAAGTATAACGTACCCTGGTGGCAACTGGAGGACGGTTCTTTTTAAATGTCGTGGTTCATAAAAATCGATGGCCGTGGTCACCGGACGGCTGTCCCGCCCCCCCTCCTGATCCTGTACCGGGCACCCTGTGGACACATGGGGGGACACCATTTCCCAGGGCAGCACTGGGGCCCTCTCGTTTAAGCAGATGGGGGAACGGCCATGGGGATGAATGGATTACGAGCCCGGAGAAGGTACAAAAAGCTGCAAACAGACTGGTTCGTGCAGCTGTTACACAGCTGGTGGACAGTTCTGCAGCGACGCAGCCAGGGGTGCTGGTGCCCAAGTGGCCATGAGTAGACTGGATCCCTGCTCCCAGGCTAAGAAGCCCCCTGGAAGCCTCTCCTGGTGCTGCTCGCCTGTCCTTTGGCTGCAGACCTTGTCGGCAGCAGAGCTCCAGGTTGTATGTCTCTCCCCGCGGCCTTCATCTCATCAACAGGAGAGAGGACGTTCTGGAGTGGGCCCCACACCCGTGGGGCATCTCAGAGGCCACCCTTCTCAGAGGCGCTGCAGCCTGGGCCCTCCCCTGCGCGGCTGAGAATGTCAGCCTGGCACCTCGTGCGTTTCCAGCATCTGGCTCTCATTAACCCTGAATCGACGAAACCTAGAGCTGGTTAATCCTAGGGATTCGACATTCTCCGGTGCCAGATTGTCCTTTTCAACCTCTGGCAGGGTGCAGAAGGGGGAGGGGATTTTTCCTTCCGAAGGCCTCACCTGGCCAGGGACCTGAGCAGGCTTCTGCCCACCTCTCCGTAGGCCCCAGGCTCCTGAGAGCCACTCCTTCGCCTTAGGGATTTGTTCACAGTTTAGATGCCAAGTGTCTATGGCCAAGAGAATTTATTCAGAATTGTTTGATTTCTACACCTGGGCTGAGAACTTTGAATAGCGGAGAGCTTAGAGATGCTGAGGAAGGTGGGGTAAGCGCAGGTGAGGGACACCTCTGAAGGTTTCCAGGACAGGAAAAGGGGAGACGATGGCAGGAAAACGCACTTTACCTACCTTTGCTGCCCCCCTCACCCAACCTGGCCCCTGGGAAAAGCTCCCGCATCTTTTCTTCTTGGTTTTCCTAGGCGTTGTTAAAAACGACCACCAGGACCGCCACCTCTAGATCTGCTACATTCTGCCCAGAAAGGCGGCGACACGGACCCTGCTTGCTGAGACTCACATTCCGCCCACACGTCTTGTTTTGCTCGCTACGCTTGCCGTCCTGGTGTCCTTACTACCAGCGGGTCCCCTTCCGCTCTCAGAAGGTCCCAGTTTGAACTCCCAGTCGTACGGTCCCCCCATCGGGAGGCACCTCAGAGGAAAATGTCATTCGTTTTGTCTCTTTCGTTTCATCTCTTCATTTTCTTCCCCTCAGATTGGGGGAGCAGCAAGGAGACACACTTCTACCCTCACATGGTAATTCAGTGCCAAGGAGGAATGTGAGTTGATGGGAAAAAACAAACAAACAAACAAAAACCCCCCAAAAACCAAGGCAAGCCTAAAAGAAATCGAGCTGCACAAAAAATGCAGATCGTCATGGAGCACGGGGTCCCTGGCTCCCCTTCAGGCCCTGGCGCTCACCTGGATGGCTTCTCAGTCCCGTGCTGCCAGGGCATCGGGGAGAAGGCTGGGGACACTGGTGTGGCGGGCTGGGCCCTTGATGGCCTGGTGGCCTGAATGGAACGTTTTCGGGTACAACATGCTGAAGGAGGAGACTGTGTGATGGGAGCAGCCTGGGACAGACGTCCTCACAGCGGGGGAGGTCCCAGCCACATGGGCTGCCGGCTCCGACAATAAAGCGAAGGCCGGTCCTTTGACCTGACGGGGGAGAAGGAGTCTTAGAATTAGGAAAGATGGGTCAGGCCTTGGCCTGATCTGCGTGCACATCCCAGGGTGTTCGCAGGTCTGCGCACATGCACACGCGCATGCACACACACATGCATGCAGAGACACACACACACGCCCCTGCACTTCCATCCACAGTATTTACTGTTTAGCAGGCACTGGACACATGAGCATAGAGAGGCAGGGAGTGGTGGGGCATAAGGGAAGCAGACCTTGGTCTTCAGGGTGCGATCCAACCTGGGTTCAAGTCCTCCCAGCTCCATGCTACACTAGCCGTGTCACCTGGGTCAGGTTCCATGCATTTTCTAGGTCTCGGGCTCCTGAGCGACGCAGTGGTTGCCGTGAGGAGGAACTGATAGAGAACCTTCCAGGCCTCAGCTCCAGGTCCGACGCACAGGGTCGGTCCGTAAATGGTAATCGCCAGTTTCTCCTCATCCTTATTCCAGCTCCAGTTTTAAGACCCTTTAAGCCGAGCCAGGGGAGGCTCGCAGAAGAGGGAAATGTGCTCTCCTCGGGCCCAGGGAGCATGCCCACAGTCAATCTTTTATTTAGTTACGGATTTCATGTTCCTTACCGGCAGCACTGAGGACTGACCCAACTCACCCCACTTCGTATCCTCCGTAGAGGCCTCGCAGACGCCCGGCCTCTGGCTTGCTAAACGTGTCATTGCTGTTACTGCTGCTGAATGAGGAAATGAATGAAGTTGGGTCGGAGGCATGGGGAGGGTTTGGTTTTCCAGGGGCCACGGAGCTAGGAGTGCTGTTTTGCTTGGAGGTTCCTGCAGAGATTCAGCTTGGGGGTTTGTCTCCCAAAGATGCTGCTGAGGGCCTGCTTCTCTTTCTGTTTCCTGCTGTCCGCAAACAATAAGAGGGTAACCGGATCTGTCCCCCAGAAAACAGGCCTGCTCTTGGCCCGTTCCTATTGTGCATCATCTGTGTTTGGCCTTGACTCTCCTGTGTTCTGCGCTGTGAGCAGAATATCAATTGGCGCGGAGCAGAAGCAAGCCAGGCACCACCAGCCCAGCCGCGTGCACTGTCAGGGGGGAATCGTGCTACATGCTCAGAAAATAACTTCCTTTTCTCATTTTATAAATTAGCTCGGGATCTCTGGGATTGTGAACCCTTATTCCCACAGACGAGGCTTTAAAAGGAAAAAGAAAAACCACCAACAACAAAGGGATCAGAACGCCGATCTCTCGTTGGCAGCTCCAGAGAGGGAACGTGGGTAGGAACGTGATCTGGCAGTCCTCGGGGTGCCCACAGCTCTGCTCCCGCCCCGAGCCCACTCTTTCTCCGTAGCATCATCCCTGCTTGGTCTGCTTTATCACAAAAAGCTTGGACCGAGGCTTGTGATCGCAGTTGGGGCTGCCAGGCCGGGGAGAAGGGGAGGAGTCCCGCCTTCTAGAAAGAGAGGCCCTGCGAAGCATTGGCTTCCCGTGCCTCGTGGTCTCTCAGACTTTTTTGCACTGATTTTGTTGCAGATGCTTTGGAATCGGAGCAAGAAATAAACCCAAACATCATCTAGTCCGACCCCTTTTGTCCTAGAAATGAGGAAGTTGAGACCCAGCGATGGTGGGTGACTCGCCCAGGATCCTCACACAGGTGAGCTTGGCTGTGCTTCTGCTTCACTGCTTTGCCCCTCGAAGACACAGACTTAGGAGAGTTCCCAGGGGGAAAAATGGGCAGATTTTCCCATTTCATTTTATTCCAGGGTAGGAAACACATTTCTATTTATTCTTAATCTACTCATAAACTCTAATGACTAGTTCTCGTCGTTCATGTTAAGTACTTCACAGAATTTACGTAATTAGCCAATTGCTAACGATGGAAAGCAGTTTTCTTCGACCTTTAATCATCCACGTTCCTCCCACCAAAAAGAGGTTCTGCGCATCAGTGATTTGGTGACATCGGCCAAAGAAGGTGAATTAATGGGCAGAAAACTAGAGTCCAGTTCCTGAAGGTCATGCTTTTCTCTACGAACACCCCGCACCCTCTTGTAAAGTGAAATGTAGAAGGAAAAGGCTATTTTGGAGTAGATAGCATCACACACACCTATAACTCCGCCGAGCACAGGGGAGAATGAATGCAGTAAATAAATTTGGGGAGGCTGGCGCCTCACGTGCCTGACTCGAGTCTTGGCTTTGAGCAAAGGACCTTCCTCTAGGCCTCTGGCCTCTTCAGCCGTAATATGGGGTTTGCAATTGTGCCTGTTTTGTATAGTGGTAACGAGGATTGAGTGGATTGATATCTCTGTAAAGTTCCTAATGTCGTAGCTGGCACACAGTTACGTCTGCAATAAAGGTCGTTATTATTGTTGTTAAGAAGTGCTTCTCATGGAAAAATGTGAAGTTTGTAAAGTATGAGGCAGGAAAGCCGCCTCAGTCTCCCCCCTCGGGGTTTGCTGCTCTGCCCGCTGTGGGGTCATCAAGCTATCATAACGGAGGCGTGATGCAGTAGGGCGCTTTTAGTCATTGAACATGCTTTTGTGAAAATCTGCTCTTCCTCTTCAAACACACGATTTTTAATGTTTCTGAAGGCTTTCATAAATAGACATCCCGTAACTTAGTCAACTATTTGCCTGCTGTTGCAATTTAGTTTATCTTTCCCTTTTTTTCCCCTTCATAAACATCCTGGCGTATACAAATCTTTGTACTTTGGATTGTTTTCTCAGGATACATTCCTAGAAGTAAAATTATTGGGTCAAAACAAAAACGCATGTCAGAATCCTGATTCAAACTGGCAAGCTGCTTTGTAAGAAGAAGCAGTGTTTGTTTTTGTAAAGCTTATTCTCCAAGGCTGCAGACATCAACATTTCCCATGGGGCTGTTTTTGTGAAAAACGTAAAAAAAAAAAAAAAAAAACAAAACCCTCAACGTCCTTGTTGAATCTGGAGTGGGTTTCCTTTTCCTTCTCCTCCTGGGCTGCATACGGGACCCTTGGAATGTTCCCGATTTCGGGGGGTCCCTTGGAATCTTTTCTTAGGGGAGCCCCACGTGCCCCAGTTTGGCAAGTTCTGCAAACCTGGGCTGACCTCAGGATGTCACCTGATCTCGTTCAGGCTTCCGACCTGCGGAGAGGCACCCTCTACTACCCTGGTCTTTGCAAGCTTGCAGAGCCGTCGAGCCCATGGGCTCTTTGCTTAGTCTGCTGCTGCGTGGATAACGGCCCTCATTTGCTAGGAGGTTGATGTTCCAGTTTATCCCCACATCCTTGACTGATTTGGTCCTGCTAGCCCTCTCCCCAGTTCGGGCTCCCATTCTTCCTGTCCCAGGTGCGGCATCCTTACTCTCTGCTGCCAAACTGTTCCTCTTCCGACCTGTTCTAAGTGCCGTTGCCAGATTAACGCTCCTTAAACATAGTTCTGGGGCTGCCACCCTTCACTGGTGACCCTGTTCCTGGTTGTGCCATTCCACTTTTCAGTCAAACCATGTGACTCATTGTCTCATGAAGGGACCCACTCCTTGTCAAATTCATGATTTTCTTTTGCCTGAATGACCCCCCCCCCATGTTTTTCTTGAAATTTCATCCGTGCCCGTCCCAAATACCCGTACATGAAGCCTGCCTTAGTGCCCTTCACCAGAAAGAAAGCTCGCCCACCGTAAAGCACATGACTTCTCTTTTCTCTCTTTTCCTCCTAAGACAATGATTGTGAATCTTCCCTTTGTCCCATTCTTGATAGATAATAAAGATTACCTACCTGATCCCTTCCTCCCAACCTCTGTAGATTATAATCTGGAAGGCGGGGCCCTGCCTGCTTGCCTCCTCCCCTGCCTGCTTGCCTCCTCCCTGTACCCCTTACGTCGCCCCAGAGTGCTTCGTACATGGTGGGCACTCATGTTCTGAGAGCACTTCTCTGTCACAGCCTGCTCTCACGCTGCCACAGACTGGGAGAGGCACAGCTGCCTGGATTTATTGCTTTTCTCAGGAGAGGCAATTACAACACTTCATCTTCTGCCTTCGGGTCGTCGTCAGTGGCTCTACATCTAGTCTCTAATTTTCTTTTTGTTTAAAGGGATGTTCCGTCAACTCAGTCAAAGTGAAATAATGACGGTGGCGAGAGTGGCTGCTACTTATTGAGAGCCTACTGTGTGCTAGACACTGTGCTCTAATATGGGATCTCATATGAATCTTCACGAGACTCCGTTAATTAGATATTATTCCCCTGCTTTGTGGAAGAGAAAATGGAAGCTCAGAGGCGTTAAAAAACCTGCCCCAAATCACTAAGGGTAGCAGATTAGAGTTGAAGTCAAGAGCTGAACCCAGATCTATTAGTCTAAATCCTTTCCGGAATGTCTCACTAGAGAAGGATGGCTTCAGGGTGGGGTGAAGGTCAGGTTCTGGTTCAATTTTCCTGAGACCTAACACCCTGATGCTTCTCGGTGCATGGAGTGCACGCTTCTCATGCAGCTCCATGATGCTCATCCTGTTCCAGTGTCTAGGCGAGGATGGGAAAGGAAGCTCCTGCTTGGGTCCGAGTGCCTTAGGGGAGCAGCATATAATGTAGGGGGCCCCAAAGGTCATTGGCCACACACATACTAGGTGCTGCCTCCAGAGATCTTTACAGCTCTCAGCTCTATCACCGCATCATGAGCAAAATGTACTCTTGACGTTCAATTGCGGGAAATCTGATTCTTTGTTACACCTCCCTGGTCATCTGCCTGCTCGAGGGAAGGCAGTTGAAAATGGGTATGGTATATGTCAAGATTAAGACAATCTCAGATGAGTTATTTTAGGCATCACAACTGGGTATGTTGGGATAGGTCAATGCTAATTTTTAAAGAACTCCAGAAAACAGCATCCTAGAATAGTGCTTAAAAGAGTTATTTAACAGACGGTAATTACGTAAGCGAATGAATGAATTCGGGACTGTAAGAATGAATGAATGGTATTTAAAGTCTAGCTTTTCATGGCAAGCACCAGGGGAAAATGAGGAAAACCGTATCTTCCGATTACTAGCAGCGTGGCTGGGGTAACTTATTCCGAGGTTGAATTTCGACGTGTGGAAAATGGTGATGCTAACACCTGCTGTCAAAAACCGTGAAAAGTCTGGAATTCCACCCTGCTTCCAGCTTCCTCGTTAGCCTGCCACAGTTTCAGAGAAGACACGGACTTTGGGTCCGATACATCGACTTTACTCCTCGTGGCACAGCACGACGAGAACGTCACTGTATTCGTACAAGTTCCCCTTGCAAATGGCTCTCACGGATGCCTGCACGCACGGTGAGCTGTGTTATGGGAGAGGAGCCACGGGCTTCGGGTCCTGAATTCATTAAGGGCAGCAAGCATGCCCGTCCTTTCCTCTGGAGGATGGTACTATCTGTACCCTTCCGAGCTGTTTGCTAACGTCCTTGAGACGATATTCTTGAACAGAGAGAGCTATGGCTTCAGTTGTAAGATGTGCAGAAAGGCATGAGACCCTTGAGGAATTGTGTCCCCACGAAAGATTACGGATTTTTTAAAAAGAAGGTGGAAAGAACTAACTCATTGTATCAGTCAGGATAAGTCAGGCTACACTGCGGTAACAAAGACATCCCCACATTCCAGTGCCTTAAACCTCCGAACACATATTTCTTGCTAATGCCACTGACTCCTGGGTCCTAGGCTGAAGGGGGCTGCATCACGTGGCACATCGCCATGGGGGGGGGGGAGTGTGCAAAAGAGCATGCTGGCTCTTAAAACTTGAGCCCAGAAGTGACGTGCATCGCGTCTGCCCAACACGTCCTGGCCCAAAGCAAGTCACAGGGTTAAGCACAACTTCGAGGAAGACGGGAAGCTTGCTCAGAAGAAGACTCTGAAATATTTATGTGGTTGCAGCATGAAATGCTGCTGCACGAACGCGGAGTGCCTACACAAAACCGGCCGCATTAAAAATGGAAACTTCCCTCTTCCTTTCCACTCCCTCCCAAAGCCATGAGCTTGGGCAGGGGCCGAAGAGTGGGTCTTTGGTTCGGGGGAAATTCATCGCGGTCACCGATTCGGATTGTTCTCTGGCTTTCCGTGGTCGGGGTCGAGAAAACTTGCAGGATTCCCGGCACAAACTTACGTGCCCAAGCTTATACACCCAACGGCTCAGTGCTCGTGAGCGACACGCCTTCGAGTTGGCAAGTTTGTTGGCCAGCATGACAGAAGAAGGAACACAGAACTTCTCCCGAACCCCACTTATTATACAGAGATAATTAGATGGAGAAAGGAAAGGAAAATGTTGATTTATTTTTGCTCGGGATACAACGAAATCAGAGATTCAGTAGCTGAACTCCTTCCTGCCTGCTCCGGTCTCCCGTCTGACTAGGACTCTTTGAAGGCCTCAGAATGAAAGACGCAGGACGGATCGTCGTGACCTCCATGCATGCTAGGCAGGTCTTAATTAGTTCCCTCAGTCACTGTTCCGTGAGACACTCCCCCCACCTGTCAGGCTCTGGGTTAAGGATGGGAACGCAGAGCGAGAAGGAGAACAGACGCAGTCCTGACTCCATGGAGCTTAGAGTCTGGGGGGGCACAAAGGTCATCGCGAAAGCTAAGGCTTATGCATGGCTTGTTTCCAGGTGGCTGAGCACAGGGCGTTTGCATTTCGTGAAAGACCCCAAAGCCTTGTGGTGGTTTGTTATTCCTGTGGAGGGGGCCAGCACTGAGGCTTTGAGCTGGTGTGGTCAAGGCTCGGAAAAGTCAAGTCCGGGGGCGGAATTCAGGTAAGTCTCAGAACCCAAGTCACCTGCATTATGGATGCATGGACGCCTGGCCGTATTCACTAACCTGCACCACAAGAGCCAACCCTGTTCCCAAGCTCCGGACCCCCCATTTCCAGCCTGTGCCTCCGCTTAGTCAGTATTCTCCACCAAGGAATGACTGATTCGGAGAACTTAGCTGCACACCTATTCCGTGCCAGGCACTGGGCACCCACAATGATCTTCCTTCAATTATCTGCAAGGTTAGGAAGGACTATCATCCCTTTGTAGGTGAAATAATTGGGGCTCAGAAGAGGAAAAGGGACTTTCTGTTATTCTGGGGATCAACATGGGGGTAGAAGCAGCCAGCATCCGACTCACCGTGTCTGATCTGGAACTGGTCCCAGGGCCTAAACTGCCCCTCGTACCCACGGCGGACCCGGCCAGTGGCACACCCAGACCCATAACAACGGCTCCTGCCAGACGTCCCTAAGTCCCCCTGCAATAATGCCAGGTTATGAAGTCCGGGCAGCCCTGGCAGACTCAGACTCGCTTTGGGAACACCTGCCTCTCGCAGCCCCGCACGCCTACTGATTCTAATGAATTCAACACACACTGGTGGAGCAGCTCCAACGTGGCAGGCCCCGGAGACTAAGGAGGGGAGCCCCACACAGCCCTGCTCTGGAAGGGCTGCAAGTCAAGAGAGAGAGAGAGAAGCTCAGAACCACAGCAGGTGTAACGCACGTGGATGGGGGGTCAGGGTCACGGTGCAGCAGAACACGGGGTGGGGGGCTGAGAGAGGGAGATGCTCCCGCTAGGGAATCCAGGACGGCTCTGGGGGAGGGTGGGGGGTGACTTGTCAAGGCCTTGAGGGACAGGAAAGGCTCAGCGCTAGACTGACCTGGGGCAGTGAGGGGAGTGGAGGGAGGAGGAGTCGTTTTTCTAGAACTCACAAGGTCTGACCCATTTTCACAGAGGCCGGGGGAGGCGAGGGTTGGGGAGTAGCTTGCAGGAGGCAGGTGCAGCCTGAGAGGCTGCCTGACAGGTGAGGGGAGAAGAAAGGGCGCTGTGGACACCTCGAAGTCTTTCCTGAAAGGGAGCCATCTGGTGCTTAGTACCAACAAACTTCTTTTTCTTTGCTCCAGGCCTCTGGGCTCTGGTACCTGGTGGGCTGTCCCCTGGGGCTGTTGGAGGGTGGAGGGACCGGTGGTGGCTCCCTGGGCTGGCAGGGCTGCACCTGAGCCTGAAGCCTGACTGGTCCCTTCCCCTGCAGTGAGATGCTCAGCAGACAGCTGTCGCTGTAGGGGCCCCCGGGGTGCCCACTGCCTCCCCGTGCCTGTCCCCTTGTGCGAGAGGCACAGGCTTTTAATCCCGCCAGTGACTCCTGGCAAAAAACCAACCCCAATGTGAATCCACCTGGAGAGAGAACCAATCCCTGCCTTCTGCTGCCTGTACCTTTTTGTTTCTCATCTCTGGATCTTTCAATCTCATTATGAAGCCAGAGCCAACCCCTGCCAGGCTGTCTCCTACCCTCCAGGCAGCCTTTTGAACATGTCTCTGCGCTCGGTCCCCTCGTGCTCCTCACGAACTGGGCGCCTTTCATCTGGAGGTGGCTCAGCTCTCGAAACAGCCACGCAAAGGCCCACTGCACCCTCCTGAGACGGGAGGCGACCGGGGCTGGCTCTCCTCGCCCTCGGAGAAGACAAAGCATGGACGGTTCCCTGACTCTGTCCAGGGGTCCACCTCCTCCGGCCACCCGAAAGCGGCAAGGGCGCTGGCCACGACGTCCTGCCCTCGCGTGCTTCTGCAGGAGTGGACTCGTGCTCAGGAAAGGAATGTGCCATATTTCTTCCTACACTGGATCCTCCCTTCGCATCCCCTGTTTGGGAAAATGGCATCAACCAACCACCCAGGCCTGGAACTTTCAACTGTCCTAAAGCTTTAGGGACTGACTGGCTCTCCAAGGCTCGCACCTCTTCTCCAGGACACGGAATAATCTTTCCTTCGAAAATGCACACTCAGGTAGGTCGTGCCTCTGCTTTAAACCCTGGCCCCACAGGGCCAGATTTAAACTCCTTGGCCCGGCACCCGACCTCCAAGCCTGTCCGACCTCCTTTTCCACCTGTTCCCCTCCGTGTTCTCCATGGCCGGCCCGTGAGGAAGGCCTCATCTTGCCTTCTCATGTGCTCCACGTGCTGGTCTCACCTCCCGTCAAGGGGGATCCTACCCGCCGTCAAAGCCGGGCTCGGGACTGGTCTCCAGATGGAGCCCAGACCTTGCCGCTTGTGTCACGTTGTGCCTCCATGGGTTTTCTGTTAGAGCACAGGGTTAGGCTCTCGTGCTGGTTATTCGTTGGTGCGTTCCTTCTCAGCCGGGGCTGTGTCCCACTTGCCTCCACCTTGCCAGGACCCAGGGCAGCGCCTTGCACAGAGTCATTCACTGAAGTTTGCACGACCAGGAGGATCCTCACATCTGCTTATGAGAAAGGCCAAACTGATAGGCAGGGAAACTGAGGCCAAGCGCAGTTAAGGGATTTTCCCAGACGCATGCTGTCGGCATAAGGGGCGAAGCAATGGCTAAAATGCAACTCTTCTGCTCTCTACGTCAGTTAAATTCTCTGGCCCCCTAAAACCAAGAAACCCATCAAGCTGCTATAGGGGAGAGCTTGTATCACGTGCACGCAAATATCCAACCAGCATTTCTGAGTGCTCAGGGTAAGCCAGGCACTGTGCTAGGTGCTGAGGCCACAGAAGAGCCCCGGACGGAAAGATACCCTTTCCCACCAGAAACTTTCTTCAGAAGCAGACAAGTCAGATAAAGAAGGAAATAAATCAGGGAGAAGCGAGCGGGCAGGGGCCAGAGCCGGGAGAAGCTTGGAGGAGGCCATCGGCGGGAGCTGGGATTTCATTCTCGGGGCAGCCCATGGCTTCTCCAGGTGGGAGATTGACGGCTGTGGGGACGTGAGTTGGGAATAGACTGGATGCGGGGAGGTGAGCCGAGAGTTAATGCCCTGCTCCTGAAGAGAGATGATGGTGGCTCGGGCCAGGGCGGTGACAGTGGCGGTGGGGACAAGTGACCTGATTTGCATTTGTTTGAGGGGAAGCCCGCCAATCCTGGCTGACGGATCGATCGTGGTTAGAGTCTCTGGTCTAGAAGAATGACCGGGAGCCATCGCTCTCATGTGCCTGTATCAAGCTGAGGACTGCCAGGGCAGTAAGTGAGGATCCTTGAGTCATCAGAGTTTCCGGCGTTTGGTCATCACCAGCTATTTCTATGACCCACCCCATGACACTTTCATATGTGAACAATTTACTCAAAGCACGTCTTTGGGGCTCAGGCATTTTCTTGTACCTCCAAAGGCTAAGGACGATATACCAGGCCCTGGTCTTGGACCAGTCTGGGTTTGTGTGTGCGACCTCTGACTGTGCTGTGTAGGGTCTGACAGGAAGGCCGGCGTGGTGTAGGGAGAGCTCGGGGTTTGAGGCTGCGTAGGCCCTGTTTCAAGCTGTGTGACCTTGAGAAAAGATTTTTAATCTCTCGAAGCCTCAGTCGTCTCATATAAAAAAAAGCTGTACATATTTCATGAGTGAGGGGACAAACCCATCACCAACTCCTAGTCATAGACATATGTGTCTCCTCCCAAAATTTCCCTCACTCCTATTATTATTATTATTATTATTATTATTATTATTATCATTATCATTATTATTAATTATTATTACTTCTGGTAAGAACATTCATCTTGCAATTACTCCACGAAGTATTACTGTCACCATCTAATTGATGATGACGCTGAGGTTCAGAGAGGTCCAGGAAGAAGTCCAAAGTCTCAAACCTAGCCAAAGGCAGAGCCACAGCCCCCAACCTTGGATACACCTGTTGCCTGGGCACATGCTCCTTGACACCGCCACATTCCTGCTCCCTGAGTGTCTTGGGGTTGGTGTTCCTGGCAGAGCCTCCTAAGGACTGTGGGTCCCCAGAGGGCTGAGCAGGGGCAGACCCTGGGCTGCAGGGAGGAGCCAAAAAGCTCCCCCTCAGAGACAGATGGGCATGTGGCAGGCAGAAGGCTGGGCAAGGAACGGGAGCATCTTCCCTGCCAAAAGGGGCTGCTGTGACCCGAGGTACTCATGACCTCTGCTGGACACTTGACCCCATGGGAGACCTAGACCCCGAATGACATTAGTCTAAGGGACCCCTCCGGGCCTCCTGTCCCGGCCTCTGTGCTAAAAATGCTCTTAACCACAAGATTTGCGGTATGAGTTTTATTAATAAAAATTTCAAAGCTCGGCACGGGATGTTAGCTCTGCGACTTTCACCGAGTTTGGAGGAGAATCGTGGAGCTAAGCCATGGAGCGAGGTGTCCTTGCGTGTGTGTGTGTGTGTGTGTGTGTGTGTGTGTGTGTGTGTGTGTGTGTGCGCGTGTTCGGGGTGGGGGTGGTGGGTTGCGGGTGGACACGAGTTGACTTGATGTCACTCGGGATATTTTTAGAGACCTTATGAACACTCTGTGATTACATTATCTGTACTTTGGGGCTAGCCTTTTTGTTCAGTTGACAAAACACTCTCCCCTAATTACAATAAACAAAGGGTTTCAGTTCTCTAAGGATTGCAATAGCCTCTCTTTGCTTGAAGGGGCCCAAAATACCTACCCAGATTTTTTTTGGTTTGTTTAGTGGCTGAGATAGGCCCACCCGAGACCATTTTCATCACAATTACATCTGTACAGCTTCCAGACAAGGGAGTGTGCCTTCAGACCTGCTGCCTGCCGTGGCAGGAAGATGAGAGGGCTTTTGCATGCGACATTGAAGCCGAAGCCTGGATTTTGTGTGGCTCAATAGGGATGCTTACCCCAGCACTGTTGTCTTTGGATTTCGGTGAGTCGTATACACAGAAGCCTGGGGGGTTTTCCCTGCCTGAGCAAGAAAGGAATTGAGATTTGCAGTCTAAGGTTTTCCAGATGAGAGGGGAAGAGGAAAGGGAAAGCACAGGCCACCCTGCCCGCCTGTATGGGTTTCGAGAGAAGTGGGGGAGCAGTCAAAACCCGGGCTCTGCCTCTGGTGGAACTTCAGCTCTGCCATATGCTGTGTGACCTGTAGCAAGTCCCCTGACCTCTCTGAACCTCATACGCAAAATAAAAAAAGAGTAACAGTGCCTCCCTGATAGCATTGCGAAGGTGGAAAGCACACGCAGCATGCATGGTGTTGGTGCAGGAATTGGCTATGATTTTTCAGATGTGCTCAGTTAGCAGGTGGCGGGTGAGTGGAGAATGTCTGTGCTGACCGCAGGATGCTTTGGGCAGTGTTTTCAACTTTAAGTCGTGCCAGGAAGAAGGCCTAACGCGGTGCCAGCCTCCCCAGATCCTGGTGGCTTCTGAAGGTCTCCAGCAAGGACGGCGGCTCATGTTTTCACGTAGCCGTGGCCATCTGCGTTCTGCAGTATCAGCGGCCAGGGACTCCTCCTGGAGCCGGGTGGAATCAGGACGGGGCTGACATAGCAGGGCCCGAGGGGGCTGGTAGTCTTCCACAGCTAGACACAGCGATGGTTATTCGCCTTTGCCACGTGCCAGGCCCTGTTCTAAGCATTTTATGCCTAGAACCACAATTCTCCCCATGGGCACTGTGGTTTTCCCCCCCATTTTACAGATGATAAGCCTGGGACAGAGAGGTTCGGCTGGAAAGTCTCCCGAAATCCCAAAGCTGATGAGTGACAGAACCGGGACCTGAGTCCAGACAGTCTGGCTCCACCTTGCCCCCGACACTGTGCTCCGGGGCCTCCCTGGAGCCTGCAGGTCTGAGGTGGCACGAATATAATTTCTGTTAGGAGCGCGGATGCAAATTAGTGACAGGACGTTGGCTCCCTGACCCACGGAAGCCCTGCGGAGCCATGTAGGCAGGGCAGGTCATCAACTGGGTGCCCGGAGGTGGCCTGGCTTCAGTCTCCTATGCCTGCTCTCTCTGTCTGTCTCTCTCTCTCACACACACCTCTTTGTGGGTCTTTTTAAGCATTTCACGAGGCTTACACTGGCAGGTGAGAAATGGTATGAGCATCACAAGTGGACATTGTGTAACTGAATTAAGGAATTTGGAAGATGGAGAGAAATGGATTCCCTAATGCAGTGCTTGCTGGAGGCCCTCACGCCTCCATCTCATTTCCATGTACCCTTACACCTGAGGACAGCTGACAGTCACAGAGCCGGTCCTGGCAGACGGATTCCAGCTCATGCCCCGATCTACGCCCTCCTGCCTTTCCTCCCCATGAGTACAGGGTCGTATAAATCAGCCACGGGGAGGGGTTAGCAATTAAGGAACCTGGCACCTCCGTGATTGCTCCATCCCCAGGGGTTTCCAAACCTTTTTGACTCATGAATCTTCGTGTTTAGTGGAAATAGTGCTCAGACACCCACTGTGTGCGGGAGCTGTGAGTGGAGCAGCTTTGCTCTGCGGGAAGCCAGGGGGTCCGGGGACCATGTCCCCTCTGCCACACTGACACCCTGGGGTAGGGAACAGTGGTGAGCAGCTCTCGGTTCGCCTTCACACGTCGACCTGCTTGCTCCTCTCCTGCTCTCCACTCTCAGCTTCTACGTGCCCACGGTCCACTGGTGACCAACGGGCATGGCCAGCAGGTGGTTCTGGGGGCCAGGCTCAACACTCGCTCTGCTCCAGGCAGACTGGTTTAGAGGCTGGAAACACAGATCGTGGGGTCAAGGAAGAGAAAGGGGTCTCATGGAGAGCAGAAAAGCCACAGAAAAGGAACCCCGTGGTCCGTGAACGATGGGAAGCCCCACCCCCCAGGATCTCAGACCATTCGCTGCAGAGTCTTGAGCAGTTTCAGAAATGGGGCTGTACCTTATGTGAACCTGAGGGAACAAGAAGGCTCGCTGGAATTTTACATAACAGTTGTGTTTTATGGACCAGCACTACCTCACCCAACCATTTTATAGTGAGTCATTTTCTCTCTTTTTCTTTCCGGAGTTGGGCACGCTTTTATTAGGAGAGATACCGAGGTCTTTCGAGACATGCCAGGCCTCGCAGCCCTGCTCTAGGGGGTAGGCCAGGACAATGTCACTCATTCAGGCCGGAAGACACCCCGAGGGGCTGGAGAAGAAATGACAGGGCAGAAATGACAGGTGACTCTGGAAATCACTAGCCTGCTAAATATAGTGGTGATCATGCCGTTCGTCTGTTGATTTTTTTCTAATCACAGTTTACTGGAGGCCTTAACCTTTAGAATTCTTAGCAGCAGGAAGGCTGGCAAAGCTGTTCTCCCTTCCTCTCACGGCAAATACCTTTGAGGTGTAATTAAGGCAGAGTGTGGTTACCTTGATTTCCCAGAACCAAGGCTAGACTGTAACTGTTTGGTGTCCGGACCCAAGGGGTCGAGAAATAAACAGACATCGGTTGAGCCGAAGCAAGGGCATGAAGAGGCCTGGAGCCTGGAGTCCAAGGCCCAGAACATCACAAAAGAAGAAGCTGGGTTAGATGATACCATCCATGAATCCTCCAAATTTTTCAAAAGCTGAGATCATTAAGAGGTAAGTCCAACATAAATGTCACCCTATTTAGTGTCAAAATCAAAAGAGGCTTTGGACATACATAACCACAGGTTATAGATAAGACGTATAAATAAAATTATAAGACAAATAAATACAAGTCATCATAGGACTCATTACGACCGAGGGAGTGATGGTCTGCAAGAAAGGTATGGTGGTCGAAAGACAGATTTCTCTCCTATTCCTCGCGGCTTTGACTTTGACAGTACTTTGGTTCCAGAGTCTGGTGGTCAAATATTTTAGTTTGGCGAGGCCACAGGGGCTTGGCGGAGAGCTGCAGGTAGACATGTGGTTCTGCTGATACTGACTCCAGTGGCTATCTCGGCCCTGGGCTTGTAGGAGGATAGGCCTTGGGTCAAATTCATCCAGAATCAGTGATGAGCTCCCAGAGGAACAAAACAGGACAGATACAGGGTTGGCAGGGAAAGCAGAAAGGATGTAGGAAAGGAATAACCCTCCACCTCCCAAGAGTCTGGGGGTCACTGGAAAAAAGCAGGATGATTTGGAAGAAGCTCAACGCTCTGAGGCCCCCCTGAAAACTCCTAGTTTGCATTTTTTATTTTTTAATTTCATAAATATTTGTTGAGATGCCAGACACTCTTTTGAGTATGGGAGGATGTGGAAACAAAAATAAACATAGAGACATTCCCTGGACTTAGTTTAAACTTCCTGAGCAATACGGCAAGGGTGTACATACGCTACACAAAGCAGCAACGGAGAAGAGGGCTTATTCTGAAATTATTCAGCTTTCTGTTTCCAAGTTGGAGGACTGAGGATGGGTCCTCCTTCTAAATCCCACTGTGGTCCCACGGCCCCTGTCGGAGCATTTGCCTGTGTCTCAGGGCAGGGGACAGGATGACAGAGGGATCGCTGTTAAATCTCCTCTTTTATTTATTTATTTATTTATTTATTTATTTATTTATTTATTTATTTTTTCAGCGTGGGAAATGCTACCTGGGTCTGGGGGACTTCAATCTTTGTAATCATTTGCTCTGTTTTTGGCCACAGTGCCTGAGAAGAATGAACTTGTCAGTATTTTCGTTCTTATCGCTTTGGGGAAGGGAGCTAGGGGCATGCAGAAGGGCAGTCCGAAGCCCGACTGCTCGTCCGGCCTCTCAGTGTTTGCTCCTGAGCAAACGCAGAGGCTCAGGTAATGAGAGTGGGTCCTGATGGAGGTGCTTGGTTCCAAGCTCAGCCACGGCGGGGGTGGAGAACTCCGCATGCCCACCTCCCTTGTGGGTAGCTTTGCTGACCTTCTCCAAAGAAAAAGTCCTTAGAATGTTGAGTTATGATGTGTTTCTTGCAAAACCACATTCCGTCCCCCCTTTATAGCCCTGTATTTCAACCAATTCTAATTACCTCTTAGAATATACTTCTCCCGGGCCTCGGAGAATATTTCAAACCCCGATCCAAGCAATCAAGCCTGCTTCTTGGTTCAAAAGCTGATTGTGATATGACGCACACGAGTTTCAGTGAAAACCTCCCTCCCCTTTCCCCCAAAAAAGCAACACAACCCTTATCTCCAGGGCTCTCCAGGGCTCCGAGGAACCGGGGTCATTTGGTTTCTTAACCTTTCACGGAGGACGTTGAATGTCAGGAAACTAATGAGGAAGAGCAAAAATCTCTTGCGTCTTTTACTGCCATTTCCTCCATCTCCCCAGGGAGGCTCTCTCTGTCCCTCTCATTATCGAGCATCGTTTGAAGCCACTGGCCATCTTCTTCCCACGTCTGGAGAGGAGGCTGGTTCAGTTCAGAGACCGTTATGGGGTCCAGGGCAATGGAAGTGCTTGCATCGCCTTTGCTTTATCCCTAAAAAATACCCTATAGGCGGGGTATTCCTACAAAATACCCTCTAGGTAGGGAAAGCCCTCATGGGCTCATGGAGTCAAGAGCTCCCTGGAACACCTTGAACTTGGCTGTGTCCGGTGGCTTTTCTCCCTCACCCCCCTTCTTTTACATACGAACCTCTATCATTCAGACGATTTAAGTGATTCGAAGGGTTTTGGAGGTTTTCATTCCTTTTATGCTTTGAATGGGGTTAAAATCTCCAGCATCGCCGAGAGACAACATTTTTATAGACTTTTTAAATCTCCCTACTGCTGGGAAGAATTTAAAAAAAAGCAGAAGAAAGAAGCATTTCTCTTGTCTCCTTATTTCTAATCACTTTTTCTTTCTGGCGGGAGTGAAGCACCATGAGAAGCGGCGCTCTTTTACGACAAGGACTCATCTGCCCATAACGAACGCTGAGTACAAAAGAAAATTAAAAAAAAAAAAAAAAACCCAACCCTATGCTTAGAGAGACCATTAGGAACGATCTGACATTTATTGAACAACAGATGGCGATTAAAAGCATAAAAGCTAGATTGCCTTGCTAGAAACAAAGGGGAGTTCTACTGAGGAAGCCTAACGTTTCAATTAAAATACCTCTCCGTGTCAATTAAATCATATGAAGATAAGGCTGAAAAGGGTTTCTAGCTGCACTATAATCAATAGTGCAGTTAAAATCCTCATCAAGAAGCACCCAAGTTTTGAGTTTGACAGTTTGCTAAAAGATTAGCCGAAGCTTCGGGAAACCATTTCCTTCAGTGTAGGGTTCAAAAGGTAAACATTTAACCAGGAGTGCTTCACACGCATTAAACGGATTTCTTCTTGCAATGATGAGCAGGAAGCCTCCCTGCCTTCGCTTTGTTTCAGCCCTCATCCACTTTTCAGGACGGATTCGGCATTAGTGAGGGATGGAAAAATAACCTCATTATTTCCACAGCGAGGATCTCGTGTTAATGGTGGTTGCATTCGTTGGGAAGCAGCGAGCTGAGGTGGAGAGAGGAGCGATTTGACTGCGAGGCGCTGGGTTTGAATCACAGCTCAGGCCCCTCAGCCAGGTGTCTTAAATGATCAGAATTTGTCTTCTCATTTGTGAAATTCTCGTCGCAATGTCACCTTTCCTGGATTGCCTGGTGCCTTCTAGGGTCTCAGGGAATGAGGGCTCCTATTTTCACCACCTATTTTGGGGGCAGGACCTCACGATCCGTAATTGATCCTAGCAGATTTGCTCCAAACTGTATTCATTAGGACACCAGGTCCGCTGCATGGTCAGTGCCAAGAGGTTACTGCTGTGTGCTGTGTTAATTGTGTCCCCCTAAGATTCACATAGCGAAGTCCTGATCCCCAGAACCTGAGAATGTGACTGTTCAGAAATAGGGTTGTCGTGGCTGTAATTAGCCAAGTTAAGATGAGGTCATGCCGTCATAGGGTGAGCCTTAATCGAACATGGAAAGGGGAAATGTGGAGACAGACGCCCACACTAGGAGAACACCATGTGGACATGAAGGCAGAGGCCAGGGTGATTCTACGAGCCAAGGAACGTCAACGATTGCTCGCAAAGCACCCACAGCCAGGGGAGTGGCTTGGGACACGTTCTCCTCACGGCCATCAGGAGGAAGGGATCATTCCAACAGCTTGATCTTGGGCTTCCAGCCTCTAAAACCTCAAGACAACAAATTTCTGTTGTTGAGGCCACCCTCTCAGTGGTATTTTGCTACAGCAGCCCTAGACAACTAATACACTATGCATGTCAACTATGTTTGGGAAACATTGCTACCCCATCCTGCTTTCGAGGTTCACAAAGCAGTTTACCAAAGCCAAGGCTCTGAGGAATTACGCTAAGAATGATCTCCATCTCTAAATTATCTTATTTCGCCCAGCGTCTCCCCAACATTGGACGATGAAGGACTTCCCTCCTTCCCCTGCGTAAATGCCTGCTCACCTACTTTGGAATGACCGTGTGAAAGAACCCCGGGATGCTTGGCCTTTCATCCCACCTCCTAACTTCTACGCTCCCACTCCCTCCCCTCGGCCCCAGGGCGTTCACTCCAGGTTTGGCTCCCTCATCAGCCGCAGCCAGTCACGGTCACTTAGTCATCATTAAGGTCTCCTTATTATGCCCTCACCCTTTTTCTCCACCTCTGCTCTCTGGGCGTCAGGCGTTGCTTGAGACAGCAATGAAGGCCAGACAAATGATGCGTTTGGACCCATGGCGGTGAAGGGTAGGTAGTAAGGTTCACGCTGAGTCTCCACTGCTGCTCAGCAAACCTTACTTTCCCATATTTTTTCTCCATCACCTTCACCTAGTCAGTGGCCAACTACGGGCCGACTCCTACACTAGTCACTGGGTGGGCAGGCAGGTGAGTAGGGGCAGGAGCTGACGGACCCCTGCCCTCAGATGTCTGACAGAACAGATAAACTCACACTACGGGGGAAAAAACCTTCATGTAAGTTCTATCCCACTAAACAGAAAAGGGAATAAAGAGCGAATGCAATTTGATGGCCATGGTCAGGGAGTATTTTTAAGGTAGAGGAATAGTAGTTGTAGCCAACACATTTCAAGTTCTGGTCCGATCTTAGGTTACTACTACAGGGAGAATAGGATGCGAATCTACAAAGGAGACAGAGGTAAAAATATTACAGGCTGAGGCATTTCTCCTGTGGGGAAGTGGGAGTGTTCAAGGCCTGTATACAGTGGTCAGATTTGCATCTAAGAAAGGTGAGTATGGGATTATAAGGGACTTTAGTTTTTTTTTTTGTCCTTTTTGGCATTTTCAAAATTCTCTGCCTGCTTTAGTTGTTGAAAATGTTACATGAGTTGCATGAATATAATTTTGATTAAAAAAGAGTTAAAAATTCAGAGCTCTACAGAGAAAATCCTGGCTTTTCTCACTACTCTCTCCACCAGCTAATATTTCCTCCCAGTAAATTTGGTTTATTTGTGAGTCCCTCACTTATCTCTCTATTCATGTGTGTGTGTGTAGATGTGCACGCACACATCCATATATACATCTATGTGCACACACACACGTACGCATCTATATACAGACACATTGTGACTCAAATTTCTTAGTTTAAAAACGTAAACACAATAATCTTGTACCTCTGTTTAGTGACTCGTATTTTCTCATTCGCTGTTTTCTGAAACTCTTTCCTGATATGGGTTTATCTGATTCTGGTTTTTTTTTTTTTAATTTTTTTGCATAATTTTTAAAAAAGTATTTATTTAAATTAGTTTCAAGTATAGAGTACATTGGTTGGACACATATATAGTTCATAAAACAGTCCCCCAAGTGCTCCCTCCCTCCCCTGGCCCTCCACTTAGCCATCCCGTTAATGCTGACTGCATTCTCTCTGCCGTGCTCCCCATCCCCATGACCAGCTATCAACCACTAACTTGTACTTCTTTAACACTTCACCCCATTCTCCCAACCCCCAGCGCCCCTCATTTTTTATAATAGTTTCATAGTGTTCCACAGAATACATGTAATCTAATTCATTTTAACCACTCTCTCTCATGGAAAGAGCTTGCTATTATGAGCAGTACTTCAAGGGTATTTTGTACATAAATTTTTTGCACATGTGCAAGTGTTTTTTTTTTTAAAAAACTCCTAGAAGTAGAGTTGTCAGATCAAAGAGTATAGCATTTAAATTTTTGAAAAATATTGTCAAATAACTTTCAAAATGGCCTAAGCGAGTCTTTCTCCTACTATGTTTTTCAGTGAATAAAATTATCAATACTTTAAGTTTCTTCCAAGTTGGGGGCCAAAATTTTTACTTAAAAATATTTATCATCTTTATTACTAATGAAGCTAAGGATCTTTTCATATGTATATTGCCTATTAGTATACATTATTCTGTAAATTCCCAGGTTTTATCCTTTGTCCATTTTTAAACTTGAGGCTAATCTTTATCTTATTAATATGTAGAAGCTTTTTATATAACTTATATATTAATTCTTCATCATTTAAATATTTAATATTTAAAAATTTTCTTCAATCTAGTATTTGTGTTTTTATTTTTATTTTTTGGTTATTATTTTAAATATTTTTTTATTTTTAAATTATGGTTCATATAATATAATATTAGTTTCAGGTTTCAACACTGTGATTAAACATTTATATAACTCACAAAGTGATCACCCTGATAAATCTCGTACCCAGCTGACCACCTACATAGTTATTACATTATTGATTATATTCCTTATGTTACACTTAACATCTCCATAATGATTTTATAATTACCAATTGGTACTTTTTAATTCTTTTCCCTTTTTCACCCACCCCCTAGCTCCCCTCACATCTGGCAAACATCAAAATGTTATCTGTACCTGTGAGTTTGTTTCTGTTTTGTTTGTTTTTTATTCTGTTCTTTAGATTCCACATGTAAGTGGAATCATATGGCATTTGTCTTCCTCTGTCTGACTAATTCTACTCAACACAATAGCCTCTATGTCCATTCATGTTGTTGCAGGTGGCAATATTTCATTTTTTTTTTATGGCTGGGTGATATTTCATTGTATATATGTACCACCTCTTCTTTATCTATTTATCCATTGATGGACACTTAGATAGCCTCCATATCTTGAATATTGTAAATAATGATGCAATGAATGTATGAATTTGCATGTCCCTTCGAAGTAGTATTTTGAATTTCTTTAGATAAATTCCCAGAAGTGAGATAGGTGGGTCCTTCTTTGTCTCTTATCATAGCCTTCGTTTTAAAATCTACTTGGTCTGGTATAAGTATTGCTACTCCAGCTTTTTTGTTCATTGGTTTTTATTTTCATAAAACATCTTTTCCCATCCCTTTACTTTTAGTCTACTGTGTGTTTTGATCTGAAGTGAGTCTCTTGTAGGCAGTATATACAAGGGTCTTGTTTTCTTTTCCAATCAGCCATCTTATCTTTTGATTGAAGAATTTAATCCATTTACATGTAAAGTAATTGTTTCTAGATATGTAGGTGTTGCCATTTTATTATTCATATTTTTTTAATCTTTTTTTGTGTGTGTTTTCTTCTTTTTAAAGAAGTCCCTCTAACATTTCCTGTAATACTGACTTGGTGGTGATGAAAACCTATATCTTTTTCTTGTCTGGGAAGCCCTTTATCTATCCTTTGATTTTGAATGATAGCCTTGCTAGGTAGAGTAATCTTGGTTGTAGGTCCTTGTTTTCATCACTTTGAATATTTTATGCCATTCCTTTCTGCCCTGGCCTGCAAAATTTCTGTTGAGAAATCTGCTGACAGTCTTGTGGGAGCTCCTTTGTAGGTAAAGAACTGCTTTTCTCTTGCTGCTTTTAAGATTCTCTCTTTGTCTTTAACCTCTTTAATGATGATGTGTCCTGTTGTGGGCCTCTTTGGGTTCACCTTGTTTGGAACTCTCTTTGCTCCCTGGGCTTGTATGTCTATTTCCTTCACCAGGTTAGGGAAGTTTTCCATTATTTTTTTAAGTAAGTTTTCAATTTTTTGCTCTCTCCCTTCTCTTTCTGGTACTTCTATGTTTAGAATTTTGGTATACCTGATGTTCTTCCAGAGATCCCTTAAACTATCCTCATTTTTTTGGATTCTTTGTTCTTTTTGATGCTCTGATTGAGTGTTTTCTGTTACTTTATCTTCCAAATTGCTGGTTTGATCCTCTGTTTCATCTAACCTGCTATTGATTCCTCCTAAGGTATTTTTCATTTAAATTATTGTATTGTTCATTTCTGACTGGTTCTTTTCTGTGTGTTTTCTATCTCCATTTTTGTGTTTTGTGTCTCTTTGTTAAAGTTCTCACTGAGTTCATTGAGTACTTTTATAACTAGTGTTTGGAACTCTGCATCTAGTAGATTGCTTGTTTCCATTTTGTTTAGTTCTTTTTTCTGAAGCTTTGTTCTGTTCCTTCATTTGGGACATGTTTCTTTGTCTCTCTGTTTTGGCTGCCTCCCTGTGTTTGTTTTTACATACTAGGTAGGATTGCTATGTCTCCCAGGTTCAGTAGAGTGGCCTTATGTAGTAAGTGTTCTATAAGGCCCAGTATGAAGTCTCCCTGGTCACCTAAGTCAGGTGCTTCAGGTGTGTTCACTGTGTGGGTTGTATATGCCTTCTGTTGTGTTTGAGCCTTGTTTTTTGTTTGCATGATAATGGGAGAGACTGACCCTCAGGCTGATTGGTTGTGAGGACTGGCCAGCCACTACAGTGGAGGAGCTATTATACAGGGGCTGACTCTCCAGAGCAGAATTTACTTTAGTGGGGCTCTGGTGCCTTCCTACTCTGCCCTTTGGGTGTGTCACCCTTGGATGTAGCCCTGCGTGGTACTCTGGCTCAGATGGAAGCAGGCCACTGGACTTGCAGGCCAGGGCTTCCTGGGAGGGGCCCCATCACAGGCAGGGTTCAGCCACAGCCTGTGCCCTGCCTGGGGCCACCTGGCATGAGCAATTGCAGATGGCCAAGGCCACCTGGAAAGCAATCACAGATGGCCAGAGCCACCTGGCAAGCAATTGCAGATGGCCACCACCTGAGGTGGGCTTGGAGGTACCTCGAGAGGCCAAGCCACAAACTGAGGCTGGCTGCCACTAGTGCTGGGCTTACGGCTGCTCAGCGAGAGGTACAAAGCACGCCAAGGCCAGATGCTGTTTGCTTAGAATTTGTGAACATTTGAGAGATTTTAGGAAAGTCTGCAGCATGAACCACGACAGGCCATTTGTGTGGAATAAACCACTGGAGGCAGCTTGGGTGGGCCTGCACTTTGGGAGAGGTGGGGTCTTAGGGAATCACCTGGGCGGAGCGACCTATATTAACCGGTTGGAGACTCACATGGAGGCTGCCTGTGTCTGTAATGCTGGTCTGGGTAATGCCCTCTGCCAGCACTTCTGCCTTAGAGAAAGCCGCCTCTCCAGCCCTCACTGTGAAGCCAGACAACTCAGTTCCTCTCGGTATGTCCCCAGCACCTTTCAAGCTGGTGTCCCAGCGTTGGCACTCAGAGCAAGTAAGTCTTTCAGTATTTGCCTGCACTGAAACCCTGAGTGAGAGCCTGCTGTGGGGCTGGGACCCCTCACCCCTCCGGGGAAGTCTCCACTGCTGAGATATTTCTCCGGGTTCTCAACCCCCACATGTGGGTGTGGGGCCAGCCCGTTCTGCATCTCCACTCCTCCTGCCAGTCTCGGTAGCCTTTTCTGTGTCCCTAACTATAGGATCGCTGTTCATCTAGACTTTAGGTGACTCCCCATGATGTCTTTTCTGTAGTTGTAATTTTGATGTGGTTGTGAGAGGTTAGCACAGTGTTTCCCTACTGCACCATTGTGACCAGCTGTGGCACTTGTCTTTTAACTTTGTTTTGATTTTCTATAAGAAAATTTAAAATTTAAAGTAAGGTCAAGATTTCTTTTTCTATGATTTCTGGGTTTTGCAACTTGCTTAGAAAATATTTTTTTCACTCTAGGCTAATTTTAAAATTATTATTATTATTTTTTGATACTTTTACAGTTCCTAGACTAGTAGGTTTTAGTTTACACATTATGTGATTGATATTGAGGTCTAAATTAATTATTTTTTTTAAAAAAGGCATACCAATGTTCTAACATTGTTTACTGAATAATAAAATACTATTTTAATCATAAATACGATATTTTAAGTATATATTACTTTAGTGTTATTGTATAAATTGGATTGGAAGGGATTGAGGAGAACAATTAGGAGACAAAAAGGAATGCAACCTTACTTGCTAAAATAAAACCCAGAGTTCCAAAGTTTTTTTATTTGAAAAAAAATTCTTAGATAAGAAAATATGACAGTTTAAGGAATTCGCTTTGGCAGTGGCAGAGATGACCCAAAGAAGAGAGTGGAATCAACTGAGAGATCTTTAGGAATGGAATAGATAAGGATTCGTAACTGATTGAGGAAGAAGGAGGGATCCTGTGTGGTTGCCAGGTTTCCAACCTTTGTGACATTAAACACCAAGAAATATCCTGGATAAGAGAATAGATCAAACATGAAGAAATATATTTCCTAATCTTAATTAATAAAAGTGCCAGATAAAATTGGGGATGAAGTTAAGCCCACAAGCCCTGGGTTGAGGCAAGGACACCAGAAACTGAATTTTCTGTGTGGGGCTTTGGGCTAGGAACGTGCTTTGCTTCCTTGTATAAGGGGGAAAAAATCACTGATCTCAATGCTGGGGTTGTAGCCTGAAACAAGCACTGTCTCAGGCTAGAAATGGAAACAACCTGACCAGGTCTCTACTCCAGGACTGAGTTACTTGCAGGTGTAGGGATCAAGTATAATGACCCATGTGGAGCAAGAATCTGAGGCCAGAAACTAACTTAAAAAGCAGTTTGGGGCTAGTTGATCCCAGAGTGCCTGAGCAAAGAAACTGTAAAATGGGCCATTTGGAAGATTAAAAAGTAGAAGAAAGAAAGAAAAAAAAAGAAAGAAAGAAAGAGAGAGAAAGAGAAAGAAAGAGAAAGAAAGAGAAAGAAAGAGAAAGAAAGAGGAAGAAAGAGGAGGAAAGAGGAAGAAAGAAGAAGGAAGGAAAGGAAGGAAAGGAAGGAAGGAAGGAAGGAAGGAAGGAAGGAAGGAAGGAAGGAAGGAAGGAAGGAAGGAAGGAAGAAAAAGAAAGTCCACACCTAGGCTTCTAATAGTGCAAGGGAAGAATATCAAGTATATGAGAAGTCTAAAAAGCCAGTGAAGGGGAAAAAATAAAAAGGTTAACTATAATCTCACAGTAATAAGATCGACAGTATACCTCTCAGCAGCAGTAGTTGTCGCAGAGTAGTGAAATAATTTTCAAAATCGTAAAAGCAAGTAATTGAGAATTTATAAATTCGTAATGGTTTCTATAACCTATCATTTAAGAGTGATATTTTGTACTTCTTTAATTTGTATCAGGTGCTTGTTCTACCTATTCAAACAATTAAATAGAAGAGTGAAAGTAAGATAAAGACATTTTAGGCCAACTAGGATTTAGGAAGTTCCCTGCCCACAGTTATACTAATAGATAATACTCACTAAAAAGGTTACTAAATGATATATGTTAGATTGAAGTAAAATGTATTCGGAAGGAAGAAGTAGGATGCAAGTAGCAAAGGGAACTAATAAATTGTGGTGGTAAATCTAAATGAGAATTGACATTAAAATCAACGAGAATTAATAACAATATTTTTTATAATATATGCTTAAAATAAAACAAACCAAAATATCAAATAATAATAATAATAATGATAAATAATAGTAATAATAATAATAATAATAAAGCATAATAGTACAATAGAAGGGGAGATGGTGGGGAAATTCTGAAGGGAGTTAAAGAGTTAAGTAGTAAGTCAGACATGAGCGACAGGGGAAGAAAGGAATAGGGGCCCATCCTAAAGACCACCCAAAGAACACCCCAGTGGTACTAGAATTCTGGGTCTGCACCTGCACATTAGGCAAACATATCGGAGCCAGATGTCAATCAAAATGACCTCACTTGCCAATCACCTAAAAATGCCTTTGGAACTACCCAACACGGCCCCAACATAATACAGACATTTCCACTTCTGGGGTCTTTTTTTGTGGTGGTTGTTGGTTGTTGCTACAGTGCTCTGCTACAACTCTTCGCTAAAATCCTGTGCCTCCTTGAGGCATGCTTTGTCTTTTTAAAATATGTGTTTAATAAGTCTTTTCTAAATCTCACTGACCTAAATCTCAGTGATTCTTTATTCTTGTCTGTGTGGTAGAACCAAGAAAAAATGCTTACTACACTTTTGCACTGTTATCCAGCCCCGCACCCCTGCTGCCTTGACAACACCCAAGTTCAAATTAGTAACAAAAGTATGTAAGGGTCCTAATTTAGTTTGGAAGGAAGATGGATAACTTTAAACTTTGATATAAAATTTTTAAATTTAATTATATGTGTGTGTGTGTGTAAATATGAAAAATTAGGTTTAATTACTAAAGGAACAAACATTTTATATAACACTGACTAGGTAAACAAAAATAAAGGAAAGGAAGAAAATACGATTAATCAACAGAAACAAGGACAAGAAAATAAACAAAGTAGAGTGAAAATGCAGCAAATAGAAAACATCAGGGGAATTTATAAGTAGATCAGAGGAATGACAGAGAGACCCCCAAAATAACCTTAGTGTGGAATTTAGTTTGTTGCTAAAGGCGCATCAAAATTGGTGGGGGAAAAGATATCCTATAAAATAATGCTATTGAGACAAATGACTTTCTGCAAGGAAAGCTAATGAAAATTATATTACTACTTTACACCATACACAAAGAAATTCCAGACAAAAATGTGAAAAATGAAGCTCTAAAACATGTTGGCAAAAAACCATAAAAATATTGAAAAAAAAATGGAACTTAGAACAAAAAGGAATTCTTAAAAAAGAACAAAAAGTTCAATCCATTAAGGAAAGGTAGATAGATTTGACTCCACAAGGCAGACTATTCCATAAACAAAGTTCGAAAACAACCTGTGGGCTCGGAGGAGATGTTTTCTTCTCCAAGTGATAAAGGATTAGAATCCAGAATAAACAACAGCAACACATTTCTACAGAGGACTAGGAAAAAGACAAATAGAAAATAGAAAAAAGTCAGAGGGTATAGAAGACAAGCCAGAGTTGAGATGTGAATGAACGTTAAACGTATAAAATGAGAAAAGCTCTGAATTTCACTAGTTAGTTGGAAAACACATTTTAAAACAAAAAATGACATGGTTTCCCTCTGTTTATCAAAAAATAACGTCTGACACTTTCGTGTATTGGTGAGCATGTGGACGAAGATGCGTAATAGGCCATTGAAAGGAAAAATGTACCTAACCCTCAGACTGGTCCTTTATTATTTTCCCTTCTGTTTTGTTCACCACTGCATACCAGTCTGCACACCATATGGGCCTTGGGCAGAACGCAGGGCATGGTTTTTGAATGAATGAATAAATCCCCCCAAAGAAACCATGTATCATTTCTTCCTCTGTTTAGGTAAGAATGTTTGTGTCCCCGAAATTCAGCTGTTGGAACTCCACCCCTCGAGGTGATGTCATTAAAAAGTGGGGCCTTTGGATGGTGACTGGGTTTAGATGAGGGTGTGAGGGCTGCACCCTGGGGTTAGTGTCCTATAAAAGGAGACACCAGAGAGTGTGCTCCCCTCTCTGTTCTCCACAAGAAGGTGGAAGTCTGCAACGTAGGGGAAGGTTTTCACCTGAGCCCATCCATGCCGGTACCATGATCTCCAAGATCTTGCCTCCAGAATTGAGAAAATGAATGCCTGTCATTTATAAGCCACCCAACCTAAGGTCCTTTGTTATAGAGGCCTGAACAGACTAAGACACTCTCCTTGACACCTTACCTCATTTTGTTTGTCTCTTTTCATGGCCCTTACATTATTTTGCCTCTATTAGAGTCATTTTTTAACGTGTTTCCTTGTCTTCCTTTGTTATCCATTCTCATTCTTCAAAATTGTGTATTTTTTGAAAGCCAGCGCTATTTTATATCTGGCTACCCTATAACTCACAGCACACTACCTTGGATGTAATGGGTGCTCAATAAATTTTTGCTACCTTTAATTCAGTAAAGGTAAAAACCATATAATCTAGACTAGGCCAACACTAGAAAAATGTGTTGGCCGTGAGAACCGTTGTTTCCCAGTGAATCTCCTAGAACTTCCATGTATCAACTTAAGAGACACTGTATCCTATGAATGAAAAGGATATTTTTTTTTACACCATCTCATGTACTAAGCCTTTTCTTTGGAGAAAAGTAATCATTGGATTTACTTATTTATTTCAGGACGATTGTGTTTGAGGAGGGAGGAAATGAGAGTTATGGTAGCAATCCAGGCATCCTGAAAAAGCATCGGAATTTCTTTCAAAATTACATTTGCCTTTCTTCAGACCTCTGATGCTCTCTTGGCATTTTGATTACTAAAGCAGGCAGGGTGTCCATGACCTTGGGTTTCCTGGGAAGTGAGCTTTGGTTTAATTAGGTCTCGCTGTATGAAGTGCAAATGTATTCACATGGGTGGGGAGAAAGAGGCAGGAAACTGCCCATTCTCTCCACTGTTTCTTCATGTCTCTTCCCACACCCCTTTCCAAGCTGCCTCTCCTTTCTACCTGTCTCCTTCCTTCCTACAGCTTTCCACCCTTCACAGGCCGTTTCGTTATAACTTAGTGCCATTTGTTAACAGTCTCCCTTTTGAGCTTATACCTGTTTTGGTTTTTCCTTATTTGCTCACCATTTATCTTTCTCAAGGATGAGCACTGTGCAGACACATAGTCTGTAAATCACCCTGGAAAGAACTATCACTATTCAATGAGTGGACTCTGGTGGTTTAGGGCAAAATTTAGCAGCCCAGGATGCCTGGGCATCACTGGGTAGAAATAATTGTTAATTAGTACCCTACTAGCTTGGGAGCATTAATTGGCTTTGGGGGAATCCGCTTTCTAGACTTGAGGTGTACTTCATTGGTTTGAACTTACTATATAGGATGAGGGGACAATGACAATTACTGCAATAGTTCCATGTCAGTAATTCAGCCTAATGGAGACCTGTTATTTGAATGATTATTCAGTTGTTGATCCTTGTTTTTCTTCCACGGTTTCAGAAAAACAAATTCAGATATTCCTCAAGCCTGAGTAAGCATCTCCTTTTCTTTAAAATAAGTTTTAGAATGTTACTTTATTCCTGGATATAGGAAAGCTCACAAAAGAACCATCATCCTATATGACTATGTGAGTAGAGAGAAAAAGGAAGATGGTGTCTTTTAAACATTTCATTTTCATTTCAAAACACATGAGGCAATAAAATAAAATAAAGTGCTTCAAATTGATATCTTTAATTTTCTCCCAGAAAGAAAATTTGTCAGCGGTTTTATGATTTATTGAGGCAAAGGCATATGTGAGAACAAGTTTTATGATTAATTAAATGAAATTACTTGAGCATAAGACTCGGAATGATATTATCTTTGAATTAAAATTCACTTGAATGAGATCGATGACATTTTCAATCAGCAGATTAATTAAACTCTTTTGTTAATTACACATAAGTCAATATGTTTAGGTTGCATATCCATCAATACACTGAAGCAGCATCCACTTACTTTGCTCTAGAAAACTGTCTTGCTGATATTTTTCCAGGATTTTATTTTAGGAGTTAGCTTATATTTTCTTTGTTAGAGGTCTCATTATTCAACAGATTTAGCTATGAAAATAATTATTGCAACTTTTTTTCTTTTTGCTTCCTTTCTTACTGTGAAGGTCTCTTTTGGGTTCCGAGGATTGCTTTAATAGTGGTTCTGATAACTGAATTTCGACTCTGCCATGCTTCGACTTTTTGTCAGCATAATGCAGTGATGGACCTTGAGGCGACAGAGGCTGCAGCTGCCTTGCTCCACCTGACTCTTGTCTGATTCGAACTCTTGTCTGTGCCACTTCCTCCTTGCAAGCAGGGCGCTGACTGAAATGAAAGCTTCTATTGCCTTTAGCGTTCTGAAGAACCGTTAGCTATTTGGGCACCTTACTCTTCCTTTGACAATTTATCCCCCCCCCCCTCCAAGTCCCATTTCCAGAGGTTTAATGCCTGATGAATTCATATTTGTCTTTGTAGGTAGAGGTGAAAGAAAAAAAATGACTAGTGCTTTTTGACAAAAAAAATAAATAAATGAGAGAGAGAGAGAGATGAAATTTCTTATGGTCTCGGCGTGCCTGTGGGCTAATGATAAGCCCACATATTGGTGACTTTCTTTGGAGGGCCTCTGTGTAGTGCCACAAAACCAAACAGTGTGGTCGGACAAGCAACCCAGAACCTCTCCTCCTCCCATGGTTTCCGAGATGTGTTTTCTGTATTTTCATTCACTGGGCCAAATTCTTTTCTCATTCTGGCAAGAGTTTACATTCTACAAATAGCTATCCTCGAATGAGTAGGAGTATTGTAGGCTCTCAGAGATTCCCAATATTGGGGCTATCATTTGGATCCCGTCAAAGCCTAGTTGAGACCACTGATATTTGAGGAATAGAGTTTGTAGGTGTGCAGTTTCCTACACGTACTGTGCTGTATTCTTGATCACCAGAAAACTCTCAGTTTTGGTACCCGTTAACTTAGCCCTTTTCAGTGGAAACTTCTTCACGAATCGTGTTTTAGTGATAAGTCTTTATCTCTCCCTCTCTCTCTTTTTAAAGCATTAATACTGAAAACAGTGAAGCGAAGAATATTTCTGTAGCTTCTATAAAAACTGCTTAAAGATACTGCCCATTATGTTGTTCAATGTTCCTTGTGCAAGAACCCATGCAATGAATTCCTTTTAAAATTTATTATCAAGAAAAAGTTTGTCTCTGCTGGAGAAGTGAAAGTTTTGCTTTTTTTTTTTTTCAGACAACAAATGTATCTCTTTTATCATTTCTCTTTATTCATTGGCTGTTGGGAGGCTGAGAATGAAAGCAAATGCTCTATCATAGGAAGAGAGAGCGAGGAATTGCAAGTTGGTTCTAGGAGGAACATAAGAGCATCTTTGTCTCCCTGTATCTGTTAATTTACTGATGTGATGGACACTTATTAAAGGACCACTGTGTTCCAGGCACCATGCCAAATGTTGGGGAGAAGAATATGGTTTTTACCCTGGAAAGGATTATGATTAGGAGGAGGATAAGATAAATAAACAGAGTGCACTGAGGAGAGTCCATCCCTAGAACAGAGAGATACGTGATGTGCTATGGAGGCAAATAAGGGAGCATCGGCTCTGCCTGAGACAGGAAGTTCTCCTTGATGAATTTTCAAGGATAAATCCCAGGGAGAGATAGGCCTAGGGTGGAGGGCAGAGCAAGAGGCAGAAAGGAACAAGTAGCAAAGCTACCACGGCAGCGTGTGCTGGTAGGGTGATGAAGTGACACTGGAGAAATGGGTAAAGATCAAATGTTAAAGGCCTCAGGGCTCACCTAGGAGCTGGTAGTTTATCCTCGAGGGCATACAGATGTGAAAAAGTGTTTTAAGCAGCACGATCAGGTTTGTACTTAAACTTCTGGCAACCTAGCCAGAAGACGATCTGGGAAAGGAGCCAGATGCCAAGCAGAGGGTCCAGGTAGGAGGGCCCAGCTCTGAGGCTGGGGTGACAGAGAGAAGAGATGAAGTAAGAATGAGAATAAAGTGATTTGGCATCCAGTTAAATGCTGGGTGCAAGGAGAGGAAGCAGCGAGAGTAACAACCCCGGTTTCTAACTTAAGAGAGGGTGGGTGATGACGAGAAAATAGAATATGGAAAGAGAAATAGGTGTGACTATATGGGTTGGGAGATGATGAATTAAATTTTGGTCGTGTGGAGCTGAGGTGCCTAAGTGATGGTGGAAGACTTTGTAAGTAACTAGATTTAAGGGTCTGGACCTCAGAGAGAAAGCTGAAGTGAAGATCTGGAACTGGGAGTTATTTTTGTGTTAAATACAGATGATTTCCATTCAATAAGACCCTTGAAAAGGGTGAAGACTGTGAGTAGAGAAAAGGGCTAAGTGTATGGGGATGGGCAGAAATGCAGGTGTCCTTAAGGGAGCCTCAAGAGGCCTGGGAAGAAAGGAAGGGAGGGACCCAGGAGACAGCCCAGTGCCTTTGTGGTCAGTCTATGTGGCTCCCCATGGGCATCCCAAATTCAGTCCATCAAAAGCTGAGCTTACCTTCTTTTCCTTTTCCCTTCTCCCTTTGAAGCAGAAATCTACCCATTTCCCAAGCCAGAGCTGCCGTCACCCTTGAGTTCTTAGGTCCCCAAGCCCTAGAGGGAACATTCAGGTTTTAGTAAGCCCTTGCCTTGTCTCCACGTGCTGGTCACTACCTTAGTTCGAGCCTCTGCCACTCCTGGCATGGGTTATGGCAATAGTTCCCGCTGGGTCTTGCCCCCAGTCTTGGTCTCAAGTTCAAACTTGCTCATATCACTTCCATGTTAAAAATCAGACAATGGATTTGCATTTCCTGCCCAATAAAGTCCAGAGCCTGAGCTTGCTGCTCTTCCAGATCTGTTTAAACAGTGAGATGTGAGGCAGCCGGTCTGATGCCGTTCTTTTGCATGTGCAGAGTGCACAGCACAAAGAAAGACGTGTCTATGTTGGCGCTGGTCCTTATGTCTAACCTTTCCTGGGTCTAAGGATGACAGTAGAGACCTCCCCGATCCAAGGTCAGGAGCAGAGACCAGTACCATACTACAGAGTTTTGAAACCTGCCGCTACTGTCCCATTTTGGGCTAATTTCCTAATAACTGAACTGCAGTGTTTTTTCTTTAATCACCGCACTTTTGCACACGCTATTTCCTTTGCCTCAAATGACTCCCCCTTCTTTATTTTGATATGAGAAATAATATGGATGTAGTGAATTCTGGACAAGAAGGGATGTTTGGTTTGCGTTCTAGGTAACGGAGATGTTGTTTTTGTTCTCAGCCCCCTCCCATCCAAGCCAGGATTTAGAAAATCCTTCCCATCCCTACAGTGCAGTTCAAAGAGACAGAAGGAGAGATCAAAAGAAAGAACAAAAAGTCACCTCTGGGTGACTACAAGAGGCAGCCACTATTGGTGGAGCACGCACTTTAGAGGAGAGCAGAGCTCCCCAGCAAGAAGCTTGATAACTTAAAGATAAATTTTGAACAATTGTTGACTGAGAGTCTGAAAGTCTCTGTCTTTTGAATGAAAGCCCGGCTGTAGAGAAGGGTCCCTCGCAGAGGTTTAAGATGTGGAATTCTGTAAAGCAAAGCAGAGAATCAAATAATAGGGCTCCAGGGCAAAAAAGAAAAGAATTTCTACAGTATCTGCGGAGAGACAGTTTTCTCAGCAAGGTCTGGCTAAAAGTTTCCCCGATTTCGAGGGGAGGAAGGATGGGTGGTTTGCCTTCCCGTGTGTTTTCCTGCCTAAATTAACCGTTTACTAATCCATCCCCAATCGATTCCAAAGTAAGCCTTGACTTAGTCATCCTTTGCTGGGGAAACAAAAATTACAAACTTCAAACGCTTGGTTCAAATTAAAAGCAAGGATAAGTCATTATGCTATTTGGTAAGCCCGGGAAGAAAATCCTATATGTCAAGTGCTTTGAATTTCGAAAGTGCTTCGCCGATGAGATAAGGGTATTTACATTCTGTGACTGAAGCCGCAGAGCTGACAAAGAGCACAGTTAAGAGAACAGAAAGGAGGAGAAGGCGGTATTTAAATTTAAATTTACACAAGATTTGTCTGGTATTAAGTTTATTGGGAAGGAGCTAGAAGCATTGGGACAGATTCAGTATCTATAAATTTCCCTGAAATAGTCATTTGATGTTAACTACGAAATTGCTGCTTAATATTCATAGAATGCAACCTTCCACGGCTGCATGTGCGAAATGCTCTATTATTGACCTAATCCATATTTGTTTTGCAGGCGATGGAATTTGTTTACTTAATTTGTAAAGAAATGCCACAGCCTTGCGTTAATCTACGCAAAAATTGCTCTTGCATTAGTTGGAGAAATCCTTCTATCTCTGGGCCGATTCTTCCTTTGCAGGTTGCAAGTAAATATGTAGCTTGAGCAGCTCTAGATCCATGCATCCCGTGAGACCTGGTTTCTGTACCCACTCGCTTTAATTTTCGGAACATTTCCCATGTGCCTGGTACTGTAGGGAGCAGGATGCCCGCGGTGCTCTAATCTCCACGCAGGCATCTGAGTGGCATCAGGGAAGCATCCATGGCGAGTGTTAAGGAAAGAGGGGCCTATTCAGGGCTGCTCTGGGTCCAGGACACACAGTCTCTCAAGAGCCCTTGTGCACCTGTCTTCCCTTCTCTGTCTTTAGTGACTTAAGGCTGGTAGCTTGAAAAGTGGGAGTTTTTACACCATAGAAATCAGCCAAGGCTATCAAGCAGGTTCCCCCCGGGAGAGCTGGTATGTCACACAGCAGTGGAAGGATGAAGGGGTAAGAGAGGGAGGTGGAAGGTGGGGGTGTCCTTCAGCAGGTCTCCTGAAGTGCTAGCGCAGAGAGACAACTCAGAGGTCTCAGGGAAATCTTGGAAAAAAAACGTGTGCAGTTTCCCAAGGTGGATGGCCAGAGGAAGGTGTTTGAAGGGGTCCCCAAGTTGGCAGCCAAGCATCTGGGGGTGAGCTTGTGGCTGCTGCTAATGAGCAGAGCCAGCAGCTGGGGAGACAAGCGGATGCAGAACAGAGGAAAGACAGTAGCAGCTGGGATCTGTCAGTTACTGCTGTGTGACCGTCACCTACATCTGACTACAAAGAAGGTCTCCAGCCCTTCCTTTCCTTGCTGCTTTGCTTCCGTCTCCCAAATTTTGGACAAGTTCCTTTTCTGGCCAATCCTAACCTTGAATCATACAGGAAGCAGGCGTCTGGGAAACACAGTTCCCTGCTTAACCCACGTGGCACATCCAAAATGCTTCTCAGCAGTGAAACGAAGCAGATATTATTTTCCCCATTTTTCAGAAAAGAAAACCAAGATCTAGTGAGGTTATCCAAGTATGTCAGTAGGTCTGGTAGATTCCAGAGCATGTCTTCTTACCTACTGCAGCATACCAGGAGTGTTTTTTTCTTTTGTCTTTGTAGCTGTTTTAAAAATAATGACCCAAAGGAAAGGCTCTTATTCCAAAACTCCTCGAGGTGAACAGTTGAGGTGGATGGACCAGTTACTAGTCAACATTCTAGTGGACAGAATGGGCAGATCAGGTGAACATTTATAGAATCATACCGTAGCAAGGCTTTGTTCAGTCTGATTTGCTATATGTGGCCTTTAGCTTCTGGGGATGTGGAGGTGCCAGGACGGGAGGATAAGATTTCTGCCATCGGAGCACATTGTCTACTTGACAAAAATAGACAGAGCCATCTTTGGGTGGCAGACCATTTTATGTACTTTTCTAGGTTTATTCAGATCCACCTGCTCCTCCAGGCCTTGGGTGATTGCTTGATGGACAGCCTGGCCAACAGTGTCGCTGTCTGAATCCTACCACGACTGTCCGGCCTTCAGCATGGGCTCCATTTTGTCCACTGAAGCAGGGCTTCTTGGCTCAGATCTGACTTGACCAAACTCCTAAAGGCTATGACTTCCCCTGCACTTCTGGGCTCAGAATAAGCATTGCATTGTTGGGTACAGATCGGGTTTCTCTAGCATCTTCCAAAAGGGACCGGATATCATAACTCAGAAACGAGTGGGAAATTGACACTTGGAGGGTGACCTTTGGCTAATGACATACAGAATTTTAAGGATCCTGGTGGACACCCCCTCCCTTCCTGTCCACACAGGCTATTCTCAGGTGCAGTGAGTGGTTCCACGCAGCTGACTAGAGGGGCTGGAGGTGTCACATGACTGAGCAGCTGACTGTGTTTTCTAGGACCATGTAGGCAGCTCAGTAATAGACCACTTCGTTTGGGCCTGTTCTCTTTCCCTTCCATTTTCATCTTTCCTCCTCACCATTGCTTTCCTGGGGTTGCACCTCCTGTACAACGTGGCCTCTATTTTTTGCCTTGGATTCCGATCTCTAGGAAACACAGGCAAAGATAATTACCTAAAAGTAAACAAATACTAAATAAATTATAGGAGTGGCATGCGGAAAATATCTTGAAGAGGGTTGTTTAAAAATAGAATTTTTTACTTCTGTTTTGATGCCTGTTTTATGTTTCACTATTCAAAGCCCACGTCTTTGACCTGACTCATTAGCTAATTTCTTAAATTAATTCCTTAGCATTCACGTGACATGATGTGACGATATATCATGATCCTCAGGTGACATGTTTCCATTTTAAGAGATCTCTTTCCGTCAGAGGGATGAGTAGTGTGTGCCTTCCATACTGTGCAGTGGGGAAGACTTCATGGAGGAGGGAGACTCAAATCACATCCCATCGGTGGCAGGCTACTTCATCCCAACACGATAACCTTATGAGTGAGACTTGCCACAGCAGAGACATCACTTGTTTTAACACTTGTTAAAATGACCGGAACTACCAATATCAGAAAATAAACAACGACACATTTTCTTCGGTGCAGCTAGCGAGTGCTTTCTTTAAAAAAAGATGCAATCATTATTTACATATGACTATGGACAAAACAAACGACAAAAAATGCTTCATCCGGAAGATCCGCAGCCAGATCATACTAATCCCACTGCAAAGGCACGGTGAGATTCTCTTAAAATCAATGGATCGTGGCAAAACAATAGATTCCTTGCATTGATGATTAACATATCAGGGAAGTTTAAAAAGCATGTTTATAAACTAAGGGATAACTCACCTGTGTTCGTATTTTTAACTGATTATTTGGCAACTGCAGAATAGCTAGATGAGTTTCTTTTATTAAAAGAAAACAGCTCTCCCAAATTGACTTCAGGGACTAAATTCCAAACCGCAAATAACTGAAAATAAAGGTTAATCACGAATACACTGATACAGTAGTCACCAGAACACAAGGCATCATCACTATACATATATAACTGGGTTTACCAGGTGGAAGATGAAAAGGGAAACTGTCAGGTACGATATTCTAGCCAGCAGGATCTTTAGCAGAATGTTGTGGCAAAAATTAAGGCAAAGATCAAATGGTATATTTCCCCCGACACATTGCCGAGTCTTCACAATAATTAGAAAAAGGAATATTTCTCTCCTATAGGATATTACCTTTTCTTTTCTTGGTTAGAGATGGAGTCATCTTGATGGAAAATTAGCAGTCACAGTGCGATGTTCAATTTCACTAAATTATGGCAGGATTCCGGGGCTGCGTGCTACGAGGAGCCTTTAATGCATTGCTGCAGGACAGGAGAGATTTTTCCAGTTCTCGGTACTTGAATTGCAAAGGAGAATATTAATAAGATAAAATCCTAGGACGAGAAAATCTTTCAACTCTGAAATTCTATGCCTGGAAGAATCATAAGATAGCATTTTCTCATAAAGTCCCTTTGCTTTAGAAGATCCACCATCCTGATTATTATTCAAACCTAATTTCAGCTCGGAAAACTTAAGTAAAAGACAATCTTCAAGTCCTGAGGATTATAAAAGATGACAGGAAGTGTGTACTTTGGATAAAAAACGCACCAGGGGCAACAGCTGCCCACCAAAAGACAGCTCAGAGAGGCCGCCGCTCGGAATAACTGGGAGGCGAGTCAGAGCAAACCACCGTGTCAGACTCCCGGGCCACCAAGCCATTACTCCTCAAATGCTGGGCAGTTCAGAAATGTTGCTGGACCATGAAAACGACTTCATGGCATTCTCGGTTTGGTGTTTCTCTTTCGTTTTCATTTAGCAGTTACGTACTGGAAAAGGCAACCACATTACACACTGTCCTTGTTAGGGTTTGAAACATTGCATGGCGTTCACCTCCTCCTCCAACAACTATTCATCGAGCGCCTGCTTCTTACCAGGCACCGTGCTAGGTCCTGGGGCCATAAGAATGGTTGAATCTCGATCCCTGCTCTGGGACATTAGAGTTGGGGGTACAATTAGAGATCCCTTAATTTTATAGATGAGGATGCTTAGGACCCTTAAGGGTTAGAGACCTGTTCAAGGAGACCTGGCTTATTGGGGACAAAGGTGAGATGATCCGTGTTCTCTTATTTCCACAGCAGAGCTCTTTAGAATTTATTATTCATTCACTTAGTTACTAATTAACAGAACAAATTCACCGAGTGCCTACACTGGGCCATTCGTGTCCTTCCCTGCCTGGAGGTTATAGCATTAGCAGGGATGGTGAGTATCAAAATGGTGCAGAAAGTATAAATTTCTTAAGCTTTAAGTCGGATACGTAAACAACATCACTTAATTTTTTGATAAGTGAACGTAAACAGCATTTCAAGCACCTCCTCCCCCATTGCCACTCCCCATTCCCCCTATTGTTGGTAGAATGTTAAACTGGATCAATTCCTGGTGAATCCTGTTCATACTGGCTAGTTTTCACTCTTTCTTCTCTTCCATGGTTGATGTTAAGTTGACCCCCTGTGGAGTGGGCCATATATTGGTGTGGCCCTTTATGGATTGTTGAGGTGGCCCATCCAGTCCCAGGTCATCATTTTCAGTGCTGGCAGGAGACATCTGATTTTCCCTGTCCCTCACCCTCCTTCTCAGATCTACTGGCATCTGTTGAGATGCCCATCAACCCCTCTGGTCTGACTGCAGCGAAGCCCCTTGTCCAGTGTTCTAAGCCCCTCCAGATCCAGTTCTCAGACTCTCTTCTTTCTGGCAAAGTTTTAAAAAATGTTTTATTTTATTTTATGTTTATTTATTTTTGACTCTTCTGAAACTGGGAAACTCACTCTTGCGTCTTGCCTTTTTGCAAAGTCGTTGGTTGTCATAAACGTCATGCCTCTAAGTTCTGTAGGGCTCTGTGTTTTGATAGCCAAATGCTAGGATTTTTTGATTTCTTGAAAAAACTACTTTGAACAAAAAAATAATTGACACTTAATTTTTTTTAACATCCTAATCAGAGTGCAATGGTAAGGGTAAGGGGGTGTGTTGTTTAGTTATTGCTCACAGCAGCGATGCTCATCTATTGTGCCTCAGGGTTTCTGTGAGTCAGGCGTTCGCACAGGGCACAGTGAGGACAAGTTATCTCAGTTCGGCCATGTGTGGGCCTCAGCTGGAAATCATCAAACACCGGGGGCTAGAATTAGTGTAAGGCTCATAAATTTAGTGTCTAGATGCTGTTGTCTGGGGGCCTAGCTGGGGCGGTCAGCTGGAAGACCCTCACGTGCTCACACAGCCACACCATGTGCTGTAGACCTTCTCACATGCGATGGTTGGGTCCCAAGTGTAAGAGGGGAGGAAAGGAGGGAGGGAAGGAGGGAGGGAGGGAGGGAGGGAGGGCGGGCGAGAGAGAGAGAGAGAGAGAGAAGCAAAGGCCACGTGGCTCTTGATAACAAGCCTCATCAGTCACACAGTGTCCTTTCCCTGGTTGAGGCAGTTACAGAAGTGCACCTGCATTCAAGAGGAGGGAACACTGTCCCCACCTCTGGATGGGCATGCTTGTCCATGTCACATTGTGAGCATGTGGAGCGGGCCCTTTATTGGTGTGGCCCTTTAGGGAGAATATAATCTGCCATGGGGGTAGGGGAGTGGGGAGGGGGTGAGGGTTAGTGGCAAACGTGGGGAAAGAAGAGCTCTGGGTAATACTCTACACTCTTGTTTTGTGACCTTTGGTCTGAGCCTGATGGTCATCGCCCATGGGCACAGGTGTGGTCAACAAAGTAAAGCGTTCGTTCATTGACAGAGAATCTAGCTGTGCGTGGTCGGTTTCTAAAAAATTCTCTCATCTTAGGCTTGCCGCACTTCTTGGTGTTTGTGTCCCCCCAAGGAGCAAGGTTCACCCTCCCACATTTACAAATCAGGTGTGGCTATCTCCACAGCCACTCACTCCCTTTCTCTGCTTCCCCAGGGACCGAGCTCATTCATGCTGGATTGCCCCATCCTTATCCCCTGTTCCTGCCCATTTCCCCTTCTTTCCTTTTCAATATCCTAATTTAATGGTCCAGCCCTTTGCTGGGGAAAATTAATTGAGTTATCATATCCTTAACTCATAATAGCTTTCTTTTTTTTTTTTGCCCATGAATTTTAACAGCTGCCTAATTGAAGTATCCAAATGGAATGCCTAATGATGAGAAACTTAGGCTTTTGAATCTAACTGCAGGTCTCATTTTAGGATGAGACCAGGGCAGGGTGGGTAGGAGAGGCTCAGCGGCCCCTAACTGTTCCACGTGGATGCCCAGCTGTGTGGCCTGGCCCAGGGCTGACCTGCTTTCAGGAAGCCTAATTAGCAGGATGAAAAGAACCACCTCCTCTCCATGCTTGGGCAAAGGGGTTGATTAGCAAGAACAGTGGAGCCCAGGTCTTCTTGTCCTTATTATTATATATTTTAATAAAATAATTTTATAAAATTAATGCATGTCTACTTTCAAAGATTTAAACATTTCTGGAAAGTTTAGAGAAGAAAGAAAAATCGTCTGAAATCTTACTACCCAGATTTAACCCTTGTAACATCTTGGCACACATCCTTCCCTCTATTTCTGTATGTGTGGGTACCTGCAGCTATGCTGATGCATAACTTTGTATACATATTATATTATACATACAGTTCGGCATCTTGTTTTTTTTAAATTCAAGAATAGGTGGCAACTATTTTTCCTATATCTATAAATATAGACCCACACCATCATTTTTATCGACTGTCTAATATTCCTCTGTGAAGCATCCCATAATTTAACTAGTTCTATCGAACTACAATTATGCCTATTGCCATTTTTTGATATTATAAGCCATGCTCTGAAGAACTTTCTTGTTCATCCATTTTTTTATGTAATTGTCCATAGATCTTCTTGGGATAAATTTCCGTAAGGGAAAATTGTTGAGATATTTTTCTTTAAAAAAGACAAAAGAAGCCACAGGAGTAGGAATCCGGCAGAGCAGCATCAGGGCAGAGAATTCATGCAACAAACGCAAATAGAAGCCTATGCCGTGTCAGGAGACTGGTCTAGACAGCTTGTGATGCTAAGAGTTAAAGTGTTCTAGCCTAGTGGGGAAGAGAGACACGCACACAGATAATTACGGCAGTCAGGTCAAATTCTCTGTAGGTGTATGAACGAAGGGTAGAAGAAGCGGCTATGAAGTGTGGGCAAGGGAGATGGGGGAAGAAGTAAGAACGAAATTAGCAAGCGAGCTGGTCACACGGTTGACAGGAGTGAAAGAGATGAGCGTGTTAGTTTGCTGAGGCTGCTGTTACAAAGTACCACAGACCGTGCGCCTTCAACGACAGAAATCCGTCATCTCGCGGTTCTGGAGACTGGAAGAACAAGATCAAGGTGTAGGCAAGGTCAGGTCCTTCTGAGGGTCGTGAGGGAAGCCTGGGTTCCAGGCCTCTCCCCTCGCCTTGAGAAGGCCATCTTCCTCCTGCGTCTTCAGATTATCTTCCCTCTGTAAGTGTCTGTCTCTAAATTTCCTCCTCTTAGAAGGACGCCAGTCATGTTAGATTAGTACCCACCCTAATGCCCTTAGTTTAGCCTAATTACCTCTTTAAAGATCCTATCCAAATACAGTCACATTCCGAGGTGCTGGGAGGTAAGGGTTTAGCATATGAAAAATTTTTAGGCGGGGGGGTATGGGGAACACAATCAGCACATAACAGTGAAAGGATGGAGAAATGCTTGCATGCAGGCCCGGGGTCAGGCAGGGGTGCTGTGGATGGGGAAGATGGGGAAAGCTCCATGAGCTAGGTGGAGAAGGTCTGGGGACTGGGAATGAGGAAAGGGAACAGCGATGGAAGATGAGTCTGTGCTGGAAGGCAGAGGCTTGTAACAGCCCTGAGGAATTCTGTGAAGGGTGGGGGATCATGGGTGCATTAAAGCTTTGTCGTTCGCTTTGATGCTGCCATCAGCTCCCCCACGTGTCAATAAGGGTGTGGAGCATCTGGAGCTCTCACACACAGCTGGGGCGAATATAGAGCGGAGCAACTGTCTTGGAAAACAATTTGACAGTGCCTTAAAAAGTTCCCCACACAACTACCATAAATCACAGGGGTCATCCCTTAGGTATTTTCAAGAGAAACGAAAGCATATCTAGACGATTTCTGCATGGACGTCAATAGCAGCTTTATTCATTAATTGTCAAAAACTGAATGCAATCCAAGTGCCAATCGACAGGTAAATAAAATAAACTGTGATGCACCTGTTCAATATAATACCACTTAGTAATAAAAAGAGCGACTGATATCCACAACAATATGGATAAATCTTAAAATAATTATGCTGAGTGAAAGAATTCACCTCCCCCAATGAAACGAAACTCCCACAAAAACATATACTGTGTGATTCCATTTATACAAAAATCTGGAAAATACAGACTATTCTGGGGATGAGGGTTGGGGGCAGAGGTGGGAAGGAAAGATTGCAGAGGCACATGGAGAAACGTTTGGGGTATAAGTGCTTATTATCTTGATCATGGTGATGGCTTCGTGAGTACATGCAGATGTCAAAACTCATCAAACCGTATGTTTTAAGTGCAGGCACTTTATTGTATGTCAATTATACCTCAATAAAAAACCAAGCAAACAAAAAGGAAAACAAACCCAAAATCAACAAGAAAGGAAGTATGTGGGTGGATAAAAGATGGAGCATACACTGGGGGAAGGGAGAGATTACGAGCGTCTAATGAGGCCGGGTCGGTGGTGTCCACTTGGTGGCTTTGCTCCCCTTCTGAGCTGGGACATGTGCTTTGGGAACTGGACTCCATTGCGCTGCAGAAAGGCACTGGGTCCCTATGTGGGGGTGGAGGACAGCAGCCTTTCTTCCTGTCCCTCTCTACTACTCTTTCCCGCCTTCTGGGAATAATTTCAGGCATTGGAAGGGGTGATGACGAAGACCGATGAATAATTGAAGCCACCATTCTAATGGGTGACAAAAGGAAAAAATAGCATGTCAGGTAGTGTTAACTGCTGTGAAGGAACCAAAGGAACCGAATGATGGGTGGGCGCTGGGTGTGGGAGGTCGTTTAGAGAGGAGTTTGGAAAAGCCGCTTCTCAGATGCGGTGACCTCTGAGCTCAGATCTGCATGAAGTGGTGAAGGGAAGTTAGTGGAGATCAGGGACAAGTGTCCCAAACTGAGAGACAGGGGGCAGTGGAAGCAGCTTGTCAAGGAGAAGGCTGGAAAGAACAGAGAGAACAGCATAGAGGCTTAAGTAGGTTCGGATTTGCCGCCAACACGCGCCCATACCAGCTGCCTGGAAATGTGTACTGTTTACACTAGAATGTCAAAGGCATTAAGTACAGTTTGAAATACTGTTCAGTGGGTTGGCTGTCGCCTAGATTCTCTTTCCCATGCTCAGTCTTTTCTCTTCTTCCTTTTTTGCAAAGTCGGGGTGGGTCATGGCATTTGTTATAGTGGGATGTCGTCTACAGCTCATGAAAAAAGTCTTACAGAAGTGTCTTTATTTACCATCTATCTTAATGCCCAGTGCTGAGCTGAATCTCAAATGAATCATCTGAGCATGACTGAGAAATGGAGAATAGATCGTGGTTGGAAAAAATAAGACCAAGGATGCATCCCTAAAAATGCAGCATTAGGAGGAAGCACCGAACATTCTCGAGCAACGGCTGGGAGGTGAGCATCTCTGCAGGTCTTAATTATTTCTCTCAACAACCCTGTCGTTAATGCCATTCTGCAGCGATAGAAACCAAGGCTCGGGAGCATTCAATAACTCGCCCAAGGTCGGTCACACAGCTAGCAAATGCCGAAGTCGGGATTTCAAGTCACGTCTGCTGCCTCCCGCTCGGAGCTCCTGTCACTGCATCATGTCAGTCTTTCAAGCTGTGCCCCGACGTACATAATGTCGCGCTGTCATGGACCAAATAGAGAGCCAGTCCTCTGAAGAAAGCGAACAAGTTCCTTGAGAAAGACACCCCCAAGGCTTTGTCTCTTGATTGTCAGACGCACCTAGCTGTCTGCGTGTTCGGAAGGGGGCTGGCTCCTCTTCGGTCACTCCTTCCTTCCAATGAGAATTCTCAGAAGGAACCGGAGGCCTGGCAGAAGGAGGCTGGGCAAAGTGGCGGGGTCAGCCTGGCATGATTGAACACTGCTCCAGTATGGAAGACCTGATAAAAATCGGGAGCCTCTGGGCACTCGATTTTTAAAGTAGTCCTGTCAGTTCCCTAATAATAGTAATAAATTAACCAAACAGCAGATTCAGTGGTATTTTATGTCCTGAGGGTATTGCTTTCACACTTCAACTTGATAGCATGATTTATCAAGAGATAAATTACAGCTGGGAACAAATGGATTTACTGATGACAGAGAGACGACAAGTATATTCCGAAGATGTTAGCAGTGATAGGCACGGAGCTGACAAGCATACTCGAAAATCCCCAAACAAAAAGCGTCTCTTCAGAGGCTGAATGACTTTAATCTTCACTTTAGATGTAGGTCACTGCAAGGACAGAAGGGTTTTGATGGCCTAATTACCCCTTCTCCAAATCATTCCGACCTGAAAGTATTAATTATTTTGCTATTTGGAGATGTGCTTATGCAGCCACTTCTAACCTTTTCTGCAACCCATCTGGAGGACGAGTAAACAGACGAATGTGGCGTCGTGCTGCTGTACATGTGTTCTGCTTTCATTCACAAAGTCGGCGGCTCTCTCCGTCCTCCACTCCCCACAGGACAGGACTGAGGGCGTCATTCCCGTATGGGTGCACATGATTAAGACAGAGTTTGGCTGTTGGAGTTGCTCACTGAGCAAGACCTCCTCACCCTTGGATGTAAGGGAAGGCGGGATTACTGCCAGGGGCTTGCTCAGAAGAGCAACCAGAAGGTAGAAGTGAGCACAAGAGCCCAGGTAGAGGGCAGAGATGGCTTGGGCCCTCAGGTTTAGGCAAGAGCTCACTGGAGAAGCGCGAAGTTGGCTCCCTCCATTTAGAGGCAGGTTGGGAAGTGTGAGCTGAGGATGGGTCCTGCGGAGATGTTGCTATCTAGGGTATGTACTATCAAGAAAAGGCTCATCAGAAACATTCTTGGTGACAAGTGGTCTAAGGAATGTGCTAATCTGAAAACCTTTTTACTTTATTTTATTTTATTTATTTATTTTTTTTGAGTCTTTTATGAGAAGAGTAAGAGTAGGCTTACGCCTTGTGGGCCTGGAGTAATGAGAGGTGAAAGCAGGATATTGTGTGCCCTTAGCTTTTAACAGTACCTTAAAGAAGAAAGACCTTCAAGCTTGGGCATCAACCTTACAGAAGAGGCAAGTTAAGGGTACCTTGAGCCTTGAATATTTAAACCATGTTTTAAAAACAAATTCCAAGGTCTGGTCAGTGTCCAATGAACAAATAGATACCTCATATTTTGCCCAACAAATTGAAGCAAAAAAAAAAAAAAAAATACATTAGAAAAAAGTAGATGTAGAAATAAGAGTTAATTTTAAAAGCAAGCAAGTCTTCCAGGCAGCAGGCAGACGAGCTCATTAATGAATAGTCCACTCAAGGAACAAATAGGATTTAAAATGCTCCCAGCTTTCGGAGAGTTTAAAGCTAGCCATAACTAGACGACTGTGTACACAGATTAGAAGAAAATGGTGCAATGCAGTTTCTGGTTAAATCCCTTTAAAGTTTTTCAATAGCCCGAAGCATCTGTCAAAATCCCAGGGAGGTGCTACAAAGCACTATTTTAAACCTCCAAATTCAGGGCGCCGGAAGAAGTAAGGGTTCGTGTCACTTTCCCACTTGAGGATAAACAGCTGTGCCCTGTGTAAATTGTGAAAACCGTTATAAACACAGAACACTCGCCCATCCCATCCCATTGTCTACAGGAATTTCTCTAGACTTGGATATTTTTAATGGTAAAGATATTTAAGTGGCTTCACGAAATCTTTAAAAAATTTTTTTTTCTGACATTGTTTTTATAAGGGAGAAAAAGGTCAAGTGTGAAGCAGAATTCTTAGACTCTGGGGAGGCATCTGGTTTTTCAGGGTAAATCTCTAAGACAGAATCTCACAACTGCGAACAACTGACTTCCAGATAAATCCTCCCAAACATCCCTAAGGGCCAGAGAAGTCATCTTGAACATGCTTTCTTTATACTGTCCTAGAGAAAATATGCCCGCAGGCTAGTATTAGAGGCAGGGCAGAACAGAACAGAGGCTCGACTCTTCTAGACTCTTATTCGGGAGGTTCAGCGGCTTGGGGGTGGAGATGAATTTTGATAGTTGTCCAAAGCAACTATTGGTCTCTTATAGTCACCCACGCTTCTAGTGGGCAACCTGTGGGAGTGCTAGTATTGGGAAGCAGGGCACCCCTACCAACTGTATTCAAATGAAGGTAGACAGAAAGCCCAGATGTGCTATCCTATCTGCCAGCCTGCTATCCCACCCCTTTCTCAACGCCACATTCACTCAGAAGTCGGAAGGGGAGGCAAGGCGGTAAACTCTTCCATCTGCTCTGTTATTCCCCTTTTTTTGAGGCTCGACTTAGTCCCCAGTGGGTAAGAGAAGAGAGACTGCCCATACCGCATGTTTTGTTCTCTACCCACAAACATAACTGCCCTAGGTCTTCATCTTTTTTGAACCAATCGACACCAAACTGGTTTTGTTTTCTTTGTTTTGTTTAAGAAGACTGACAACATTTTTTTTTTCTATTTTTGGTTTGTCGAATTAAAGTTGCCATGAGTCACAAACTCGGCCTGCTTCACATTTGACACAAATGCATGGGAAGAAATGGCATTATTTTAAAATAAAGTACAACATAATATACATGCAAAAATGTGCTCCTTGATGAATTTGTGCAAACTACAGGCCAAACACGCCCATGCAAGCCCCACCCAGCTGAAGAAATGGAAAATTACCAGCACCTGAGAAGACCCTGGTTCTCCCTTCCCGTGCCTATTCTGAGCAGGCTAAGCACTGTGTCGTCTTCTGTCGCCACTATTCTGATAGATGAGTTTTTTTTAAAAACATTTAAGTAAGAGGAACCATGCAGTATGCAGCCTTTAGTGCCTGGCCTATTTCACTCAGCATCGCGGCTGAGAGGGTCGGTGCTGCAGGCGTAGCAATCGTCCGTTCATTTCCATCGCTCTGATGTTTCGCTGGGTGAACTTGTCACAGTTCATTCATCCTTTCTACTTTGGAGGAATGTTCTGAGCTGTTTACAGTTTTTGCCTATTACGAATCATGCCGAGGTGGGTGCTCTTATATACACCTTTGGGTGAGCGTGTGTCCCAGCTCTGTTGGTTATATACTTAGCGGTAGAATTGATGGGCTAACGAGTGTTCATGTGTTTAGTATTAGTAAATACGAAACAGTTTTCCGATGCGATAGTGGCGATTAACGCTCTGGTTTGAGAGTCTGGGCTGCTCTCCATTTTCGTCATTCCTTGATATTGTGTCGTTAACGTTTTAGCCATTCTGCTAGCTATGTGACTGTTACCGTTTCTAAGGATGAACATTGCAAAACAGAAGAGTTAAGTTAACAATAAAATAGCGTATGTTTTCATGTTTGGAAGATTAAATAGTGTCTTGAGAGACAAATATGTGGACGACCTCATTTGGGGAATGCTGGTGACGGATCACTTATGCATGACCAATGTTTTGAGGATGACTGTCTTAATTATTCCCTAAAATATGTGCAGGGTTGCTTTAAAATGAAGAATCTTAGAATTTAAATAAAAACACAACATTTTTTACTCTATTTTGTATTTTATAGGCATTTTGAAAAATGTGATCAATACCTGATTGCAGGCAATTTGACCACTGGACAATCAATATCAGCACACACAAAAACAGTGTTGCAAAAGGGAGTCTGTTCACATGCTAAATACTCTGAAACATTTTTCCTGAAGTAATTTAGATTCTGCTGTCATTTATAAATTCATTTTTTTTTACAAACTCAGTTTTCAAAGAAAGTTTACATGTGTTTCTTATTGCATTAGAACTGTTAGAAATGATTAGTTTGTCATTCATTACTCTAAAATTACACTGAACGGATTCACAAAATGCCTAGTTCTTCTGGCCTTGTGGGAACATCTGATCTCAACTGTCAGTTAGGAATACATTTCATCTCAATAACAAATTAATTGGCTAAAAGTAGCTCAAAGTGTTTATTTTTCTCACATAATAAAATAAATGTATTTGATGGTTTTAACACTTATTTACCAGCTATTCGTTATTGTTCCATCTGCTCGCAGTGCCTTTAGGCATTCAGCTCTCAGCATTCTGCTCCATCGTCCTTAAGGTACCAACTTTCACACTCACATTTTTTGTCTCGTGGTTGCAAAATGGCTGCTATATTCAGGCATCACACCTACCTTTAAGGTAGAAAAGGAGAAAAAGAGAGAGTGATGCCCAGACATATCTTTTCCATTTATTTGGAAAAGTAAAGAGGCCCCAGAAGACTTATGTCTATGCCTCTGTATTAGTTCTCTGTTGCTGTGGAATAACTAATTTCCCCTCCTGCAAATCAGTGGCAAAACAACAACAATTACAACAAGAATACTGCAAGGGATGAATCAGATAAACACAAAAATTAAGTAATTATTAGTTCCTATGGGTCAGGAATGCCATAGAGGCTTAGCTAAGTGATTCTGGCTCAGGGTCTCATAAAATTCCAGTTCGGATGTTGATAGGGGCTGCAGTGATGTGAAGGTGTGACACCCAGCCCTGAGGTGGCTCTCTGCTAAGACGGCAGTTGGCAGAAAGTGTCGGTTACCCATCACCTGGGCCTCTCTGTAGTCTCTATGCTGTATCCTCAAAACATGGCAGCTGGCCTGTAATCCAAGAAAGATCAAGACTGAAATCACATTGATATATGAGTTAATCTTGCAAGACTAATACTGCCACTGCCACCTTTTCAAAAGAGGGTCACCAAAGACTTTGTGAACATAGTTTTAGACCACTACTGCCTCATTGACCAAAACTGATTCACACGGTGAAGTCTGGGCAACAAATTTGTCATCAGAAGCAATGCCCATGCTTCCCTTGAACAAAATAAGGGCAATACTAGCAGGAAGAAAAGAGAAAGAAACAGTGGGAAGGCAACTGCCTCATGCATTGGTATATAATGGAATTTTTGAGAGCTTGTGCAAATAACTCTAGTATTTATCTGAAGAAATGAATAGTTTAGAACAGATCTAAAATTTTGAAAAACAGGGTTTTATAAAGGTGAATAGGGGAATGATCAGAACTAATGGACTAGAAACTACAAGATGAACCAATACACAGGCATATGAATAGAAAACAATGTGTAGTATGTAAATAGATACTAACATATAGGAAATCAATATTGAAAGGAATGGATTTTTTTTCATAAATGGCATTGGAAGTATGTGTTTAAGAGAGGTTCACTTATATTCTCACTACACAACACAGGAAATTATAGATAAATTACTACGTAAAACATGAAAAATGAAATAATTTTAAGAAATTAGAAGAAACGAGGTAAATATTCACCTCATTCCAGATTCAGGAGGACTGGGTAAGTATATAAACAATGGACTAAATAGCAAAGAAAAAAAGACTGATTTTAATATTTAAAATTATAAACTCTGTGTCAAAAACATCATAAAAATTTAAACACAAACAAGGAAATTTTGCATTATTGGTATTTTGGTGAGATATATTTATTAACGAGAAAAATACCACAGCTCTGCTTGAGGTCTATGGCTCTTCTCTGTGGAGCAAATATTTCAGATTAAAAATAAAACAGTGGGAAAATATTAATATATAATGAGTTAATCTAGCTGATAATAAAACCTCTATATTCTCAATAAACTAGGCATAAACATAAAGCTACAATTCACAGAACAGATAGAACAATTGGCTAAGAAATAGGAATAGACGGTCATCCTTATTAGGAATCATAATGAGGCATATTAAAACAAAAATAAAATTTAGTGTTTTACCTATCAGATCAACACAGATTGTTTAGGGTAATTACTCAGGGCTAGCCAGAATGTGGTGAAAAGAGACTATCAAATAGTGCAGTCAATGCAAAGCAATTTTTCAGCCTTCATCTAGCCTTTAACATGTTTGGCACTTTTTTCATGATAATTTAAAAGAATTTAGCCTAAAGAAATAACAGAAATAAAATGTTTTAGAATGTGCATATGAAGCGCAGTGTCCCAATATCATTTATAGTAGAAACAAAAGGGAATTTCATAAATATTCCACAATAGACTCATAGTCATAGCTAAACAAATCATGGAATGTCCACATGATGGAATATTTGGTTGTTGTAAAAATATTTTAATGAATTTCAATGACTTGGAAAAATGTTGGATATGATTTTAATTATAAAAACAACACACAGTACATAAAATATATTTGACATATGAATTATGGAATATGTATTAAATAAGAATTTAAAAGTCTGGGAGAAAACAAAACAAATATTTGCAGTGTTTCCTGAAACCTATTTTTTGGGAGGATTGTAAGATTATGAAAAATTTGTGTTTTATTTGGATTTATGAAACTCAAGTTTTCTATGATCTGTTGCTTTTGTGATAAAAAAAAAGGTACTCAGTAAACTCTAGACTGTTTTAATCTTAACATCTAACCTATCTTACCACTCTTGGGGGGTTTAGTGTGTTTGTATAAACGTCCGTGATAAAGACAGAGAGAAAGAAAGAAAGAGATGGAAGGAAAAGGGGAGGGAGAGAGAGGAAATTTGTACACTTTAATTTTAAGAGACTTATGTATAAAAAAAATACCAAAATTCATTTTGTCAGAAAGTGGTGGATTAAACCCTACGGTAGTGTGTTAACTCTTTCAGGTCACTAAGGGACCAATTAGTGCATTTTGCTAAGGAGTCCTCAATTGCTACCTACTGGCCTGGAGGAGACCAGGCCTGTCCCCAAGCTCTAACTCATATCACCACTGGGAAGCGATTCAAATCTGGGAAGAAGCTGGTTCATTGAATATTAATTGAATGGGTGAATAAATAAAGGAAAGGCAAAGAAGAGAGCTGACAAGCTAGCTCTTATTGACTATTTTCTATGTGCCAGGGGCCTCCCATTCCTTATTTAATTCTTATGAGGTCCACATCGTTATTATTACCATTTCACAGGTAAAAAATGGCATTTGTACCATGAACACAGGGTCCTGCCCTTCTCGTAAGAAGTTGCTGGCACTGACCTGAGATAGTCGCTTATTTGCTATGGTCAGGAGCACGAAATCCCCCTCGGCTACCCAGAGTCTTCTTTCTGGCTGAGTGGTTCATGAAATCCCACAGTTCAAGAGATCATTCCTTTTGTGGATTCTGCCTTTTCCAAGTCTTATGTAGTAAGGAGTGTCTTAAGGATAGGAGAAAGGTCTGGGGAATGAAAAAAACCCTTTGGGATATTTGTCATTTACAATCAAACAAGGCTCCTTCTCACATACTTTCTGAGAACTATTTTTAATTAAAAAAAAAAGTTAAATGAAGCAGAGGAGAGTGAGATTGTTGGGCCTAAGGAGGGCAAAAAGAAGTGCCACAAGACAGAAGAAGGGGTCTGGGCTTGCTTCCTACTAACTGCTGGTGTCACGAGTGTGCTTTAGCCATTTCTCCTTTAGTCTCCTAAAGATGGAAGGCAGACATTTATTTGCAAGATAGTTGTCTCGGTTTATGGGCAAGGCACAGGCTGTTTTTGTGCCTTGGAGCCAAGAAAATTTCTTCATGAGGAGAATGTATTCCTTACCCGTTTCATTAACAAGGAGTGGTAGCCCAGCGTGTTGGCTCGTGCAGACTTGTCAATGGTACGTGAAAATGACATAAGAAACACATAAGTATCAGAGCTGAATCCATTTCTTACAGGAATCCTAGGCTAGAGGAGAGTTGTTACCCCGACTATTTCGGATATTTATTTAGAAGACGTTTTCTGTCTGAGAGGGAGCATATTCTTGCACAGGTGGCGAGACACAGTTTTACATTTCAGACAACTTGAGGTTTTGAGTATAAAGTTCCACGTCCCTATAATTTCACTGTTAAAAGAAAGACTTCAAGGAATAAGATGAAAGTTCTAAAAAGAAGACTTTTTTTTTTTCTTTTCTGCTTCTTTGTTTGGACACATTTATATTTAGGCTTTCAAAGAATGAAGGGGGCAAAGTGTTTCTTTCTAGAAAAGAAATCCAAACTAGTGACATCTTTAAATAGATTTATATCCAAATTATACACTGTAAATCCACAAGGAGCGTTATAGAAACTCACCCACACGGCCTATTGTATTGTGATCCTTTGTATGAAATTGAAACTCCTGTAGGAGGGAGAAAATAATGATTAGACTAAGTAAAATGAAGAGATGTTTTCTCAGCTGGAAGCTGTTAATACTTCAGCTGAGAGAGACTTGGAGAATAACTCCTCTGCTGCGTGTTTAAAAAGTAAATATACCAGCCCTGGAACAATTCACGGATGTGACATCACAGGAGGGAGACAGCAGATCTGAGGCTGATGGCTTTCCTGCTCATGGGGGTGTTGCTCTTCGGTCTTCAGTTTTGGACTGATGGCTCCTCTGGACCTCATCTCCCCATCTCTGAGCCTGTCATGGACTAAACCCTCCGTAGCCAAGTCATCCGAGAGCTCTAGACTTTCACAGAAGACAGGCTGCACAGGGAAAGAGTTTAGGGTTCTAAACCTCCTCCACACTTAAAAATCAAACCTCACCTTTTGCTTATTATGAAAGCAATACATGTTCATGATAGGAAACTTAAAACAAAAATCAAAGGAGCAAAAAGAAGAGTCTATACAGTAATTTAGTGAGGGATCATCGCGAGTTAGCAGTGGGGTTGCCTATTCTATCTCTTTTTCTATCCAATGGGAGTGTATTTTACAGAAACATTTTCCTCACGTGGTATATATAGTTTTCTAAATCTTCTTGGGTCTACTGCCTCATCCATACCATGAGTAACACTTAGAAGTCTACCCTTTGGAATCAAAACCTACAATAATAGAATTCTCAGTCAGCGACTTGCCGTCTGGGTAATGTGAGTCTCAATTTTCTTCTCTGCAAAATGAGGGTAATGTTGCCCGTTTGCAGGATGCTAGCAAGACAGAGATATGTGTGTGAAGTGCTTGGTACATCGTAATTTTTCAATAAATGGCAGCGATGACAATTTTTCTTCCTTTTCCCCTTCTCGCGCCTACCCCGTATTAGTGCCTTGCGCTGTCTTTTGCAGGGCTCAGCTGCCCCACCTCCGCCTCTCCTCTCCCATACTAGTTCCATTTTCAACCATTTCAAAAGCTTCCTTTAGCCTTTGGCGTTCTGCTCCCCTAGCCTCAGCCCTCTTGAGGCTGGTGGGCAGAGCTTCTCATGCAGAGTTACTTGTGTCACCATCCGGCCTTGGGACGGGACATTGGTGTTCACGAGCATTAATGGAAATACAGTCCTTCGTGTTTCTCATTTCTCATTGTAAGTTTGATGTGCTTTTCCTGATGAGTCGATCTGCCAGGAATGGACACTTGTAATCTTTGAATATCCTCTGAGTAACTTTGGCCATCCAGGGTTTATCCTAATTTTCGGCTTCCTGTGTAGGAAGAACGTCTTTGCAGTTTGACTGCCGGTACTTGAACTTGCACGTGCACCTATACCTGCACCTCTACCTCTTCCCGTTTCTCTGGCCATTCCCAAATGGCCCTGATACACTTCCTCCAACCAGCCGGAGTGCTCACGTCACAAGGTCTTCTAATCTCTGCCCATCGATTTCAACCTGTTCTGTTACCTTGATCTGTGATTAGTATGCATTACTAGGATTATTATAAATCTGCTAAAAGTTAAAGTGTACAGATTGTTGAGTTGCTTCCCAAAACATTACATTACCAAAAATCATATATGTTGTTTAAAAATGTATATTTCTTAATGTTTTTCTTTGACAAATGAGGCAAGGAATTAGGTTTTCAGAGTATGATGATCTGCATTTTTAAAAAAGCAGTACTAAATGTGTTTAGGTTTGTTCGAGTGTGCTGATTATACTTTATTTTAGAATGTATAAAGGTTGGAAATGTTCTGAACAGGTCAAAAAAAACCTGGCAGTAGAATGTTTTGATGCCCACGTATCACTATATCCTACAGTCTCTTTAAGTATGATAAAGAGTTAAACCAATAATAATCAAGGCCTCACTTGTCCGGGATAAGAGTCTAAGGACTAAGGGTAGAGGTCGTCACTCTGCAGACAACTCGGTGGAGAGAGGGGTGCAGAGCTGAGGATCCGTGCCAATGGGCAGGAGCAGAAAGTGGCATAAGAAGGCTGAGTCCCTGTCAAGGTAGGGGTGTGTGGGGACACATTTCTCTCATTTCAGACTGGACTCATGATTCTCCCTTAGACAAGCCAGATGAAGGTGTCTTCCTAGAAACGGTTAGGTCACGGAGTAAGAGCTGTCATATGCAGTAGCATAGCCATCGCCTGGCATAGTCACATTCGGGGAATGGCTGAGCCCACAAAGCTCAACTTCCTTGGGTTCAGCAGGAGAACAATAGGTGAGGAACGGGTAGTCATCCGCATTTCCTTCTTTTCTTCCTTTCTTCGCTGCACCCAGCGAGCAGCGCTATTTCCTTGTCTAATGCTGAATGGGCCTGGGAAGATTTTTTTTAATGTTATTTTTTTATTATGGAAATTTTCAAACACATGCAAGATTAGAGAGACTGGTCTAAGGCACTCGTGAATCACTGCAGAACTTCAGCAGTTTTCAACATTTTGCTAATTTTGTTTCATTCTTTGCCCTACCACTTACCTTCCTTTGCAGCTACAGTATTCGGAAACGAATCATGGAGAAGAAATTCTCTAAATGCTTCCTCAGTAGACATCTCTAAAAAATAAGGACTTAAAAAAATCCCAACACAATCACAGCACCATTCGTACTCAACGAAATTAGTGGTAATTCCTTAATAGCGTCTAATATCTAGTCCATGTTTAAATTTTCCTGATTGTCTCAAAAATTCATTGGTTTGTTCAAATCAGAATCTAATCAAGGCCCACACATTGCTTTTGATTGTTAGTTCTCATAAAACTCTTCAATTATCATAGTTCTTCCTTTTCTATGCTCTAGTTTCATGCCGTTTAGTTTTCAAAAAAATTGTTCCTTTTTCCTCTGGAATCAGGGTGGACTTTGGATGAGCGGTTTCTTTAGGGCTAAAGGCTTATTTGGCTAACTTCGAGGCCATGTGGAACAACATAACAGTGGGTCTGGGAACATGTTAATGTCATCCATCATGTTGGGACCCAGATGATGGAGCCATTGATGGGACAAGGGAGGGCAGCTTCAGCCACAAGATATGGAAGGTTCAGAACCTTCCCATGTGCTCGAAGGGACTCCGTATGCAGAGAAATTTAAATCACAGTCTCACGGAGCAGCTGCCTTGCCAATGACCTCATGGGTCATGTTTCTATTCTTTTAAGAACTCCACCCTGACTTAGGGTCCATAACATCTGTGAGTGTGGCCTTGACATCTTGTTCTTTGTCCAGACTGTACTTTCCCTTAGCCACTGTGGCTGGATTTTTCGTTTCATTTTGTTTTGTTTGTCGGTAATGCACTGTTTTTCCATCTGTCAACTCTCAGTGATTCTAGTCGACACGCTGGGAGTCGTTATCCACATACCTACTAGGTGCTCTGAGGTGTAGGGATGCCGTTTGAAAAGTATCTCTTTTTAATCCCAAATTCAGATGAGCTCTCTTTGGCTTTTAAAAGGTGTTCAGTGGATTCTTTGGGCTTTGAAGCCACCTGATCCTGCTGGGAACGGGAAACGAAAACTAAATTCTTTCTTGACATACCCTCTGGGTTTATCTCAGCCATTCTGCCACCGTTGGCGGTCAAAATCCTTGGGAATGTGGTGACAGAACAGCTGAATGCCAGGTTTTCCCATGCCCGTGGTGTGGGCTCATCAGCATTTCTTGAATGTGCTTTATGGTTTTCGAGCACTGAATGCTGCTTCCTCTTTCAGAGATGTGTTCCTTCTGCACCTCCACTGAGACCTTTCTAAGGTTCATCAAAGCTAAAAACCCCTCCTGAAGCCATTCTCCAGCTCCCCAAGCAGGTGTGCCCCTCTGCCCCAACCTTCATGGGGCTGATGCTCAGTGGAGCTCTTGGAACTAGGACCTGTTCAGAGACCAGGGCTCTCGCTTGTCCTCCTGCCTCTCATTCCCTCCAAAGATTGTGGCCAGATAGCTCCAAGTAGTCAACAACGAAGCAAAAACCAGTCAAGAAATGACAGTGCGTCATGATAAACGTTTGGTGAGTTATCCTTACCTGTGCCTTGTTGGTGGGTGGAAACTTTAGTTCAGTTTAGTAAAGTTTTTTTATTTTCCGGTGTTTGCCATGTGCCAAGGACCGTGGAGGGCACAGAGGATACTAATAGCTACTATTTATATCATGCTTATGATGTTCTAAGCATTTTACAGGTTATACACACTGGAAGTGACAGATCTAGGTTTGAACCAAGGCAGTGGGGCTCGAATTAGAATAGGACATAGTCCTTTAGCCTTGAAATGTTTATAGTCGGAGGATTCGAGCAAAAGGGGGAATACGATTCTCCTCCAGCCTCAGAATTCCAGCTGCTTTCCGCAGCACCGGGCGGCATTCACAGTGAGGTGCAGGGTGTGTGCTGGGTTCGGATGCTGTGGACAAAGCCACGGCTGAGGCCAATGTCGAGATGGCTGTCACAGCATGCACCACCAGCAAGAGCGGCGACGTCAACAAGGCCTGACTGAGCTCCCCGTTGGACAGGGATGCCTCCTGCTGAGCTCGGCGTGGGGCACCGTCCTTCAGGAGTGACAGGGAGGGAGGACCAGCTGCATCAGGCGGCGGCCGGTCTTTCCCTGCGGAGCTCACCTTTGTTTTTGTTCATCAGTATCCGTGGACTTGTTTGCACAGCGCCCTTTCGTGCTGCAGACTGCCTGCACTGAAGGACTGTTCTGGGGAGACTTCAACACATCAATTCCGTAGAATTCCCTTCCGAAGCAGCAGATCACATGGCAGTGATGCAGTCCTGCTGAACAGAAGCCACGTGGAATCGCAGCCAAACGTCATGGTGGCGTGGCGGTCACCACAGGCATTTCCCTGGGGGTTTGGGGTGTTCAGAGGAACCTTCCATCTCAAACACTGTGCTTTTTTTTTTTTTTTTTTTTTTTGTTAGCCAAATAGATTTTCTGAGAAAGAAGAGGTTTTAAGGGCTTCTCTGGAGATAAATGAGCATATAATCGTCTGCTCTAGTGGGAAATGGCTCCAAGTCTCTGGCATAAATCTGGGAAGTTGTTGCCTTAGAAACAACCACTGTCGTCAGCGCTCTCCCCAGACAGCCATGTGGGGTCTCTTAATTCCCTCGCTTCTACCCATGATTGTAAAACCTTTAGCCCCAGGTGGGAAATCCTAATCTCTTTCCTCAGTGATAACAAACAACCTTCTCTATTTTCCCAGACATGAGACATTTGGCGGGGACTGGTCCCCTTCTTCTTCAGTGGGGTGCAGTTAAGATGGTGGATGGGTGACCTGCCACAGCAGGATGACTGGGGTTGGGTGACATCTGCCCTGGTTTGCTGGGGACTGAAAAGTTTCCTCAGATGCAGGATTTTCCGCACTAAAACTGGATGGTTGTCCAGCCCAGTAGGCACACATGCACGGCCTGTGGCCTCTGGGCAGCTCTGAGTCCCTCCCCAGCATCAGTGGGGTGGGACACCACAGAGCATGGTCCCTGCTGAATAGTCCAGTGATGGCTTTTTTGAAGATTCTCCTACAGCAGACGGAGTTACACTGGAGAAACTACTGGAAATATCACACAGCCAGGTTCAATTCAGTTCATTCAATTTTACTGTGATCATCAAGCCTACGCAGAATTTCTATAACTACGGGACACCGCATCTGCGTCAGGGGACACAGAGATGGATAAAGCACAGCCCCGCTCAGTGGGGCCTCTTATTCTAATGGGGGAGGAGAAGGTGTAAGCAAAGAAGTGACTTTCGGCGTGATGGACGCTGTAATAGAAGTGGCAGACTAGGTGTCGGGGAGGGACGGGATGAGAGCAGTCAGCTCCAGGAGTAGGTCAGGAAAGGCTTCGCAGAGGAGGTGACACTTTGGTGGAGAGCTGGAGGATGAGTAGCATTTGGCAGCTGGACAGGGGGAAGGCTGCTTTAGGCAGAGGCAAGAACATGGAGCAAAAGCAGAAACAGGAAACGGTCTGTCAAGTAGGAGCTTTGTGGTGGAGTCAGGGAGCAGTGGGTGCGGTTGGCAGGCAGGGTTTGCCTGCCATGCAAGGGATGGTAGGAGAGGGAAAAAGGCGAAGATCTAGAAACAGACCACGAATGGCATTGTCAACAATTACTAATCACCGTTGGCCACCTATGAGCTCCATTTCCTGTTTTGTGCATTTTGTGCTGTGACCCATCCTCCCCAATGTAGTCACAGACCCCTTTGACCTCATTTCTCCTGTCAGTGGCTCATTTAACATTTGGCTGGAGTTAAAATTCTGGCCAACGAGAAGTGAGATGTCCCTCTGTTGAGAGTCCAAAGGAAGAGAAGCCCTGTTCTCTTGCGTGTCTGCGTGTGTGGCAGCCGTTTTGTGACCATGAGGATAGCTGGCTTGAAGACAGAGAGCTGGGAAAGGACTGAGGCCTTGGAGTCGCTTTACCTTAGAACAAACATGTTTTGTTATATGAAATGGGAATTTCTTCTCATTCTGTTTTGAATTGTAATTTCTGTTACTGGTAGCTGAAAGCCTTTAATGATGCGGTAAAACATGCTAAAAAGTTACGGCTTTTGGTGACAAAAGAAATGGCGTAATGGCATGGATTCGTTTTAGGACATCGAGTCTCATTTGTCAGTGGCCACATCTCCTGCATTTAAATCCTAGATGTAGAAGCTCGTGGGTTCGATTAGCATTTTTTGCAAGTTATGCCAAGTATCATCCCGGCTGCAGCAGATACAATGTCAAATAACATACGCTGTGTCCCCTTGGGGGATTGACAGTCTCTTCGTAGAGACTGGCGTGGAAATCAACTTCGCAGTGTATTGTCTCGAGTGCCGTGGTAAAGTTATACACGGGGTGCATAGCACCCCTAAATCAATGTGCTAGATTGTAGGGTGCTTATCAAGGAGGTGAAACTTAAGAACGAAGACTCCTGAAGCAGTTACCCAGAGAGCTATGTCTGGGCCCAGGTGTATACACCCATCCTGGGCACGTGGGTGCAGCGATGACTGACAATGTACTAACAATGGCTGAGTCACACCCACGAAGTCATGTTGACACGGCTAGAGAGGATCTGATTGGTTGAAAACGTTTTTGGAGTAAGTAAAAATTAGATATAAAACAATGTCCATTTTTCTTCTTGGCATCATTTTTTGGGGGGGCAGGGGAGTGTCTCAGACTTTCGGACATATAGAGAGAGCATCTGTCAAGTAGTTGATGAGAAACACAATTAGTCCCTGAGCAGGACTTAGGAAGGAAAGACTGACTCCATCTTGGGGTCTTCAGGGAGAAGAATTATGTGAGCTGGTTCATAATGTATTTTCAGCCTTTTAATTGGCAGAGGTGGGTGAAGACAGTATTTTCAAGAGAGGCAAGGCCCCAAGCCAACCAGAGCACAGAGGTGGGGAAGGAAGGAGAGGACAGGGCCAGCTGGGTGGATAGTGGGAGCTGAGGGTTCATTTTTGGTAGTTGGGAAGAATGTGGCTTAAAAAGTAAATTATAGAGAGAGGCTGATGCAAAGGTTTGTGTCTTACTTAACCTTGGTGCAGTGGGAAGTGTCTGCAGGTTACAATGAGGAGAGCGCCATGATCAAAACAAGGTTTTTAGTGGATTGGATGTGATCCCCAAACGGGATGGATTAAAAGAAGAAAAATGCAAAGAAACTAAAATGTATGCAGCACCCGCTATATACCAAGGTCTGTGAAGTTATCGCACTTCAATTCTCAGGAATATACCCACAAAGAGACTCTTTTATTTCCAGTTTAAAGCTTCGGAAACTGAGGCTCAAGAGGTTTATGAAACTTGACCCAAGTTCAAGATCTAGAGTGTGAAAGAGTCTGGAGAGGTTTCCTGACTTCTGAATTCAAGGAACATGGCTTGATCCCTTCCCTTGGCAAATGAAGACAGACTGGCCTCATGGACAGCTCAAAATAATTGTTATATCGGGTATTCCAAGAAACCAAAGTTATAAAAAGGCACAGTTTGTCTAGGTTACAGTGTCCACCCACCTCCTGAATTTGGGTAGAGTTCGATAGACTTGGAGAAGGGTCCAAATCCTCCTCTAATCCTAAACTGCTCTATTGGATCCTGAACCAGAACAACTGGGACAAAGACTCTCACCATAAATATTTCGTTGGTCTATGTTTAGGTTTTATTTCTTCCTATTCAAACGGAGTCTTTCAAGCTCGCAGGGGAAGGAGGAAAAGGAGGTCAAGTCATGATGGGAGTAATGAGAATCTCCTGTTCCGACTTGCTCAAAACGGCAGCCACCCACTTTGCCCAGACTCCCCACACTGACAGCTACCAGTGGAGAACAAGAGGCAGCATTTTTTCATATTGTCTAACGCAGCGGGCCTTCTCCTTGCCCTCCCTGCAGGTGTGTGCATGTGTGTGCACGTGTGTGTGTGTGTGTGTGTGTGTGTGTGCACGCACCCGTGCTAAACCGCCCGAATTGAGAGGATTAGCTGAAAAAAAGATCTCTCCTCTCACTCTCCTGGATTTTTGTTTCTCCAGAGCCAGGCGAACTTTCTTAATCTCTTTTGAAAGTAGAAAAATAGGCCAGAGATATGAATATTCACTTTATGGACTTAGAAATACTTTCAAACAGTTTCGGAGGAAAAATAGAAGAGAGGCGGACGTTTAAAAGGCTAGCACAAAGGCACCGTGAGTGGATTTGGGAAAGAGGACTTCGACTGGATTTCTTTTACGTTTTACATACCCAGGATGGAGAGGAGAGGAAGAGCCCTAGAGGTGTCCAGGCAGGCAGATGGTGGCACTGGCCTAGGACCTCTCTGGTTCCTCTTGGACATGACCCCTATTTCACCTCTTCAGAGGTCCCTGGTTGGTTGGCCAAGGACTGACCTGGGTCACCAGGGCCCTTAGGGGCTTTCCTTGTTCCTTTGTGTTCCATCTTTGTGAAAAAGAAAGAAGAAAAAAAAATCACAGCATCAAGGTGCATGAGATGGGGTCAAATGCTTCCTGTTTCTAGCATCTTCTTCTGTGCCCTTGGCTGTGGCAGCATCTAGCTTCACTATGAAAGAACAGTCCGTTGGTATTACCGCATCCAATATTGTTCAACATTTACAAGTCGTGATGGTGATTAAGACTCAAAGTGGATGACAGCTGGTGGCTCTGGGTTCCTGGAGTGTGAGACAGCAGTGTGACAAAATCCTAAAATAGCCGTAGGGGGTCCTGGTTGGCACAGAGCTTGCCCCCTGTCAGACAGCACCCAGGATGTTGAGCTGGGTTTTGAATGCCACACTGTGGAAGTGACGGGAACAAATTCGAGCACATTCTGGGGGAAAGCAGGGAAGATCCGGAAGCGTCTGGAAATCTTGGGCCCCTGAGCATGCTTCGTCTGGAGAAAAGAGCCTGAAGTGTCACGTGGCCTCTGGAATTAGACTGTTCCTATGCTGCTCCCGGCAGATAAAGTCAGAAGTGAGCTCTGTGGAGGAAGTCCCTTTTCCAAGGGTGATGAAATGGGCAGCTGGGAGAGGTGATGGCTTCCCAGGTCGGAAATGCTTAAGCACATGCACCTGATATTCTTCCCAATCAAAGCTTCTGTGGAGTATGACTCCCCAGGGTCTCGCGGTTGACTTGTTTCTACACGTGCATGCACAGCTGTGAGTTTACAGTTGATGCCACTTTCCTCTCTTCACAGTCTCTTTTCAATGTGATGTAGGATGGCTTCTGTCCCAACCACCCCATAGAGATCACTGCTGTCACCAGGACCTAGTCATCAAACCCAGTCTTTTCTGTCCCTACCTTATCTCACTCTTTGGAAGTGTGTAGTGCCAGGACAACTCCCGTTTATGGGAACAGATCCTTCTCTTGGCTTCCATGACCTCATGCTCACCCAGGGGTTTCCTTCTTACCTGACTGGCTTTCATCTCGGTCTCCTTTGCTGGCTCTTTCTTCTCAGCACAACTTCTAGGCCCCATGGCTGTCCTCAGTATTCTGTTCTCTTCTCTCTATACGTGAACTCTTTGTGGTGGTTTTAAGTCACGTCTACACATTTCTGACCCCCTCCCACCCAGAGGTGGTGTCCCTGTCTCCTCCTTTTGAATCTGGGTTGAACTGGTGACTCATTTGTAATGGAACCAAAGGGAGGATTTCTAACCGGAGCCTGGAACAGAAAAAGGCCGTGAAGCTTCCTCCTCGTTCTCTTGGGACATCGGTCTTTGGACTCCTGAGCTGCTAGGTGAGGAGGTCACACTGTGGGAAAACCTGGGCCTCTACAAAGGATAGGCAAGCATAGACAAGCCTTCTCTGCATGCTCTGTCTCAATTCTTGACCCTCAGCCCCTGAGTGTGTATAATAAAATGGTTCCTTTATGCCATCAGGTTTTGGGGTGGCTTCTTATGCGGCAGTGGATCTGATACATTGCCTAGAAGGTCTGAACCTGTAGCATAACTTGAAATATCGCCCATAAACGCTCATGACTTTCTAGCCCTGATGTTTTCCCAGAACTCTGGACTCTTAAATCCAGTGATCCAACAGTCCGTTTGATCCGTCCTCTTGAGTGTTCGGTAAGCATAATCTCAAATTCTGTATAACTAAAACAGAAAGACTGACATTAACCCTTGACCCTCAAACTTCTTTCCCTTTCCTCCATGTCTGTATACACCCCATTTTTCGAGCTAAAACTCCTCTGGTCTTACTTCTTCCATTTGCCCCCAAGATGGCATCTAATATGAACTGTTTTACTTTTCCTACAAAGTGTACCTGGAACCTGTCCCCTTCTCTCCATCTCATCAGCCTCTGTCGTAATCCCAGTTACCATAATCTCTTTTCCCATCTACTGCACTATCCACTCGACCAGTCTGCCTCTTAGATCCGTCGTGTGATTGTGACAGGATTCAACTCCTTGGTGGCTGTGAGACAAAGGGCCTCAGCTCCTCATGGACGATCGACCAGAGGCCTGTTTTGGTTCCTTGCCACATGGGCCTCTCCAAAGAACATCTCGCCACACGGCCGCTGGCTTTATCAGGGTGCAGAGGAGGGCAAGAGGGCGAGAGCTAACAGTCACAGGCTTTTGTAACCTAATCATGGAAGCGACATTCCATTTTTTGCCACGTTCTGTTAGTGAGAACGAAGTCACTAGATCCAGAGCACACTCGAGGGGAGAGGATGACAAAGGGCATGAAAACCAGGAGGTGGGGATCACTGAGAGCCATGCCCATCCCATCATCCCTGAGAGATCTTTTAAAATCACAAATCGCGTGAGAGTGCACCCCTTTTTAACCCCCCAGTGGCAGGGCCGAACAAGTCTACACTTGCCTGAAATCACAGATGGACAGAACCTAGAATAAACCCGAATGTGAGCAAACGATGGGCCTGGGTGATAATGACGTGTCGGCGTGGGTTCGGCTGGAACAAATGCCAACAAATGTAACAAAGGACACAAATGCATCACTCCGGGGCGACGCTGCCCATGGGGGAGGCTGTGCGTGTGCGGGGACAGCAGGGGATATGAGAAATCTCTGTACCTCCCCCTCAGTTCTCCTGTGAACCAGACACGACTCCAAAAACTTAGTCCATGAAAAGAACATCATCTTCAGTGTCTTTTACTGCACTTGGGAATGAATTCCAAGTGTCTCAGTGCTTTATAGGGCCCTCCGTGTCTAGCCCCCTCTGCTTTTGTCCCTTCTTTGTTTACTACGCCGTCTCTCACCCATCTCACTCCAGCCCCCCTGGCTTTCCTCCCATTCCTTGAATTCTCCAAGGGCGCTCGTCCCTTGGGCCTTTGCGTGTAGTGTTCTTCCTTCGGACCACCTTCCCTGGTCTGGGTACGAACAGCTGCTTTTTCTCACTGAGCTCAGAGTCATTGTCTCCTCCCCAGAGAGGCCTCCTTGACCACTCAGCTTGGAGCGGGTCTCCCATCTTGATCACATCCCTCTTGGGTCCTCTGCATCACGCTTATTGCCATTTAATGCATTCATCAATTTATTTGCTATCTATCTGTCTCCTCCTTTCTCTCCTTCAAGTAAAAGGTAGACCCCAGAGAGCAGGCACCGCCTCTGTCTCAGCTGCCATGCCTCCCCACCCTCAGATGTCCCTGTGGGTCCTGGCTGCCCCCTGAGAAGGGAGCGCTTCCAGCTAGCCTTTGATCCCAACGGGGGTGCGGGTGCCGACATCTGTGCTCTACTCAGTTGTGTTACCTTTGTGGGGTTCGCCTCTGAATCAACGCCTTGCCTCAGCCCCAGCCACCACACTTGTTTGAGCAGTTCAGCAAAGGCACAGACTGGATTTCAGAAACTGATCCGTTCCAGAGGAGCCTGTTCCCCCTACGGGTTCAGCCACATCCATCTCCATGAGTTAAGTCCCAGAGGTTTCCTAAGGCTCACTTTGCATGACTACGTTTATGACAACGGCCATCAGTGATATGATACTTACAAGGTGGCAGGGACCGTTCCAAATGCCCGTGCATATTTCAACCCATTGAATCATCCCGGCACTCCCCTTCTGCAGACGAGCGAAGCGAGGCACAGAGAGGCCAAGCTGCCCAAGGTCACACAGGTCGCGAGGGGCTGATTTGGACTCTGACCTCATCTTCTAACTTTAAAGCCCTTGCTCTTAACAAGTGCCTGCCCCTGCCACCAGCAGGGCATAAACTCCCGCAAAACCCCTCCGTCCCTACTCGACGCCAGAAGAGGCTGGCTGCTGGATTCATGCTGCCCACACGGAATTTTTTTTCTCAAAAGCATGCAGGACTTGCCATGTTTGGGTTTGTTTATTGTCTTCAGTAAGTGAGTGCCTACCATTTTGGTGACTGTGTTTCAGCTATCTGGGACAGAGAGAGGAGAGACGTTCTCCAAAGTGCTTTTCGAAGCCACCATTTTGCCCAGGGAACAAATTCCGACTCTATATCTCTCTGATCTGTCCTGGCCTGGAGTTGTAGGAGGGCTTTTTGCCATTTCCCTGGCTTTTCTGGCAGAAGGAGAACCACTGCTAGCTCCGTTAGGACCTGAAAAACACTCCCTTGCTCCAAAGATGTTATTGACTCAGTGACTCTGCCATGGACCACTCTCTGTGGCTGTCACACTGCTTGCTACAGGCTTTCGCCGTGTCATTGCTCTTTTCTCCCTCCATGCAGACCTATACCTGCCCCTCTGGTTCCACTGCCCCGTCTTGATCCCCTGCAAACTTCTCCCCATGTGCATTTTGAGATGGAGCTAGTAATATTTCAGCAAATACACCCCTGTCTAGAGGTGATGATTAAATGGCAGGCAACAGGGAGCACCAAGTACAGAGCTGGAATAAGCAGCAGCAGCTTCCGAGTCCTTCCCTCCGAGCATGGCGATGCCTTGAAAGTCAGGGAGAGAAACATGGCCAAGTAAGAATGATTTATTGAAAAACACTCAGGGCTCCCCTGGGAGGACTGTCACCGAAGCTGTCTCTGCGGGGAGCAGCCTCTCCTGCTGGCTGCACACAGAGGACCCGAGCGCAGACCCATCTCCTTCGATACGCGCCGTCTCCAGGTAGGGAGGATGCTATTTTTTGTTTAAGCTCAACATTCACCTGAACAAATAGCAGATGTTGATGAATATTAATCTGTGCTTAGATTAATCTTCAAAGTGTCAATTTAATTCCTGTTTCACTATTCAGCCCCTGATTGCAATGAGCTACTTCAGGATGTGGGGAGCAGACACCTGGCTAGGGGGCAGGGCTGAAGGTCGCCAGGGGGCAGAGCCGGGTCCTTGGGCAATGGGACGATTCTGGTGGAGCCCAAGTGGCCCCCGAAAGCCACCCAACGGGCAGCTCCTCAAGGAGAGAAGGGAACACACACATCAAACAGCCATCTGACCTTCAGGACAGGCCGGGAGCTGAACGAGGGCCCAAGCTGGGCACAGTCTCCTCTCACCCGCCTTGGTCCATTTCTGTTGCTGAATTTTCAAATGCCTGAGAAATTTCATGCTAGTTTGTATCTTTGTAGGCACGCACCTGGTGAAGGGGAAAAGGCTTGCTTTGGGAGTCAGGGGGGTGGAAGCCCAGCCCTGGATGTCACGGGCTTGGGCATGTTTCTGAATGTTTCTGAGCCTCAGTTTCCCCATTTGTAAGACAGAGCCGTTGGGAAGGGGGAGTGAGATGCCCACGTTCCATGCTCAGCAAGGGCCTGGCACCAGGCGGCACCCAGGAAGTGAAGTCCCCTTCCCACTTTCCTTCACACGGATAAACCCACTCTCAGATAAGGTGGAAACGAAACTCCTTTCTTCCGGAGATTTCGAATCTCTCTCTGTTGCCAGTGTTTCTCTGTGCTGCCTGATTTCCTGATTCTCGTGTGCCTTATTAGTGACTCAGTAAATAACCACGACAAAGGCTTCTAACACCAATGCTATGATCTTCTTTCTTCTATAAAAGGACACGCGTGGCACCATCTTCCATATTTTCCTTGTTCCGCCTTGACCTGTGTTGCTGTTTCTCCGCTGGTTGGATAAGTAGAGTGAATTGTTCTCTCGCAGAAAATCGGCACCTGCAGCGCCAGCCTCTGGCCTTCCTGGGACCTGCCTCACCTTTCTACCCTCTTGCTCTTCCCACAGACACCCAAGGTCCTTGGCACGTTGCTACCTGCAGTCGGGAGAATCCCGGGTAGCGCCCGCGTGCAGGTTACAAGGCCCAGCTGTCTTGCTGTAGCTGTGGATGCTCGCCTCCCTCTTGCTCCCTCTCCGGATTTGGATGTTACGTCAGTTTCCTTAGGGCTGCCATAATAAAGCCCCCAAAACTGGTGGTTTTCAAATAATAGAAATTTACTATTTTACAGCTCTAGAAGCTAGAAATCCAACATCAAGTTGTTGGCAGGGCCACGCTCCTTCTGGAGTCTGTGGGAGAGAATTGTCCCCAGCCTCTCTGGCTTCCGGGGGCAGCCAGCCATCCTTGGTGCCTCTTGGCTTGTGGAAGCATAATTCCGAACTCTGCCTCTGTCTTCCCATGGCATTCTCCCTGTGTCTGCACGTCATCTTTCTCTGTGCATCTCTGTGCCCAAATTTCCCAATTTCCTAAGGACACCGGTCATATCGGGTTAGGTCCCAACCCCATCGCCTTGTCTTAAATTGGTTGAGTCTTTAACGACCCTCTCCCCAAATAAGATGACGTCCTGAGGTCCTGGGTTAGGACTTCACCATGTATTTTTGTGTGTTGGGGGGACACAATTCAACTCATAACATATGTAAATTACTTCTCATTTTTTTTCCCTCCTTGGGGCTTTGGTTGACCCTCTTGGCTTTGACCTGCGTTTTGACCCAAACCAGCAAAACCCTTCACGAGCTGGCCTTTACTCATGTGCTCATTCATAAAAACATTTATTTAGCACTTACGAGATGCCTGGTCTGGAACTTTTATCTATCTATCATCTATCTATCATATTTCTATCTATCTATCTATCTATCTATCTATCTATCTATCATCTATCTATCTATCTATCATCTATCTATCTATCATCTATCTATCATTTCACTGAGTTTTTACATATCCTAGAAAGGTCAGTGTCATCATTTCTGTTTTACAAAGGCGAGAAGAAAAACCCAGATAAGTCGAGACCCCGCCTACCTCGTTACAGTCTGTGTGAGAGTCCAGGGCCGGAGGCGAGGGCTTCTGCCTTTGCAGTTCCTGTTTCAGATGAAGACTGGCTCGCCTCTGCAACAGCTTTTATTTTTCTCTTCATCTATGTACCTCTACTCCAAACTCTAGAAGCCCTGCCCGCCCTTGATCTCTCCTCTCCCTCAACACTCGGCGTCCACTCTCTGTCTTTGTCTGACTATGGCAGTGACGTTGGCCCTTGCCCTCAGCATCAGACCGGCCTCTGGGCTCCTACAGATTACTGTCTTCCTTGCCCTTCTGTGCTATTCCTTTTCAAGGACTTCTCTCTTCCCTGCCCTTCTCCTTTCCGTCTCACTCTCTTTGTTCGCTTAGTTCTTTGAACACTGCGGGGCCCGGCGCCCGGGGTCACTCGTTTATCCCCACATTGATCGGCAGTCTCTATCTTTTCTGTTCATACATTTGGGACATCGATGTTGTTTCTCACCACTTCTTGGCACTTCTGTTTTCTTTTTTGCAAAGCAACGTTCACAGCTTCTGATGTATTTTAAACAGCCCCAAGACACCACTTCACGCCGGAACACGACCAAATTCCTTGCCTCTGCTGCTTCTTCCAAACATAACGTCGGATCGCTGGGGGACGTGACGAGTTTTTCCCCAGGCACTGAGAGGTGAACTCCTGGCGATGTTACTGTATGGTGCTTTTTCAACAAAGCTTAGGGAGTCTACATGCAGGTCAGATGCTCTCTTCTGATGAGCTCAGTGTCCTCTTTGGACCTCATTTGAAAGATTACCTGGCCGTTCAGTCTGACTACTCCAGACTACCCTAGGAAGATGAAAACCTAGCCTTTTAAAAAAAAAAAAAACCTCCATAAAAATAGATTTAGCTACTCCCTTATAAAATTAAAAAACAACTCCCAATTACAGGGCTCCATATTTTCTTCTGTCTGTACCATGCTTGCTTGTGTCCTGAGGGAGCTCATTCTCTTTATAACTTTTAGATACTATTTATATGCTGGATAATGTCAAATCTAGTTCCTCCACCTTGCTGCCTTCCCCAAGCTCCAGGTCTATATTTTTAGCTACCTGCTATCCGCCTAGATGTCCCACAGCCACATCATACCTAACCGATCTCCATCCTGGCTCAGCATCCTCTTTGCCTTGTGGTCTGTGTTTCATGTAGGAAGATGATAACGTCTGCCATTTCCTAAACTATGCGCCATGGTCCCTAGTTCTGGGCCCAGGTAATAAACCCTGCCACTAGCTCAGAAACAGCCATATATCGGTCTTCTATTGATCCTTGTTCTCAGCATTTCTCACTTGAACTTGAGCCCCTTTAACCAGCCTCTCCCTCCAGGCTCTCTTCATTCCAATCCAAACACGCTTCTTTCTAAAGTCAAACAAGACTGGTTGTCTAGAGACAACCATGTGGCTGTCTCGTTTTGAAATAGCTGCTGGCTTCCCCCCGCCTTGACCAGGTCTCTAAACTCCACACGTCATCCTTCTGGGCCTTCACAGACCTGACCATGACTGACTTGTCTGTCCCTCTGGCTTCTTCCATACCCAGGCATCACACTCCTGACAAATGGGCTTTCACTGTGTCTTGGAGACAGCAAACCCTTTCACGTCTGGGTACTTGTCTTGGCGCTGTTTTCTCTTCTTGGGACATAATTGTTTTTCCCCCTTCTTTACCTGGAAAATTCCTTCTTATTTTAGTGCTGTCTGTGGCTCTCTTTACTGTATTCCCTTGGTACCTTGTTCACAGTTGTGTAGCACCAGTCCAAGCTTCATGATCATTTGCGTGTTCTCATTTGTCCCCTCCGTTGGACTGCGAACTCTCCGGCAGCTTGTACAGCCTGGCCCTCCATGGGAAAGCCACAGATATTTTTGGATGATTGAAAGCTCATACATCTAAATCAACTCTATGTCTCTTTTTAAATCTGTTTTTCTCTTTTCTTTCTTTTTGTCCACAGAGAAGGAGATGATTAGCAAAATCCATATTGCAAAAGCTATAAACAAAGAAATACTTAAATAAACAAGCTGGGGGTAAAAAAGAGAAAGCGCTGGGATAAAGTTGAGGGTGGGATTAGTGTGTCTTCTACCTGCCGGAGGCAAGGCCAATACTGGGGGATGGAAGAAGGGCTTGTTCTGAGACCCCAGGAGCCCGGACAGAGAGTACAAGACCACTTTACACACTTATTAGCATCCGTATAATAAAAAATCGCTCTGGAGGAGAATAGTAACTCTAAGTCTTGAGACGCAAGAGACATTTCTCACAAGGGCACCACTAGGGAACACCACCACCTTCTCCCCCTGATAAAATAGCCGTCACATGGCAGGATGACTCCTGGCTAAGCTACGGGAAGAGAGTGCGACATTTTGCCCGGTGTCTGCATGAATGAGTTTTAATTAGGAAATGTGAGTTTCTTCCTTTGGTGTGTGTCTGATGAACAGGGACGGGGAAAAGATTGGAGTGGGGAGCATCCCATTCCTCTAACTAAAGGCCATGAGAATTTACTCATTCATTCATTCATTCATTCATTCATCAGCTATCAATTATTCATTGCCTATTTGATATAGGGGCCTTATAGGGGGTGTGTTCTTCACTCCCCACTATGCGATCTCTCCCACCCTGAGTTTGGCTGGAGAATCTATTACCATACATCAGCTCTTTCATTGGAGGCCAGAGGATTCATCTGCCTAAATTACTTTGTGCAGGATTCAGCACTCAAGCTGGGGTTTTTCAGTGGCCGCTAATGGTTGTCATAGAGAGGAACAAAAAGGGCTCTCGGACATGCTTCTTTTTAAGCGTTCAGGGAACATTTTCTGGCTCTGGAAAGATTGCTTTCACAGAGCAATTTTAGCCATTATCGACTGAGAATAAAACCTACTTTACGAAATTAAATTAGCAAGTCTTCCCTCCCAGATTCATTTTTCCTGCTTTCGCCTGGTGAAACCCCTCTCTATTTAGCAGGCCATGTAACCTCTCCTACCTCGTTGATTCACATCATTTAGAAAAATAAAAAGGCTTTAAAAAAGGAGGTTGCAAATATAAACACGCGCGCAATTAAGATCTCAACTCCATTACATTAATATAAGTACTTTGCTTGGAGTTCATTATGATGCACATCAGGGTTTTAATGTTTTCTCCAGTTTACTGCCATCCTTAGTTAGAAGGAAACAACGTGCTACAGAAAACAATTGCCTCTTGGGTTGGAAAATAGTTTGAATAGGATTCCATTGTGATTAATTAAGCTCACACACGATAAAGTAGAAAGAACCAAACAGTTGTTCTTCAAATTGACAGCGTATTCAGTGAACGAAAAAGATTTATAACACTAAATTTAAATTTTTCTGATGAAATAATATATTATGGAAATTACTCATTTTTTCCCCATTTTGCTAGAAACATGGTGAGCCCTTATGTTTTTTTTTTTCCTATACAAAGGATAGAGGCACAAACAAGAATGAAGGAAACAGAAGAAAAGGAAACTTAACGAGCAAACGCAGGCACGATAATACGGATATAAGCTTTTATTTTCTCTCCATTACCCTCAAATTATTTCCCACAAACATCGTATCTGACAGTTCTTCTTTGGAGTCAGCTCTAAATGTCTGTTGCCTCCGTGAGGGCGGGCTGTGCATCTTTCTCCCTGGATAGCAGCCCTCCTTCCTGAAAATCACCATCCACAATAGAAAGTAGCTCCCTCTCTTTTCATCGGCTGGCCTACCCCACTCGGCGGGTCCTTCAGAAAATAACCATTGTCAGCCCTTAGAATACGAGACAACCCACATCAATGGTACTAGAAATCTATGACTAACATGTCTGAATAGAGAATAATCAGCCTCGCTTTGAAAATGTTTCTTTCAGTCTCTTCTTCTCTCCCTTGCTATATTTTGTCCTCGCCTTGTCATTCTTGTCTCCTCATCTTCCTCTGTCTCTCTGTCTATCCTTGTGTCTGTCCATCCCTTCTCAGTTAGTCCACCTGTATCCTCTCCCTAACCCCCACCTCATCCCCACTTCCTTCCCCTCTGTCTCTCTCTCTCTCTCTCTCCTCCACACTCCCCTCCTCTTAAATGCTCAGTCTCTGGGTTGCCATCAAGATCCCTGAAGCCAAATAAGGAGTGATGGAGCGTGTCTCTGGACAGTGTCTTCTATTAACTGGCAGACACAGAAACTGCTAGTGATGAGCAAAGGCAGCTCGTGGGGCTGGAGAAGCTCCGATGGGTCTCCAGCGCAGATTTCTTGCCGGATGGTGATGCTTCAAAGGCTGCAGAAGGATGAATGTGATGCTTAACAAGGTACCTCTCTGAGAGCACTGTCTCTTGTCTACTTTATCATGGCGTAGCCTGCAGGGAGCTGCACGAGCTGACCCGGACAGAAAGTAAGATGGGCCTAAGGTGGGTGAAGATACAATTTAAATCTCCCTTGTCCATAGGAGACACCAAAGCAACATTTCCCTGTAGACTCCTTCTCTGTCTGGGAAGAAAGTGGACTTCTCACAGGACATTTCTAATAGAGAGCCTAGTGGGCTAAGACAGCCATAATCCTCTCGTTCGCTCAAAATGTACAGGCTTGAGAAGCAGAATCATTCTGTGAATCCGAGGGGATGAAAAATGATAGAAACTTGATTGATTTGGCAAAGTTGACATTGTTTTTTCGAGCTCATGGTCAACATCTAGAACGAATGTATAGCAAGCACCTGTAGGCCAGGGCTGCCTCCCAAGGTCTGAGGCTTTCTCCCTCTAGAATCTCACAGACCTCGCTTTACAGACTTTTCAGGACAGCTCAAATAATTGATTTAAAAAATACATATGTACATATACATAATAAAACCTAAACCCAAGTTCCAGCCTTCTCGTCTCTGACGAACACAGACCATACGTTTAAAGTCAAGCTATTAGTAGATGTATTAGTCCCTAAGGATTTGCTTTTTTAAGTCTTTATTGTTTTTCAGTTCTTGGGGCCATCTGTAAAAACAGAAGAAAAAAAAAAAAGAATTGGAATGCCTCAGGTCAATTCCGTTAAAAATGTATTTACTAACTATTATATATCAAGTAGTGGGATTCTGGGGGGAGTAAGACATAGATTTTGCCCTCAGGAAGCTTCCAGTCTTCTGGACCTCATGATGATTTCATAAGGAATGAACACACGTCGTTTCTCTTCCCTGCTAATTACAATCATCCAGCTCTCACCTTCCACTGACATAAGGCCATTGTGAGCAGGTGGGCAGGTGCACGTTAGTATTCTTCCTTTGCTTGTGTTGCTCAGTTTCTTCTCACTTCCTCTGAGGTCTCCTTGGAAGAGGAGTAGCATATTTTGTGCTCGTGCATGACTTTGCATTTCTTTTTACCTCCAAACTGTGAGCAGGTCATGTTCATTGAATGAATGAATGAATGAATGAATGAGTGCCTGGATCAATCTGGACACCAATCTGTCTTTTACTTTGGGCTCTGTGAGCTCTTCCAAAGAAAGAAGGCCATATCTCTCTCATTTTTCTGTCCCCAAATAACATGTGCTCTCAAAAACTCTCTAAGTTACATTCAACTTCATGCCCTTTCTTTTTCCTGGAAGGGAATGGTTTTCTCCTTGTTTTATTTGCACATGTGGGGTTGTTGTAAGGCCATAGCAAGAGTGAATCCCAATGGATCTGAGTAGCTTAGAAAGGAAGGAAGTGGGTTGGGGGCGGAAGGTGACAGCCATAACACATCTGCGAACAAACGTGGCAGGGTGTCTCTGGCCTGGGTGTTGGCTCCAAAGCATCTCAGCAGAGGCCAACACTCGGCAGCACTTGAGTAAGCGATTATTTCCCCTCTCCCTCCGGCTGTGAAGAGGAGGTGCTGGCTATCTCCTGGCTTCCCCCAGACCGCCAGGACATGCCTCTCTTGGTGGCAGAGACACTATGTCAACCCTCAGCGGCTGCATGTTCCTTGGCTCCCTAATGCTCCTTCAGGCTCTCCTCCCTTCCATCTGCTCTGAATCTCCCTCCATAAGCTCCTCGCAGTTCCACCTCTTCAGCCCTCTTACTTTGTTTCTCTGTTCTCATCTTGCCTGGCTTAGGTGCAGTGGCCTGATTTTGGAATATCTGCCTTTTGAGTGACTTGAAAATTCTTAGGATCCTACCCCTATGAACAGCCCCTAGATTTTGCCACTTGGCAGTGACCTGGAGGGAGCTATCTCACCCCACTCTAGTCCTTGCTCCATGAAATGGAACAGCCTAGACCCGTGGACCTGGTAAAGGTCTGTATCTGTAATGAAGGTGCAATTTCCTTCGGACAGGTTGCTGTTCACACTGACCAGCTTTTCCTGTTAGGAAGATTGTGGGAGAATATAAGATAAGCATCTCTCTTTCGCACCCACAGGGCACACGGCTGGCCTTACCTCCCTCTAGGTGCACAGGAATAAGAGGTTTGTGGGTAGCATCTTCAGCTCCCTGCTAAAGAGAGCCAGAACGTTCATATGCTGGCTCCTAAAAGGAGCTGGGAAATGCCATAAAGAACCTTCTTGGGATTAAAAAAAACATGCTGGCCTCGTTTAAAAAAAAATTCTAGAATAGGCACATTTAAGGAGATATATCTGGCCTTTAAAAGATATATGTGGAGTTTAAAAATTATCCTTCTACCCCCATATATTCAACTCAAGATAAAAGACAGTTTCAGGACAAAGGTAGCAAAACCGAAGGCCCTACGGGCCTGGCTATGCGATGCTTTTTCATGGTATCGGGTCTCTCCTTAGACTTTGGGAGGCCACCCTTGATGTTTCAGGGCGAGGTTGTATGTTCGGCCTCCGTGCCCCCTATGAATACTCTGCCGTCCTTTCCGCCAGCACCCAGCACATGGCAGGGCCTACGTCTGTGGGGCGATAGGCGCACTGAGTGCCAGGGACTCACGGGGACATACCAGGCACTCGGTAAGGACTTGCTCACTGAGTAGTGTAGGTGGGCCTTTTACAGCCCTCAGAACCCATGCTAGAAAAAATCCTGCCACACCCAAAGATCTCGTAGGTACCTTATGCCCAGAACGTGTCTGGCGAGTGCTGACTTTTGGATTTATTTATTTATTATTATTTATTTATTTATTTATTTATTTATCTATCTATCTATTTATTTATTTATTTCTTATTTATCTATTTATTTATTTATCCTAAATACTTAGTCGAACTCTGTGAACGAGCACAGTACCTTCTCCTTGCGGATTTATTTGGGTTGTCTAGCCCAGCTCCCTGCATAGTCATCGACAAGTATCAGTTCCCTTCTTATTGCATACCAACAACCCTGGAAGAAGTGGCATTTTACTCTGTCCAGTTGGAATTAAACAACAATGAATCTGGAGAACTCCGTGGTGAAGGTTGTTTTATCGGAGGGAATGCAATGAGTTAACATATGAAAAGCACCGAGTTAGCATTATGCAAGTGCTTGTTAAACAACTAAAACGTTACTGTTGCTGTTATTATTGTTAGACGCTAAGACATCATGCAGACCAGAACATTATTTCCTAAACCACAGACGTTCTGATATTTCAAAGAAAAAAGTGTATTTTACATTTTGGAAGGGTGCACCCCCCCCCCATCCCCATAAAGCATGGAAGCAGTCTTGGCTCGAGGTTTATTCTATTTAACACCTTTCAATAGGGCAGCATCTGGATGTTATCAGACTTGGCAAGACGAGATGCCGAAATGACAAATTCTGGAAATGCTGTGCATTAGGCACTCTTGTCTTTGCCTGTAATTGCCTTAAAGATATAAAAGATCCTGATTGTAATAACTCCCCTAGCGTAACTAGTCTTCATTCCTATTCTGCAAGAGAAGATGGCAGGAAGCGGTATCGCTCTAAGGATGTGAGTAAGAGAAGGGGGCGCTAACCCTTAAATATGTATGCCCTGATCTCAAAAAATAAAAAAAAAAATGTGAAAGGATTACCGGTAATCTTACGTGTATCCCTTAACCTGTTAACTGGAATAATTGTTGCATGAGAATAAGGGGCTCCTAAGTATCCCAGGCTAGGTGGCCCCAGGTCAGAGAACATTTATTATTTATTTCCTAAAGTCCTATTTCCCGGCGATAGAGATGGAAATTTGGCAGATGGGGTCTCCCCTTGTCAAGCGAGTGAAATCGTTGTTTCATTTTTAATCTGGATCCTTCACCCTGAAGGATAAATCTAAAACGTGCCGTTTGGGATATGATGAATTGGGCTCCTGGTACTGGCTGTGTAGACAGGGAGGAAGATACGGCAGACGTGGGTCTGCAGGCCTTTTCAGATGAAACAGGTGGAGCCAGCCATTTCTGAAGCTGAAGCAAGGAGAACAGTTGGTCTCAAACATGCCTTGAATTCTTTCAGTGGACTTGGATGTCTCATTTGGGGGTGTATGTCGAAGGCCTTTGGGCTGAGCTGGAACGATGGGGAACACTGAGTACTATTATGGCTGGGTCTGCGTTACCCTTGGGTCCCATGAAGCTTTGTGGGCAGTGAAAGGAGTGCTCTGTGCTGTGGTCCAAGAGCTCTAGCTGAGGTGAGCTGCAGTGAAAAGGGTGAGTAGGGTATGTGTGAGTAACCCCCGGTATCATGTGACCCAGTGCCATGTCCTGCATGAACACAGGCAAGCCACAGTTTAATCCTAACTGGGTCACCTGATCTATGGATACAGCCAAACTACGTGATTATATTCGCCAAGCAGACTTTTGTTTTGGATCCAAAGATAATTTGGATTTAATGGTATATACGAGGAGAAGTCACTGCAGGTTCTTAGCAGGAGTTTATATGATTTAATTTATATTTAGGATAAAAAGTGGTGAACCAGTTAGGGTTCAGTCAGGAGACCGAAACCACAGTAGTAATTTGAACAGAGAAAACTAAATACTGCATTATAATTATTAACTAGCTAAAGGTATTACCTACTAGGAAGTATAAAGGGAACTCTCAGGAATCTGGGGATAAAAAGTAAGAGGCAGCCATTACTTATAGGGCTGAGAGAGAGCATGCAAGGTAGAAACAAGCTGGACCAGGCTCCCCTGCCCGCTGCCAGGCTGTGATTCATCGGTGTGGTCCAGTAGAAGGCAGAGAGCATCACGGAGGTGATGCAGACTGGGCTGGCCAGCAGGAGGCCAAATATGAAAGGAGATCAAGGGAGGATTTGCATCGTGGGGCCTTCTGGACAACACAGGCAAGGAGGCTGCATGCAGAAAAGCTCCAGACCCAGGAAAAGAAGCCCCTTCCCCTTGCAGTCTCCCTCTCATTGAACTCTACGGAAGAGGCCTGACACTGCGCCTCCTCTCAAAAGAGAGACGTTTATTGGGTTCAGTGCCGGGCAGAGAAGGGTATGTCTGGGGCTTAGAGACAATAAACTGATCACTGGGACAGGTGGCGAAGTAAGAAAAGGGAAGGGTCTGGAGGCTGCAGTAGATGGGGCGGTGGGTAAGGGAGGATGCGCTTGCTAGACCGGGGCACTGACTTGGTCCTGAAGCATGGCTGAGGGAGTGGGGATGCCATGAAGGGGGGATTCGAGGGGTACTGAAGAGATCCAGAATTTCCTGGAAAAAAGCACAATGGATTCATATGAGTAGTTGGGCAATCGATTTCCACAACTGCGACAAAGCTCACATGCAAAGAAAAGGAACAGACAGTTCCACCTTAGGAAAATGAAATGAAATTCTCTTCTGGAAATAAAATTTTCTCAAATTCATAAAAATCAACAACATTTTATGTAAAGCTTGGAGCCGTATTGCTTTTTCTTCAAAACATCCTGACACAGCTTTAATTTAGGCTAAGATTCAGCATCGAAGTTGTGTGTGTGTGTGTGTGTGTGTGTGTGTGTGTGTGTGTGTGGGTGTGTGTTTATCTATATTTTTGTTGTTGTTTTGTACAGGGAGAAACTTTTTTTATGTGTATGTAATCCCATATGAGTAAAATTTCTATACTAAGCATTCTTGGGAATGTAATATCTCACTACCGTAGCAATTTATTTCAGGTCAAAGTTGGTTAGGCAAAACAAGTTGTGCGTTAAGGGTCTGAGAAGACACACACACCATATATTCTCCCAGCATTCATTTCTTGTGCCACACGTCATGACACTCAGTCATATTCTGTATTTCGAGTCTAGTTGTTTCCTGTAAGTCTCGCGTCCTCTTCCATGCTAAGTTCCCGGAGGACAGGAATGATACCACATGTGATTTATTCTTCTCAGTCTAGTAAAAGGCTCTCAATAAAGACCTTATTTTTATTGTTCGACTCATTCATATTAAGCATCACTCTGGGCCAACACAGGCCGAGGTGGTCCTTGGAACCAACATGAAAAACACACGGTTCCTTTCCTTGAGGAGTTCATGACTTAGAAAAACATAGAAAGAGCTCATTTTGATAAAATATGATTAAAGTGATAATCTTTTTTCTGGACAGACTCTGCAATATTGAGTGAGTCTTGGGGTTAATAGCCAGGAAAGACCATCTATTTTTCGCACCGAAGTTTGTGAGTCGACTGGGTATCAGACGGCATTCGGCTTGCTCAGAACTCCCGGAGGGTTTGCATGTAAAAATCAAATGACTGTTTACATCTTATCTGGAATTATACTGGAGGGAACATCAGAACAGTCTAAAGCTTTATAAACTTGACAAGAACGTTGGGAAGTTAAATAAGTGAATATTTCATCACATGCTTTGAAGATAGAAAGTATGGACATAAGTGCTAATTATTGTGATTAGCCCCGTGATCTTTTTCATTTTCCCTTTACTGTTAGATCTATCATAAAACTCCTTAACTTCAAGGGAAATTATTTATCTTTAGATGAGCATTTTTTATGAAGTCAGATGTTAATTTACGCATTCATGAAAAAACCATTTCTTTCATTATTCTTTCTAACCTCCTCACAGGGCAGAGATTGTGTCATTTATCTATTGTATAAGGTGCCTAGCAATGCACATTATGCCACTCTATAGGTAGGTTCAATGACTGACTGGCCTTTAGGTGAAGAAAAAGTATGTTTAGGATCCTAACTGTGCCTACAAACTAGTGAGATTTTTAAAAATATCAGAACTTAGGGAGCTAAAGGGATCTGCATTATACAGTAGTCACCAGGGGTGACTGCAGAGTGGACTCCCCCAGAGATGCTGACATTACTTTGGCAAATATTTTGGTTTTCCACTTTTGGAATTGCTTTCAGAGGCACTTTTACAGACCATATTAAGAGTTTGTGTCATTGCTTCAGGGCGCATCTTATATATGGAAAAGGTCATGGGAGACCGAAAGTGGGAAACGTGCCCAAAGGGACCTCTCTTTATTGGTGTGTGTGTAAGGCGCAGAAAGTTAATGAGTTAGAAACCCATTACAATAAGATGAAGCAAACCATACGAATGCTACACACACCCGTGTAAGTAGAGCAGATTTCAAACATAAACACCGGAATGTTTTACAGCATTTTAAAATTTAGATTTTCTGTTAAACTTGGTTGCTTTGGGGAAAAATCAAAACAATACTTAAAAGACATTCACGGAAGAAGGGAAGAAGGCAAACAGAGAGAAAAACCACATGTGCACACAAATGAACACACACACATGCAGACACACACATACACCTCCCTACCCCTCTCCTTTTTCCAGTAGTTTAATGGGATATCTTGAAAAATCTACTCAGCACACCGCTCCCACACCCAACCCCAACCAGGCTTGTTTCCTTCTTCCGTCCATCAGTCATTGGTAGCTAGAAAATTTGTTACTTTCCACCTTCTTCTGATCAACCTGATTTGTTGCCAGCAAGGAGGAGAAAAGAGAAACAGATAGTGAGCAGCGGGAACACAGACTTGGGTGAATAGTCACAGGCCTTTATTCCTTTCCGAATCTCATCATCTATTTAAGGCTTGTGTTGGTTTGCTAAGGCTTCTGCAGCAAAGTACCACAAACTGGAGGGCCTAAACAATAGGAATGTGTTGTCTCACAGTTCTGGAGACCGGAAGTCCCAGGTTATTGTTTTGGCAGGGTTGGTTCTTACTGAAGGCTGTGAGGAAGAATCTGTTCCGTGCCTCTCTGGTGGTTTGCTGTCGATCTCTGGTCTGTAGACACATCACCCTGCTCTCCACCACAATATCACTCAGCATTCTTCCTGTGTGCAAGCCTGTCTCCACACTTCCCCACTTATAGAGACACCAGTCACCTTGGGTTAGGGTCCACACTAATGACCTCATTTTAACTCAATTACTATTTTAAAGACTCTGTCTCTAAATAAAATCCAGTTCTGAGGCAGTGGGGGTTAGGATTGCAACATATAAATTTGGGGGGAGGGGGAGGAAAAAGCCCAACCCATAACAAGTCCAGAGTGGAGATGTACAGGGAAATGAGAGTGGGAAACAGCGATCCTCACAGTCTGACCCTTGACACATGGTGCATGTGAATATAAAGTTTCCCCCCTCACTTGCATTAACTGCCATCATACAAATATAACAAATCTTGGTTATATTCATCTCCGATTTGCACAACTCTTCACCTGTGCCTACCTATTCCTAGCTGTTCTACAGTTCCTTGTATGCATAATTTATCTCTCCTATAAAACTAAACTTTTTGAAAGCAGTAACTAATTCATATTTGTTTTTTTTTTTCCCTTGACCTAGCATGTGCCTTGGATACAATAGATACCCAGTAAATTGTCCCCAGTTCTATGGACCATCCAGACTTTATGGTGACAGAGTTAAAAAAATATATAAACTCATTGTCCGGCACTGTCTCTGTCAGGATAGGTTAGGTTGTGCTGCCCACACCTGCACAAACTCTCAGTGACTTGATATAACAAAGTTTATTTCTTGCTCAGGCAAACTCCTCTGCATATTCAGGCAGTTTTTCAAGGCGGTCATATTCAATGTGGGCACAAAGCATCCCAGGAAACTCAGCATGGAGCCTCAGGGTTTCCCACGGCAGGGAAAGAGACCACGGAGAAGCCAGCACTGGGTCTCAAATGCTTCTGTTCGAAAGGGACACGCATCACTGTGCTCCCAGCCTAGTCGAGTCACATGACCCTTCCCACCTGCAAGGGGGCTAAGGAACATTGTCTTCCGTGTGTCGGGAAGAGGAGGATGGCTAGAAATGCTGGCAAACACGAGTTATGTCTATGGCAGCCACTTTCTGTTTTCCAAAGGGCGCACCTTATATGGCCATTGTGTTTTGTGCAGTTTTTATTGAGTCCTCACTATGTGCCAGACAAGGTTCTAGCAGCTTGTGATCCAACAGTGAAAAAGACAGACTAGAGGCTGCACTGCGGGTGAGCAAGGATGATGGAGTGACCAAATAAATAGATGAGCTGCCTACCCAGAGTGAAAAATGCTGTGGAGGGAACACAACAGGGTGGTGTGATGGAGCACAGGTTCTCTGTGGTCTCAGCAGCAGTGTGTTCTAAGGATCTTGGTCGTCTGGTGGAAAGTCGGTGCGTGCTTTTGCTTTCTCGTGCAATCCAGAATGTAAAAAAGTCATTCTTATATTAGCTGAAACCCAATTGAGCAGAGCCTTCAAATTGGTTGCCTTTGGAACCCACAAACCCAGTTTTAGGTATTAAAGTCAAGGAATGAGAAAATTAAGTTAAAAAAAATTTTATAAAAAATCATTTAAATGGAAACACACTTTCTCTTTCAGTTATTCACTGCTGTACAACAAACTACCTAAAACTTAGTGGTTTTAAAACAACAGTAATCAGGTATTTGCTCATGATTCCGCAATTTGGGCCAGACTCAGTGGGGCCAGCTCATCTGTGCTCCATGTCTGTTGGCCTGGAATGTCCAAGTGTCTTTTTCATCCTTTATTATTGACTTAATTGGGTGACTGATCTCTCTCTCTCTCTCTCTCTCTCTCTCTCTCTCTCTCTCTCTCTCTCTCTGCAATCTCTTCGAGGGGCCAGGTTGAGCTTCCTCACAGCATGGCAGCTGGGTTTCAAGATGGAACATTCTAGAAAGATATGCCCAGTACAGAGGTGCTTATCCAGGCTTTTCTCACATCGCACTTGTTAATGGCTCGTTGACCAAAGCTAGTCACATGATAAAGCTCAGAGTCGATCACAAAGGCATGACTCAGTGGGAGCTAACAAATCCTTTGTCCATCACTGTCGATTCCTTGTGCCCAAGTCATTCTCGTTTCCTCTATAGAGACGACATACTCTATACCCTTTCTGAGGCTACTAAGGTCTCATTCCTGACAGCCCCAGGCTCAGGCTCAAAGTCTAGGATCTCGTCTTCTAAATCAGATCCAGGGAGGCCGAGACTTCTTAGGTACGGCGGCTTTCGATCTGAACACCTGAAAAATGAATAATCGAGTCACCATTCGCCTTTCTGCCCACCACAGCTAACACATAGTGAAGCAAGGACAGAAAAGCTGCAACAGAAGCCCCCACTCAAGAAGGGGGAAGTGGGAGAAACATAACAGTCGCCAGTCCTGAGCGCAGCTGAAATCTCGTCCTGTGCACCCTGCCAGGGTCTTGATTAGGGCCTAGTCCTCATGTCTCTTTGGTCGTAGCTCGCTATGGCTCATGATTGCAACTGAGTCAGTTTCCATCCTGCTCATGGATTGAAAGCACTTTTCATGTAGGAATTCAGATTTCATTTCGAAATGTCTCTGTTTCTTTTAGTCCCATCTGGTGGTGGTCTTTGTAGTATAATTCTCTAAAAGCTTATAAAGCGTATTAAGAGTTCACTTCATTACACATTTGTCTATACATAAAGCTCTTCAAGACTGAGCTCTCTCTCATTTGGCCTGCAAGTCAGGGCAAGGGACAATGCTGCCACTATTCTGAGAAATCCTTGCCACCAACCCCCGCCATCTGAGAGGGTCTATGAGTCCAGAGGATTCTTAGCAGTTTTTAGTCTAGCCAAGCGTTTATGAGGAAAAATCTTTGGTTTCATCTTTACTTCGGGTCCTGTTTTACTGGTAGTGCCCTAGATTAGATGTTATCCCTAAAGCAATTTCTTATTTCGAGAATATTTCCCCAAGATACCCCGGGGTTAGGAATTACTTTTATTTTTGAACCCTAAAGTCCGTTACATTTTCTCTAAATTCCACTTGAAAACTGAAGTTACTTCTTTAGCTCACCTTACTTCTTCCCCAGCTTATCGTAAGCAACAAAAAGATGTCAGGAGCTACTTTCAACATTCTGCATGGATCTTTAGCTGGATCCACAAGTTAATTAGGTATCCTATTTTCCATGTTGCTGAAGGTGACAGTTTTGCTAATTAACCTGCACACACGTAACTTGGGTTTTCTTCTCTCCAGCTTCCAAGAGCAATTTCCTCACTCCCCTTCTGACTCCTACTAAGAGCCTTCGGGAGGTTTGTCAGGCCTCTGGCCATTGCACAGCTCCAAATGCCATAGGTTTTAGGTTTTATTATAGCAGTAGTCCACTTCTGGGTACCAGTTTCTAATATTCACGTTACCTCAAGGGGCTGTTTTCCTAATCGTTCTGCCAGTACATAACTGAGGTCTCCTTTCCTCCAGCTTCAATAGCTATTGATTCACTGCCCTGTCCCTCTCCACTGATACAGGGACACAAACAAAACTTTTTCCAAGTTATTTCCTTAGAGAGATAAGTACATATTTAATTTGATCCCCTATATCTTCCGAATCAACATTTATAGCACTGAATAGCCATAATTGCAGTTATTAAAATCTCTCAAATGCCAAAGATTCAGTTTTCTTAGACTTAACAAAACACGCAATCAACAGTTTCCTTTCTCTTTTCCCCATCTTCCTTCCTTCCTTCCTTCCTTCCTTCCTTCCTTCCTTCCTTCCTTCCTTCCTTCCTATTTTGTCTTTCTTTCTTTCTTTCTTTCTTTCTTTCTTTCTTTCTTTCTTTCTTTCTTTCTTTCTTTCTTTCTTTCTTTCTTTCTTTCTTCTTTCTTTCTTTCTTTCTTTCTTTCTTTCTTTCTTTCTTTCTTTCTTTCTTCTTTCTTTCTTTCTTCTTTTCACTCTTCTCATATTCATTGATTCATAATACATTTACCAAGTCCTTCCTGTGACTCAGACATGTGGTATTTGGTATTATAGAAATAAACAATTCATGTGAAGCTTATATTCTAGTAAGGAACTTATTTCTCGATTATCCTAAAAATAAAATGAACAAGAAAGTCCATTTGGTTATTTGATAAGCCAAGGGAAAATTTCAAAGTGAAAAAATCTTCTTTGATTCACCTCTTTTCACCTGTGGGTAAACTCCACCCCTTCGGAAAGCCTCTTCCTGGAGTTTATTATCCTTACATTTCTTCCTAGAAAGCCTTCGTCCTCTGCTTGGTTTCCCCCAGAAAGAGCCTCAGGATCTATTCATACTTTTCCTGCCTTTCTTTATACTAATATATTTATTTCTACCTTCTTCGATTCCTCCAGGGCCTTGCTTTTGACTCAGATTCCCCGAACTCCATTTCAGTAACATGGCATTGAGTAATCATTGCTTTCCTGGACAAAATGCTAATAATTAGATAGTTTTCTGGTGATATAATGCCCCAACATGAAGAATGTCTAAAATTATGTCTGCTCTTGTGATGGAGATACGTTAGGGATGAGTTGGCCTTTCAGGTGTCCTTCAGTTGCTATGGCAACTCCACCGGCTTCTGTCCCTCCTAAGTTACTCCACGTGAGTCAGGCTGTGGGCTGGAGAAGGGTCGCTTTCGCGTGTGGTTAGAACCAATGGTCGTGCAATCAAATTTATCCCTTTCTTTCCAGCTAGAGAGGTTTGCAATGCAGGACTGGCTTTGGACCTTTCTTTGTAAATCCCTTATGGCTCCTCCTGTTCCTGAAGGACCTGGTCAGCCAAGTGGTAAAATCTTTCCCTTATGACCACCAGAAATTTGACTGTGTGTGCAAAGTACCTCTGACCTTGTCACACGACAGTTCCTTAGCGTATAAAATGCAGGAAGGAGCATCCACCCAGCCTTCTCAAATATAAGCTGTATGTATGGTTCCCGCCACCCTGGGAATAAGGGTGTGGGTTGATTTCTGAGAAAGTTTCTGCGAACCAACACGAAAAGATGCTGTCGCAGGGACAGTGAGGCCTGACTGACTTTCTGACTTGGCTTGACTGATGTTGGTCAAGCAAAACTGCTTTTCTGTGCTTCTTGGAGAGCAAGTGGAGATCCAGAGACAGATAAGGATGTTCCTTCGTACTTTTGTTCTACCTGGAAGAATGTTATTTCTTTTGCGCTCTCTCTCTCTCTCTCTCTCTCTCTCTCTCTCTTTTTGGTGGGAATAAAAATAGAATCTAAAATCGTTCCCTTTCTCTGGGGGTAGCTGAGTGTGTAACAACTTAAAACCATCATCTAAACAGTTATGACAAAGCTACTTCATTTTTTTCAGGGCAGAAAGGTATAATCCTATTATCTCTGTGTGGTTATCAGCGCCTCTTGAAATTCCAATTAGTGCAGCTAATCACCTTGGGCCTCTCTGGTAGGAGCTGGCATACAGCTAAGTCTAATTAATACTTTGGAGTGGTGGGTAAATGGCATTTATTTTACTCCTCCAGACACATTTTCTAAGTAAAATCCTGACTTGGGACTTGTTTCATTGCAAACGGACTGTTTATAAAAAGGAGCACAAAAAATTAATTCTGTACAAAGCTAACAAAATAAGATCTTAAGTGATCTTGTCAAATCTGGGAAGAACTGGAGGCTCCAGGAAGACGGTAGGCTACTCCGATGGTCAGTCCAAGGCCTATTTCTCATCCATCTATTGTTTAAAAAAATAAACCTATAAAATAGGAGACACATCATTCATTTAAATTCAGATTTGTAAAGAGGGCTGTTACCATCTGACTCATTAACAATAATTCTTTGCTTAGAAACAAGATAAAGTATTAATAACCTGAGCCTCTGGGCTTAATTCAAATGGCTTTGATCCAGTGGTTTATGGCAAATCCATTTTAACTACTTGGGTGACCTCCAGATAAAATAATACCATCCCAGTGGCCAGTATGCATTTTAAATGGGAACTAGAGCTTGGCAACTTGTTTCTTTATGTAGAAATTCTCGATTAGCACCTGTCCCCAAATTCAGAATCCCTAGTGACGTCCTCGAGTTGATTTGGATGTGGGTCAGCTTCTTCGGAGGAAGCCAGGCTTGACTGCACACCCAGTGGTGGCCAATGCGGCCTATGTGGGCCGTAAGGGAGGAGGCAGACAAGCTTGCAATTTAGTCAATCCCAGAGACCTGAAAAATCCTTTCTGATTGTCGTTGTCCTCTTCCCCTTGGTGTCTGAAGAAAACTGCCACAGTGCTGTAACTGTAAAAAGTAACCCACGGAGTGAGGGCCTGATTTTCTATCAAGACTCTCTCTCTCCACAGGCCTGGTGGATTCCTATGCTCGTTTCTCAGTCATTTGTTTATAATTGAGCAATGGCTTTGTTCTCCTCCCTGGTAAAAAGTTCGTATTTGCAGAGACGACCAGAGTTTCTAAACCAGAAGAGGCTATAGAGAAGAACAATAAACCTCGAAGAGTTGCAAATTTCTTTGGTTTCGAGCTCAAGCCTTTGGCTGGGCTCCCTCGGCTCTGAGTAAAGGGGACACGTAGTTTTAAGAAAAGACTTCTGTGTTTAATTTTCGGGAATATGAAAGAGCTGCCTGTTTACTTGGGAAGGGATTTGAAACCTTTGGTAGGTTTTTTGAGTTTTTCAGATGAAGGCAATCCATACCACTGTTCTTAGGCCTAGTCCTCCTGCCAGTAGTTCTCATAGGAACAGAGAGCCCTCCCCATCGGGTAAGCATTATTCTGTTATAATTATGGATATTTTCCTTTCCAAAATTTTTTTTTTCTAGAAGCTGCTATTTCAAAGGCTTTCAATTCTGTGTGTCATTATCAAATAATCTTTTTTGTACTCGGGTGTTTATTATTGGATTGCAACAACGATAAAGCTCTAGGGGTTTTTGTCTCTTTTGGTATGCTAATTAGCCAGTTTCCTTTTGATCTTTTTCTAACTGAAAAGAGTGAAAAGTATCTCGGTAGGGAATCTTGGTGCTGTACATTCATCCCCTCATCTCCATAATCTGAGGATCAGAGGAAGACAACAATTTCACTGCTGAATAAGAGCTTCTAGAAGCTTTAGTAAGAGCTCGCTGCTGCCAAGTAATCCTGCTGCCCCTCAGAGGTGGGCACAGAGGAGGAAGACGTGGGCGAGGGGGTGGGAGGCGCAAATATTTCCTGTGGCCAAGTGAGCTCAGGTATTTTTATTTCTCCAAGCGTTCAGTCCATGCAAATCCGTGTCAATTTGCCTCATTTTTAACTTTCAGATTTATTTTTTTTATCGATATGTTTTTTAGTGGCGATGACTGAATCCTTAGAGGAAAATGGCCCAAATAATGGGAAAACATACAGAAGCTGACAAATTGTTAAACCACCAAGCTCACATGAGCTGGGGAAGACGCTGCGGCTCTTATGGGTTGGATGCACATATTCATGTGTTAGATGATGTGTGGGAATGGATGGGGGAAAAAAAAAGAAGTTATTAGATTTTTAATTTGATCACTGATCGGCCTATAGAGAATATTCACCTGTTTATTAAGATCGAAAGATTTAGGGCAAAGTCTGGGAAGTCGAATGGGAAATTTCATCAGCAATATCATCACCTAACATCTATTAAGAATGCACTGAGAGGACAACAATGCATTATGAGGACCAAGCAAGTTGATAATGAAATATTCTAGTCACAAGAACCGTACCCAGGCATGGTTAAACCATACGAACTCACTGTTCTTGCAAGGAAAAAGCAATTTCACATGCTTCAACCTAATACAGTGCACCATTTGAGAGGTAGGCTGTGAGATAATTATATATTTATTTATATACATCATTTAAATAATTTATTTTTAAAATAAGGCAGACGGAGAGAGCCTGTGTGTCCAAAAGAGTACTGCTGCCTTTAAAAATTATCCTCAAGAGGTCTGATTCTAAAAACGCTGCCATGGCTGAAGAAGTTTTTAGAATTCTCCTAAACCCGGGGGTTATCATTTTCTCAATGTTTGGAAAACCCCCTTGACCCTTTGAAGATGGGATTGAATTTTGGAAATAACGGAAAGCCATCTAAAATCCCCTCTTGCGACTAAAGTAATTTATACTGAATAAAACAATTCTGAACTTTCTTTTAAATAAGTAAAATTTTAGATGAATAATGCAACAGTTTTCTCGGGTATCACATCAGCCACCAGCGTCGTATAATTTGTCATTTAGAAGACACCTTAGAGATTGGCTGGTCCAGCAGTCTTTAAACTTCATTGAACCTAAAAATCCCCAGGGGGAATTATTAATAATGCAATTTTGGGCACTTTGCCCCCGAGAGTCTGATTTATTAGATTTCAGAAGAGGCTTCGAAATCTACATTTTAGATAACGTTGTCACATCATTCCAATGCAGGAGGTTGTCACCCATATTTGGGATTGCCTCTCTTGTCTACGCAGAGAGACACTGATGTTCAGTGACATGTTGAAAGTCACTCTGCTATGCAGCAGCAGGTCCAGAAGCAGAAGGCTCCCAGGAGAGCCTTAGGAAGGGACTTCTTGGTTTGAATCAGAGTCCGGTACGTACAGGCTAAGCGGCATTCAACCACTTCTAAAATCTTTATCTTAAGCCCACGTCTTCTCATTGGTAAAATGGGACCTATACAGACAGACACCAAGCTCATACATACTGTGGCATCCACGTGGATTGCTTCCTGCGGTGCCTGGCAGATAGTAAGTGCTCAGTAAACATTAGCTGCTGTGTTTGTATCCAGAGGTTTCCATTACAGCTCTTTGTCCTTATTTCCTTTTCTGTACTTGTCCCTTTTCATGGCTTCTCGACCCCACCTCCTTTTTGTCTGCAGGCATTTCTGCTTGGCACTGCTTCCCGTGAGTCTGGTCGCACCTTGGCTACTGGCGCTGCCCCCAGACTACGGACTCATTGTCGAAAAGTAGCAATCAGCTATAATAACTCTCTGGAATTCTCCCTGAGAGGGACAGCCGGGCCTTCTCACATTTTGTGTTTATGCCCAATTAACCCTCGACTACAGCCCTACTGGCTTGGTGTTGTTGCAAAAAAGCAAAAACAAAATCAAAAAACAAACTTCAGCTGTGAAACCAAAGTGTGCAGAGATCGAAGGTATCAGCACAGAAATTCCTTCCTCATGCCAGAGGAGTGGAGGGCAAGGAGCAGGCCGCGCGGAGGGCCGGCCAGAACAGCTGGTGGCCACCACACTCACCCGCAGGCTCTCAGAGCCGGATCAGAAGCCAGAGGCACTAATGATGGTGCCGGAGGGAGAAAAGACAGCATGAGGCATCCACCTCGCAAGGTGCCAATGAAGCACTTGTCTCTCTTCCCCATCTGTTCTGTCACCCCGTTCACCCTCCCATTTGCTCACAAATAAACCGGCGATGGGCGACCAAATGCTGCCTGAGCTACCTGATGTTGCTAATTACGACGGCTGTTTAGAGACAATTATCTCCACAAAAGCAAAACATCTTCATATAGCATTCCAAATGGCTGCTGCTTTCTCTGGGGCAGAGACAGATCGAACACCTTGGCTTAGTTCAAGCTAAAGGGGCCGTATTTGGCACAGTTTTCCAAGACCCATTTGTTGCCTTTTTTTTTTTTTTTTTAAATTGTAGGTTTGCAGATGCCACCCTGACTCAAAATGCAGGAAGCGTGACTGGGTGGGACAGCTCAGTAGATTAGTATGTGTTTTTCCATCTGTGCAAAAATATATGTGTGTGTGTGTGTGTGTGTGTGTGTGTGTGTACGTGCGGAGCGTATATGGTCAGTTTTGCAAATCAATCTGATCTTATGCTTCGTTTGAATTCTGCGAGTTTTCCTCTACTCTTTCTTTCTCATTCTCAATGTGGTTAAAAGATATCACGTGAATGCACACGCGGGACATCCATGTGAACACCATTGTGCATTCGTTTATTTAAACATTTACTGGGAATCTGCTCTAGGACTTCATTTATTCAGTACAAGTGATTGGACAGAAACTTTTAGCTTAACTCTCTTATCTTTCTTTCGTATGAGTGAAATGATGCATACATGAGACAAATGAGGTGTAAACCCGAAATAATTATCTGGTTTTCTGGTCAAAACACGTCAGCTAAGGGAAAAGGTAGGCCGTGAATAATACGTGTTTTCCGCTGCTCTGATTAGTGTCTTTGGGCTGGTGCTCTGCTCATCCGCCTTTGTGGGTTCAGGCTGAGTCATGGCTCCCCAGTGTCACCACGGGAAGGAACAAAGATAATTTATAGGAGATGTATGGGTGTGATTTCGTCTCTACAGGAAGGAAGCGTCCTCCACGAAGCCAAGCATTTGGAGAAAAAAAGATGATGCTGAGAAATGCACATCTGAGCTGTGGAAGCACCTGGGAAAGGCTGCGTTTTCTTGGGCGTGCTTCTACATTTCTGCTCTTTCTCTAGAGGAGAGGACCCTACTGTGTCACAGCAGACACGCACAGGCGAGCTGCAGTCAGTGATGACGGGAGAGCTGTGTCACACCCATCCAGTCATCCATTCCTCCACGACGGGGTTCGCTGCGGGCACTTGGTGGCAAGCCGGACACAGGAGGACCTGTCCCCATGGATTTGGAGTCTGGGGAAGGAGAACCCTGTGGGAAAACAGAAAGGGTTTACTCATTAACTGGAGTAAAGGCAGCAACCCCAAGACCCTTCAGGGCCTAAAAATGCATGATCTTTAATAGTCCTGATTTTGTGAGTCCAGCTTCCTTTTCTGAGGTTTAAAAATATCAAGATTGCTTCTCCTGGTGTCAAGACTTGCCAGCTGGCCCCGACATGGAGCAGACGTTTGGACGTGTGTGGTAGTAGGTGCTAATGCTCAGCAAGACTTCAACATACGGGACTCTTGGTGCTACTGACAGCTGTAAAGTCCGACTGGTGACTGAGGTGAAGCTCGCTAGGTGCCCCCTTTCATCACGTGAGCATCTGCTTCTAGCTGAAAATAAGCTATTCGCTGAGCTGCTTCTACTGGTTAGTGCGTGTGTGTGTGTGTGTGTGTGTGTGTGTGTGTGTGAGAGAGAGAGAGAGAGAGAGAGAGAGAGAGAGAGAGAGAGAGAATGCAGGCACATGGGTCAACATGTGTGAATGTATTTGCACACCTGGGAGTAAGTGTACACACGTGGGAGAATATGTGAGCACGTGTGTCTGTGCGTGTGAATGTGGGTAGGCATTACATAGGCTTACATAAACCCTGCAGAGGATTGAAAGACTTTTCTGGAGAAAATTGTTCAGATTACACAGCATTTAAGTAATTCTGGTGAGTCAGTATTTACCTACACAGACCTTTGGAAGGGGGCCTATGGACAAGAAATAGACCTTTTGCAATAAACTTTAGGTTCCTACGAGGTACCATTTGGACAGTGTCCACGGTAATCTGTGCAGTGGTTCACGCATCGCTCATTTTAAATGGGTCCTTTTAGGTAGAACAGTAAGTGGCTGCTCATAAACAGGACTGAGCAATTTCCGAGTGGGAAGAGACGCCCCACACCCTTATCCATGTGGTCTGTAAAGCTGATGTGGCTGTGTAACACTTCTGCCCAGGATAGAATTCTATGACACGTGGGGATGTTTCGGGGTAAATTTTTTAATATATTTTTTTCTAATGAAATAAGTGTGCCCATTGCTAAATGTCCTTTGGAAAATGAACCAAAGATAAATATTTTTCCTTGCTTTTTCTTATAAAAATTCTTCTCTGCGTTGTCTCTATTCTAACTACTCTTTGAGGTTGTCACATCCAAGGCGGATGTCGTCAGTGCTGTGTTCTGATGTCCTTCCCGATTTCAGACTGGGCCTTCATGACATATGGTGAGTGGGGTGCGATTAGCTGTCGGTCAGCTTAAGTCAAGTATCTGGGGGCTTGATTTTTTGAATATTAGTCACTTGGATTTATTCCACGTAATTTGTTAAGCAAATTTTTGTATCACGTGTAATGACAAGCCTTGGGGAGAAAATGATGACTAATCTAGGACCCCAAGATGCTCTGCCAGTGGGGGAAGAGGCTTTCTGAATCAGTGGGATGGGAGCCCAAAGGAGGAGGAAAGGATTTTTTTTTTTGTGGTGTTATGGGAGCTTTAAAGGAGAAATGATGAACGAGCTGAGGCTGGAGCAATGGGTATGAATTTGTCATGGGGGAGAATCTAGTTGGGAAAAGTGAGGGAACATTCCAGGCGAGGGTCAGAATCTATAGAAATAAACTCCAGCATTGAATTTCCGTCCTCAGAGTAAGCAGTCACAACTCAGGACCTATTTATCATTTTTCTCCTTTTCTAGTCTTGCCATTTTCTCCCTTTTCCTGTACCAGATTTTCTTCCAACATCTTTTGAATCAAGCACTTTGCTCAGGATGAAAATATGAGACACCTGTCCCGACAAGGAGTAACTCCGTTCTGTGCTGTGTTTATTACGCTGCCTTTCTTGTCTTAGACAAGGTCATTTCTGGGTCTAGATTTTTTTCTTTTAGAAGCCAAAACAATACTTTGTATTCCACAGAGCTACCGCCACCTCTACACAATAAACCTGCAAAAGGAACCAACCCTCCACTCCCACAGAAAAGACAAATATTCTGGCAACCCATACTTCCAGCCAGAGCTTATTACGGGCTCCGTATGATTTCAAGAGACTCGTATGAAGTAAGGGCTAGTTTGAAATTGGTCTCCATCTGCTTTTTTATTTCAGTTTACGGTTTTGAATTGTGAGGCACAGGGGCTTAAGTACCCTTTAGCTAGTTCAAGATAGACAAACCGATAAAACCAAACCAAAACAAAAAAAACAAAAACAAACCCAAAAGCAAACAAAGCACCTTGTCTAATATTGCAATAAGCCTAGACCTTTCGTGTGTGGGAACGGATGCCAAACGTGCCCGTCTGTAAACAGCGCATGACGATTTAGCAGAGGAAGGTAGTGAAGGCATCGACAAGGGGCTCGAGCAAATATTCTTCTGAAAACACCAGTGGCATTCTGCTCCCTTTCCTCTTAGTTGGGACCGTAAATCTGCAAAGGTCAGAAAACGGCTCCCCTTCAGGCTCATATGAAACGTTTAAAGGTGTCAGTTTGCACCAGTCTGTGGTATAGAGTTACACAGCAAACAGGCTAAAGGATGATTTCCTTCCCGCATGCAGTGTTCTCGATTTCTGATTTGATTCATGCAGAGAAAAAAATTCAGTTTATGGCCAGAGAGATGATCTGTTCTTGCACTAACACTTGTTTTGTCCTTTGCTTTGCATAAATAACAGGCTCCTTTTAGACAAAAGGAGAGAATTTTTCTAGAGTATGAGAAAAGAATTCCATCCTTTTGCCTCTGGGAACTTACATCTGTTTCTCTCTGTTTTCTCCGATTCCACACCATGCAGCGTAATACAAGCATGACAAATGGGATGTGGGGACCCGGGGCTGATTAATACTATTTACTGTGATGCTTCTTCTTCTGGTCAATTGCTACAGAAATAGGAGGCATCGGACGTTACCTAGAAAAAGGGAGCTGGAGCCTCGGTTTTCTATTATCTTCCACGCTTCTGATTTCTGCGTTGCTAGTGTTAGGAGAGTCTGTGATCGGGTTGACAATTCTGGTTAGTTCCAGAAATATTTATCAAAGCGTGTGCAAGGCTTGATGTTGGCGTTGGTGGTGGGGTGGCTGGAGGGCATCGGCATTGCGGGCAAAGATAAACAAGAATTGGTCCTGTCTCTTTTTCTTTTTCTTTTCTTTTCTTTCTTTTTTTTCTTTTTTTCTTTTTTTTACAAAGACTCTAACATTTTGAAGGAGCAAGTTTGACCAGTGAGCAAGAAGAAAGGAAATGAGTTCTCTGGTGGAGGCATAAGCACGGTGCTCTGGCAGCCTCAGAGACAGAGAAAGCTTTAGAAAAGCCCATTTCTCTGGAGCTGTAACAATCCTTACAAACTGGAACTCATTACCTTTTGGCCTGAGATATTCCCAGGAGCTGTGATACGAATAGACCCAACTCCATTTCAAATGTATATTCCAAAATCGCCTCTGGTTTTGGATTTTGTGGCGATGTGTTTTATGCACTGAACTGGTTCCAGAGAAAGGTAGTACCCAGTTAAATAGTTATAAAAATCAAAGTAACCTGACTTCTTCCAGCCTCCTTTGTGCAGATGGCTTTATCTCACATGCTGCTGTGAACGTCAATGCTTTTGATTGTGGCTCAGAAAGTTTCAGTCATTTATTCGCTTCTCTTCTTCTTTTCATACGCTGTATTTTGTTCGTCATGAATGAACTTCAGGGAATCTCTGTGTTCAAGCGAGTGTATGCACAATTTTCTCTCTGTACATTATTCTTGGAAGAGAGTCCATTCTGCTCCCCAGATTCTCAAAAAGATCCATGAAGCAGACAATGCAAAATTACTACATGTTCACCCTTCGTGATTTTATCCACTCTTGATATTTCAATACCAACAAGAAGTTGATGACTCTTAAATCTCTATTTCTAACCTAAATCTCCTGTGAGTTTTATTCTTGTTATTTCCAAATGTTTACCACCTATATTTGCTTTTTGGGTCCAATAGCACAAGAAGCCCATTTGGAAAGATTAATTAAGATAAAATTCACGGTCTTTTATCCTAAATCATGCTTACCTATTTTCCATCTTTGCTGATGTCACCAACTTTCACTCAGTTACCCAGGATAGAAAGCAGAATCATTTGGCTAATTCGTGCTTGTCCTTTAAGACAACACAAATAGCATTTGCTTCCAGAAGCCTCTCTTGGCCGCTCTAACAGGCTGGTCACTCTCCTTCGGTCTCACACAGTGCCCTGTGCATTGCTCCATCATTGCTCAGCCATTTATGAAGGATCTGTTCATTTTTCTGTCTCCCTCGTCCGTCTATAAACTCCTGGAGGGAAGTGATCATTTCTTACTTGGTTTGTCACTCAGGATCAAGCCCAGAGTCGAACACTCAGTAAATGCTTAGGAATCACTTTAGAGGGGGGAATTAAGGGGTCTTCAAAAAATATACATTATCCTTGGCTTCTCACAATACGAATATAGTGATAGTGGCTTGAAATATTCTGATTTCACGACCCACAAAAGTGTAGAGGAAAGAAAGTTCTGTCCATCATGGTCTGCTAACATAAAATTGTTTTGGAAGTCAGGCCTAAATGTTGATTCTATGTCGCTCAGGAGGAAGAAGCTGACCATGTAGTAATAGCCTATATTCTATGCGTCCTTTCTAAACTTAAAAATCTTCCTCTGTGGAAAAAAATTTCTATTGAGCTAAACTTTTAAGTTTTAAAAATAATGTTTTAGAATCAAGTAATTAATCATTCATAGCATCTTGTGGCAGATTGTGTTAGTTAGAAGTGCAACATTGTGGAGGCTTCCTGAGTTTTGGTGGAAGCATAAAGGACAAGTGTACCAATGCTTTGCCCACTGTGTTGAAGACAGAAACACTTTTAAAATAGGAATTAATTGAACAGGAATTAGAAAATGCCCCTTTATCCTTCACCTACCGGGCATCTCTTTCAGTCATTGTAGTTAGATTTTCTCTACTTGTCAAATGAATCAGAATTGTTTCCCTTTCCCTCCTGCGGAGTTAAGGGTGATGCCGCATAAAGGGACTTAAGAGGATGTGTGGTACTTGCCAGGAAGGAGAGCCTGACATCTCATCCCGGGTGTGTCGCCATGGGAACAGAGCTGGGTGCAGAGAGAGTTCTAGGGAGAGGTCGACCCGTGTCCTTTGGAGTCTGGAGCTAGAGATTGGGTCCTGACTTTGGCTTGGAACATCTCAGAGGCAAGAAGCTCTGTGGGGAAACCTCTGAAGATGAGGCCAACGAGAGACCCTACAGGAGGAGTGTCCTGAACGTCTGGATTTTGGAAAGACAGGGGTGCAAACTTTCTCACGGGCTTATTGGCGACTCTGTGTTAAGTAGCAAGTCTAGAGGACTCTTGCAAGGACTGTTCCTGAAAGGTCTGCTTGTCATAGCATGGTTTCCCCAACAAAGAAGCTGAGTGGGGTGTGCCCTGGGGGCAGCGGTGAGGTGAGTGGTCTAGGCAGGGTGTCCGAGATGTGTGTGTGTGTGTGTGTGTGTGTGTGTGTGTGTGTGTGTTAGGGCGGGTGCTTGTCCCCTAATCCCATTCTCAGCCCCCACCCCCACCCCCACCCCAATTGTTGAGAGGCCAGAAAATATTGTTTGCAATGAGACAGGCGAGAAACTAAGAAAGCGCTAGATAAAAACTGGAAAAGTAATAAAACAAACAACCACAAAAAAAACCACATGACTGAAATTATCAGGCTATCTGTTGTACAAAACGCTATCGATGCCCTCCTAGCATCCTTTTTACCTAATGCATCAACCTGCCAGTGGCTGTGGATGGAGCCTACTAATAGCTCACAGCTGCTCTGTGCTGCTGAGACCTGCCCTTGGCCAAGCGGGAGCAACCGCTCCCTCAAAGCTATGAATCTCCCCTTACCTAAACCAAAGACATCTAGTATTTTATGAGAACGGTCACATTTCTGCAGCTGCTGGGACTGTTAAACATATTTTGGGGGATATCTGTTCCTGGTAATTGTGAACTAAAATAAAAAACAAAAAAACAAAAAACAAAAAGCAAAAAAGCAAAACCAATCAAACAAAAAAAAGAAACTAGACCAAATGTATTTTATAAAAAGTCTACTTGAAGCATTGGAGGAACACCAAATCAACTACAACTGGAGGGGCCAGGACCCCAGACGGAGAAGTACAGAGAGGTAAATTTGATTTCTGGGGCTATTTGTCCCTTCAAGACATTTTTCCAATTCCAGAGAAGCAGCAGAGAGGCTGAGAAATTGAGCAGAAATTGATGGCTAAAAGATTGAGAAGCTGAATAGAGCTTTTAGTGGTCTCATGGTGACAATAACTGGAACTCAAGGAAGGAGACCTCGGGAAAGCCTTTAGGGGCTCTACTTAGTCCCCTCATGGTCTATACCCGAGGAGTGAGGGTGGACCATAAGCAGACCAGCCAGCCCCTCAAAGCTGAGTCCAGATATAAATCAGCTTATTCTCCGATCAGATGAAGACGACTTTTTCCTGCAACCATCGGAAACATAAGTCAGTGCTATAAGAACCGTTTTGAAGTTGACATGAGCCAGTCTCAGATTTTCACATGCTAGCTGGAACCCGGCTTCAGACGGAGAACGAGGAACCTCGTCCTGAGATCATAACTGCAGCAGTCAAGAAGCTGGCCCGAGGAAGTGAAACAGGCTCGTTCTCATTCTCTTTCTGTAGGGCGACAAGAATTTTGTATCCGTGACAAAAGGAAAGGTAGCGTTGGGACTTCTACGTGTTTGCTAGGAGTTTGGGGGTGTTAATCTGGTCGATCCAATGGTCAACTTAGAGTGGCTTTCTGGGATGATGATGAAAATAATGTTAGAAACATTGAACACTGTGCCCAGGCATAGAAATGTTATTTCTGTCATACTAAAGACTGTCAGATGGCCTGAGTCCTCTTTCCTCATTCATGTAAAATATTACTCTTCCCTTGCAAAACCTGGCAGATGTTTAGGAGTACAGCAGAGCATTCACACCATTATTTAGCCAAGCATACTGTGCTAAGTCATTACGAACCCTGTTATCCATTTGCTCAGAGATGAAGGAGAGGGATTGTAAACAAAATGAGACAAATTAGATGTTTTTGTGTTCAGAGTGAGGACAGAGGTGAAAATCTATTTTTCCTATGTGCCAATTTTTTAAAGGTTGCTTCTTCTTAGGGAATATTACATTACTAAATAATAGCAATTATGTTCCTAAGTTAAGAAATGGAAGACGATGCTCTGTGTTTCTCTTTTTATCCCTCTGATGAAGATCGCAGGCTTCCAACGCCAGCAGTATTAAAGGCTTGCCCTGTTAGAGACTCGAAGTTATTCTATGACATTAGTTACGAGGCTCTTCCATTGCAGGTTATCACAAATTAAGAGTCAGAGATTAATCACCAGAGCTAAATTCAGGGAGATGAGGAGTTCGTGGATTCTTCCCAAAGCTTTAACCTCCAAGGCAAACTACCAGCCCATCAGCTGCCAAACGTCGTTGGCTTCTATTGGAAATGCAAAATTCTTCCTTGATGTTAGGATGAAGAGCTGCGTTTGTAATATTGTGCTCATAAAACAAACTTCATTCTTTCCCAAGTAATTGGCTTCCTGCTGACAGGAGCTCTAAAGAGACATCTCACAAGAGTTTGAATTGGTGTGTTAGTACTTTTCTCGCGTCTCTCTCTTCATGAGTTGTTTATATTTTCCTCCTGTTAGCACACTTCCATTTGGTAAAGATGAATTTGGATCTTCAGTGCCTTCTTGTACAGATTTATTAGTGATTTGTGGTTGTAGAGAGTTCCTGTGTCTTTCTAGCTGTAAAATTCATGAAATCCTGAGGTCCTGGAAGTCTGGATAGCCCCGAATGGCCCCAGGTTTTTGACCTTTTCCTGCTCTGTGCTCCTTTGTTTGTTTTGAAAGACTCACCCGGATTTCATAAGATGCAAAAGATAGTTCTATTTTCAGTGTCTTGCCCTTTAGCTTATTACAGAGCACAATTTGATTCTTCTTTCAGAGGTCAGTTCAAACCTGCTTTAAATGATTGCTTTTGGTAGAAAAACATGCCATATCCTAAGAGTGCTGACACTGAGGTGTTTCTGGAGGCATGTTTTAAGAGGTAGCTGAATCAGAATAAAAACATTTCTGAGGAGGACTGCCATTTTAGCCAATAATGGAGGTGCTAAAATTTTTTGATGTCAGGGCTACTGGTGGAGTTGGGGCTTAGGGGATGCTTTTGGTGAAATAATGGGTGAGAGGGAATTCAAAAATGGATTTTTGCATCTATACTTATAATAACAGCACTTCCTCATTCCCACCCACCCCTAAACCATGGGATGGCATCACGGCGATGAGATGTGTTCCTGTGGAACTGAGGCATAAAAACTCAGACACTCCAAACATCTTCTGTCTCCTCTTTATGAGTTAGTAAAGTTTGCATGTCAGAGCTGTGACTGGAACGCAGATCTTAAATATGAAGTCCAGAAAGACAGAACTAAATCACATGAAAATCGGTTGGGAGACTGCTTAATAAAAAACTCATTGGGGCAACGACAGAAGAACCCGAATTCCAAGCTTAGTTCTCCCACCTACTTGTCATATGATGTAATTCAAGCAAATCGCTTGGTCTTTCTGGGCCTCAGGTTTTTCAGGTGTAACCTTAAGGGTTTGGACAAACATAGCGGAGCCTGTGATTCTGTGAACTATGCCTAGGGTACTTATCGCACTTGGAGTAGTGTGTTGCAAGTAACCGACATACATGGGCAGGGCTAATATTCTAAATATTTACCAGTCCTACAGCATAAGTATTCACCAATCAAAATGGGGGCTTGATATAAACAACCAGTTGCATTGCGCCTGTGTATGCTCACTGAATATCAGCTGCACTAATGACAAGGGAGCCCTGGCTATTTGTGTCAAATTGCCAAAGCAGAAAAGACCTTAGGAATCACCAGTCCATATCCTTGAAGTTATAGGTTGTTAAATCCTCTGTTTAAAGAAGTACATCGTGATACTGAAGGATTGCTGCAGAAAGAAGACACACACGCACAAGGGCTCAGGTACGTGATTGGATGTCTCAATAAAGGGGAAGATGGTTACAGTAATGGTGCTGATGGGTCATACCTCCCCGTATCCACACCCTCTGTTAGTCCTCTCCCACGCTGATTCTGGCCTTGGCTATGTGACTTACTTCGGCAACAGGGCCTTAACAAATGTGACCCAAGCAGAGGCATAACAAATGCTTTTCATTAGGGCTTGCTCCATCTCTTGCTGCCTTTGGAGCATAGTCACTCTGTGAAGAAGTCTTCTGGCTTGGTGGCAACACATGTCCCTGTTGACAGCCTGCACATGTAAATGAGGCATAGACTACCCAGCCCCTTTTGAGCTGACAGGTGACAATAGAAACATGAGTGACCCCAGGTGAGACCAGAAAAGGAATCATCTAACTGAGCTCAGCTCGAATTGCTGACCCACAGAATACGAGGAAATAAAATAGTTGTTAATTAAGCATTAAGTATTGAATTGGTCTGATATGCAGCAATAGATACTTGATACAAGAAAAAGATCTCCAAGGTAGGGAGGAGGTAGGGAAGTTGGTGGGAGGAAAAAGAGTTGAGATCTCCTCCATTATTTTCTTCCTTGAAATAATGGGATCAAGGATCTGTGAAGTTCCTATAAACAGATCCTTGTTTCTCAGATGGGTCCCAAAGCTCCTTCTTACTTGTCTTTCAGGTCAAACACAACTGTTTTCAAGAAAACAAAGGTAGGTTTGGTTTTCCTGATCCCTCTTAGAGAAGCACAGAGGTAGATTTTTTCTCTTGCAATTCCCTCAGTCATAATTTTGACTCTTGGAATGCAATAAGGATCAGTTGACCTGGCCTTTTCTTGTTGGTTCGGTGGGAGGCAATTAGCAAGAAATTTCATGGAATATTATGAGAATGAAAGAGTTCTTGGGAAGGAGGTGAGAAGGTAAGATTTTAAAATAAACGAAAAACAATAGTATTTTCCAATGTCATACAACCTGCAATCATCTTTCAGCACTACTTTGGGACCAAAAAAAAAAAAAATCCATTATATCTTTTTTCTAAATTTTCTAATATCTTCCCTTTGGCAGCCACAAGTCAAAAAAGATTCTACAAAACAGAGCCCTAGGGACTTCTGTTTTTTATCATAAAAGGTTTTACAGCTGGACAAATATATGAGGCAACTATCTTCAGGTACTGAAAACAAATGACAAATCTCCAGGTTTGCAAAACTCTCTCCCCATGTTCACTCAGCTCAGATTTCCAACTGTGTCACAAGGCAGTTGGTGTCCATGTTGACCTGAAGAAGCAGAGACAAGAGTTTGGGGCTACTCAAGTGGATGGGAGCTGCAGATTGAGGCACTGGGAGCTGTGCTGGATGGTGAGACAGGGAGCGAGAAGTCTAGATGGAAGTCCTGAGAGGTCCTCAACTAAAGGGATGAAGATGAACAGGGGAAGATCACACAAGGCTCACTACTTCAGATACTAGAGGTTGATTGGTGCTTGTAGATGTTGGAGCTCTGAACCAGCCTGCAGAGAGATTTCTCGTTAGCACCCCAGGCATTTATTCATCTGATATACCAGAAAGGTTATACTTTAGAAGAAAGGGCCACACCTTGCAGTAAGGCTTCCCTACACCCACCCCATTAAAGCCTAAAAATCCAAGCATCTTGAGAGGAGACAGATCTTGGAAGCTGAGCCCGCTAAGTTATAGGGAATGAGAAACAGCAGCCTAAAATCTGGGCCAATAGGTCCAGATTTACTGATTGGTAATTAATTTGCTTGTGAAAGACATCATGAAAAAAAAAAAGGTAAACTAATGTTCCTCATTAACATAGATGTAAAAATTAAAATTTTAACAGATCAAATCTAGCCATAGCTATAAAAGAGGTAATACATATGACCATATTGAGTGGATCATAGGATTATAAGGCTGATTTAACATTTGAAAGCTAATATATGTAACTCACCGCCCCAACAAAATAAAGGAGAAAAATCATATAATATCCTCAGTAGATTCAGGAAAAAATTTTTTGACAAAATTTAACACGCATATATGATAAAACCTCCAGCAAACTAAGAATAGAAAAAAAGTTTCCTAAATTGATGAAGAGCATATTAAATATATCTATAATAAATATCATAGTTACTGGTAAACACTGAATGCTGTTCTCTAAGACTGAGAATCCGGTAGACTCTCACCACTTCTATTCAGTATTGTACTGGAGGTCCTAGCCAGTGAAATAAAGCAAGAAAAAGAAGTAAAAGGTATAAAGATTAAGAAAGAAGAGGTAAGATTGTTTCTACTCACAAATGACATGATAGGAAAACCTACAGAGTCTATAAAAAACAAATAAGAAACAACTAGAATTAGTGGATGAATTTAGTCATGTTTCAGGATACATCCAAGAAAAAAATCCACTGTATTTCTATATATTAGCATCTAACAACTATAAAATAAATATTAAAAAAACAATCTACTATAGTATCAAAAACATAAAATACTTTTAAATAAGTGTGACAAAAGATATAAAAGACTTGGGTATTGAAAACAATAAAACTCAAGAGAAATTTTAAAATTTTAAATGAAGAATTATACCATGTTTATTGATCGGCAGACTCAATATTGTTAAGATGCCCATTTCCCCCAAATTGAAATATAGATTTCATGCAATCCTGACCAAAATTTCAGAAGTCATTTTTGTAGGAATTGAGAAGTTGACTCTAACATTTATACAGAAATGAAAAGAACCTAAAATAGTCAAAATAATTTTGAAAAAGAAAACAAAGTTGGAAGACTTATACTTCCTGGTTTCATGACCTTCTATAAATGTTATAGTAATAATACAATATAGCATTGTCAGAATGGTAGACATATAATCAATGGAACAAAATAGAAAATTCAGAAAGAGACCTACAATTCATTTTGACACTTCATCTTGACAAAAGCAACAAGGTAATTCATTGGAAAGGCATAATCTTTTCAATGAATGGTACTAGAACAACTGGACATCCATATGAGAAAAAAAAAATCTTGGCCCCTGGTCCTACTATACAGAGAATTAATTCAAAATAAATCACAGATCTAAATGTCAAAGCTAAAACATAGAAGATAATGTGGAAAGAAATAGATGTCATCTTAGACGAAAAAAATTTCCTAGATGGGACATAAAAAGTGCTAATCATCAAATGTAAAAATGATTGATTTGGACTTCCTCAAAATTAAAAACTTCTTTAAAATGTACCATTAAGGAAATGAAAAGGCAACCCTTAGGCTCAGAAAAATACTCATGATACATGTTTCCGACAAAGAAATTGCAATCAGAATATACAAAGAACTCTTATAACTGAGCAACAAGAATGCAAACAACCTATTAAAAAAGGGGAAGAGACAACACTTGGCAAAATAAAATACGCAAAGGACACATACATCTTACTTGTAAGAAAGACAATCCGTTTTAACAGGAAAAAGACTTGAACAAGACCTGAACCAAGAAAACATAGAAATGGCCAATAAGGATAGGAAAAGAAGCCAGAGATCATTATCCATTGGCGAAATGCCAGCAAATTAAAACCCCTTCACACATACATGAATGTAAAAGTTTAAAAAGACTGTGAATATCAAATGTAAGGAAGGCTGTGGAGCAACCGAAAGTCTCACACACTGCTGACAATGTAAAACGGCACAACCGTTATGGAAAATAGTCTGCTGGTTTCTCATAAAATTTTTAAATTTTTAATTTAATTTTATTTAAAAAAATTGTTTTTAGGCAAGGCCACCTTTGGTTGGCCTCACAAATTGCAAGGACCTTGTCAGTTTACAATTCCTCATTTTTTTTGTTTTTTTAGTTTTTAAGCCTACAGCACCTGGCCTTCCTAGGTGGTCTCCCATCCAAGTATTAACCAAGCCCAACCCTGTTTAGCTTCCGAGATCAGATGGGACTGGGCTTGTTCAGGGGGACATGTCCGTAGACTAGTTCCTAAAAAAATTAAACATACTATATAATTATATAATTAAACTTACTATATATCTTAGCAATTAAAATTATAGGTATTTATGCCCCATTCTTTCAAAATAAAAACATGTCCACCAAAAGATCTGTATACTGATGTTCAGAATGGCTTTATTCACAAGAGGCACAAATTGTAAACAACTCCAGTGTCCACACAAGTGAATGATAAACAAAGGGTAGCATATTCATATGACAGAATAATACCCAGCAATAAAACAAACACAAACGAAATACATAGAACAACCTAAATGCATCTCGCAAATATTATACCAAGCGAAAGACAGGCACAAAAGAGTGTCTGCTGCATGAATCCATTTATACGAAATCTGAAAACAGGTAAAATTAACAAAAAGTGACACAGTTCAGATCAAGGCTTGCCTGGAGTGGGATTGGCTGCAAAGTGGTATTGAAGGAGCTTTCTGGGGAAATATTCTACACCTTGTTAGAGGTGAGGATTTCACCTTGTGTTCACTTGTCCAAACTCATTGAGCTGTCCACATAAAATGAGTGATTTTTATTGCATGTAAGTGGTGTTTTAATAAAATTCATTTAAAAAACTAAGATCCTTTAATGCCCAAATCACAAAATCACAATAACAGCAACAACAAAAACCTTGAGAATGTCTTCTTAAATGTTCTTTTCGCTGAAGAGAATTGATTACTTAGGTCCATCTGGTTAAGGAGGATATAAAATACAGAACTGTAATATCATAAAATTTAAGGAGAGTGCAAGTTGCAATTCAAATACAATTATGATTAAACCTTTTCCCATTAACAAATTTAAACTTTATAAGAGCAAGAGAAAGGCCTAGTCATGGTGTCATTTTCATATGAGAGAAAATGAGCCTAAGAGAGGTCAAGTAGCTGGACTAAAGCAAAGTGAAGTAGAAGCGGGGATTCTAACTCATGCTTTGGCACTAAATCCAATTCTCTTTCCACTATACCATGCCATCTGTCCTTTTATGTATCCACTTTAAAATCTTTTCAATGACCAAAGCTCTTTCTGTTGCTAGGCCTCAAATTGTATTTCCTTTGATGTTATTCGATAGAAAAACACGTTTTCACTTGGTGCTGAGGTTTTACTTCTTCAGAAATCTCAATCGCTACCTTACCCGAGATGTGGGGATCTTTTATCTTTCTTGCAGGAGGTATGGCATCTTCAAACAGTCAAATTAAATTGATTCCTATAATGGTGTTTTCTCTCCTCAACCTGCAATTTCTACTGATGAGAGTAGAAATTGGTACAATGTTTCTGGAGAGCAATTTGGCAATAGGTCTCAAAACTCTTAAAATCTGGCGTATGCGTGGACTGAGAAATTGCCCTTGTGGGAATTTATCCTCAAGGAAATTATCAGGGCTGTGTGTATGGGTGTATTCACACAGCATTATTAATGACAGCAAAAAAAATTGGACACAAACTGAATGTCTGTGTTGGAGACTCTTGTTTTTTTTCTTTCTTTCCTTGAGCCTGAGAGAAAATTCATATGAAATTTTGCATTTTCTTTCACAGGAAAGAAAATAAACTGCAATCTTGTTTAAGCACTGTATTTGAATTTTCCTGTCACAAATAACCAAAGCTAATCTAATGAACACAGTGTTCAACAGCAAAGGGATGGTTGAATTATGGCATATGCAGAGGGTCTAATATCAAGCAGCTGTAAAGTGACATCATATAAGACTCTACTAACATGAAAAAATTGTACGGTATAGGGTTAAGAGGAAAAGAATGGGCTACATTCAGAAGCAGGATATAGACAATATTTGCAAATACCATTTTTGTTACATTTATGTGTATATTTATGTGTCTATATGTTTTTCTATGTGCACACATACATCCATACTCCTCTCTACAGAAAGATGATATATAATAAATAGTATGTATAAATATAACATAAGATATAAATATGTAATATGTATAAATATAAAAATGTTGACAGCTGTCTGAGTAGTGGAAGTGCAGATTTTTTTTTAATATGAGGTTTTCTGTATTTTTCACATTGGGTATGCATTACATTGGTTATAAGGAAGGAAGAGCTGTCAAAATCGAATAGTCTGTTCCCAGAGTAAAGCAAGTTTAACAGTGATGCACTAATCTTAAGAAAAAAGGCTATAGTAACAGACAAATAAAAGAAAGAAGAAATTAAATATCGAGGCAATCTTGTCCCTTTACGGTGTGCATTTAAAGATATGTGCTGCCTTTGCAAATCTGACTGTGTTGCTGCGTGAATGGTTATGATTACTCTTTAAAACTGTATGTGAGCCGATTATTCAGGAGATGGGTGAATGTATATATTTTATGATTCCTACTCGAATAGGATGGGAAGCAGAGGGACATTCTAAAGATGACATCTAGCGGTTGCTGGGGTAACCGAACGAGCTACATTTCAGTCATTTTTTTATGTCAGTTTCTACAGCTGGGATTGGCAGCCTCAGCTTCAACACCCAGGAAGGAGGCCGAGATAGGTGGTCATTAAGGCTTACAGACTGTATTTGTGATTGCCATTCAGCTTTAAAGAGAGCGGTGGAGCTCAGTGCAGGTATCAGAAAACAGCCCTGAAATAATTAAAAGGATCTAACGCCCGTCTTAGAATTTTCACGGAAACCTTAAAGAACTGTCACTCCAGGTAAGAATAAAAGATCACGTTTATTATAGAACACTTGTGATGCAACAGTCACTGTGCTCAGGGCTTTATAAGCACCATTTCCCTTACACCTGTTCCCTAACGTAAACCTTAAAACCGGCCTGCAAAGTCCTAGTGTCTTTGCTCTTTTATCAAAGAAAACAAAACTGAGACTTAGAGAGTTTAGCTGAGTTGTCCAAAGTTGTTAAGACATGGTGGTATCCGGATTCGAACCCAAGTCATCTGTCCACACTCTTAGCCACTACCCTGTACAGGTTGCTCATGATACCTGGTCTGGGTCTGCTACAAATGTCCCCTTCCAGGGACACAATGCCGCAGTGCTGGCTTATCCAGTCGAGGCTTCATCAGCCACACTTGATTCCACGACAGACGTTCTGAGCATCCCACCATTGCGATTTATAAAAGTCCGTTGGGCCTGTCTTATGCCATAAAAATGCACCACTAAGCTTGCGAGAAAAACTAAGCCGTATCATAAATTTATGTGAGAGTCTACATCTAGGGGAAAACAGAATGGTGAAAACAGGAGAAATCTAATCAGCGTGGGGAGAGACGCATCTCAGCTGAGGCCGTGAGCTGACCTTTGAGTGGGCTCTCAAGCTTCGCTTCTCCAAGAGCAGCCATCACCTTGCAGCTTGTTAGCAACGCAGGATCTCAGGCCATCCTAGACCCACTGGGTCAGAATCGGCGTTTCAACAAGTTCCTCGGGGGATTTGCAGACACGTTCAAGTTGGAGAAGTTCTGCTTTAGAGACGGTTTAGCATTTCGATAGCACACGTGGAGGCCACAGCGCGATCTGCCCAGGAAGCAGGTGGGGGAGGGCACCGCTGTGGGATGGTCAAAGCAGTCCCAGGAAATCTCATACCTGGCTGAGCTGCAGCGTGACCTGTAGAATGCACGGCGGTGAGTGGTGGGGAGGCAGGGAGGGCTGAATTTGTGCGGGGTCTCAGAGCTGTATCTGGTCCTAGAGGCAGCAGGACTACCTCAAAGTTTCTGATCCGGAAATGATGCCGTGACAGATTTTATTTAATAGCCCCTTGACGTTGATAAAGTATTTAAGCTTTGTGTAAATTGAGACCTTAACCTTTGCGCATTATGTAATTCCTTTACGTGTGTCCTTTCATCTTGACGCTGCCAAACAGATCTATTATTAATAGGTATCGAGTTTATTAAAAGAGAGTGGAGTTAAATCCCGGAGGCAAACAAGAATACTTGAGAATTCTGCACTCGTCACCCGTTCGCTGCTAGGGATTCGAGGCTTAAATTGACCTAGGAGGTTTAAAAGCCCACACAACCTTGACCTTCAGGAATAGGTGGAGCAAACAAATGAGGTATTGTCCCACTGTGTCGGTCAGGCCCTCCTTTGCTCTCCTGGTCTGAGAAGGGACCCCAAATCCCTTCCCATCGTCTCCTTTAGTGAGGTTTCCTGGAGAGGCAGAAGCTATTTTATAAAGCTGTCAGCTGTCCGGAGTAAGGGCAGTAGATAAAGCAGCCAGAAACAAAAGAAACAGATAAGAGGTGAATTCCTGAATTGCGGGGGACCATGTCTGCCTTGGATTAAAAGGAGAGGAGGATTTTGGAAAGGCAGGTGGATCGACTTCATCTGCAGGCTGGCAGCAGCGTTTCAGAGACCAAGGAGTCAACATAGACCTCGAATGGCTGGTGGAGAGACAAAGAGAAGTGAAGGATGAATACAGCTGGACGCAGGAGGCTTCCTATCGGGGTGTTTGGGTTTATCAAGGAAGGTGAGCTACAGGGGCAAGGGGAAAGATAAATAACTTTCTGCTCCTGTACCTCGAGCCCTGCTAATTAGGACATTCTTTGTTCCCACCCGTTGGTGACTTAATCAGCTCCTGTAAGGAAGCTTAAAGACCACCACCCTGAGACATGATTGCTGGGTCCTGCAGCGAGCCAGATCTTGGAGGAGTTGCATGGTACTCAGTCAGGCTGGGTATCACCGCTCGTGATCTAACAACCTGTCTGATACACGGAACCTTCCCCGACACATCGAATGACAAATACTTGCAATTAAGAACCCCATTTGGGAAAGGGGAAACCACACACAGAGGCCATTGTCGACAGCACACACGCATAGCCTGTTGGCCAGAAGGTGCAAGGACTCTACACTGACCGAGGTGTGCGCCCCGAGACTGGCCAGCTTGGCCTCCCCAGACTCTAATCAGGAGGGTGGTCTTTCTTAGCCATTGTTCTTGGTGATCACCTCTGAGCTGGGCAACAGGATACCCTTCTAAGGGGTCCTACCAAGGTAGCGAGCTCCTTTTTATGTGGGGTTCAGGAATCACAGTGCCTTGTTTGCCAGGTGATAAATAGCCCGGTGTTTATTTGCATTTGATCAGCCCCATGATCAGAACCGGAGACAGCGCTAGAATTGACTTCCATCTCCTAGCAACAGCCCTGCATGCTCTGTTCATGAACTTAGCCCTCAGCTTAAACCCCATCCTCTGGTTTTAACAGACCCATGATCTGAGTCCCCAAACACGAGTCCTAACGGCTTACCAGCGTCTGTGCAAACACGTGAAAATGCAGGGCAGCCTCTACATTTAGTGTAGATAGTCCCCCGTGGGCCTCCGCACCGTGCCCCCTCTACTAGTCACACTTTTTAGAGTCCGCCCCTTAGAATTCCTTTCTCAATTTTGGAGCTTGTTACGACCATTTAGGGGACGAAAAGGAATCCGACCACTAATTAGCGTGAACATAAAAGCGGGACTTGCCATTGCGCTCACACGGAAAAGCAGACGTTGTACACCATACAGTACTGCCCGGATCGTTTATTTGATAAATATTGATGCTAAGCCAGTCATTATGCTGGATCATGGTTTAAGGGGTTGAATTAGAGGCAGTCCTCTTTGAGGATGTCACTGATGTGCAGGGAAGGCAACCGTCCGCATTATTTATCGTAATGAAACACACATCACCCACCCTCCGCTCCCTCCGCTCGGTGCTTTCTCGCCGCTGCCTCAAAGGTGTCTAAACGCCCCTGCTTAGTGATGAAGTCTCCCTCAACTGGGCCACCCATTCAGACTCGTCCCCACTGTGTCCTCCTTAAACCACGCGCTCCAGGCCGCTGGTCTGTGAAGGACTCTGTGCCTGGCCCTCTCCACGGCCTGTCCATGTCGCTCCCAGGGTCTCTCCATCCCTGGAAGTTCTGGCTGACTGGGATGTACCTGTCAACTCTGAGGTCACTTCATGTTTGCACTTGATAGAAATAACTTGCTCTGTGTCCTTCTCTGATCGCTGACGGTTTTATTTTATTATTTCTTAAATGTTCAAGTGTTTCCTTTCACAGGCTGTGAGCTTTATATTATCACCAATACTTGATCAAAGGTCTGTTGAGAAAAGGCTGGAAAGTGCACGGGCTAGCAGTAGATGCGAGCTTGGAGTAGGCACAGAGAGGTTCAACTCAAGGGAAGAGAGAGGACGGTAAAACAAGGCCCAGGTGAACAGATGCTTCTCAGCATTTTCTCTTTTATCCTTTTCTTGCTGTGCTGCGTTCTCTGGTGGGAGTCACGCCTCCTCCCGACACGGAGGTAAGAATGCAAAGTATGATCCTTGAGCCAATGACTCAAGGTCAAAGACCCAAGCCTGTCTCAGGGGCTCGCTTGAGATTGAAGGCCTCCCGGAACCAGAACGGTAAAATAGTTCTCATTATTCATTGATTTAATTTCCTTTCTGCAGCTATGCTAACAAAGCTAGCAGTTTCAAAGCTAGTTCTATGTAGTTGTGATAACACATGAACACAATGATCCTCTGGGAAACCTTTTAAAAGTGGAGATTAGGCCACTTAAATCTTTGTCTCGTGTCAAGGGGCCTTTTTGAGTGGTGTCGATGCTCTATCGCGGTTCCCTGTGACTCTCTCTGGGTCAAAGCACTTAAGCAGTTGATAAACATCACTTGCTCCTCCGCTACAGCATTTTGGCCGACTTCAGCGCTGAATTATTTCCCCTGAAACCATTTTATAGGGACCAACATTTGCTGATAACGTTTCTTAAATATGACTTGTACAGTCAAGACCTAATAATAAATCGATTATGCAAAGGAGTAACAGGAACGTGGGAATGATACTTATGAAATCATTTCTGTTTGGGGGGCTCATCCTGCTGAAGGCTTTTCAACGTATGATTTTAAGAAAGAAAAAAAAAACTATTCGGTTGATTCGTTTCCTTTCAGTCTTCGTATCTTCAAGTCTTAGAACTAAATTCCTTGAAGAAAGTTACATTGTACTTGACAGTATTTTTTGCTCATTCGTCTCCCGAATGTTTAGTTGAGAAATAAAGATGGGTCTCATTACTGTACGTAGAATGATGTGTTCTAAGCGACGCAAAAACTGTTTTTTAGATCAGGAAAGTGTTAGCTCAAGGTCCTGGAGAAGTTGATGCTTACTCTGATGTCAGGAGTAAAACCACACTGACCGAGAGGACCTAATTGCTGCCCGAGTCACATTTTGGTCTTCCCTTGGCGGCGGGAGTCTCCCTCCCTCCGTTGTTTGTTTTGCTTTATGTTTGACTCCAACATTTCATGGATGTATAGTTTGGCAATAAGCTGGTCAATAGGAAAACAATCAACTTGAAGCAAATTTCTGCCACGATGCGTTTGATATGGGGACGGATTTTTATCTAACAGCGTCAACAGAATGGAATGCGAGAGCACCTGAGCTCAGGGCTATACACACAACTTCCCGATGACACATCCCTGGGGGGACAGATCACACAGTTTCTGTATTATTCAGCTTGTCACTCAACTGGCGCAGAAATGATTTTTGCCTCAGAAAAATGTCTCTTTCTTGAAACTCCAGCTGTCCTTCATTCATAAAGCGGCGTTTTAAGTAAGGTGGTGGTTTACGAGGCAACAATGCTAATGCGGATAACGAAGCATTGACAACATAGCACATTTCTTTCCGGGGATGGTAGGCTGGCTGCCAAACGGCTGGAGGAAGAGTGAGGGAGATGCAGCCAAGCATTCGAACATCATAGCTGGATGTCCCCAAACAGAAGAGTCCAGATGCGTAGCATTGTGGAGGTAATGTGTTTGATTGCTTCCCGTTTCCATATTTTATCTCTATCTTCTGATGCTCTGTAGATAGAGTCGTCGTCTTCATTTTCAGTATGCCAAGCAGTTTTTCTCATCCTGTGTGGCGACCACAGTGCTGAAGACCGGCAGAGGCCAGGCCCAGCAGCGACCGTGTGAGATGAACGAGGATAACCGGGAGGAATGAGAGTCGGATCGTGGGTGAGGGGGTCCCTCTCCTGGCCAGTGTGCGTGTGAGCATGTGCCTTTTGCGAGGCAGGAGTTGAATCCGTTTTTGGTCATCACTTAAGGGGCACCCTAGGAATTAATTAGCCGAGAGGAGGCCTCAGATCCTCTTGTCTTTCCTGAGACAAAGGGGCTGAAGAACCAGGCGCTTCCTTGAGAGATTCAGTTCTAAATAAGAAAGCAAACTCTGAGGACAGTGGCTTAAAAAGAATCTGGTCTCACTGCACTGAAGTAGACTTGTTCCCTTCCTCAGATTGATGCCTCATTCGGCCAAATGAAAAATCTAAAGTAAACAGGGTGACCCACTTTCTCTTTTAGGGGCTCAGAGTACACTCTCTGCTCATGCGTCCCCCTGGACTTCTCCCAAACTTGACCCTTGTTTATACTTAAGGGTCATCGCCAAATGGGCCACTAAGTAAAAGCCCCACCAATGAATTATCTCATCAAAGGTGGCTCTGTTTCAGAACCGGATTCATAGATCCTGGCCCTCAAATAAATGCAGCTCCCTCTTAAGAGTGAAAGAAGAAACAGTCATTTACTGACACGTTCCTGGAGGAATCAATAACATTACAGATCGTGCAGGAGATGAGAGTCGCCGGGCGTATTCATAGCTGGGCCTGTTCCCTGATTGTGTTCAGGATGATGGGTAAGGAGCGCTCTGCGCCGATGACTCCATGGCATGAGGAACAATGTCGTTAGCACGTGGGACTGTTTATCATTTCGAACCCTTCTCACACAAAGTGGAACTTAACACGAGACTATTCATTGTGCTTTAGACAGATGGTTTAATATTTCCTTAGCCTTCAGCCTAGCAGGCCACCTGTGGTTTTCTTCAGCCAAGGGCTTTTAAAAAATAATTGGTCTCTCGCAATTTCCTAACAGGACTGACTGAAATGTATTTCCCTAAATCTTTTTCTTACCCTTAACTATCCCTTACAGTGGTTTGTGGTTGACAGACTTCTCTGACGGACACCTCGGTAATTGCTGACATCAAAGCAGATAAAGGGGCTGAAATTTCATCATTAATAGTTTCTTTGCTACGGAAAAGCTATTTAGAAATGATTACTTTGGAGAACAGTTCCTCCCTGATTGGACATTGCCTCTGGAGAAGCTGTTCCCTCATCATCTTTCAATACAGAAAATGATAACCCAACACAGACGGATAACCGTGGGTGGCAAAAGATGCATATATGAATTCATTTCAAAACAGTAGAGAAGAATAGCAATTGTGCGCGAACGTAAGTGTGCTTAGGAATGAATAAAGAGGCTGTGGATCCTCGGCTTGTAACATCAAAGTGAGAATCAAGCCGTCTGGAAAAGCAAGCAGGATGCATTGTTTTTTATAGTGCGAACTTCTTCATGGATCTTAATGACCCCGTGCACTGCGCTGGCCACTGCTCAGCTCCCCAGGCCGTTCTGTGAGTCTTTTTACCAGAAAAACTTGACCCAGAGGCCGTGAGGCCCTGCAGCGTGGATGCTTATTTGCATTTTCTTCTTTACATAACCTCCCCATAGGGTCCAGAAGAGGCAGGCTTAGGCCTGGGGCAGAGAAAGATTGATTATATAGCAGAGTTTGGTGCCCGGGTGTACTTAACAGGGCAAGGGTCTTCTAACTGCGCACTAGGGAGGGCTCGTGAGGACCGAAGTCGGAGTGCAGAGCCTGCGATGGGCTTTCTCTTTGCGGAGCAAAGATGCGTCACTAGGGGCTCGGATTCCCCACTGACCTTTGACTTAGGCCTGGATTGGAGTCTTTGCTGCTTCTGTGGCTGCTGCCGAAACTGTCGTTGTCCTCATCTATGGGGAACAAGTCCCTGGCATCGTCACTGGCATGTTCTATCTGATCACCTCTTATTAACTCTCAGCAAGAAGCGCCAAGCCAATGCCACTCGATGGAGTGCCCGAGGGGGATGGGCAGCTGACATTTGGGGAGCTGGCTGGGCTGTGGCTGCACACGGAGGCCCAGGACAACCATGTACCTTGGCTAGGGTTTTTGCCACAATTCAATGCTATCTCCTGTGCCCTAGGGCACATCCCTGGGCCACCGGGTGACCCGACTGCAGGCAAAGGACTTGGAACAGGTCCAGTGGGTCAGCCTCACCTTTTCGTGGTGGCTGTTTGGGCCAGCACCTGCTGCCTGCCTTCTGGTGGCCGTCGTCACTGTCACCATGACTTGTTTCTGCCAAGATGAGTCTAAGATGCAAAGGAAGAAGCTTTATGAGCACAGCCTGAGGGGGTCGCACATGAAGAGTGGTCAGGTCAGCCCAAGTCACAGCTGGGGCTGACTTTGGGGGCTTCCACCTGAGAGTCTTCATGAAGACACTGTCCCTTTCCATTTCTGCAGAAGCCGGGAGGGCGACTTGGCTGTGATCCCCCAAGCCAGGGGCAGCGGGGTGGCCTATGTCCCATGCACCCTGGCAGGGCGCCCACAGCTCTCTAGTGTCCTCATTAACATTAAGTAGATTTTCGTGCTGGGAACGTTATGAAAATTCAGGGCGTGATCTGAGTGGGGCTTCCAATGTCTAATTTGGGGCCACTCTATTTTTTGGAGAGAAAAGCATTCTCATGAATGAGGGCAGGAGGCCTGGTGGCCACATGATGGAGGCCTGTGTCTGTTTCTGCTGCTTTGGCCCTGGTAGCTTCCTTATGGGTCCAGTTTGAATACCTTTGTCAGTCAGATTTTAAGCGCTGTCCTCCCCCAAGCTCTCCAGATGAGGGATGTGGTGCCTGCGCCCTCAGCTTTGGTGTCTGAGGGTGAAGTATTAACTGCTGCTTTCTCCCCTCTTTTTAAATGGGGTTCAGTCTCGGTTCCTTTTCATTCCCTGTCCCCGGTGTGGAGAGGACAAATCTGTTGCAAGATGTCAGGTAATTTCAGAGTATTTATCATTATCTCTCAGCAATGTGTTTCAGGTTTTGTACATTTTATTTGATTTTTTATGGATAACAGAGTAACTCTTTCCTTTTCACTTCCAGTACACATTCAAGTCCAGATGAATCTAGTGTGAAAGACGGTGGAAAAGGAGGCAGTGGCTTGAGTGACAGCAGTTCTGATGTCAGTAGAGAGGGCGTCAAGAAAACATCCTCTCGAATGATTGCAAAGCAGGAGTGTAAGTTCAAACCCGTGACTTTGAAGCTCTTCCTCCCGAAGTTGTCATGACGCTACATGCCCGAATGAGTAAGAGATGGTCCCAGCTGCATGTCCACAGAGGGGAATATGCCGAGGGCTGATAAAACAGAGCTGACTTTTTTTTTCACTACTGATTATTTAGCTGTCTCTGTGTGTTCCAGATCTGACTCATTCCCCATAATAAATCTAATGAGGTGGGAAACTGAGGCACAGCGCATTTGAGTCACTTGCTCAAGCATCAAAGTTAAGATCTCAGCCCAGAAACTCCAGCTCTAGATTCCCCGCACTTAACCGCCCTAGTAAACTGCCTCTCTATTAATTAAAAAAGATTAAAACACTGAAAAATCGGTGTTGAGGTTATTAGGACTAAAATCATTTTGTGCCACAAGCACTAAGGACAGCTTCCCAACCATGGGGATTCCAGATGGGAAGAACGTATGAAAAGGTGAGTTTTGTATCAGGCAGGATGCTATTTTGCTGGGAACGTGTGCCTGTGTGGTTTTGTTCACTTTGCTTTGTCTGGAGCATCTTGCAATAAATAGCACAACTGCGTGCTCTTCGGTCCGCCTCCTGTAGGGTTCAGGAGGTTTGTCCTAGGCCAAATTCTCTGGGATGGTGTTTGGTGCTGGAGTAGTAGCTCCTTTGGGGAAAGACATAGTTAATTATTAGATATTCTGTTAATCTCCATGCAAATAGGCTCTAGATCCTCAGACCCTCAAAGAATATGCATTATTGTCAAACGTGAGCCCTCGCGATGCATGTGCCTCACTTGCCGTGATGGATACTTTTTGCCCACTCTATGCTTAGCTCCTTCAAACTTTTGTTGTTGTTGTTTTATTAAAGGAGATAACTTTTAGGAGTGTCTGCATCCCGGTCCCCTTCTTCTGAATTTTCTCTAGTTCATAAACACCTTTCCTAAAAGGAGGCACTTAGAGTTGAACCCAGTACTTCAGAACCGGCCTCTCTGGTGACCTCCAGATTCTGAGATCCAGCGGCCTACCCAGCATCCCCACCGGGTGTTTAATGGATGTGCCAAGTCTTCAAAAGTGAACTCTTGGCCTTGCTTCTCCAAACCTGTTCCTCCTCTCCTATCTGTAGCTCAGTAAACGATACCTCTGATTACTTAGTCACTAGCTCTGGCCCAAGTCCTCCAGTCGTTCTTGATTTGTATCTTTCAAATCGATCGGCAAATCCTAATTGATTTACTTTGAAAATATATTCCCAATCAGTGCCCTTCCCACTCGCTTCATTGCTGTCTCCTCACCCCAGGTGCTGCCATCTCTTGCTCAGACAACTGTAAGAGCCTCAGGCCTGGCTCCTCTGCTTCCGCACTTGTCTCCTTGTGGTCTGCTCTCCATACAGAGACTGGAGCGACCCTCGTACTTTAATCAGATCATGTTTGTCAACACTCCAAAGATCCCTCACTCAGAATGAAACCCCATATCCTTGTCATGGTGTCCCAGCTACTACTGCTGTGTCACTAGCTCACTAGGCCAAAATGCAGCCATTTAGAACAGCCATTGTATTATACTCATGGATTCTTGGGTCGATTCGGACAAGGCATAGTAGGCATAGCTTGTTCCCGTTGTGGTGTCTGAGGCCTTGTCTGAGAACAAGTGATGGCGGGGGCTGGGATCATCTGAAGGGCTACTCAGTCACATTCTGGCATGTGGACTAGGATAACTGAAAGTCTAGGGTTGCAGACCTGAGGGAGGGAAGGGGGGATTCCTGTGCCCTCTATATGTAGCCGACGTTCTCACAGCAGGGGAGCCTCAGGAAAGTCACACGGAAGCTCAGGATTGCAAACGCAGCTATTCCACAGAACATGACAGAAGTCGCGTCCTCTTTTATAACCCAGCCTGAGACATGATAGTCATTTCCATCACATTCTGCTAGTCCAAGCAGTCTCCAGTTCACCTGGAATCAAAGGGAGGGGACAAAGACCCTACCCCTACACAGGAAAATTATGAAAGAATTTTGGGGTGATATCTGTGAATAAGCCACACATGGCTCAGGAAGTCCTGTGTTAGCTGGGCCCTGGCTGCTTCTTCCACCTGATTTCTTACCATCTTTCCCGTTGATAATTTAAGTCATTTTATTGGCTTTCTTGTTGTTTTTGAAGACACCAATCATATCTCCATCCATACGTCAGGGTCTTGCTGTTCCCTCTGCCTTTGCTCAAAGAGGCCTTCCCGACCTCCAATTGCCTCTCCTCCCTTCACTTCCATCCCACTTTATTTTTCTTCACAGTGTTTAATCTCTGTCTGACGTTGTTTTACATATTCATTTGTTTCCTTTTCTCTGCTGAATCGCCCGCATTAAACATGTACCAAAATTTTTACTGAACAGCTGAGCGGAGGGGTGGCCTAATCAGCACAAATGTTGCAACTCTGTGACCATTTCTTATGATTGTGCTGCATCTTAGATTAGGGTGAAGTCGTGTCAGTGTTTTTAGAACTTCTGTTGTGCTACTTTGGGGAGAATTTTAGCGTTATCTTAAACCTTGAAGATTTTACAGTAAATTTACCTTTCTGAGTCATTTACTGTTAAATTAGGCTTTCAGAAAAAAAAAATCAAATTCCTGGAACCGCTACTGTTTATTTTCTACTTAGGGAATTACAAGCTTATGCTTGCCTTAACTCAGTTTTCTCTTCACAGTCACAGTCAGTCTCTCTGTGTCCATGATGCCTCAGGGTGCCGCTACGACAAGCAACCATGTGATCATGGCAATGTATTCCGCAGCTGCATTTTATTTATTTGTTAAATGTTATTCACGCAGCACCTACTGGGTGCCAAGAACTCTTCTAGGTGCTTTGCAAATATGAACTCGCTTGATCCTCATAATAGCGCTGTTAGGTAGGTACTATCATTTTTCATCATTTCATCTCACAGTCGTTGAGTCGCAGCCATATTACAGATTGTCGTGATAAGCTGATGGAGCACTTGTGTTGTCTTAACATGCACAGGTGGGAACGTAAAGCACATGAGCTTAAATGCAGCAAAAGTTTCATTAGGTAAAGGAAGAACTCTTTAACTCTTGAGGTCATTCATCATTAAAACGTGTTCTCAAAAGTCTCTGAAACATGTTTTCTTGAAAGTTGTTTGAAAACAGCCTAGACAGCCTAAGGTGGCATGGGTGTCAAAGGGTTTGGTTTGGTCTGCTGGTTCCAGAATCTGACAGCGTCAGGATCGCTTGGATAGAATTTTTTAAAACACAACTGTGTTAATGTGGAATTGACCTACTATGAATTGCACATATTTCAAGTGTAATTTGATGAGTTTTGATTTCTGGACATAATGTAGATGCTCATGAAACTGCCACCACACTCAAGGCAATGAACTTATGTATCATCCCCAGAAGTTATCTTGTGTCCCTGTGTAGTTTTTCTCCCCCAGGTAACCGTTATCTGCTTTCTGTCACTGGAGGTTAATTTGCACTTTTTTGGATTTTATGTAAACAGAATACCCTTTTTCATCAAGCTGCTTTCATGGAGCATATTTCTTTTGAGGTTTATCCATGTCGTAGGGCGTGTCAATAGCTTATTCTCATTGCTGAGTAGTATAGTATATACACACACACATGTGTCTGCCTCTCTCTCTCTCTCTCTCTCTCTCTCTCTCTCTTCATTGATGGACATTTGGGTTGTTTCCAGTTTTTGGTTATTACAAATAACGCTGTGATGAACATTTATATACAAGCTTTTATATAGACACGCACTCACATTTCTCAAGGGTGAATACTTCGGAGTAGATTAGTTGGCTCATCTAATAGGTAAATGTTTAACTTTTGGGGAAACTGCCAGACTGTTTTCCACAGCGGCGGTTCCATTGACACTGCCCTCAGGAGTTGTGGGAGGGTTCTGCCAGTACTTGAGATGAAGAGTCTAATTTTTAAAGTTCTCATTGGTGTGTAGTGGCATCTCATTGGGTAGGTGCTATCGTTTAACCCCATTTCACTCAGGAGGAAACTGAGGCACGAAATCATTGGAGTAATTCGATCAAGGCCGCTCAGCTGGAAGAGGCAGAGCTGGGTTTCCAGCTCTGGAAATCTGCCTCTGGGGTCCACGTTTTCAATATTCTGCTGCGGTGTATTTTCAGTAAGTCTTAAGCGCGTATTTTATGGGTCTTCTAAAGATTTAGAACCGGTTTACTCTCCTGAGATGGTTTCTGTCTTTTATTTTAAATGAGATGTTCTGATTTACGGTTTAGTGTATACTCAACCTTTCTGCTGCATTTTCCTGTACAACTTTCAATGGGGCTATTGAAAGGATGACACGTGTGATGGCAAGATCAGGGAATTAGATGTCGATGGCCGGAGATGAGTCTTGTGAAGGTATTTTTCTTAATTGTGCATCTCACTCGTAATAATTAACACAGAGAATAAATGGATTAATAAACACACCGATGATCTTGAGAAACTTCATTTTAAATTGTAATTTTAACCATCCCTCCCACCAAATCGCATCAGAGATTCCAGCAAATCATTTAATTCACTTAACTTGAATTTTATTCCCATTTCATTTCCTTAGCGCACCAGCAGGTGGAAGTACAAGTCATTGGTAGAAAATCCAGAGGAAAAAAAAAAAGAGATAAACATCCAGAAAACCAGTCCCTGAACAACTGAATGTTGTTTTCATTTTTCAGTATATCACAGAGGAGCCTTGTGATTTTTCAAAACTATTTTAAACTATTGCACTTTATTTCCAAGTTGTTCCAGATCATTCAGAGCAAGAAACATGGATGCGGCCTGAAAGATTAATTCAGGAATCTCAGAGCAGCCAGAACCTCTCATCACATCGTGAAAACAGCTACAGGACTAGGCTGTCTTCAAGCACTCGGCTGAATTTCCAGCCGAAACATTCAGAACTCAAAGTTCTGTTGTTTCCAAGCCTAGGCCTCCCAAAACGAAGGGCTGCCAAGTGTGTATGACAGAGTTCAAAACCGCAGGCCGGCAACACCACCTCTTCCCCTCTTCAGACAGGATGACGGATTAAAGTATCCTTCGGTGGATGGATCACCTTCACAGGCCTCAGAAATAGCCACTTCATTCCCAAATCCGGTTATGTTTGGGGAATTTACGCATTCCTGTTTCTGTCAAGTTTTTATAAGCCAAGTGGCATACATGAGCCTCCTGGTTTTGATAGACACGAGCCTCCTGGTTTTGATAGACATTTCCCTAAATTATGTCAACTGTCAGTGTCAGAGCATGTCGCCATTTCATATAACCCAGGAAATTTTACCAAAGGGTCTTAGATGCAGTCTATTGTCACAAATACAACAAATGAACATATATTTTAGATTCTAATATTTATGAATGAAAAAAATGTTTAATCTAGCAGTTCATTTACATTTGAGTGTTTGCATTTCTACGGGGAACATAATTCAACTTTGAATGATGTTAGGGTGAATCCAGAGTCTTGACTCCAGCCATCGCCGTAGGCCTGGTGGGGGGTGTGGGGAAAGTAGAGGCTGTGGAAGGCACCCCTGGGGTGGTGGCAAGAGCTACGGAGAGTCATAAGGCCTCAGTCACTAGGGTTTGAGTTCCTGGCACACTCTTCTCTGAGCTGAGAACAGGAGGCGAGGTGGAAATGGAGGCCGAAGACCAGGAGCAAAAGGATGAATGGGACCCAAAGAGCAGTGACTTGCAGGCTGAGCAAGTAGCTGTGCATCATCTGTGTGACCAGATCCAGGGGCAGCTAGGCTGGGTGATGGGGCGGCAGCATCTGGGTTGTGTCTTGTTTCCTTCAAGATTGGCTCAGACCATGGGAAGAATCGAGTCTGTGAGCGCAGGACTCTCAGCAAGGTCTGTCCGGCAGGGACCGTCTGCATAACACAGCCCAGGACCACAAGCCACATGTGGCTGCTTAAATTTAAATGAACTAGAAATTTGAAACAATAAAAAATTCAGTTCCTTGGGGGCATCAACCCCGTTTCAGTTGCTCAGTAGCCCACGTGGTTAATGGCTGCGGGACTGGACAGAACAGCGACAGGATGTTTGCATCATCAGGGTTCTAATGGACACCACTGATCCAGAGGAAGGGGCAGGACAGAGGGCCACCTCCAGGGTGGGGGTGTGAGGACAGCCGGTGACACAGCATCCTTGCTCAGCACATGCATGTGGACGACGGGTCCTTATCCGTTCTCCACACTTCGCTGGTCCATGCCAGTCAGTCTTTAATTGGTTCATATCAGTATTTCTAAACGGACTGACAGATTGTATTATTTATTACAAAACATTTGACAAGTGTCGAAAGATAAGAGTCACCAATGGGACAGATTTTCTGTAGGCCCAGAGAATGTCTAAAAGCCTCTCTGCTATTCTAGCCGGCATCTTAAATTTATGCTCCTCATGGTTAGGCCTACAACTTTAGAGGCTTTGCAGCAGTAGACATGATAACACCAACCTACTCCTACCCCCAAACTCTCCCAGGAAATAAATCAGCACTTTCCGAGACCAGTAATTTATTCTAAATTTCCATGCTTAGAAAATAAGCTAGTGTGTACTTTTAACTCCTTTAGTGGCTGGTGTCCCAGGGAAAATCACTGGTATGGACATTGCTTTCCAGGTCCTGCAGCGTCTCCAGGGTCACTATGCTGTCCCAAGCGTCAGCTTTGCAGGAGGTCCCGGAGAGATTGCAGCATGAGCCTGAAAAGTAAAATGTATGCCTATCTTTTTGGGTTGCATTGAACAATATTTCCACTTCATTAGAGGAAAAGTTATATATATGAGTTCTGTAGGAAATGTTATTTAGAAGCCAGGAATCTGAAGTTTCCCTTCAAATGTATAAACATAGGATTAGGTGCATTTGTTTTCCTTAAAACCGGGTGCATGTGTATTTGTGACGTTAACTTCTACCTTAATTATGATTCCTCAAGCCATTTATAACCCCTCGAACTTGCCTGTTCACGACTGCATCCTCAGTGAGAAGTAATAATGGGGTACGCTCATCAAACCCCCATTGTATCAAGCTCTGTGCGAAATGCTTCACATGAATAGTTGTGTCGATACCTCATACCCATGCCAGGAGTTAGTGATATTATCATCCCCATTTCACAGATGAGAACGTGGAGGTTTTGAGAGGATAAGTAGTCTGAGGTCGCACAGAAAGTGAAGGAGTCGGGACATCACATTAGGGTGCATGAATTTTTGGTTTACAGAAGGATGGAGTAGTAATAGTGTATGCACACACTCAGTAACACAACCCACATCCACGTATAGGACATTGACAGCTCTCTAGAGGGTTCCATCATGCACCATCCCAGGTAATCAGTCTTCCCAAAGGAACCACTACTGAAGCCTCTTTCAGCCTCTATTACTTTCCCTTGCACTTGAACTTCATATAAATTGAATCACAGAACGTATCCTCTTTGGTGCCTGGCTCAGCATCCTGTCTATGAGCTTCATTCATGCTGTGTGGACCAGGAGTTCATTCTTTTTCACTGCTGTGTACTATTTCATCTGTGAATTTGCCACCATTTATCCATTCTACAGTTGATAGTCATTAGAGTGATTTCGAGATTTTGGCTTTTGTGAAATGTGAATTTAATTTATATGGGTTTTTTGTTTGTTTGTTTTGGGTGAACATAAATATTTCTGTTGGCCATATATTCCCAGGATTAGAATTGTTGAGTCAAAGGATGATGGGTCTAGAATTCAGATTTCTAATTTCCTGACTTCATGGTTACCCATTCTGCAACACCCATGGCATCAACGACAGCTCACATCGACTGAGAGCTCTATCTGCTAGAGACTATTTTTCTGAGCGGGTTATTGATAAAATTGGGGATTTTCTGTCAGCTTAACCAATAGCAGGGGAAGTTTTGTGTTTGTTCAAGAACCAAGACAATCTTTAAATGATCATTAAATAGCTGGTGTCTTACCAGGTATGTGAACGCTTAGTAGCTTCCCTTTGGAAAGACCCCAATAATATCCATCTTTGACAGACTTGTCTCGCTCACTGAAATGTGTACAGTAAGAGCAGAGTTAGCAATTGATTACTCATGTACTCGTATCCCGTAATTAGCTAAGGAAGAAACAAGTCAATTTAAAACCAATTTCTGTAGTCTTTGCGTGCACAGGAATTGACGGGAGCCTCGAATTTGCTGAATAAAAGGTGGAGCTAGCTAATCTCAATTTGTGTCTCACCGAGTACATGTCGGCTATTGATTACCGTGGCTTCCTGCTGGTGAGGCCACGTGCCTGTCATCCTGGTAGCACCGCACAATCACTGTGAGGTTTAATTAGGTGTGGGCTCATCCGTCCACTATCTTGAGGAAGATGACATATTTAGCTGAGGTGGAGGTAAAACCTCAGCCTGTTCTAGCACCTTCCTTCAGACTCCGACTCATCTTAACCTCCACTGATTCTTATCGCTGGATGTCGTACGTAGACCCCTTTTGTCATGTCGTGTGGGAAGGGTGGGCTAAAACTGACTTCATGGGCGAACTGGGTTTTCTCAAGCTCTTTTGTACTTTTTTTTTTTAATCTTGCATTTTTGACAGTGCAGCATTATGTTTTAGGGGGCTGGCTTCACCTGTGCCTTCTGGAACAGGTTTCCTCGGTGTGTTTGGTTTTCTTGAAGAATCATCCATGCTGCCTTGGTCATACAGGATTTGTACACCGTTCAACAAGGTGCGATGCCTCCTGACCTGACATAACGCAGAATGTGTGGTCCCACCCTCTGCTCAAATTCTACTATTCGTGTATCGAGTGGCCCGAAGTAACAGTGAAAATCATGTCTTCTTTCTAAAAAGCAATGCCACAGCCTCTTTTATTTTGATTTTCTCACCTAAAAAGGGGATAATAGTACCTGCTTTGTAGGAAATTTATGATGCTCAGGTGAGACAGTTCATATGAAATGCTCACAGCAATGCTTTGCAATCACTTAATATTTATAAACATCAGAGATATCTTTCATTTTACACCTGCCTTGTTTACATTAATGTAATTTTTTTCATTCCAAATAGTCCTAAATTTTTCTCTTTATTTATTTCTGTTTGATGCCATCTCTTCTTTTTTTTTCCCCTCCCATCTTTTTTGGTTGGCGATTATTATTATTTAAACTAATTAAATAGGCAAATAATAATACAGTTCTCCAGGGATTGCAGTACTTTTGACAGTGGTATGATCACCTGATATGATCAAAAGACCCTGAGGTAGAAACACTTTTTATAGAAGTTCCTATAAAGTTAAATCGGTCGGTCATTTTGTCTTATGGCTGCATTTCAAGCCAGCAGTGAACTTGACAGACACATGAGGATGTTTAAATGTCAGAGCCCGGTAATAATAACTACATTAGTTCTTTAGTTCAAGAATCATTGGGAAAACTTACAAAAATTGGTATCTCACTTTCACCTACTTTGGTGAATGTTAATGTGCTTTTTAATCCAGCCCGTAGGCCACCTGCTCTGTCCCACGCATGCTCCCATCAGCCCATAGTGCTGTTATAATCCCCTGCAAGGGGCACGAAGTAATAACCTGGTACCTGCTCTGCCACTATAGCTGGAGACATGACTGACAGTGAGGCCTTTCTAAGTAATGTGAGAGAGTCTTCCAGAGAAACCACAACCCGAGAGGTATTTTCCTTCCATCCAGAAGCCAAGAAAACCCGTAGGATTTGTTTTACTAGTGGCCCAGAAGGCATTCACAGACACTCATAGATATTTTAGTAGACATTTTTATAAAAAGCATGTGCTCTGGTTCATGCCAACTTTTTAGCTCTGTCTCTACCACTCGTGGTCTGCCTTCCCTAAAATGGAGATGGGACAGCCACTCAGGCAATAAGCCCAAGCCCTGATCCCAGGAGCCAGGCCCACCTCTCAGATAGCTCTGGGGCCAGAATTCACCTGAGGATCTTTAGAGAGATAGACACCTGAGATGTGCCAGTTACCTCCTCACCTGAGTCCTTGTCCCCAAGCAATCTTCCTGCTTCTGCCTATGACTTGGTTTTCCACGAAGGTCTATTTTCAGGGAGAGGGTGGGCTGGACCTGTAGAAGCATGCATTCTGTCTTTGTGCAAGTTAGAATTGTCATGGTAAATAGTTAAATTGCGATTTGCGTTTTATACGTATGTACCACGATGCTGCTGCTATTCAGAGAATGACCTAGTACTGAAAATCAGGGATCTGAGTCTGCTCTCTGAGGGATGGACCCTGTTGGACGGTACACTGAAAAGGTTAATGAATGCAAGTCCCCAAGGCCCTCTAGGGAACAACCTGCTGGTCCTTCTTGGGCGGTGTGCCATCCCGGTCCCCATACTGAACATGCCAGAGCAATTTCTAACTGAATGTCTGCTCTTCGTGGTTTTGGTGATACTTACCACAGTATTGCGAAGCAGGTAGTATTACCATCTTTCATCTGCACAGAAGAAAAGGAGGTTGAGTCGCTGTTGCGAGTCACAGAACTAATGAGAGGTGGGGCGTCGATGCCAGGTCACACCTTCTGGGCCCAGAGAACGTTCCACTCTGCCTTATCGCCTTTCCTTAAGCTTGTTAGTTCTTCATTTTATTAGGCCTATAAGCCCAGCAATCAAAATACTTAAAAATCCATTTTGGTGGTTTCTTTGCTCCAATCACCAGGAGGATATGAACAAGCTAAACGCATGTTCAGCCACTCAGAGGCGCGATCTGTTCTCTGGCCAGGCGTCCCTCATCCATCACACGTGCCCCTGATGGACGTGGTGGGGCTCACATGAGGGCGCTCCCCTCCTCCCTTGGCTCTGCTTCCTGTGAGGCCTGTGCAGTTTGGGGCCCTGTTGAGATTTTGATTAAAAAAGACAGATATTGTGCAACTTCCATTAACGTTCTATTTCTCCCGTAGCAAAATGTAGGCTCGCGCGACTTTCTCGGGGGAATTTAATTTTCCATGTCTGTTGGCAAATTCAATTTTGAGTTTTACATAAAACACTAAAAAACAGTTAGTGGCCCAGTCAGGGGTTACGGTTGTAATTCAATGATTCTCTGCGGTAACTTTAACCCTTTTACAGCCCATTCCTTTCTGTAATCCAGAACTACTAGCTTTCTAATGAAAAAGAAAGCTACTTTTTAACATATAAAGCACCGTAAGTATTTAACTTCCTTTTGTCCTCCTCCCTGGTTATGGCAATGCCGTTTCACTTATTTTTATAATGCTCCCTAGCAAGACCTTTGGTAAGCTAAGAAACAGGCAAACGCATTTTGAAAGGCTCAGTTCACAATAACGAATGTTAAGATAACGCGTTACACACCTGAGCACCTTGGCGATGCCCCTGCTGATGGTGTGCCCATATCCGTGGGTATCTAAACGCTCCAGTCTTCACCCAGATCAGTGTATATATAATTTATATTGACTAATTCTGGGATTTAGTTCAGCTTTGTGGACTCTATGAATCTTTTCCTTTTCCTTTTTTTTTTGGGGGGGGGCACCTGAATATTCATCTTTTTTTCTATCCATTAGCACTTTTCTAGTGTTGAAATTAAGATAGAGAGTATAGAAAGTCACACGTATAAATTTGACTTCTTTCGTGATTTGACAAAACAAGTGTTTTAGAAAAACAGGTCAAATAAATGGAGCGACTAGTACAAAGTCTGGAGCTGCAGTTTCTAATATTTTTTACAGAGAGCTGCCATGAACTGAGGTAGGGAGTCCTACCTTTCTATAACTGATATGAATGTTGTTCCTTAAAGCGACTGCTTTTTCTTTTTGGGATTTACACCATCATATATAGACTGCCATGCAAGCAACTACCCACATTCTCTCAAAAAGACTAAGGTTAAAGCTTGAAAAATGACTGAGCTAGTTATCCACATTTGCGTCTTTGAAAAGCTTCAAGATCATTGACTGTAAGAGTCGCCTTTACAGACATAAATGTACAGAAAGGAATGCAGTTTCATGCCATGAGTTTTGTTGTTTTTAAACAGTTACCTTAGCTGGAACCTGTGCTCTCTAAAGCCAACCAGAAAAGCAATCTAATGCAACAACGTTTCGTGGTCTGTGGTTTGCTAATTTTAGTCACTGGGATTACTTTGTGAGAACAAGGTCACGAAATGCATGTTTTATCAGCCTGAAAGCTTATCCACACATTTGGATGGTCAAGGATGCCACCTTTACAGAATTTTCCTTTCTGCTAAATGCCTGCTCTGCCCCAGGAGGAAGGAGATGGCTGAGCCTGGGGGAGTCAGGGGCCCAGTTGTCTGTCAGAAGGGATCTCTTCTGCAGCCATCTGCTCTTTGCTTGGTGAGCAACTCCCCAAGCATCCGAGTCCACGGCCACCTGGAAAGGCGACAGGGTTTCCACTGTCACTGGTAGTGGAGGTCGTTGTCCCTTCTGGGGGACATACATACATACATAGTCAAGTTCAGTAAATTTAGGGGGCATTGAAAGTCTGGTTTTTATGCAACCAACCTTTATCCCTGCCCCCGAGGTAAAGGGCCTGATGTGAGCGTCTTATCTGACACCAGTAGACTCCTGGGAGATGCCTGTTAAATAATGAGACAGTTGGTCAAAGGACAGTGTCTCTATTTGTTTTCTTTTCTCATCCTTCATGCCTTCCTTTGGTGGCTGCCTTGTCGCTGTGCCCCCACACAGCCTTTTCTTTGTGACTGCGCACTCCTGGTTTCTCTTTCTCATCTTTGAAGGACACCAACCTTCTTGGATCAGGGCTCCACTCTTTTGACCTCACTGAACCTTAAATACCCGCTAAAAGGCCCTGTTTCCAAATAGTCGCATAGGGGTTGGGGCTTCAATGTATAAATTAAGGGGAGCGAGTGATTCAGTCTACAACAGGGTTTAAGCCACATTTCCCCCCCCCCCCCCATATGGCTATCCAGTGGACTCAGCACCATTTATTGATGATAAAACTCTTTTGCTGCTGAATTACGGTTTTGCCCCGGTCCCTAAGCAGGTGACCCCTATGATCCATGGGTCAGGCTGTCTACTTCCACATCATTTCTGCCCTGACTCTGGACTGGGTATTGGTGTGTGGTAGAATAAGACTCAAGCTTTGTTCTTTCAGACTACTGTGTTTGTTTTTGACTCTTTTCATTTCCATGAGAAAAATCAGTGGTTTTTGTAAGAGCATTGGCTTCAATTTTGATTGCCCTGAATCCATAGGTCTTTTAAAATGTCTCCCATTCGGCATCGATGTCTTACACACTTTTCTTTAGGTTTAATTCTAATCATTTGACGTTCATTCATGCTATCATAAAATACATCTTTTTATATTTCTCATCGCGTAAGATATTTTTTGTTAGATTTATAGCTCCAAGTTGGCAGCTATTTTCTCTCAGCACTTAAAAATGTGATCCATTATCTTCTGGAGGCCATTATTTTATTTTTGAAAAGTTGGTGTCAGTCCTATTGTTGCTCCTTTGAAGATAATGTGCCCTATTTTATGTACCTGTTTTTCAGAGTTTTCTCATTATCTTTTTTTTCCCAATGGTCTTACTACATAAACTAGTCTTCAAAGATCTCCCTCCAATGAGTTGTGCCCCCTAATATTTTTGTCCTTTTGTCTTTCCCCTTTAATCCAGGAGTGCCCTCTGACTCGCTTTTGGTCAAGAGTGGGTCAGCTTTGACACCAGGACTTCTGGGGCTTGGGCATAAGTCTTGCTGCTTACCTGGCCTCTTGGAGCACTCAGTCTTGGGTTGCCCACTTTGGGGAGTTCACTGTGAAGGGGGAAGCACCTCTGAAACCACATGGAGAGGCATTGGGAGATCCTGCACGATATGTTTCTAATAAAGAGGGAGAGTGAGAGAGAAAAGGAGAGAAAAGGAGTGGAGGACGGAGAGGGAGAGAATGAGAATATATCCATGGTGCCAGGTATATGAGCGAATAAGCCATCTGGAAATCCAGCCTTGTCAAGCTTTCAGGGGACTATGGCCCTGCCACTATCTGACTGAAACTGTGTGACAGACCCAGGCAGGATTTGTGTCAATGAAGGTAGTCAACCGACAGAAGGTGAGAGCTAAGAATACATTGTTTTAAGACATTAAGTTGCAGGGTAGCTAGTGGCACAGCAAAAGGCAAGTGGAACAGGAAATAATACCTAGAAGTAGGATATGGTTGAAATAAAACCTATAAACCTGTGGCATCAGCCTTGAGACCAGGAGGCAAGCGGAGGCTGGAAGAGCCTTGAAGGAATTGTTGGTGGAGCAGAAAGGACAGTGATGAGGCTGTTAGAGGCTCCAGGAAAAGTGACCCACATTGTATTGTGGGAGAAAATTTAGCATAAGTGTTTCCTGAGGTGACATGGACAATAGAAAACTTATCTAATGAAGTGGTGAACCCGCGTAAGGAGATTTCCAGAAAGAACGTCCAAAGCACTAACTGGTTATTTTTAACTTTGTATGACAAAGCGTAATGCAAGAGGGAGCAAAAGAGAGAGTTGCTAAGGAGGAACTTTTCCAGCTTCAAGCAGGAATTCGAGAAAATGTAAAGGACCCAGGGTAAAAATGAAATAGTTACGTTATTCCCAGCCTTTCCTTATTGCGAAGACTCTCAATATAGGACCTGATCTCAGGATAAAGATTATCTCAAGGATGCGGCAGGAAGACACCTTGTTAAGATGTCAGACAGATTGAAAGGGTGTGCCTCGGAGCCCCTTAGAATTAGACAAAAACTCATATGAGCGTCTCAATGCCCTTCCTTAACAACCCGCTTTTCAGCACAAGGCTGACTGAGACCCACATCAAGAAGACAATTGAGTGGAGTGTCTGCCTCGTGGAGTGAATCCCACTGCTATGTATAGGATGCCCGAAGAGCCTTATGACAACTGTATTGGCAGAAGCACCATAATCTTGGACTGAAAGGACGGAGGTAGTTTGCAGTGAAAAGGGGCTGTGGATTCCAGTCTTTCATGGGCATGAAGCAGGCTGAGACAGCTACTTAGCAGCAAATGTGAACCATTTCCCATGAAAAGGGAAGTTTGGAATTAAAAACCAAGGGTGAGGAGAGAAAATTCCAGAGGGTGGAACCAAGAGCCTTAGAAAACACTCCCAGAACGGAGCCCTAATCAAGGAACTGACAACATAACGTCCAAATGGATTTCAGAATTGCTTTGGACCAGTTACTGCTATGCTACTCTAGTCCTCTGTGTCCCCACTCGCCAACCCTCTGGCTCCCACTTTCGAATGACAATGTCCGCTACAGTCATAATACCCTGATATTCCACAGTCCGTTGCCTGTGTAGGGGTGGATAACGTGCATCTTTAGTTCACAGGAGTTAAGATTGAGAAGAATATCCTCGAGGATTGTGACTCAAAGGTTGTGCTAGACAAGCTTTGTCTACATTGGGCCTGATTTAATTACTGCTTTAGGCTTGGCTTCTTAGCATGGGGAACTTAAAATTAAGAAATAGTTTTGAGGAAACATGGCACAAAACGTTGGCTTCCTTTCCTATATTTCTTTTTTGTCTAAGATTGTGCAGCTGCTCCAATTTCCTTCCAGGCCTACCAACAGATATTTTGCATTTTATCCATTTTTATAATTGTTTTTAGTAGGAAAATGAGTCTGATGCAAGCTACTCTATCATAGTCCAAGAAGCCCGGTTTTTTCATGAGGATGTTTTCTGAGAATATCGTTTATTTACACAGTGCTATTTTTTGAAAAGGATCCTAAGAGGAATTTCTCTGTAGCCTTGGTTCCTAGAGGATTGCTTCTTCTAATTAGTTAGTGCATTTTTATCAGACAAATATGAATGATGTAATTGATTATGCTTCTGTTTTTCTATTTCTATTTTATTTCTACAAAATATATGCTAGTTTATTTGCTGCATTTGTTCTTCTTGGCGTCAGGAAAGTCCTTGCATAGGGCCTCTTTCATTTGGTCACTCACTATATTTTTATAACCTTTAAAAAATCCACTTGGGAATAAGGTAGTGTGTGAATGAAGAAATAATGATAAATCTTTAGATTTGGAAGTTTGGAAGCCAATAAGAAGCTTAGCAATTACAGAGGCCTCTTTCTACAGGTTGATTATCGTGCCAAAGTTGACGTTTACATAATCATGAGAAATCTTACACAAAACGAGGGTTGCATTGGTCAAGTCCTTTGATCAATGACCTATACAGCTTCCTATTTGTCCATGGGTGGTGAAAAAACCTGGATTTCCAGCTAATAAGTTGATTCTTCCCAGACACTTAAAGAGTTAGCCGATGCCCTGGAAGGCGGTATTTAAATATTAGGGATAGACACTTACTTCACTGACAGAAGGGAGGTTTATGCTACACCTAGGACTCTACTGTTCACGTTTCTTTCTTTTTCTTTTTTGGACAACCAGCTGTGCTTGTTCAAATACAATAAACCATAGTATAATGCGAACAAGTTATTTAATTCAATTTATTTGTCTAAAAAATAGAGTTCTCTGTATTGTAGTTACAAAACATGTTAATCTTAAAATCCATGGTGTCCGTAAGTGATAAGTGTGAAATGGCAAAGGATGCCAGCAGTAATTCTCCTCATGCCCCTCTCCCCTTTTTTCTTTTCATTTCTTGTACTCATCGTGCATCATTCTCTTACTTATTCCCAGTAAACAAGTCAGCAATCAGGGTATTTCTATATTGTCGAGTTACCAGCAGGGGCAATGATGAAATACTTAGAATATTTGGCATGGGCACCCATCAGTCAGAGCAGGCTGCTTGGTCCATCAGCAAAGGGGCCAGCCATGAGCAGCAAGGAATGTGCAGAGCAGCTAGCTACCAACTCTGGTTAGGCCCACTATTTTTTTCTTTTCAGAGAAAAATTAAGAAAATAAGTGGCTAAAACTCAATTCTCTCACTCCTATAGTCTGATGCCTAATAGGTTGTATTATTATGGAACAGGCTACATTTTTCTTTGTCTTGAAAGTTTTCTTCTTTTTTTTTTCTCTGTTGCAAGATGGTTAAAACAGAAACTGCCATAAGTAAAAGGCTTTCTTAGTACAATTTATTTCCTTTCAAGTTACCAAAGAATTTAGAAAGAAAGCATTTCATCTTATCATACTCTTCATTTTTTCTTGAAAGAAGTCCCCAGAGTAATGAAACAGTTGGTGACTTTTGAGGAAGAGGAATAAGAGCAGAGAGAGAATTTGGTATTGCTCTTTATCATTTAAACTGAATCAAAGTATGGGGTTGTATTAATGAAAAGAATGCTTTTTAGGCAAAACAAAACAAAAACAAAACAAAAAAACCCAACCCCACACCCCTCATGATTTAGAAAAAATTTTTCCATTTAGTGAGATAATTTGAGGAAAACTTAAAAATAAAGAAGTTAAATTATATTAAGTGGGTGGTGGGTGTGGTTAGGTGGTGGGAGGGGAGTGGAAACTGGCTCTTTTGGAGTAGAATTAGGATTTCATGGCTGAGAAGAAAAGGAGTTGTCATCACATCCTATCCCCTCCATTTGGCATAAAGAAATGGGGACTCAGAGAGTTTAAGTGGCTTGCTTAGGATCACGCACCTAGTTATTTACTGAGAAAAATAGAAAAGTAAAAAGAAAACCTAGTTCCTGAACCAATTAACTTTTTTTTTTTTTTAGATTGCTTGTAAATTGTACCAAAGTGATTGATTTATTCTAAAAACATAAAAGAAAACAACAAAACTATTCAGGAAATTTGAATCTCCTCTCTGAGGCCTTCCCTCTGCTCCTGCACACGATCAGGCTCGTTCTGCAGAGACCCGTCCCCATCAGAATTCTCCTGCCCCTCGTCTAGGCCCTCACAGCTCTGTCAAGTGATGGCTAAGTCACCTGCTAAGTAGCCGATGGCCACTGGAATTTGGAAGTGACTTTTGTTTCCTCTCCTCACCCTTTTTTTAAAAAAATTTTTTGGAGGAACAGAAGAGGCAAAACTATAGGAAAATAGTCTGTGCTCTGATCATACTCTGTGTGGAGGGAGCCCTGGCGCCAGGCTGCTTGTTAGACCATATAGTAAACTCCTTGTCATCGAAGTCCTTTTGTGTCGACTTTTCTCTCGTATCCAATGGGCTTGTCTGTCAGGCTGCTCCTTGCCCTCCTCTGGCCCTTTTCGGGGCTGAGTCAGCACACATGGAAAGGGCCAGGGCTGGCTAACTGTGTCTTCTGGGCACATACATGTCTTCGTGGTGTCTTGAGGCTTTAAACACTGCGCAGGGAGCTGTGGCCTAGCTTCTTCCTGCTGCCTGTTAGAGTAAACACATCCCCTGGTCAGTGACCCACTCACAGCTCCAGAAACTCTCTACCTGCAAGACTGTTCCACAAGCTTCCACAACCATGTTGTTATCATTGAATCCCCTTTTTTCTGTTTTCACCGTTTGACCCCCTTCACTCATTTCTTCTGCTCCCCACCCCTCTGCCTCTGGCAAGGAGCCGTCTATTCTCTATATCTCTGAGCTTGTTTTGTTTTTTCTTTGCTTTTAGATTCCGCATATGACAGAGGTCATACGGTATTTGTCTTTCTCTGTCTGACTTATCCTTTACTGTATTACATCCATCCGTGTAGGTCCATCCATGGCAAGATTTTACTCTTTTTATGACTAAATAATATTTCATATTCTATCCATTCTTTCACTAATAGATACTTAAATTGTTTTCCTATGTTGCATATTATAAATAATGCTTCAGCCAACATAGGGATACATATATCTTTTGGAGTTATTGTTTTCACTGTCTTTAAATAAATACCCAGAAGTGGAATTGCTGGATCATAGGATAATTCCCTTTTTAAAATAACTTTTTAGTTTTTCAATTGCCATTGACATAAAATATTATGTTAGTTTCAGGTGTAGACATAGTGATTAGACATGTATATAATTTACGAAGTGATCACCCTGATAAATCCCGCACCCATCTGACATCATACATGGTTATTACAATACTATTGACTGTTCTATATCCTATAATTTACATCTCCATGACTATTTTGTAACGACCAATTTATACTTACTTATCCTTTTACCTTTTATCACCCAACCCCCCAACACTCCTCCCACCGAGCAGCCACCAAAATGTTTTCTGTATCTACGAGTCTGTCTCTGTGGTATTTGTTCACTTACTTTGTTCTTTAGCTTCCACTATACCCTCTAGGTCTATCACATGGCAGGATTTCATTCTTTTTTTATGGGAGCAATATTCCATTCTGTATATGCACCTCCTCTTCTCCATTCATTCATTCCCTGATGGACGCCCAGGGATCTCCATATCTTGGCCCCTGTAAACAGAGCTGCGGTGAACATACGGATGCACATGTCCCCCTGAAGTAGTGTGCTGGGTTTCCTCGGACAAATACCAGAAGTGGGATTTCTGTGTCTGTCTTTGTCTCTTGCAATAACCTTTGTTTTAAAGTCTATTTTGTCTTGTGTAAGTGTTGTTCTCTAGCTTATTTTTTTATTTTCATTTTCATGACGTATCTTTTTTCATCCCTTTACTTTCAGTCTGTGTGCGTCTTTTGAACTGAAGTAAATATCTTATAAGGAGGCTATGGAAGGGTTTTGTTTTCTTATCCATTTAACCACCCTGTGTCTTTTGATTGGGCCATTTAATCCATTTACATTTAAAGCACTTGTTGATTGAAACGTAGTTATCACCATTTTTCATATTTTTGATCTCTTTCTTTGTCTTCTTAAAGATGTCACTTTAACATTTCTTGTGATACTGGCTTGTGTTGATAAACTTTAGTTTTTTTCTTGTCTGAGGAGCTCTTTACCTGTCCTTCAACTCTAAATGATAGCTTTGCTGGGTAGAATAGTCTTGGTTGTAGGTCCCTGTTTTTCATCACTTTGAATATTTTGTGCCAATCTTATCTGGCCTGCAAAGTTTCTGTTGAGAAATCAGCTGATTATTATGGGAGCTCCCTTGTAGGTAACTAATTGCTTTTCTCTTGCTGCTTTTAAGATTCTCTGTCTTTACCATTTGGCATTTTAATTATGATGTGTCTTGGTGTGGGCCTCTTTGGGTTCATTTTGTTTGGGACTCTGTGCACTTCCTGGCCTTGTATGTCTATCTCCCTCTCCAGGTTAGGGAGATTTTCAGTGATTATTTTTTCTAATAGGTTTTCAATTCTTTGCTCTCTCTCTTCTCCTTCTGGTACTCCTATGATGGGAATGTTGGTGTGCTTGATGCTTCCCCAAGGTCCCTTAAACTGTCCTCATTTTTTTTTTTTGTATTCTTTGTTTTTTTTGAGGTTCTGATTGGGTGTCTTCTGCTACCTTATCTTTCAAATTGCTGATCTGATCCTCTGCTTCATCTAATCTACTGTTGATTCCCTCTAATGGATTCTTTATTCCAGTATTCTTCATTTCTGACTGGTTCTTTTAATGATTTCTATCTCCATTTTTGTTTTCTATCTCTTTGTTGAAATTCTCACTGAGATCATTGAACATACTCATAACCAGTATTTTGAATTCTGTGTCTGATGGATCGCTCAACTCCATTTTCTTTAGTTCTTTTTCTGGAGCTTTGTTCTGTTCTTTCATTTGGAACGTGTGTCTTTGTCTCCTCATTTTGGCTGACTCCCTGTGTTTGTTACTATGTATTAGGTAGAGCTGCTATGTCTCCCAGTCTTAGTAGAGTGGCCTTATGGAATAGGTGTCCAATGGGTCCCAGTGGTGCAGTCTCCCTCGTCACCTGAGCTAGGTGCTCCAGGAATGTCTCTTGTGTGGACTGTGTGTGCCTTTCTGCTGTAGTTGAGCTTGGTTGCTGTTTGCATGTCAATGGGAAGGACTGACCCTCGACTTGCTGTTACTACAGTGGAGGAGCTGTTGTGCAGAGGCTGATCCTATGGAGCAGGATTTGCTTTAGTGGGCTCCAGTGCCTACTGAGTCTGTCCTATGGGTGTGTCTTTTGTGAAGGTGGTTGGGTGGTGCTCTGGTGTGGTCTGAAGCTGTCACTGGGTGTGTTTACTCTGGGGCCTTTTGGGAGAGGCTGTGGTTTAGCTGCTGCCTCTGCCCTAGCTAAGACCACTTGGTATGAGCTACAAATTAATCTGAAGACTCGTGCTAGCCTCAGAGGAGCCTGGGAGAGGCTAAGCTGTGAACCGAGGACAGCTGAAGCTAGTCCTGGGGTTGCAGCTGCTTAGCAAGAGGTATGAGCCATGCTGAGGACAGATGCTGCTTGTTTGGGGTTTGGGAACCTTTGAGAGCTTTCAGGAAATTCTGCCAGGCCGTTCGTATGAAAGTAGCTGGGGTGGGCCCACAAGATGGGAGTGGCATGGTCTCTGGAAATCGCCAGGGTGAGGAGAATATCACTAGCCAGGTTGCTGGCTGGGTGTGGTGAGGGCTCGAGAAAAGAACAACGGCTTCTTTCAGCACTTTTGTCTGGGAGAAAGCTGCCCTTCCAGCTCTCGCCCTGAAACCGCATCAACAATTCCCTGTATGTCCCTGGCACATTTTGAGCTACGGTCCCAGCGCTGGAGTTCAGTAGGAGTGAGTTCGTCAACAGGTAAGTTTGTGCACGGGCTGCTTAAGAGAAATGTCTGCGGCTCCAACCTTTCTCTGTCTCACTCAGCCACAATCTCTGCTGGTTTTCATGTCCACGAGATATGAGGACTTCTCTTCCTAATATTGGAATCCTGGGCTGGGGAGCTTGGTGGGACTGGGACCCCTCGCTCCTCCTGGAGGGCCTTTGCAGCTGAGATATCCCTCCCAATTTTTAACCACCACGTGGGTGGGTGTGAGAGAGACCAGCCTGTTCTGCATCTCCATCCCCTTCTACCAGGCTCAAGGTGGCTCTTGCGTGTCCTCAGTTGTAAGACTTCTGTTCAGTTAGACTTTAGGAGATTCTCAATGTGCCTGTTCTGAAGTTTAGTTGTGATTTTAATGTGGTCCTGGGAGGAGGACAGCACAGTGCTTTCCTACTCCACCATTAGACTAGAACTCTGGCAGTTCTCTGTTTAATTTTTTGAGTTACCTCCACACTGTTTTACATAGTGGCTGCATCCACTTACAAACCAACCAACAGTGCACACGGATTCCTGTTTCTCCACATCCTCACCAACACTTATTTCTTGTCTTCCAATAATAGCCATTCTAACAGGTATAAGGTGATAATTCATTGTGGTTTTGATTTGCATTTCCCTGATGATTAAAGATGTTCTGTATGTCTTCTTCGGAAAAATGTCTATTCAGATTCTTTGGCCATTTTTATTCATTATTGTTACTTTTTGCTATTGAGTTGTATTAGTTCATCATATATATTGGATATTAGTCTCTTATCTGATACATGATTTGCAACTATTTTATTTTATTTGGAGGTTGTCTTTTAATGTCATTAATGTTTTTTTATTTGTTTGTTTTGCTGTGCAGAAGATTTTTAGTATGAGGTAGTCCCACTATATAGTTTTGCTTTTGTTTTTGGTGTTGAGTTCGAAATAACATTGCCAAGACCTGTATCTAGGAGCTTACCGCCTGTGTTTTCTACTAGGTGTTTTACTGTTTCAAGCCTTGTGTTTAAATCTTTAACCCATTTTAAATTACTTTTTGTGTGTGGCGTAAGATAATAGTTGAATTTCATTCTTTTGAATTTGGTTGTCCAGTTTTCCCAACACCATTTATTGAAAAGACTGTCCTTTCCCCATGATATATTCTTGTTTTTTTTTTTTTTGTAAATTAATTGACCATATATGCATGGATTTATTTTTGAGCTCTCTATTCTGTTTCATCGATCTATGTGTCTGTTTTTAGGCTAATACCATACTGTTTTAATTATGATAGCTTTGTAATATAGTTTGAAATCAGTGAGCATGATGCCTGTGGCTGTTTGTTCTTTCTCAAGATTGCTTTGACTGTGTTTTTTTGTGCATGGTTTCCTACAAATTTTAGGATTTTTTTGTTCTATTTAAGAAATGCCATTGGAATTTTGATAGTGATTGCACTGAATCAATAGATTGCTTTGAGTAGTATAAACATTTTAACAATATTGACTGTTCTAATCCATGAGCAGAGAATACTTTCCATTTATTTGTGTCTTCAGTTTATTTTATTAATGTCTTGCAGTTTCCAATATACAGTTATTTTATCTCCTTGACTGAATTTATTCCTAGGTATTTTATTCTTTTTGGTACCATTGTAAATGGAATTGTTTTTTTTTTTTTATTTTTCTTACTGATAGTTTATTTGTATGGAAATGCAAAAGATTTTGTGCATTAACTTTGTATCCTGCAGCTGTACTAAATTTATTTATTCTAACAGTTTTTTGATGGAGTCTTTAGGGTTTTTTTCATGTAATATCATGTCATCTGAAAATAGTGACAATTTTACTTCTTCCTTTTCATTTCGAATGACTTTTATATCTTTTTATTGCCTAATTGCTCTAGCTAGTACTTCCAATAGTATGTTAAATAAAAGTGTTAATAGTGGGCTTCCTTGTCTTATTCTTGATCTTAGGGGAAAAACTTTCAATAACGGTATCAACTTGTCATATAGGCCTTTATTATGTTCCTTCTATACCCACATTGTTGAGAATTTTTGTCACAAATTGGTGTTGAATTTTGTCAAATGTTTTTTTTTCTGCATTTATTGAGATTATCATATGATTATTATCTTTCATTTTGTTAATGTGATGTATCACATCAACTGATTTTTGAATGTCAAACCAACCCTTCATCCCTGGAATAAATCCCAACTGATCATGGGGTATGATCCTTTGAATGTATTGTTGATTTAGTTCGCTAATATTTTGCTGAGGATTTTGCATCCATGTTCTTCAGGGATATAGGCCTGTAATTTTGTATTTCTTGTGACATCTTTGTCTGGTTTTGGTATCAGGGTAATGATGACTTCATGAAATGAGTTTGGAAGTGGAATAAGCATGGCCTCTGGCTTTTAGCCTAGTGGGAGAGTAGCCAGATAAACAGCATCTGAGAATATAATTGGAAAGCTCAGTGTTTGTACTAAGTGCTATGGGGCGAAGTGTGATTGATTCTGCCAGGAGGGTTTTGGGAGGGATGTTAATACAGCATGGATGGAGGGGTCAAAAGAGAAGCTGACAAATTAGGTAAACACTAGCATGAGTGAGATATTACTACCCAAGGGGGAAAGAAAATGAAAAGTTCCTTTAGGAAAAAGACCTAGAAGCATGTGTGCACGTGGCATGGGTTACCCCCAAGAAGCTAAAGGGGAGTGAAGTGGGAGATGAGGCTGCCACAGGAATGTCCCAGGTCTTACTGGCTGGTGAGTCCCGCAGAGTCCTGTTGGCATTTAACATCTCAGTTCCGATGGCTTTTCACTGCTATCTAATCCTTTGGGGTATCCCATGCCCACATTCTCTCTCAGGTATTTCTGGGAACCCCATTCTACCTGGCATCTATCTTACCTGGACTCAGAATCATTTGCTCTCATTCCTCTGCTCTGATGTCTTCATTGAAGACATCAATGTTCTTTACCAGAACTTTCTCTGCCTACCCAGATACCTCAGCAGGTGGCCACCCTCAAGGTGTGGAATTCATCTTATGATCTGTGACTGGGAATGGGGCTGTAGGATCAGATCAGGCAGTCCTAGTCCATTGTGTGTGTGTGTGTGTGTGTGTGTGTGTGTGTGTGTGAGAGAGAGAGAGAGAGAGAGAGAGAGAGAGAGAGAGCAAGTGCAAATAAGTGAGAGTGAGCATGCACGCTGTCGATGAGGTTGCATTTCTCAGGACCAGAATCTTGCAGACTCCCCCCACCCGAATACTCTTCAACCTATACCCTAAACTCTTCTCTCATTAGGACTCACAGGTGTCCCCCAAGCCCAAACAGGAGATGTTTGCCATCCACTTTTCTCCTCTGACTTTAACTCTTCCACTACTATACAAGCACCATTACTAATGCACCCCTTTCTTTATTCTGTTAAAAAGTGCCTAAATACGTAGTAATTAATATATATATTAATTACTATAGTAATTAATATATATATATATTTGGTTAGAGGGTGTCTGTCCTGTGCCTCTGAATTTGATTCTCAATTCGGTTTAGCCAGTAGCTTTTAAAGGCCTTTCATTGTCTCACTGAGGAGACCCTGGCATTTGGGAGATATTCAAGGTGTGGTTATTGAATTGAACTGAGTCTCCGTAGGAAAAGGCTGCTAAGGACGTTTTTATTTGTTCATTGGTAAGTTAATGATATGATCGGGTCTGAGTCTTAGAGGAACCTGTGGGTTTAGGAGAACAGAGTTGTGGCAGGAAGACCAGGTAGGACATTGTAGCAGCCATTAAGGTGAAGGGTGATGGGGGCTTGAACCAGGAAAGTGATGCTAGGGATGAAGTGACGGAGACAGAACTGAAAAACAATGGGGCAGGAGAAGATGAGACAGCTGAAATGTGGTTAAATGTGGGTGAGCACAGAATAAGTGATGATTCTGGGAGTCGTCTTGGGAGTGTTGAATAGATGGTGATGAGATGAGCATCAACTGACCCATTTTCCAGAGAGGTCAAGCGATTTGCCCAAGTTCAGTGCACATACTGATGGCGGCAGTGCATGTCCTGATTGTGCTAGAAACTCTAAACCAGAATATTTTCTACTTCATTACCCCCATGGCCTTCTTCTATTACATAAAAACTTCGACATACAGGACATACTCAGATAATTTTCTAAAATGTCATTAAAATTAAGAAGATACTTAAAAGGACATATGAGAAGCCACATTCAACAAGTACAGAAATAAATTAGAGATGAGAAAATATTAAAATACCTGACCTGCGTGGGTATCTGCATAATCTTTAAAATGATCTCATCCATTTAGCTCTAGTGTTTGGTGTTCTAATCTGAAATATGAAAGATGTTCTCATGGAGAGGCAGGCGTGATGAAGGAGGATATCTTAATATACAGTGAAATGTAAATTAAAAACCTCTCTAAAGCTATTAGGAAAAGGACCGGAATGCATTAGCAGGTGCATGGGTTCAACTTTGGATGAATGTTCTTTGAAATCAGATTCATCACCAAAATTAATCTGAGAGGCGTCAAATCTGGGCTGGGTTAAAGAGGTGACAAATGGGAAGATTTCATTGAAGTTCCAAATTGTAAAGGGATCAGAATTAATAGCCCTCTGTCATGGGTAGCGTGAGCGCACAGGAGTTTAAGAAATTCATGTCTTAGAAGAGTGAAAAAGAAGCCTGAAATATTGCTGTGAAAAGGAGCGGTCTGGTCATCAGTCGGATTGATTTGGTTTCATAAATAACTTCGAATTGACCGCAGATCACCACGAAGAGAGGTTCCTGCGACTTTCACGTTAGCGGGGTTTATGGATTTCAGCGGGCTGGGCAGATCCTTCTTAGGGTGGAGTAGGTCCAGTGTTTTTCTCTGATGCACTTAATTCAGGGCTTCTTGGAGGTGGTGTAGCCCAGAAGCACCAACCTTGCTTCATCGGTGGCTTCTGTTAGGGACTCTTCATGCGTAAGGACTCGCATCATGAATATGAGCATAAAGAGAAGGAGGAGGTGGAAGATGCAATTCTCCAAACATACATCCCTCCAGATATCTGAAATAATGAATTTTTTTTTTTTTCTTAGAGAGACAGAGCCCTTGGGCCCATTCACAGGCAGGTGTCCATGTTCCCAGGAATGAGTTCAGGGTTACCTGCTGCTGGGATGCTGTGAGTCTTGGTATTATAATCACGAGGGCGAGTCCTGGTATCATAGTGGCCCAGTGCTCGGTCACATGTGGGAAGCAGCGGGAAGAGACACAGCTGCTGAGTGTCCTGACCTGTGCTCGCTGCAGCCGATGTGGAGTTTGCTACCAACGACGCTGCCCGCGGCTTTGTAGGACGAGTGACCACCACTGCGGGTGGCAGCGTCAGGTTTAGCGGCCCTGACACTGACATTTTACCCCTGAAACTGAATGTCTGAGGAGGGGACTTGCTATAGGGAGACTAAGAAACCTCGTCTTCAGCTTAGCGTCCAGCCGATCTGCTGTCAGCGCCCGAATCTGTAGGAACAGTCTGGGTTGCAGTGCCAGGGTATGTTCCAGCCACCCGGTGTATGGATCCTTAGTTTCAACCCCTATGCACAGATCCTTCCTGAACATGGTGGAAAGGAAGGAGGGAGGGATGGAAGGAAGAAAGGAAAGGGGGGAAGAAGAGAAGGAGCGAGGAGAAAAGAAATAAAGAGGAAGCGGGAGGGAGGAAAACAAAATGATGTCAAAATAAGTTTTCCTTCCTTGCCCGCTTTCCTTCCTTACTCTTCCTATGCCTCCTGTCGTGTATGTTCTTGAGTATCTCATAGATATTGGATCGATTTTCTTTGCAAAGTGGAATTCTTGGTTTCCTCCTCATCGAACCTGTTCGTTGTCCCATCCCAATAAAGAGACCACCATCTTCTCGGTTACCGAAACCCAAAATCGGACGTTATTCTTAGTTGTAATTATTTCGTTGCCCTTGCCAACTTGGATCCAGGAATCTTTAGAATTCTCTATCTAGGCTTATTCTCACCCAGTCTCCTCTGCCACCATGCTACCTGCCACCCCTGTCCAGGATCGCTCAGTCAGCACCCTGGGCCTGAATCAGCGTCCTCCTACATGGAAATCGGGTGCTAAGCTGTCATGTGGCTGAAAATTCTTTTTTTCTTATTAGGACAAACCTTCCCCTTGTTCTGAGTCTGCAGCAAGCCTCCTTGCACTGCTTAAGTATACACGTCCCCTGGTACCTGGCCAGTCCCACCTGTGTCTCTGTCCCCTCGCCCAGTGGGAAGGGAACAGGGTCTTTGTCTGTAGTTGAGAAGGGTGTGTGCAGTCTATTGCCCCGAGTCAGCCATCAGGAGCGACCACCTGGCCAGGGGAGACTGGCACACGCTACGGGTGCTGCTTTGGCTGCATCCATTCTCCTTTCTGTGAGCCAAGTGTCCTGACCAGACCCTTGCATGTTGAGTCCTTCTTGGCGACTTGGAGCCCATAGAAGATGCAGTGGGCCCAGGTCTGTGGGTCCTTCTGCTGGTTGGCATCATTATAGTCTTTGCATCCTCCAAACCGGTGGGAGTGCTCACTGGGGATTGGGAGCTGGATCTCCCTGTTCCACACACCAGCAGTCAGCTGGGCCTGAATAAGCTTCCCCAAGAACTTCGTGCCGTTGGTGTCCTTTTATTATTCAACTATCACCTCCTCGGGGAAGTCTTCCTCCACCAATGAATTGAGCTCAACTAACTGAAAGAATCTACACAACCTCTGTTAGTACAGAGCATTGTTTGCTTTGTTTTTTTGCCTTTTTCTTACAAAAAATGTGAGCCGCATGAGAGAGAGAGAGAGAGAGCAGGGAACTTAGTCTCCATCCCTGTCGTGACCCTGGTGCCTAGCACGCGCCCGGCTCAGAGTAAATACCCCTCACAGAATGAGGAAATCAACAACTCCTAAGACAGCACACCTTCAGGTCCTAGATGACAGCGTTTGCATATGATAAAGTGTGTCTGCGATGGTGTTTGAATAATTCGTTTTCAGTTACTGTAAGTTGTGGCGATCGTGGAGATGGCCTGCTTGGACCACAGCCCTTTAAGAAGGAACCTGCCCTTCGGCTGCGAGGGATACAGTTAGCTGGCTGGCTCCTAATGCGAGTGCCACCAGGGTCACCCTCAGCTTGGAAAAGTGAGGCCAGTCCTTCCGGGCAAACCCCTCACCAAGGACTAAGTAAGGCAGGAATACAGGGCCTGATTCTGCTTAGGGCGGGTCACCTCTACCAGGAGAGTCTTGCTTTGGAGTTGGTGCAGGCCGATTGCCAGCCTGGGTGGCCAAGACATTGTCGGGGTGAAACCGGGGTCTGAGGCTCTCCCTGCCCAGTCCTGCCTCCCCTCCTCATTGCTTTCTTGGGGGTCAGAAAGGTTTCCCCGCCCCCCTCACCTGCTTCCTCCGCCTTCTGCTATTCACAGGGGCACTTCCCCAATTAAGCCCCTTGCACCCTCCTCTGTCCTGCTGTCTGCTTCCCGGAGGGTCCGTGCTCACGTCTTAATTCCTCCTAAATTTTAACAGAAGTCGCTTTGCCATTTTAGTAAACAACAGAAAACGGTTACTTGAAATCTCTTTCTGGCTTAAAGATCTCCAACCCTCTGAGAGCAAATGTAAGGCATTGCTGTTCCAGTCAGACACTTTCAACACAGAAGAGGTTTCATCCAGGTATCATTTCTTCGAGAATGCCACTGACCGGGTAGGTTTAGTTGGGGCCACAGCTCTTACTTGGGAATTCTTTGGGTAATTAACAAAATCAAGAAGGGAGGCCAACACTGTGACCATTTACCGAGAGCCTGCTCTGTGCCGGAGTGTTTTACAAACCATCGAGCAGATCTCACTCAGTTATCTCAGCAGCTTTGGAAGCAGAGAACAGCAGCACCTTCATCTGTACAGAAGAGGAAAGAGAACATCCTATAGATTTAGTAACTGACAGTCTTCAGGTTACAGAAATGCCGATGCTGGACCCATTTTGCTGTCACAGATCAGGGCGGAGTCTTCAGGAGCCAATGGCCATGGCAGCAGCTTCCCAGGCTGTGATTTTTTTTTTTTTTTTTTTTTTTTGAGAATAACCCTTAAAAGCTCAGCCCAGAGTCACCTGTTTATCTGTTCCTTCAGCCCCCTAATGATTCCGTGAGCTGTATGCTTACAGCATCAAGTTTAATTTCGTTTAAATTTACTGGATTACGTAGTTGCAATCCAGAAATCTGGTCGCTGCAGTTCACAACTCCAGGCCTGTTTTTAGAGGAACGAGAAGTTCCTGACATAAGAAAGCTGGTTTACCGATTGCGGGAAAATGTGCGTGTAGGCGTTGGTGGTTGCACTTGCATAACCTCTTGCTTCCACTTCAGGTCTGAGCCCCCGGGAGCCCCACGGCTGTGACCCTCCCCGCTTCGCCACGTCGCTGTGTCATTGCACAGACTGGACCGCGAGGGTGGACCCGGAGGGCATCACAGCGTACAATTCCAGTCGCAGATGCTAATTCTCCAAAAACGGCTTCCACGTTCTGCATTAGTTGTTATTGTTGTCATTTGGCTGTTTCCCTAACTTGGGCCTCAGAGCTGGTGGAGTTTAGAGTCTGTATTTTCTGTGACTGTAAGAGTCACTCCTGGAAACAACAGTCCCTCCTGCCCCCGGGCAGAAGTGATGGGACGCTGACCTTTCCTGTGTCCCGTCCTCAACCCAACCTCCCCAGATGCCCCAGTTTCCCCCTTGGACCCATGATATCGCTCTAGTTGCGGTTTAACTGTCTCAGGTTCACCTCATTTGGGCTGCCCGGTGTCTAGTCCTACAGACCCCGGTGAATATGCGCGGAAACTCACCCTGCAGCCTGCTCTGCACGATGCTGTGCGTGCACGGGAAGACTGTGAAAACTGCAAGAGGTTAGGCAAGCGCAGGCTTCTCCTATTGGCTTTATGCCTGATGCCCACGTCTCCGTAGGGTTTTCCGAGGGCCTTCGTGGGGGGATCAGAGCACCCACCTCTCTTCACAGCATTGCGTTTATTTATTTTACATTCCGCTGCCAAAATCGCTGACCTCATCAAACTCTTGGCCTAAGTGTTTATCCCCTTAACGTCTCTCAGAGTTGGTTTTCTAGCCTTTGTTTGATTATATCCAGAGATGGGGAGCTCATTACTTTACCAGGTAGCTCATTCTCTCGTGGGACATTTTGTTTTGTTGCTCTTGTTCTGCGATTCTTTCCATCAAAAGAGAAGAAATTCCCGGTTCCACTGTTGGGTTCCGGTTAATTAAAGCTCTCCTCTGAAATATTTTTGATGCAGAGATGATGATTCTAGGCTTTTCGGTCATTCATGCCCTTATTTCACAGCCTTTCTGAGTAGAGATGAGGGTAGGCGTATTGTCCTATTGCTTCCACTTACACATCTTAATAATGAGATACGAAACGACCAGAACGCGACGCTGGGTCACCACAAGCAATTCCACAGGCAGTGCTGGGATTTGTGAGAGGAGACGTGGGAAAGGGACAGAGAAAGGGACAGGTGCGTATGTGGAGGACCTCCTTGGTGCTGAGCCCATCATATGGTTTTTCATAATTCTTACAGAAATCGGTTTTAGGGGCAGTTATCTCGAAGCCCAGGTTTATTCAGAAAACGGTATAACATGCCACAGCTACTCAGTGGGCATTTCAACCCAGGCCTGTCTGATTCTGAAGTGAGCGCCTTCCTCCGCTCAGGAAGATCATTTCCAGGCCTTCATCTCCAGCTGCTGTTGCTGCGATTATTGTATCGTTCTAGAAATACAGGTGGCCCTGCCGTCAGTCGTGTCTGCTTCATCATTTCCTGCTCTGGCCTCAGTCTGCTCACCTGCAAAATGGGGCTAACAATCACCAACTACCAACTCTGCGCTGGGCGTCTGCCTGGCTCATGGTTAGCATGGGGTGTGTGATAACTTTCTGGTGTCATTGCTCTGTGCTGCCATGCCCTCCCTGAGTGACTGCGGGGGCACGAGGGCATCCACACTTGAAAAACGTGTGTGTTCAAACGCCTTACATCTCTTCGAGGCCTGCTAGAGCGCCGGTAGCTTCCTCTTAGAAAAGCCCCGTTCTCTCTGTTTGCTCAGGTGCCAGGGATGGGTTCCTGAGTTTTAGCAGCCGGGATGGTAACCACACAGGGCGATGCCACCTCCCCTCGTGGGTTGGTGTTGCCCCAAGGGGTTGTGTGTTTCTGGGTGCCCTTTCTTAGGGGGCAGGGAGCAAAGGATTGCCGACATGCAAGAACTTATCTCAACCTGCTCTGGGACAGGCATGAGGCTCCCAGGAGTTAGAAACCTCCAAACTCATCCATCGCTGTCCTCGCCAGGGAATTTCCAGGTGTCCCCTTGTCCTCTTCAAGGGTCTGTCCCATTTCCTCTGCAAGGGCACTCTCGGCTCTTGAACTACTCCATGCTTTCATGTCTTCTGCCTTTGCTCCTGAGTTTGCCTGTCAGCAGGCAGAGGCCCTCCTCACTCCTCCCCGCACCTGACCATCCCACAGGGTCCACTCAGCTGTCATCTCTGTGTCCCCCCCGCCCCCACCACCCACACACAGAACGCCCCAGCCGTGGAGATGTTCCCACGGTGCTCTGAGCTTGCCTGGACTGTTTTCCTTCACAATGTGCTCAAACCATTCACCTGTCTCTCAGCTCGTCGACCTTGTTAACTCCACTAGGGAAGGGTCCGTATCCTGCTCATCTTCGCATCCTCAGGCCTCCGGATGGCAGGCATCACGGAAAGTTTTCCGGAAGAACAGACGAACGGAGTTGCTTGTACGCTGGCTGTGGGCCCTGGCTGTGGTCCCATCGAGCGGAGCATCTTTCACTAAGATATGACGCTGTTTCTCTCTTTCAGTTTCTCCTCTTTTCAAAAGAAACAGGTGTGAGAATAGGACAGACCTACCTTAGGGGGACCTTGTGTGACTTAGCAAACTATCACTTAGGCACGTGTCTGTTTTAACGGGTGCCAGGCCTGAAGATGAGCCAGCCAGGATGCCTCAGCCCACTTAGGCTAGAGAAGCAAACGCGCGGGCTCTCTGAGAGCTGCTCATTGCAGACACCATTACCAAAGAAATGGTCATAACGCAGGTGACAAAGAAGGAGGAAAACCCTCTGAGTGGTGAGTTCGTACCTGGAGGAAAACACAAAGCCACAGAGGACTGGCCTAGCTGCTACCCTGGCTGTGTGGCTGCGGGCCGTTGGGAGAGAGAGGGCTTAGGTGGACTCAGTTACATTTTATTAAAAATAATTGGTGAAGTTTACAGACCTCTCTTCTTCTTCTTCTTCTTTTTTTCTTTTTTTTTTTTTTGCAAACATGCCACTGTCAGGAATGAGTGGAAAGGAAGCATTTCCCCCAATGGTGAGAAACCCTAACGTCGTGGCCAAACAATCGGGAGTCTGACGATTAACCGGGGAGCGCTGTCATCTCAGCATTATATTAAAACAACTCGCCTGCAGCGAGGCGCAGGATTTCCTCCTTTAAATCTGTCATTTCTCAGGAGGGCGCAGCTCCAGGTGGCTGCACCGGCGGCTTTGTAGCTGTGGCAGCGGAGCAGCAGCTGGGGCTCTGCGAGGCTTTCTGGGGGCAGGGTTGGGGGCGATGTGGGGGGCTCATTAACCGCCGCGTGGCTGCGGCAAGGAGACCTCTCCCTCTGCGACTGCGTGGGGCCCAGCAGAGCACGAGAGGATCCGCTGTGGTCAGCAGGGCGTCCCAGACGGGATGTCGGGCTACAGGCAGAGGGAACCGCATTTGTTTGTGAAATCTGTCGCTGAACAGGACAATTAGTGTCATCTCAGCCTCTGGTCACCGTACTTTTACAGGCAAACCCCGTGGGGGGCAGAGCAATGGAAAGAGGCCCACATCGGTGGAAGGGAACAGGACGATGCTGGCCTGGGGACCACGTCCCTCTCCGCTCTGCCGCACGGAGCAGCTGCATCTGTCTGTCCCTTTCCTCTCGCTTTTGCTCGAGAGGCCGTTTAGCCTCCTTATCTAGTCAGATGTTTCCTGTGGACCCCGGGGTAGCCCCTCCGTTTCCCCACTCCCATGGCTCCTGTGTGTAAGACAGCGGCGGGCTTGGTGACCCTCAGAAATGCTCACAGCAGTCACATTTCAGTTCGTGGCCCACTTTTGGGCTCTGGAAAGCATCTTTGCATCTAAACAGAGAAGCAGGTTAGACCCAGGGGGCAGTGTGTTTAATCTTTGCCCAGACCTTACCCGTCTGCAGTCCTGTCTGCAATATCCTGGCTCCGTTTGGCTTTGACTCTTATGCTGGTGTCTCCACAACAGGGCGAAAGAGTCAGGTAGAGGTGACAGGGTGGGCAGTTACTCAGAGCACGGGATTTGGGCTCCAGTCTGTCCTATTGTGTGACCAGCTACGTAACCTGTCAGAGCTTCGATTTCTTCTGTAAAATAAGGACAGCGATCCTTAGAGGGTGCTGCGAGGATTAATTGTGGTCACGTGTAAGTAAAGCCTTTCGTTCCGGGGTCCTTTAACGGTTGGTGGCTATTAGTGGCGGCATCACGGGAAGAAAGGTGACAAGGCTTGGCCGAAGGGACCCCCGTTAGGGCGAGAATGTCACATACCCGGTTACGGGAGAGCCAAGTCTCCCGCGTCCTCTCCGCTTTCTTCCCTGCCCTTGCTGTCTTTCTGAATGTCTAAGGTGTGAGTAGATTTTCCACTTTTCAGCAGTTCCAGAGACAGCCGGTGAGGATATAAAAAGCAAGTGAAGAGCCTGCAGAAATACAGGTGCAGTTTGGGTCCCTTTGCCCAAAGTGCAGCATTTCTTCAAAGCCCTTAAATGTCGCCTCTCCTTGCTTGGCCTGGCTGGAAACACCCCTGTCATTGACTCTTCAGCCCAGGGGTGACATCACTGGAGACATCTGAGTCTGAGAAAGGGATTCACCTTGACCTTCTGACACGACACAGACAAGGCCACAAAGGCTCACACTTCCTCCCCCTCAGCCTGTCTCAAAGCCCTCATCCTGCCCCCCATCGATCAGCCATAAAACATGGAATCAGCAGAGTTCTGCTTTTCTTTCTTGTGCAGAAAAACCAGCCCCGACCAGCACAGTCAGCCCGGCTCACAGAAACAGACAGGAGAAACGGGAGAGCCTGCCATGCCTTTCTCAGCCTCCTAAGCCTGGGCTTTGTCCCCTCCCGGCTGACAGCTGTGGGGCAGGGCGCAATCCTGCTGCTGAGGACTGAGCAGGGGAAGTGTTCATCGTGGTCCCCACACAGAGGGTGCTTCGAGCGACTTGGTGACTGACAGCCTGAATAAGCAGTTATTTCTCCAGGCTCGGGCGCAAGAGGCACACGCGACCCGCCGCCTGACCCTGTGCGGCCGAGCTTGGCACGCTGGGGCCAGCTCGCTGCCATCCTTGCCTGTTAAGGTTAAAATATTGTTGAGCTGATTGATGATGAAGCTCGGATCGTGTTGCTCTCCCGCTGAAATAATTTTTGACTGTGCTCCAAGTCTGGCGGGATCGGGGCCAAATGTCTTACTCCGGCATTCATGGTTTGTCTGATCTGACCCCAATCTAGCTCCGCAGCTGTATCTCGTATGACTGGGCTTCGTGAGCTCTGTGATGCAGACAGGCTGACCTGCTCTCCTCATCTGCCCCGTGCTTTCTCCGCTCTGTGTGGCCACCTACGTGGTCCCCCCACCCTGCCCTGGGATGCTCCCTTTCCTGACTGTCTGTGACTCTGCTGGTCGGCTTACGCTGCTGCAATGCCATAGCCCGGGTGATGTAAACAGTGAGCATTTACTTCTTGCAGTTCTGGAGGCTGGGGATTCCGAGGTCAGGGTGCTGGGAGATTCGGTTCCCTGGTGAGGGTCCCCTTGCCGCCACGCAGAGCGTCGCCTTCCTCTTTCTGTAGGCCACTGTTCCCTGCGGCAGCCCCATCCTCATTGCTATCGAAGGGCCCACCTCCGAATACCATCACATTAGGGGTTAGGGTGTCAATGGCTAAATTTTGGAGAGACAAAGATTTAGTCCACATCCGAGTCTAAATCCCATCCACTCGTCAAGCCTCGTTTAAAACACAGCCTCTTCCAGGAGGAGTCCTGTTTCCTCCAGCGGTAAGTAACGTTCCCTCTCTCGACTCCCGTAACTCTGCACATACGCCTCCTAGGGCATCTGTGCCTTCCGTGTGCATCTTGTTTTTGTGTGTCTTTTATCATCTTTACTAGATTCAGAGCTCCTTGAGGTCAAGGGCCACATCTTTTTATTCTGTGAATTGCCAACACTTAATATATCTGCAGAACACACTTAGTGAGAGCCCGTTAGTAAGCGAATGATGCTCTTGTCTGCAGGGGAGTCGGGAGTGACTTAGGCCCATGACAAGGGGGTTGGTAAGGCCATGGTCCGTTCTGAATGCCTCACATCTGGCTGGCTGTTAAAGGTTTTGAATGAGGGATTAACTCAGTGTGCTTTTCTAGACTGTTCTATAAGGGAATGAATTAGATATCATTTTCCCATATCAATGAAGAATCTTATTATTATTATTATTTATTATTATTATTTTTATTTATTATTTTTTATGCCTACAGCACATGGTCTTCCTAGGTGGTCTCTCATCCAAGCACTAACCAGGCCTGACCCTGCTTAGCTTCGAGATCAGACAGGATCGGGCTTGTTCAGGGAGGTATGGCCATAGACCAGGGACCATCACTCTACTGGGGTGTGAACTCAGACCTTCTGCGTGTAAAGCAGCCGTGCTCACCACTACACTATGGAACCACATCCCCATATCAGTGAAGAGTCTTGAGTTTGAATACATACATACCTGCCCATCCATACTCATATGAAAACGATTCGGCCAAACTCTCTTTAAAACAATCTGCTATCTCCTTGGAACAACTTTTGTTGTTAGTATATTTTTTTAAAAAAATGCATAAACAACATTGGGAAGACAGTAATAATTCTAACCTCGATATTGGCTCCTGAACGTCCATGGAGACCTAACATCAGACCCTGGGCCCAAAAGACCTTAACAAGGCATCGTCCTTGCGGGAGAACCTGATTATTCTCTACGAGCTGGAATTTTAGTTTCCCAGAACACGCGAAGGATGATCGTCACCTACAGCACCGCCACCACCAACGAGAGCAAACGTGTCTCTCCATCCTTTATTCAAATGGACGTCAACTACTAATTATGTTTATAGCATCCATTGTGTCGTCTCCTGGGCATACAGAGGCCCAGAGAGCTCAGGCGCCTTGGAGAGTTCCTAATTTTTACTGCCCTAAAGTATTCCCTGTGCGTTGTTAGTCTCTCGGGTGAAATAATTAATCAAAACCCACGTTCCCGAGGAAAGCCATAAATGTGACTTTCAGGACTGCGAACTCAGGATTCTCTAGGAGGTGTCACCCAGCCATGCCACCATGGTCTGCAGGTGGAGGGAGACATTCGCTGCGTATTCAAATAATCTGCATTTCCATTTCGGTAAGGAGACGCCACCAGCCCGGGAGGCTAGCCTGACCGCTGGCTCCTCGCACCAAAGGCAACCGGGACATCAGAGCAGCAGAGATGACCTTTAGCTGCAGGGTTGCAGGTTATATTACCAGTCATCACTGTTTCAACACTGTGTGATGGGCGCCGGGCAGAGCACAGAAAAGGTTCCTTGCCATCGAGCCTCTACCCCCTGAAGCGAGGAAGAGAGAACAGAGAGAGCTGTGTGCTGCACGTGGGCGGTGGGACATCCATCCATCCTCCTCCTGGCCCGGGGGCAGCACTGTTGACTCATTCTCAGGCTAACGGGGTAGAGACATCCTGGTGGGAGCTTCTTCCAGGCTTTGCTCACCCCCTCACCCCCAGCTCTCGCACAGTTAGGTGCAGTCCAACAGCGGGGGGCCATCAGAAAGTTCTGTAACAGGATTAAAAGAAAAGAGAAAGGTGCTCTGGAGCGCAGTGTTGGAGGGTGCCTGGTTGTGCATGGCGAGGCTCTGGCGACAGGGTCTCACCGCTGGGGGAGAAGATGGTGCTGCCCTGTGCTTGCTGTCTGGCCACCCGGCCTGGAACGTGGGCTCCAGGAGAGAGGGGTGTCCATCTGCCTCGTTCTCTTCTCAGCACCCAGGGTGTAGACCTCTACCCGGCATGGTACAGATGCCCGGTGAGGGTCAGTTAATAGCAAGAAAGGGTTTCAGGATGGGCTCTGCAGTCCGATCGTCAGAGTGTGACCTTGGACAAGTTTCTCAACATGAAGCAGCAGTTCTCTCATCCCTGAAATGGGGATGGTCGTGCCACGATTTTCCGGCCGTCGTCAGGACGTCGGAGACAGCTGAAGCAGGTCCCAGCCAGTCTCCGTACCTGGCGGCGGGCTCTAGGGCCAGCTGTTAGAACCGTAGCTTAGGTACAAGGCGGCAGAAATGCTTTTGGGGGGGTCTCTGCTGCTTCCTATCTCGCTCCACAGATTCAGCATGTGTGGCTGAGAGAGAGAGAGAGAGAGAGAGAGAGAGAGAGAGAGAGAGAGAGAGAGCAGGTGGTGGTGGAATCAGAGCGAAGGCCACCGTGAAAGCGTGCCCAGAGGAACACGGGGATGGGCCGGTGGAGAGTCAAATCCATGAAACTCAGGGCATCTCTGTCCTCCTGGGAGATAGGGAGGAGGTCAGTGGAGCAGGGACTTCTGGGATCCGGAGAACGGGCATTCGGGGTGGTGTGCATTACCTTAAAGTCCTTGTCCTTGGGAGCCTCATTCTGCCATCTCATAATTAGGTCCCCTGGCTCAGGCAATCACCTCCAGCTGTTCCACCTTCCCTGTCTACAGTCTGTGGGTCAGTACTTCCCCATTTCCCACACCAGATCCTATTTCTTTCCTCCTCTGTCCTGCCCTGTGCCCCAGGAGATCGCCCCCACACCCCGCACCCCACTGGAGGCCCCACAGGACCCACAACCTTGACCCATCTGAACCCACCTTGATTATGAGCTGAACCCCAAATGCTTTCTCTTTTCAGGTGTGGCCTCAGCCCCACCCCAGTTTCACCCGTCGGCCTCAGTCATCTTTCCCTGTCCCTTCATCTCCGGTAGATTGTTTCAGCTCCGCTTCAGGTCCTTCTCCCAAATCGCCCTCTTGCTCTGCGCTTCTCCTTCTCTGTCCACATTCAAGGACCTCACCATCCCTCTCCTGGACCAGCGCATCGGCCCCTCACCTGCTCTGCCTGTCTCTGGCCTCCTTCCTCTTCCCTCCACCCCTTACTAATCACTATTGCCAAAGTTCATCTCTAAAACACTTCTTCGCTTAGGGAATTCTACCAGCCCCCACCGCCACGTTTCTGGCCAGTGTGGATCACCCAGCTTCTGCAGTCCTAACACCCATCATGTGGACTCGAGCTGCTTTCTGCTCAGCTCTGCACCTGCAAGGCCACCCAGGCCTCACCTTCGCTCAGGCCTTTTCCTTGGATCGCCATCACCCCCCTTACGCCATCTCATCTCCTATCGATGTTACCGCCTCTGTGATACTTTCCCTGGCCCTTCCCAGAAAAATGAAAAAAAAAAAAAAAACACTCCATCCTTTCTATTCTTGAAGTCTGCGTTCCTTCCACTTGCCACACTGCTCCGCAGCTAGTGACGTGAGGGCCGAGTCTCCTCGCCTGAGAGCCCTGTGACCCCTGGGAACCCTTGGTCTTTAGCACAGAGTTCAGTGTGGAAGAACGGATAACCCTCAGCATCATGCTACCTTCCAGAACTTTCTAAGCCCCCAGCTCCTTGCCACCAGCCCAGCCCACGGTGTGCCTGGTGCTGTGGGGGTATCTTGTCCACAAAGCACACTCAGGCCTCCAGCCTGTGTCCTTAGTAACTAATTTATCCCGTAGCCAATATGAGATAAAGTAGCATCTAGGATTTAACAAACCGAAATAACCTTCCGAGCTCTGTTTTCCTGGCTATCACAGCTATTGATTTGCGTATTTATTGATTTAACTTATGATTGCATGCAGATTTGTCAGGACACTGTTTATGGCCCCAGAGGCTAGAAAACTAGAGCCACCTCAGGGAGGACGTGGGCAGGGAGAAGGGAAAAACCTAACCCTCATGTACTCTTCTCTGTGCAAAGTGTTATCAGGCCCTGGGGGCCCCTTGTCTTACCCAGAGGCCCCTTCTTCATCCTCCCACCCATCTGCTGGCACTTTTGTCCACCTTCAAGGCTGACCTGAGATGGCTTTGGGGCGGGTCACCCGCAGTGGGGAGACAGAAAGGACAGGGAGGAATTAACACGCACAGCGCTTTCTCTGTGATCAATATCTGCCTGGGGATGGCCTTGCTAACAATAGTCTGGCCAGAAGCATTACCAAAAGCCTTTGCCCTGGTGCCCAGGCAGCTCGGCGTGGGGCCAGGCCAGGCCTCTGCTGCCTGCGCTGCTGGAGTTCACAACGTCCTGAGGTTGGAGGCTGGCTTCAGACGCAGCGTTTCTCTACCTCGGGTGATCAGATCGACTTATCTCCTAGGCTCAAACCCAATCCTTTCCCATCCCCCCCCAAAATAAACAACACATAAACAATAAACAGGGATTGGTGAGATCTGTGGACAGGGGAAGACTTCTCTGGGGCCCCTTAGGGGCTGACCAGTGACCTGAAGTCGCCTGCACATCCATAAGAGGCCGGGTAGCCGTTGCTCACCTCCAGCCTCAAATGATCCCAGGATGAACAAAGCCCCCAGGCCATCGCTTAGAGCAGAGGCAGATGCCCTGAATGGTTAGGAAGGAAGAAGCGGAGAAGGATGGGGGCGACGTGGTTCCTGATCCCCTCCGTCAGTGAGAACTTTGAACTGATTTTGATTTTCCGAAACTGAATTCGGCACCACGTTGCGGTCATACAGCATACACTTCCCTGGGTTTCAGCGCAAAGTGGATTTACGGCAGCTGCGCTACTTTGTCAGCTTCTTGACAGCCCCCCAGATGGAGCTCACAGCTTGCAGTGACTGTTTCTGACATTGGGGCGAAAACATCCCTCCCGACCCCTTCATCTTCCCGAAGGAGAACTCCGGGGAGGTTTCAAAACACGTGCGACGAGAGGGCAATGCGATGACATCCCTGAAGCATCACCGCACGCGGGACCCTTTGGAGCCCAGCCCTGCTCTCAGGGTGGCCGGTGCCCGGCGACAAGGAACAAGCTGTCAGGCCCGGTCTCCGGTGCTCATCAAGGGGGGGTCCTCTTCCAGCAAGCAAGAAATTTCCAGAATTGCCGCCATCCGAAGCTAAGATGCATTTGTCCCATGAAGCTGTGTTAATCTGCACATTCATATCCTTTTATTTCCATGTTGCAAGTATTTAATAAATTCTGACTTTAGGTCCACACACCGATACTCTGTATGTGGTTTGTTTTCTTTCAGTAATTAGAGTTTGAGTAAATTACTCTAAATGAATATTCGCTTCCCCCTAAAAAAAACAGCAAAAAACCAAACCATGTTCTTTTTACACGGTTCTGCTGAGTGACTAATCCAGGAAAAGCGCACTAGATGGCAGTGTCACTACATAGCTGACGAATATCCGAGCAGAGCGGGGTGGGGCGGGGGGATGATGAGGAAAATACAGGTAGTTTATGTCCTAGCCAGCCTGGAGAATCCAGAAGGTGGCAGATTTTAGCTGTTCATGAAGAGACGAGGCCGGAGCACAATGTCGCCTTTTAGAAAAATTATTTTTATTTACCTTTTCCAGAAGGAGATGATGCGCCGAAGAAAATTATCTGTGATGTTTAAAATAGTTGACGATGTGTCACGCTTTAAGCGTCTGTCACACGTGCGGAAGGGCTGGCGAAGCCAGCAGCGGCGCCACGTCAAGGGGAAATTGACCAACAAATTGAGAACTCCATGATGGGAACAATTTCCCCGAGTTTGAGTCGCAGCGCTTGAGTGATAACCCGAAGCTGTCTACACTCTGTGAGACATTCACGGGGGAGACAGAAGGAGAGAGTGAGGGACGCTGGAGCGGGCGGAGGGTGGTGGCCACTGACGTTGGCTCCCTGGAGGGCTGTCGGCAGACCTGTGCTTTGGAGTTCAGTTCTCTTCAAGGTTACTGATTACCTGGAGGAATTCGGGTTTTAGAAATGAAAAATGACTGCTTGAAGACAATAGTCCAATTTAGAGGGATCAGGCACCCGAGGCAGCTTAGCCGGCTACCAGGGGCATTTGCAATGACTGTAAAGCCACATCCATTTTGTGGAAGATGCTGCCACAGTCCCAATCCATCACCTGTATCCTTGGGCCGGAGTGTGTGCTCGCTGATTCTAAACGAATACCTGTTCCTCCTTTGACTGTGGCCCCAAGCAGTGTGGACAGGGGAGCCTTCTCACCTCCTGCAGGAAATACACATGCATGAGAGGGTGCTGGGGGGTGGGTGGCAGGATGGGAGGACAGCGGGGTGGCGGCTGGCAAGTCATTCTTCTGAGTGACAGCCTTCCATGGCTCTTGGCACTCCGATATGTCAGGGAACTGGTGTTTCGACCGGAGTCATTTATCTCATTTAAATATTCCAGAGAGAGAGAGTAGCCTCCGTACTCAAGTTAGATTCGTTTTCATCTTCAGGCTCTAAAAGGGCCTGGTAGCCCCTCTCAAATAAAGGGGAAGGGGAAAAAAATGAAAGAAAGAAAGGATGAGAGAAAGGAAAAGGAAAAAATGGGGAGGAAATGATGCAGCGAGGGAGTGATATCCAAGGTGAACACAGAATTCAGAGTCTAGGCAAGGACATGTATGTGTCTTGGACCCCAGATATTTAGCTTAGAACTCGCGGTGACATAGGCAAGAAGAGAGAGTTTTTATCTCTTTTCCCAGGACTTCAGAAACACCTAAGGCTAAAAGGACTCCGAAGAGACAGCGTGAAGACTGCTCGAAGCCACCCATGAGGTTCAGAGTGGCGGCATCGGGGTGAGCCCATTTTGTTGTGCTGAGTGACACCCTGAATTCAGGGCCATTTTGGTAAAAACGAAAACCTCCGTGAAGTGTTCGGGTCTAGAATTCTGGATTTCGGTTTGATTCAGACAGGCTTGCCGGGCTGGTACGTGGATTTGCCATCTGAAACCTTGGCTAGGGACAAAGCGGGGAGGAGGTTTTGCGTTTGTCACAGCCTGACAGATTCCTGGGAAAACCACCTGAGAACAGTTATTTGTCTTTCTAACGTTTCAAATGCCCGCTCATCTATGTACTTAGCAACCGCGCCATCTTTGGGGTTCCTTTTTTTTTCCCCTAAGTTAGTCATCGCTGCAGCAGGCTTTTAATAGTTCAGAATAATAACTGTTAGAACGACGAGAACGAAGTTCAGTGCTCAAAAAGAAGGTGGCCCGTGCTCCAGGATACCGTGTGTCCAGTTACCGCAGCATCCTCCTCCGTGGCCTTCGGGCCTCCTCCCCGCAGAGAGGCTCTATGATGAAAGAAGTGAAAAGGACTCAGAACGGACTTCGCGAGCCACTGACTCGCGAAGCGTGAAGTCCATGATCTTCATTGGTCCTCATAAGCCGATTAGCCCCATCACAGCCAAACCAACCCGCCGGAGTCGATGTTCTATGAGTTTCCTCGAACTGGTTAGAAAATACTTCAGTCCTCCCAGCAGCTGGCTTGGTTAGCCTGTGGCATTCACTTCGGGGAATCACATCGGTGGGCTCAAGTGGATTTCCGGGAGCATTTCCACACACAGTGTTTGCTAAGCCCAGAGTAAGGAAGCATCGGTTGATGATTAACCACGAGGAAGGAGGCAGGGGACACAGGTGTCATTAGTGCAGGTCACCATGTAGTTCGTCTCTTTTCTCTTTCAGTCCATGATAGGGCGCCCTTTCTATCCTTCCTGACTTTAGACGTGGCTGTATGACTTTCTTGGGCCAAAGACCCATGAATGTCACTTTTAGACTGGTCTGAATGTCTGTATTCGGTTCTCCTTACCTAAGTCACGCTGAAGAACTTTTGAAGGTGGAACGGTGAGCAGCGGAGTCCCTGAAGTGATCACGATGCGACAGCCCCTCCCCGACGCACCTCGTGCACATGACTCCGAGTGGGGCACTTCGTGGGGGTACGGAGCAAACGTTTGCGTGCTGAGCTACCGAGGTGTCGGATTGTTTCTTATCACTGCGGAACCTGGACTCTTCCGACTGAGGCATGGGAAGTGCCTGCTGCTTTGTCTTCCTCAACCTCGGAAGACGACGACATGCTTCTGCTTCACACGTTTCTACATCATGTGGCCTTTCTTATTTCTTCAGACTTACTCTTCTGTGTTTGAATAATGGAATTCCCTTAGTTCTTCTTCCAAAGAGAACTTTATTGGTCCTTCGTATATACATTCTACCTCCCAGGCACACTCTCCTCCTCCAGCTTCTCTTGCTGTTTCCTAACTGTCAATCGGGTGCTGGCTGAGGCATCGCTTTTAAGGGACATTTTTTTCTTGACATTTTGACCACCTTTTCTTTATACTCCCAAGCACCCGTGCCATCTTTATCAGAGTATTTAAGCATTGCATTGTAATCGCCTCTTTCGGAATGTCTGTGTGACATTTATTGTACCTTTGCCGGTTGGTTCTGGTGCAGAACGAATAACAAATGCCATGTTTTAACAATACGATGAGTGCTAGAACAGAGTACTAAATGGTATGGAAGCTGGATTTCCCTCAAATATATTCTGCCTATTTTTTCCCTGTTTCTTTTCTCTAAATTGGCCTAAATGAGAGCATATTGGTGGGAGAAGGTCAACAGCCGAGATATTATCACCGATCCACAGCCGAATGGGGCGTATCACACCTCCGCCTTGCTGCCTGCCGCTCTCTGTGGTGGGGCCATTACTGCTCAGGAGCTGTAATGCTTCTCTCTGTGGTGTCAGGTCCACCCACCCTTTGGGCTACCGCTTCCCCACTGCCCATTGGGGTAGAAATAGCTCATCCATGTTCCTGGAATGGAGCTGAAAATTCAGGCTTTCGGCAAAACCTGAAGGGCGGGAGATATTTGGAGATCCTACTGTTTAGTCTCTGGACCGTCCCTTCTGCCTACAAAGGCCGCTGTCCAGGGTACAGAGCCTGTCGTATCTCTTGGGTCTTGTTCCTTATTCTTCATCTCCCCACCCCGGAGTTGGCAGTCAAGGATTAGCGTCTTACCCTTCCTCGACTAATTTGTAATAACAATATTGGTGCCATCATCATCAAAAACAAAAGGGTTATCTTTTATGGGTTGCTCCTGATGTTTCCACGAACCCAGCTAAGGGCTTCATGAGCCCAGTTTGACATGTGCAACAGCAATAACATGAGTTGATACTATTGCTATTCACATGTGACCAGCTAAGGCTCAGCATGGCGAAGCAACCTGACAGTGTCACATAGCTAACAAGTGACAGAGGTGAGACTTGAACCAAGGCCTTTTGGTTCTTCACCCCAGGCTTTCCCCCTTGTTTTACGTCCAGGTGACTAAAAGCCCTTTGAGACATTATATCATTTAAGGGTCACACTAGATCAAGGGAAGTGATTTTTTTTTGGTTGGGGGCCCTTGTTTGGTCTCTTTCATGTCACATTGAATGCAAGACCACCCCCTTGGCTCATTCTTCAGTCCGCTCTCAAGCACTGCCCAAATCTGGAAAACTATCCCTGACTCTAGATCGTTCCTTTTGGCAACCCCTTCAGAAGAAGAAAGCCTCCCAGTGATACGATTTTGGCTGGCATAGAGGCAGCAGAGGGACTTTTACGAGGAAGCGTTATGGTTTTTCGGCATTATCATCCTGGGGTGCTGAGATATAGTGGAACAAGCAAAGCACGGAGAGCTAAGGTCATTAGGAACATAATTCAGAGTTTAAATTGCCATGTGTGGAAAAATATTCCTCCGGCCTGGCTGAACCAGGTTAAATCTCTGCAGCAATTATATTTACAGGCAGTTGCATGGCCCTGTCCTTGCCTCTGCCTGTGCAGGCACAGGCAGCGTTTGAGTTAGTAGGTGGCAGGGCAGTACATAAAAACAGAATATTGTTATCGCTCTCATTAAGAGGGACCCTGATTCTTTTAAGTCTGCTCTAACAAGGGCCTTTGAAAAAAAATAAAGAGAGAGAGAGAGAGAAATTTCTGACTATCTGATTAATTTATATTGAGCAATTAACAAAGTGATATAGTAACAGTACTCTTAGTACCAGTCATTAGGCTGGCTGTGTGGGAGGCAGCCTTCCACTCGGGAAGGAGCCTGTTAGCATCCAGCGCCATCACGTATCAGCGAGGCAGCCCAAGTAAGCCTTGTAAGCAATCAGGTCCCTTCTTGGAGGCTTACAGAGGTGGAAAAAAATCTTCTTTCTGGTGGTGTGTGATGCTGTGCTGGTTTTTATTCTAGCAGAGGATGAAATTGCTACAGAAATCATGTCATTTCCACAGTTCGTGTTTTCTTTAGAGTCGAAAGCTGCACTGTGACTGGTGCTGCCGCTCTCTGTGCACCCTGCAGAAGCCAGGTGAGGCCCTGCGGTTCCTCCTGTGGCTCGAGGAGACGGTGCCAGACCTCCACTCTGGACTGCTTTAGGCGAGGCCTCTCCCTGGGTGTGTGTGGAGATGGTCCGTGAGATGGAACCATTCAAGAATTGGCCATTGTTTGTGATTTTCGCAAATATGCCCCCCCGCAAAATACCTGGATGGGAGCTCCCTCATTCAGTGTGCAATCAGAGTGACCAGGATGAAGTGACCTGGCTACCGTAGGGCCATTTTGAATGGCTCTGGTTAATAATGGGCTATTTGATTTATGACAGGCTGCCCGAAGGTGGGAGAAATCATTTCCCTTCGTGATCTTAATGGCGGTGAGGGGAAAGGAGTCACAGGTGGTGTTTGGGGCCCTGAAGTCTGTGCAGATGGAAACAGTGGAAAACTGGGGAAGCTCAGAGGCCAGGATGGGCAGCTTGGGTAGCGACTCGTGCCCTGAGGGGTGGGAGTGGGCTGGCCCTGGGGAGGACATTTCATCAGGTTGGGAATGAGGGATTAGCCGGGATCCATCTGATGAGAGCTGCTGAATTGTCCAGGGACAGTGTCCGGTGTCATACAGAAAGTAGCAGGTCTGGGTGGCTCCAGCCACTGAGGCAAGACCCCAAGAGGCAGTGGCTGGACACTCTTCTTGATGGAGGGAAGGTCTTTGTGATGGATGGGACCCGCATGGGAAGGGCCGACAGGACTAAGAAGGGGTCCCCTGGAAGCCCAGCGCTCACTGCGGGTCCTCCTCTTCCTAAGACTGCTGGGTTGGAAAGAAGTTCGTCGGGAGGGCCATATGGGAACCCTGCAATTGTGAAGACTCTTCAGGTCTCAGGTCTGGGACTCGTGCTCTGATTTGAAGCCACTCTTTGCCCCAGCCAGAGCAGGCATAGCAGCAGGGGCAGCTGGGCGGGAGGCAGGCCCTTCCAGAAACCTAGGCAGCTGTGAGTTGGAGAAGATAAAGATGGTCAGAGAGGGAGGGGCTGGCTGCCCATTTCCCAGAAAAACATCCCCAAAAGCCCGCCCCTTCCACTGGCCTGGACACTGACATCCATTTCGGTACCCCACAGACAACTACCCAGTGAAGATGCCCCAGACGACACCTGAATCCTTTACATTGCTGATGTCCTTAGATAATGTGTCACAGCCAGACAGAGGTTACTGGCCACATGTTCCAATTCCAGATATAAACTTTGTAACTCTGAGTAAATCTTATTTTCGGGTTTCTGGATAGCATAGCCTCTGGAGATGGACAGGACTGGTTTAAATTTTAGTGTCGACACCCTTAAGCTAAACGATTTCTTTGAGAAATCTCAGATTCTCATCATTAATAGGGGAATGAGGCGATTGTTCTTGTGGATTGCTAGAGACAATCTACAAGTAGAAGCCTGGCACAGAGTCACCGCTTCGTGATGAGGAGTGGCCGATGCACACGCCCCTCTGAAAGCCTTAATCAGAGTGGGCTGGGGGCTGTCAGGAACATGATCAAATTATTTTTTTTCACCTGAGCCTTTTGCTGTTGATCAAAAACCACAGGGCAACTCTCTACTATAGCGCTGACATTTATTTTGGAATACATTGGAGACTGTATGCGCTAGCACTTTCCACCCCTCATCCTGTCCCCTCTCCGTTGGCTGGGATCATGGGTGTAAGGACACCTGCAAGTGACAGCAGAGCGTTTGCATCTGAATGGCTCAGTGACAGAATGAACAACCGGTGAGAATCCCTGGTGTGAACTGCATGTGCTGGAGACACACAGAGATACTAGATTTCCATTTATTTTCTTTGTAAGGAGACAGCTCAGTAAACTGCATTTTGCTCGAGTTGATGCCAACCCCAAAGCCTCCAGAAGGAGTCAGTTCAAAAGAGAAGACGGTAGCGAAAGAGACACCAAACATCCTCTTGCATCTAGCTCAGAAGACCTTGCAGAGGTTGATTTTCTAACAGTTTTGGTTCTTACAGCAGCAAAATGATCATTGCTGGCCAGGGCCCTGTTCCCTGGACAGCAGCTGCCTCTGGTTACACCCTCAGCCTCCAAAGAGGGCTCTTGTTTTGAGGGGGGAAGATGCATATGAGACAAATCCATGCCGAGGGGAAAGGGAGGTATCAGGAAACCTGGAAGGAAGAAAGGAAACAGGAGGCCTTTCAGCTGACAGGAGAGACGAGGGGCTCTGCCAGAGTCATTGTCCTAGTTCTTGGGCAGCAGAACTGGTCTGTGCCTGAGGAGCACTCTTCTGGAGCAAGAGTGAACTTGACTGCAGCAGTTGGTCAGAGGCCCTCTTCTGAGTAAGAGCAGGCAGGTGTGAAGGGCAGAGAGGACGAGGTCAGGTGGGCCGGGGTCTGGTACCCATTGCCCTGTGGAAAAGCACCAACATTTCTATCCTTAAAAGTGGCTTGAGGTTCAATATGATTCCGTAGGAAACTGAGGATTTCTTCATTGAATTGGCATTAATTACTTTTTAAATGTAAATTTTCAGCTGCAAGCCTTTTTTTTTTCCAAATTGGAAAAAAAAATTCAAAATTCAAGTACATCAGAGTAAATCAAAGACTAATTGGTGACCGAATTAAAGGGTTTAATGCACCTTTTTTTTTTAATTTGCCATAAGTGAGTAAAAAATAATTAGCAAATGTGAATACATGCATTTCCTTTCATTAATAATGAATCATACAGCGATAACACATTTTTAGCAAAATAAAAATGTCAGCTCTGAACCGAGAGTTGCAGTTGCCGCACATGGGCTTTTATATTTAGCAAGCGCTCGGTCATCGGCTGGTGTTTCCTCACACTCAGTCCGAGGCGGGTCTGGCTCTCAGGATGGCTGTCGTGACAGGACGTGGTGACAGGACCTTACTGGGTTCTGTGGGTGGGATTAGGTGAGCCGGTCCGCAAATGTATCATTAGGGCTTCCGTCTTAGAAGCAAGCCCAGAGGATCGCAGAGAGCTAAGGGCTTTGGGCAGACACCCCTTCGAGACCTAAGGCAGACCCCAGTCGGAGAATCCTCTTGGATGCTGTTTTGTCTGCTTGGTGACAGGTTCAGCCCACTTCCTACCAGCCATAGCTATTTATATTCAGAGGCACAGATCCTACAGCTGTACAGAGAGTGCCTCCGAGTGACTCAGAAATCAGAGTCTCTTCTCCCTGTCTCGTAGGGGAAGTTGACAGCTGTTGAAATAATTGGGGAGAAAAGGCAGAGGAGGGGAGAAGAGTCTAGGGGTCCAGGAGAGGTTCTACCTGCTCTTCAAAGCTTCCTCTTTTCTCTTTGAAACAATATTGCTTCCTCACCTCTCACTCCCGGATACCCACGACTCTTTTATAATGAAACAATGAATCGGTCCTTACCTTGACCTTGCAGAAATGGTGTTTTCCTCTTGGCTGTCTCTACCAAGACTCCATGAGTCTTCAGGTTAAGGCCTTTCTGTAAAGTCAAGCTCCTAATTCTGTCTGGGAAGGAGAAGAGACCTCAGGGCCAAACCAGAAAGCACCAGCCGTTTATGGGGAAGGTGAGAGGAAGGGCGTTGTGACATGATACAGCATCACTCATCAAGGGCGGAGAGAATTAGAATCCAGGCCAGGCCAGGCCGCTGATGAGTGGGAGCATCACAGGCAAGTCGGGTCACCTTTCCTGGCCTCAGTGTCCTCATCCGCGAGGCAAGGACGCTGAGATGACAGCGCGGGACCCTTTCAGCTCTGACATTCTGTGGTTGCTGCAGGATCATTTTCCCTATTTCTGTGAAACAATAATGGCTCTGGGGTTGAAAATGATCTAACAGCACTGCGACATGAATGAAAATGTGTCTTTCTGAGAGGTGTGCTGAGAAAGGCCCAGTTTCTTGCAAAGAAAAACAAACCACCCCCAAATACAAACGAGGTGATGGTGCTAAAAACGAAGAATAATACCACCACTTTGTGTTTTTACCTTTCATGATAAAGCAGTCGTTTTAAAAATCATAAAAACGTGCTAGTTTGACAAATGGCACATTTAAAACCCGATTTAGCAAAGGGTTTTTACCTTTGTAATTTTAAAACTGTCACTTGAACTAAAAATATAGGCGAGCAAGTTGGCCTTTCATATTTAATGTTTTCTTTTTTCCCTTTTTTATTTGCAATTCGTTCTGTTTGGCTTTGATTAAAGAAGTAGCAGAAAAGGTTGGCAAATGGCCAGTCCTTGGCTAATTCATTCAGAAGGTGGTAGATATGACTCTGCCCACCGGTCAGAGTTGCAGCTTTTCAACATTGGCCCTGGTTGGCTTTGGCACATTAGCCAGGTATCTTACCCTTAAATATTCACACTGAATCACATAAGAATATTTGACTTAAGGAGGGGAAGGGTACCTGGAGGGATTGCTCTCTTCTGATCTTAATCCTGAGATTTTACTTGTTTGTTAAAATAAGTACTTGTTGGCCCCAGGATAACTTAATTATATCAGGTCAGAAAGAATCAGGAACAAAAACAATAACCCCGGGGGTGCCTTCAAGTGCAAAGTATTAAAAGCTGCTTCTCAGGATCAGTGCAGTGGCTTTGTCTCTTTAGGCGAGAACTAAATGGTGGCCTTAGGCAAGTCATGGCATTTCTTGGAACTTTAGTGACCTGACCTTAAAAGTCAAGGCGCTGCAGGAGATGCCAGCGAACGCCCCTGCATGTTCTAAATCTCGAATTGTGTCTTTACCCTGCTTTTTGCAGGGTTCTGATCTCTAAGGGCACTTAAATATAGGTTGGATTCAACAGAGTCAACAACTTGTGTGAAGGGACAGCAGAGTCTAGAGGAGAGAGCTCAGTATCAGGTTCTGGGGTCGATTCTGGGGTCATCAATGTGTGGGCCTCGGGCAAATCATCCAACAGCTTCCCTGTTTGTAAAGTGTGGATGATAAGGCCCCCCTCCTAGGGTTCTTTGCAGGCTCCAGTGAGATAACAGAACTGAAAGCCAGATCTGCAAAGACTGTGGAAGTGGAAAGTATTAGTCCAAAAGGCCCTTCCAAGAGACTATTGATGGGAACGGTGTTATGCACACATGCGCCTCACTATTGATTTTTTTTTTTTCAGTTATTAGCTGTCATTAGCTTCTGATTCCAGGGTGTTGATCTGCCATTTGAGCATAATAGATGTGTTTACAACAACAGACCTGAATAATAGCAATGCTCCTAGGGCCTACATCCTGAAGAATCACCTCCTTCAAGTTCTGGTTTTGTAGTGTCGGGGCCACTAATACCCTCACCCCGAGGGGAGTGTGCTCTTTGTAACTTCCTCCACGGGGGTCGATTGAAACCTTGCCTGACTGTCCTCGTCTTCAGTGACGCGAGAGTGACCGTGGCGAGGGGCAGGAGACGTACCCTGTCGAACATCCTGCTTTGTGCAGAGTCTGTGATAGGTGCTTCACGCCCCGTATTAGCTCCTTCAATTTTTAGCACCATCGCTACAGCTTGCTTTTTATTATTCCCATTTTAAAGACGAGGAAATCGAGTCTGAAGAGGGTAATTAAAGGAAGAAACTAAATGGTAGGTTTGAGATAAAAGTAGGAGCTGTACACTGTCCGCATGCCATGTATGTCATGTCCTTAGAGACTTATTTCCATGGGCAGATTTCCCTCCACCCATCTTTCGATGACTCTGTTCAAACACAAGCTCAGAGCATCTGTAGCTCGGAGTGGCTATTCGAGGCATGGTCCACAGACCACCCTCAGCCGCTTGCAGTGTAAAAGCTTGGCCCCACCCCGGCCCACTGAATCCGAACCTGCACCTTAGCAGGATCCCAAGTGATCTGTATGCACACGAAGGTCTGCAGATTCCCAGCTGGCCAAACTCTCCTCACGACGGCTCTCTAACACCTCTGCTGACTGCATTAGAACTTTTGTCCCGAACGAAAATGTATGCCCAGGACAGTCTTAAGTCTGCGCCTTCCCCAACCCTGAAAGCCTCTGAAATTTCCCCGTTTAACTGTGGAGAAGTGACCCCTTCTCTGACTTCCCAAGTGCGCCTTGTATGACATTTCCTGCACTCTGCGCTCCGAAAAATGCCAGGATATTTGTGATTCAGTGAATTGTAGGTCTTACCTGTACACTTACCTATCAATCAGTCAATCAAAAGACAGGTAAGTAGAAATTTAGGCTTTGTGGGCTCGGTTTTTAAGCCGGAGAGTGACGTACAGAAAATGGTGAAATAAGCTGAAATTGGGAGATTCATCTTGTGGTGTTATGTAGTGTGGTTAAAGAGAGTAAGAGAATGAGGGTTCTGAAAGTCATTATGAGTTCTAGAAAATAGATGTTTTTGAAAGCTTTTATCGGCTGTCATTTGATGCACTGATTCAGAAGCTTCATGTGATAGGAATTTATTCCCTTGAAAAATGAACCACATTGGGTCAAAATTAGTCAACTCACTTGAGATTTCTTATGAAATAAACACACAGACATATGCAACGTATAGAACAATTAATTTGGAATTGAGTCTTCACTTCATCCAGACCTTTATTACGGCCTCGGCCCTACGTTCGCATCTGGACACTCGTGCTATCGTTAGAAGGCCGACCCCAATGCCTGTCTTTCCTTACAAGAGCAAAGTCTAAATCTCTTACTTTGCTTTTTTAGATGTAGCCACGACTGTTCAGGTGGAGCTCTTTCCCCTTTTCTGAACGTTTACCATGGAATTAAAAGACACGCTTTCTCCCTTGGGGTCATCAAGCCCCCTTTACCAGAGAATTCTGTCCAGCCAGCAACAGCAATGACAGGAGAGGGCAGGTCGTCCCAGAGGAGAAGGGGGTTGGCTGTCCATCCTGGGACTCATCCTTTTGCTTTCCGACCTGTAATCTTGCTCCTTGTCACTTCTTCCATCTCTTGTCCACTTCCATCAGCCAGTAGGGGGATTATACTAACACTCCTCCCTCCGCTTTGTTTCTTCAACATATTTCTCTTCCACCGCTAATGATGTCCACCAAAGCACTTTAACATCTCATGCCTCACAGGAAAAATAAAAGGAGAATCATTAAAAGAAATTTCAGAGCCGCTAGGTGAGGGTAATTGGTTTGAATACCTACAAGTTCATGTGGACCCACACTAATGGCCGTGTTTCTAGAAATGTAAATATGTTCAACCAGAGTGATCTGAAGAGAACTGTATGACATGTGTACTTCTCAGTTTTGACTAACTCTGCTATGTTTTATTTAAATCTCAATTTTTCTTTCTGAAAGGTAGATGGGGATTGTCCGTCTCATTCTTTGACCACCATTGGGTGCTCTCCTGGGCAATGCTGGAGGGAAATCTAAAGTAAGCACCAGGCCCTGGTGGTCAAAGAGTAGGGATAGGTTAAGACAATCTCTTTCCATTGGCTGCCCTAGGCAGAGAGACCCATTCACTTTTTACCCAGTAAGGGAGTAGAGTTCAGGGTTAGTAGAAGGAAGATTCCAGGATAATACTTGAGAATATTACTAACATAGGTAATATTCTATGTAGAATTCGGATAGTAAAGAATCTGAGTCCGAAAGAAGTAAGGAATTGTAGTAATGTCTCTGGCCTTTGTGTAATTTGAAGTAAAAACTTCAGATTGCTTTTTCATCAACTAAATGAATTCATAACCTTGGGGATGGCTCGCCCGTCAGGGGCTATGGCTTCCTGCTCGTTCCTGTCCCTGGGGAATTTCTTAAATCCCGCTGAGTTGTGGACAAGGCACAAGGCATGCATCCCTTGCATTTTATGCTTCTTTGTGTGGCTCGTAGTCTGCCTATCGATTTCTCACTTGTAAACGGTTAGCATTTCCTAATCTGGGAGGGACAGGAAGCTTTGCCGGAGCAGAGGCCATGTCCTGAGCTGCCAAGCCTGGGGGTGAAGCTCCTGATGAGCTGAACTTCTGCTCTTGATTCATACTTTGTACTTTAGGAGCCCAAGGTGCATCGATGGTGGGAGAAGGTGTTTGGCCCGTTCACTCATAGGTATGGCTGGGCAGTGTATATACACCATTCCAGTTGTAAGAATATTCATTATTTTACACATAATTAATTTGCTACTGTGCATTTGGAGATGGTGAGTCTTTGCTTTGGAAACCATAAAAATGGGGGGAATGATTAATATAGAGGATCTGGAAGTGGGGGATATTAGTCCAGCACCTTATATCAGAACCAGTCATTTATAGTAAACAAGTTGTAAAGAGAGAAGGGTTATAGGATGGTTTAGGGACCCTTCCAATGACTGCTGGAGGAGACAGATAGCACTCTACCAAAACTTTAATAGCCTTGGAAGGGAGAAGGGGGGCAGGGAGCTTACAAGGAGGGACACTCAAGCCACAGGAAGGGCCGGTGACTGGGTCATCAGCCGAGAAATAGGTGCAGAAAGGTATCAGCTGCAAAAAGATATTAGACAAAGGCTCTTGCTGACCTACTCGTCAACAACCTTGAGCGCCCGTGGAAGCTCAGGCCTCGGCCAAGGTTAGGGAAGTGAGGCTGGGCCCTGAAGTGAGCCATGGGTCCAATAGTCCTGGACACCCAGCCCTTAACACTTCCTGACATGGCCACCCAGAGTGGAACATGATCTCTTCTTTAGATCCCCCCTTTTTTCCCAGCTCTAAAATTACTGGTAGCTTTTCCTCCTTTCCCTACTTAGGGGCTGTGGGAGTGGCTTCGAGAAGTCAGATTTGTCTGTGAAATTAAAGGGTGTGTGTTCTCATGAGGAAGAGAGACATGCACGTGACTGACTATCATATGGGACCGAATGAAATAAACATTTTCATAAGAGAGAGAGAGAGAGAGACAAAAGGACATAGAGAAGAAGGCATGATTAATTCTGCTGGGAAGTGACCGGGCGGGCATTTGGGGGCGGCCAACGTAAACACAGGACCTGAAGGATTCAAAACTGTTGCTTCTGACCCAGAAGCAGGCAGTCAGACCATGGACTCGAAACAACTGGGAGAGCCGAGGCACCAAGATTATTAGAAAAACAGATGTGTAGAGAGTCAGGAAGGAAAGGAAGGAGACTATGTCGGGGTAACTCTTGAGGGAGGGGCAAAGTCTAATTACCCAGATTGGAACCCGGCCTTTGCCGTGGACCTCAGACTGCTCTGGAACCCGTGAAGACCTGCCACAGTAGCAGAGGCCTGCCTGAGCTAATTAGCTTTATACTCAGCTCTTGTTAGGAGATTCTTGGTTTGTATCAGCCTTTTCCCAGGAAGCCTGCGAGGTGTTTTGAGAGTGCTTAGAAAATTGCCTGGCCAGTAGCAGGGCAGGAAAAGGTAAAAATCAATCAATGATTGGGCTGAATTTTAATTGAACGTATTGCTAAGGCCGTGCTGACGTGTAAATGTAAAAAGGACTCTCCAGAGGAAATCTTTGCTTTCCCTTTTGTGGGTGCGTTTTGGGGAGACGCGGCAAAGACTGGCTTTTGCATCCCCTCCTTAGCAGATCTCTGTGTTCCTGTGGAATACGAGGCCCCCGTTAAACAAACCACTGTCCTGCCTTTTTCCTTTCTGCATAAGTAAATGAGCATTTACTTTGGAAAAGGTTAAATACATGTAGAAACAAAGAACTGAGAGAAGAAAGAGGGCTCCTTTGCTGTCACACTAGTTCCTTGGGGCTGAGCTGTAATTACTTTGCAGAAGAGAATTTGGGCTGAGTAAGGTTGTCACCATCACTCTGTCTGGGAAATGTCAAGGCCAACGGGGTCATGACCTATGTCTCCTAGATGTGAGTCTGTTTTCATTTTATTTGTCTTCTCTGTCATTTTCTTTTTGTACTCCTGTACACTACTTGGCCAACTTATTTCTTGAATTTTGAGTGAATTTCAGGAGCTAAGGGGAGAGCAGCTTTGAACCCAACCGGGGTGCAGGAGGTGACTCCCCTCCCTGTTGCTCTCTTCCTTGGGCCCAGCAGGGGAGCAGTGGAGGTAATGAAAGCCAGAAAACCCTGGGACCTTCCTTGGCTAGGTCCCCTCCAGGCATCTCATTTTGAACTTGCTTTTGTAGCATCGTGCTTGTAGCAGGACGGATTTTGTCACCTTCGCCTCTACACAGACACTGTGGCTCAGTTGAAGAAGGAGGCTGCCCCTGAACACATTTGTTTCTACAAGGATTTAATTAGGCACCTACCAGGTACCCAATTCTGTGCTTGATGCTGCCAGGGAAGTGGAAGATTTATGAGACGCAGCCCTTGGCGTTGGAGGGTGCCAGCATGCTATAGAATGCTGCTACATCGACGCTGGTGTACACGAGTCTCCTGCAGAGACTGCTTAGCAGACACCGTGCCTGGCGGTTCTGATGGGCTAGGTCTAGGAAGAGACCCTCGACTCTACAGTTTAAGATAAGGAAGCAGATGCAGAGGAATTACATGACCTTCTCAAGGTCACACAGCTGCTCGGTTACAGAGCCACACTGGAACCTGGGCCTCTCGCGCCACCAGTCTCATGGGGTGGTGCTTTCTGCTGGTGATTCATGCTGGTCTGAATCCCCTGGGTCCCCCTGGGTGGTGGGGTGGACATGCCCAGCACAGTCCCCTCTCTTTCGCCCTTCTCATGCTAACCACGAAGTAGGAGACGGAGCTGCCACTCACCACCGCTCCCACCGATGACAGTTCCATTAACTCTGCATTGCTGGACTCTGGCAATCCACTCATCTCATGATTGTGCTAAAGCTCATTCTGGTGAAACGTGCATGGGGTTTTTATGTTTTTTGAGCCTTTTGAATTGAGGACATCATGGTTAAAGGTGCAAAATCAGCGCTCTGCTTTCACGAATCCCGAAGAGCACCCACGTCCGAACGTCAGAGCAGAAACAAAGGCAGCGACCTCCCGCGTCTGCACAGTGACCTTTCCTGGAGGGTCGCTTGGGCAGTAGCTCGGTGACAGCAGTCTTTGAAGCGGCCTGCCTCTGAAAAGTAAACATCCCTTTGCTCAGCAGAGTGCCATCTCCAACGAACGTGGGTTGGAGGCTGCGTTTCTGACCACATGTCCAGGGAATGTGGCCCCTGCAGCAGGTGAGGATTGGAAACACTTTGCTCTGGTCTTAGCATTTTCCTGCCCCCCCTTCCCGTTCCTGTCTCAGGTGCTCCCTTGAGCTTGGAGTATAAAGGACCTGAAACTCCACGAAAATGTTTTCATTCTGCTGTCAAGTCTGGGGACGATGTTTTGGCACCATGGCCACCAGATAAGCGGACAGACTCAGGATTTCTCTTTGGACAGAACCAAGGGCAATAAGAATCTTTGAGCCAACCACGTTGTGCTGTCTGCCACTTAGGCCTTAGCGTTAGAGCTGCTAAAACTGTTTTTCTCCTGATTTAGTTTCCTCAGACTCGTAGAAGGAAGAAGGTTTAGATAACATCTCATTTTGAATAGATCAAACAGCCTTGATCCAGGGTAATTTTGTCTGGTCCCTTTACAGTGTTCACCCCTGTTGTAGTGTTAATTGATCTGCCAATAGTCAGTCAGATCTCCCGCTTGGGAAAATATGTGCAATCAAAGCTCTCACTGAAGATGAACACTTTATTTCCTTTTAATTTTCTTCTGGGTTTATTTCGTAGCCTTTAATTTTAAGGAAAAGATAATAATACCTTGCATGGATATGCTTTTTCTAACTCATTCAAAGTGCATGTGTACTTTGTCAGGATCTAAGTAGCACAAACCGGCAGGTTCATTTCTTGTTGACATTGCATGGATTGGCTAGGATATCTGATCTCTGTTCGCCTCACTCCGGGCCACCCTCCAGAATGTCACCGGTCCCTGTGGAAGAAGGAAAGAGGAAGTGGCCCAATGATGTCTAGCTCTTAGGGCTTCCACTCGGAAGTGGTACACGTCCCTTCCACTAGCATTTAGCAGCCAAAGAAAGCCACGTGGCCACAGATCCTTTAAAAGGGTAAGAAGACACAGTCCTGCCACGTGCCCGGAATAGTCAAACACAGTCTGAACAGCAGTAATGACGACCGATGCTTTCTTAAATTATCTGATTTTATTTCCGAATACTTATAGTCATAGCCAAGAGAGAATTATAGATTTATTCCATGTCCCCCAACACAGTGATCCCTAAACTTTTATGCTTCACGGATAGACAGTTCTTTTAACTAGAATGTGGGTTGCTTTACATAGGGTTGCCTCTCTTTTTATTTTGTCAACTATCTATCGTTTCATAAAAGAAAAGCCAAGAATGGTAAAATTGTGGAAATTCATAAAATGTAGGGAGCATGGAATCTCAAACCACAGGTTAGTTCCTCAGTTACATCTAGCTTTATGAAAAACTCTTAATATTGTCCTTGTTTTTTCGATACCTTCCTGATAGCTTCATAATCTAGTATTTGAGAGCTTCTGCACCCAGAGGTTTATAAAGTGCCAGACTCTAAGGCATTGACACAAGGAGCTGAAATACTAAAGGGACCAATGAGGCACAGAACGGAGGCCAGGAGCTTTACTAGTCATGCAAGTAGAAAGCAGATCATCAGGCTGAGGGGTAAAATGAGTGACTGTCTCAGAAAACGAGTTTGAAGGAGGCTTGGCTGTATGGGCCAAGGTAGAGTCTAGAAGAAAAGGGGGAGCGAGTAGCAGCCTGTGCCGAAGGTTTGAAGCTTAGGTTAAAAGCCTTGACCTTGGGTCTTTTCAAAGCTATGTTTGAAGAAGACAGCTGAAGTTGAGGGATGTGTGGCATCTTAGAAGTTCAGATAATGGACACTTGACCTTTCGAGGCCTTTGGCCCCTCGGAGCATCCCCATCTGTATGGGTTAACTTTAGACTGTGGCATGTGCCTGGAAGAGCAAGGGAGAAGGCGTTTGCGATCACAGCGGCCTCCTTCGATCCCGAACACACCACCTAGGAGCCCGAGTCTATTCTGTTGCTCAGTGAAGGAAATTGTAGAAAGAGTCACGTGAGAGGGGCGCTTTCCTTTGAGATAAAGCAGAATTTGGCTACCCGTTCATTGTGACAGTAAAAGACAGGAGCTGAAGATTAATCTGTGGTTTCTGTCTTCAAATCAGAGTTGCTGACACTTGCACTCAACAGGAGCATAGGGATAAGGATGCCCAAAGAATCTCCGGATAGAGGAGAAAAGAAATCCATCAGAGTGCATGATATTATCCAGGTCTGTAGTCCTGTCCCTTCTCCTGAGAAATCCCCGACACGTTAAGGAACCGCCGTGAGAGCCTTCCCTCTGCACTTGGATACCTCCAGAAAACACCACTGCGGCCTTTGAAAGTGATGGTTTGGACATCAGGGTGTGCTCATCAAAAACCAGCCCAATAGCAGAGCGATGATGCCGGGAACAGCGGGCTGAGCTAGGCAAACGATGCTTTTGAGACAATAACCCATGTTAAGGTATTATATGACGGGCTACGATGCAGAAATGCAAATAAGTAACCAGTGAGATTAGAACATGTGGAGAAAACATGTATGAAAACATCTTTATCACAGAAAACAATAACTTATTTACTATGGTTTTTATTAGCCCTTCGGTTCCGTGACCGCGGTGGCCCAGAATCTCTGGCACAAAGCGGTTCTGAATTCTGGCACCAGGAACTGGCACATCCAGGTAAAGCAGAAATGGGCACATTCTCCTGGAATGTGTAAGGAGAAGTCCAGGCTTCGTCTGGTCCACTCGCTGTGGGGCAGCCACCTCACTTCACTTCTCTAGGTCGCCGCTTCCTCAGTGAGGCTGGTCGGCCTCTGAAATCTGTGTCTGCTTCTTTGGTTTTATTAGTCAGTAATCCTCAACATGGAAATACAGAATAGCTCCTGGCAAAGCAATGTCCATTTCCAGATTGTTCCGGGAGACAACAATGGTTGGACTTTGTGCCAATCCCAAATCCTTTCAGAACGGCCTGTGTCTCTTCTTTTCCATTTGATTAAACAAAAACTTTTTTTGGTGTAAATAAAAACTTGTTAACATGAAGCCTCCTGCCGCTGTCTGAGTCATTCACTGATGTTACAACCCACAGCTTGAGAGATGACATTTCCTTTCATTCTGGGGAAATTGTGATGTCACAGCTTTTGAACCGATGCATCTAACCGAATTAAGCGGAAGGAGCATGATAATGACAGATGAAAAGCCTCCTATCGGCACACATGCGTGTCTAGGTAATCAGCAGTGAGGGGATAGGAAACATGGGCAAGGCACTCGGTAAAAGTTTGCCAGGCTGTGGCCCTAGGCAAACGCATTTTTAGATGGAGCATCTTGTTTTAGAGAAAGTAGCAAATGCTTGAATATGCCCCGAGAAAGAAGCATTTCAGCATTTCCTGTGCATGGTGGACCACCTAAATCATAATCACGTGGCCCCTGGTGCTTGATCCCCAAATTCACTACCCTCAGAGGTGCAAATGGTGCATAAATTTGGAATTTCTTCTAGCATAAACAAAGGCAATTATCTTTATTTACAAATCATAATATTGATAACTTATCTCCAGGATCTTTGGGCTTCTCACCAGAGAATTATACATCCATGGAGGGTGGGTCTGTGCCCCATAAAGACTGGCACTTAGAAATGCATCCTGTTTTGGACCCAAGCAGAATGCAAAAGAGCTAAAAATGATGGTGTTTTTTGCTTTTTGCGTTTACTGTGAACTCTTGATGATAATTCTGAGCATCCAGTGTCACTAAAACATGAGCATTGTGACATGCTGGTGAAGAGCTCTTCGATTGTCACCCCAACTAAGAGGGCTGCCCCTTCAGCTGATTGCTTGATGTGGCAATTTTGAGAGAGCTTTATAGGAGGACAACGAGCCGGCATTGGGACGGAAAAGTTACCTGGACTTTCGCTGCTTGCGTGTCGTATTTGCAGCCCTTCCATGGGGAGACAGAAGGTTTTCTTAGCACGCCAAAGCAGTCTTACCCACATCGCAGATTTAAGAAAGGACGCTGTTGTTCCCAGACTTCAGTTATCTCTCACGACTTCACTGTTTCTGAAGCTAATATCATGTTTCCCACCGACTTTTGAGGCAAGACATGTAGAGGTGACAGTTAGTAACTCCTCTTCTTTACTCTTCACCTCTGATCACCTGACAATCCCTTGCAATTCTGCCATTCGGAATCATCTGCATTCTCTACCCCTTTGCCCAGCAACCAAGACTTTACATATGGACCTGGCCATGGCCTTGACCCATCTAGTCATCCTTCTGCCTCCAGGATTTTCCTCATCCAGTCCACTTTGTACATTACAGACAGATTGATTTTGTGAGAGGGCCACTTTATGTCATTCTTCTGCTTTAAAATCTTCAATGGCTTCCACTTTTCTTCAGAATAAAATTTCAAACTGTTTGGCCTGGCCTCAGAAGATGTCTGAAGTTTTCACTTCGAGCCTTACTCTCTTAATATGCACCATATCCAACCCTGGCTCCAGACAGTCTGCTACCCAGAAAGTGGAAATAGGCCAAACATGTATCATTTGTTTCTCACCCCATGGGCTTCTAAAAAAAAAAAATTAATTCCTTCTATCTGCAAAAGAGAAGGGGAAATGTTGAAAAAATGGAATGAGGTGTCTTGGAGGAGATTCTGAAACAGAAAAGGACTTTAGATAAATACTAAGGAAATCTGAAATAACAATAATAAATCGATATTGGCTCATTATTTGGGGAAATGCATCATGTTTTGTGTCACGATGAGCCATAATGTAAGATATTAACAATAGGGGAAACTGTTGGCAGAGGGGAGTGCATATGAGAACTCTGTACTATTCTCACCACTTTTCTGTAAATGAAAACTATTTAAAATAAAAAAGTGTATCTCGAAATGTCTGAGTCGAGTAGCAGAGGAACCAGAGAGGCAAAGACAGAGACAGTCAGGTACGCGAAGTGGTGTGGCCAGGGGGAGAGGGAGGTGAAGCTACTGTTTAGCTGCTCCATGTCAGAAAAAGAAATATAAGAATTTCTCTAACGCCACGTAGCCCAGTTACCGATATGCGCCGTGGACCCCCTTAGCCAGAGGAGGAGCTTCTGAGATGACCTCTGCCTCTGTGGGAGCTGAAGGTGGCCCCGAAGGGTGCAGACTTCAGCATCGGCAGAGGACGCAGCTTTAGGGGTGAGCGTGGAGATGAGTCTGTGCTAAGAGCCCTTGGTGACCTGGTCCGGTCCCTCAGCGAGTCTCTGGATGACCTCAGTGTGGCCATCTGCAGGGACACTCATGCCTAAAGAAAGGGGTCCTTGCGTGTGATGTTTTAAGGGGACAAAGCTCACCAGCAGGTTCTAAGGCTCCCCTGCTGTTTTCTGGTCTTAGCGGTCCCCTCAGCTGCACTAAATTTCGGGCAGATTCCTTCCAGAATCTAGGCCCCTGACCACCCTTGTCTTACAGTGTACACTTCAAGCATAAAACGTTCTGATTCAGGCATATCCATCAGTGCCATACGATTGGCGGACGAGTGTCTCCCTTTGAGATTGTTTATGCCAAGCAGTCGGCAGAGAAAGGCCCATGGGCCAAACATTTACAAAGAGTTTTGTAAATGAAGCGTCCCTGGCTGTCGGCTGAGCTTACCTATTTTTGTGTTGTCTGTGACTAGTCTCACGCTACTATGGCCAAGTGGAGTCGTCGTGACAGAGGTGTGGCCCTCAAAGCTTAAAGTATTCATTATAGGATCCTTTATAGAAAAAGCACGCCGGGCCCTGGTTTAGAACACCAGTTAGCCAAAGTGCATTAAAACAGCGTTTTCTTTCCATTTGCTCACTTGTCAGTCAATACGACTTAATAAATAACTAAGAAGCAGAGCGTGAGTGTTGGTTATGGAACTAGATACTGCGCCCGGCTTCGCAATGTGACTTCACCATTTACTAGCTGGATGATAAGTCACCTTCCTAGTAACCTTTGCTTCAGCTTCCTCATCTGCAAAACAGATAAATTTTTGAGTTTTTAAGGGGATTAAGTGAGTCAATAGATGTAAACACTTAGAGCACTGGCACGTTGCTGGCATCATCCATGTTTTAGCCGTTATTATTATTAATAGCAGTGTATCAGAAAAGAATCTCTTTCATGAAGGGGGGTAACGAACCAACTTGATAATTACTGCCTAAGTAATCCTATAACAAAGAGCTCCCAGAATATTCTGTTGGGAGACATTTGATGTCGTCCTGCCCCTCACTGACATTTCACTGTTGTGCGCTCTGTTTTAGCAGGGTCTTTCTCAACTTGTTGGTAATCAATATCGGATACTGTGTGTTTATGGAAAAACTTACACTATCCAAAGGAATAAATCACTAATGGTGGAGTTTCACACGTAACGGTGGCCGTGGGGAAGATAGAAGCCCCCCCATGTTTTCCTTCCCCGATTTCTGTGTGCTCCTATGGTTTCATTTCCCCTAAAGTTCATTCGGTTGCATTTCCAAGCACCACCTTTCCTTTCTGCCCGGTCTAAGTCTCCCGACTTATGGTAAAATAGCTCCGAATTCAACTTGAACTTCTGTTTCCCCAGATGTAGAATAGGGATCAAGAGCTGGCTGTCTCGTTGGAGTGTTTGTTATCAACCTCAACTATGACTGAAATCCAAAGCCTCTCCCCTAGTGTACGGGTCCTGTGTAACCTGTTTCCGGCTCCTCCGATCACCTCTGCCCCTCTCCGTTTTGCTTGATTCTCATCACGGTTCCTCCAGGGTGCACTTGGAACACGCGGTTAAGTTTCAGCCCCAGGACCTTTGCACTTGCTGTTCCTTCTGCCCAGAAGGCTCTTCCCTCCTGTTTCCTTCTTAGGGGTTTCTGCTTAGCTGTCAATTCTCCCAGAAGGACTTCCCGGACCATCTTATTTAGGTCGTCACTGTTTCTCGTTTTGCAACTGTGTGTCCTGCTTTGGTTTTCATCACGGCGCTTGCCGTTACTGATCTTTTGTTTATCGATTGTGGTTTGCCCTCCCTCTCCGTGAGGATAGGGTTTTGTCTGTTTTATTCAGGACTCCGTTCCCAGCACTGAGAACTGTGATTGGCACATGGCAGGTCTTCGATATAAATTTTCTGAGTAAATAAAAGGACGCGAGTGTTTGCATATTGACTGGTTTAAAAACCACCAAATTGGAAGACAGTCTAAAAGACGAGCCTGGATAAATTTTGCTTTTTTCTATTCCTTGTCCCTGCCAACTGCTAAAACATCCCTTTTACTTTTCCCGACCCATCTCCTTCTTGCTGGACCTCCTTCCTGCACTGGCCTCTGGCTTCCTTCCATCAACTTCCCCTCACCAGCCTTCCCCCTAATTTTGAATCTCATCTGAAACAATCCCCCTGTTTCTCTCTTGCTTCTTAATCTCTGATTCCACTCAGTGCTCTGTAACTCTATCGTCGAGAGTACATCAACGCATCAGAGAGCAGAGCTATTCTGGAGGTAGGAGACAGTAACACAATTAAGTAATGGATAAAAGATTTAAAAAGTCATAGCGTCTTGTGAGCTATTATTACTACAGAAACTATCAAAGAAGCTCAGACTGCCTGAATTCTGTAATGGCTTTGGAGAGAAGAGTCTCTGGCAAACACTAGAAAACACAGCACATAATTTGAAATGAGATGCTTCCTTTCGACAATTCTTCCAAACCATTTTGGATGGATAAATCAGCACAAGGCTGCGAAGGGAACCCTGGGAAAGAGAGGCACAGCCTCTATTGTCCCACTGTTCCCTTGATTCCTGGTTTCTCTTTCCCCCTCTCTCATCCATCTTTGGATGTTACAGAATTTGGAGCAAGGATGAGTGACTTTGGCCTCAGAAACCACACTCATCCTCTAACTTGAATTCTTTTGATTTTGAATTAAGATGACCAAAGATATCCCTTAATGGGAACTCTAGAAAAATAAAAAGAGTCTTGAAAACAACAGCAATTAAACATCAAAACCAAGAGAAACAAATGAATTGAGACAGCTCTAGAGGACGTATGGATAGACCAGTTGAGGTCTTTCCGGGGGCGTCTTGTAGGAAGAACATATTAAGGTTGGTCTGTGGACGATGAGTGGTTGATTTCGAGTATGAATAACAAGGGAGTGTCACTCAAATAGTCTCTAGTCCTGGCTCCTGAGAAGCGTGTGCCAGGCTCTAAGGAGAGAAGCAGCGGTCAGAAGTGAGCCAGCAGAGACTGGCTGGAAGAACCGGGGTACAGTGCCCCTCTGCCCCAGGGGTTTGTAGTAGAGGATGCTGCAGTTCCAGGACATGGAGGGATGAGCTAGGAGTGGAGGTGACGGGGTATTACCCAGTGAGGATAAGGCCAACGTGGGAAACACAGGGAAACGGCAGCGCTGTGGCCCAGGAGCCACGTGCTCGTGCTGAGAGGGGTGAGAAGATCTTCGGAAACGTCTGGCGAAGAGTCCCAGGGACCAGATTCCCCCTTCCAGCCTTCAGCAGTGACCTGATGCTAGGGGAGGTTTACCGCTTCCTTTTTATTCCTGGGCCTCAGGCGCAGTTCCAAGTGTGTGTTGGAAAAGTGAATGTCAGACCGAGAAGTGGGTTGACACACAGGCTCGGCCTTCTAGGGTGCAGGCCCTGTGTCTGGACCTGCTGTTTGTCTCGCACTTTGTCCCCGTACCCTTTGGCTCTGACAAAGGGGCTGTCCTCAGGTGTCATTTAAGGACTCATTACTATGGGTCAAGCACCGTGCTATCTGACCCTCCTGATTTACTTAATCCTTCCCAGATTCCAGGAACCAGAAACCATGATGATCCCAATTCTACCTGTTCAAGTTCACAGAGGTAGTAAGTAAGGTGCAGATCTAGGATGTGAACTTGGTCTGGTCTTATTACAAAACTCAAGCATTTAACCTCTATTCTATGTATATTTTGGAGGTGGCTTTAAATAAGAGCACTTAGTACAGGGTATGGCTCATTGCAGTTCAGAAAAATGTTAAGGGGAATATTTTTATTATGCAAACGAGACTGGCCCTCACACCTAGAGCCTTCAAAGTAGATTTTCACCAACCGTTTGGGCCACAGCGGCAAATATGGAAGCTAGGAAACCGTTTTAGGTGAAACAGCCAGTGGTGTGCCTGACTTTGTTTCTTAGCGTTAACCATAGATGTTCTCCCATGTCACTAAGTCTAGAAACTAGAGATTTCGGCAAAGCTGTCAGTGTGGGAAATAAACTTGAATTCAGTCAAATTTTAAAAAAGTCTCTGGGTGAGCTCGCTTTAGGCCACGTGGGATTTCTCTGGGCACCGACTGTCACATCCCTCTATGCCCTCCTCCCTTTGCTCTCCCATTAGTCCTTCAGCATCCTTCCAGCCCTTCATTCCTGCTCATCATCTTATCATCTTTGACCACAAGCCTAAGGCCACCTAGGGAAGGTGAACACTCTCTCCCTTGCTCAGGTCCTCTGGGAAGAAGAGATTTGACTCTGAGTAGTCTCTTTCTCAATTAAAAAAAAGGGCCAACGTTCATGTAAGACTTGCTTGGTTTTCAGGCTTCGAATCCACTGAGCCCTTCTTCCCAAGATAAATTGTGAAAGTTGCAAGGAACCTCGTTTTCCCCTCAACCTCTCAGGGTGGCTCAAAAGTCAATTAGAGCCACCTAAGGCAATTACTTCTTAAACAGGCAGCTTCCTTGATTACTGGAGTCTGTTGGGGTGGGGTGGAGGGAGGAGCAGTCACCTAGGAGCAGATGCGGTGCCTGTTTCTGTTCTTTACTCACCTGTCCCACCTGGAGGATTCGTTCAAATGTACGAAAAGAGATTATTACATCCTCTTCCCTCAGGCAGGGCTAGTAATTCCCCAGCCCCTCCAATTTTAGATTCCCTGGCTGTGCTCAGAGCAATCCTAAGTAAAGAAAACACCCAGTGCTCCTGTGCTAATAAATGACCCCGTGCTCAGCTAATTAATAAGGTAACAGTGCCTTGCCGAATGATAATCAGACGGCACCAGCCATTTAAGCAATCCCCTCTTGAAGAAGAGTAAGTGGGACTCAGCGAGTGCAGAAGGGAGGCGTGCCACGTGGCTGAGGTGAGGCCGAGGGAGGCCGGGAGTGCACGGGGCAGTGTTCCCAGCCGCGGCCCGGGAATTAATGGCTCTGATCCTTTCCCAGGATCACAGTGGTTTGGACTGTCCTGGGCAAATCATTTAGTCATGTTGAGTCCGAAAAAAAAGTCAATCTCAGCAGTTTTGAGGTAGCCCTTTCTGTAAATGCTGATGGTTTTCCTTTGGCTGTTGTTGGGAAAGACTCGTGACATACCCAGACACATCGGGTAGAAGAGAGAGCGATAATGATGGGGGAGTGAAGCTACCTCCTCAAACCATTTTCCCGAACAAGTCCCGGGGGCCCGGAAAGGTGGCAGAAGGCAGCCTGCACGAATCCTGCTTTGTCGCGAAGCCCTCCCACCACGGCACTGCGGATAACCGCGAGGATGGAGCTTCCCGCTTCCAGCAGACATCCAGCGGCCACCCTTCGGACTAGGGAAAAGGGCTGTGAAGATTGTTGTCCGATTTTACCATTTCTGTGGTGAGACTCAGGAATGATGCTAATAAACCACGGAGTGTCCCCCCGAGCTGCTTGCCCTGGAAGGCTCCTAGCAAGACGTCCGTGTGCATCCAGAAGCCTGACTCTGTTTTACGGTCTCGGCAAATGAAGGGAAAGCAGGTGTCACCGTTTGTGAGACTCCGGTTGTTAAATCACTACCTTAAGGGGCGACACAATAAACAATTTCTATTTCTCATCCCTCGTAGGTTCTTCCTTCTGCGTGTATTATTTTTAATTCCTAACCTCCCTGTCGACCTGCATTTGCCTCCTAAGCCCTGGTCTCTCGTCTGTGGTTCCCCTCGCATGTTACATTTAGAAGTTGATGTTGCATCTTAAGGAACTCTCAGGTCACGCTGTCATCACAAGGAACCCCCCAAGGACATGCTCTATTCATAAGTAGACTTCCCACGAATGATCTAGAGTGTCAGGCCACACCCCATGCTAGGGGTAACGCATGAAGATGTTGACATCTGTAGGAACTGAGCTGGGCCTCTCAGAATCTGTGACCAACTGCATACCTCCACCGAGTGTCCAGGGAACAGACACCTTTTATCCACTCCCTCCACTTGGACCTGGTAGGTCTAAAGTACAGGTAAGCAATAGTGTACGCCTAGAGCAAACCTCAAAATGTCAGCAAGGCAAGCCCGAAGGAAAGCATGTAAGGCAAGAAGGTGACAGGGAATGGTCGCCCCCCTGCCCAGCACAGAGCTCACCTAAGGACTGAGCTGTGTCCCCTACGAATTCACATGTTGGAATCCTAACCCTGCAGTAGCTGCGTATTTGACTTCGTTTGGAAAGTGGGGCCCTGGCAGATGTAATTAATAAAGATGGTCATTAAGGTGGGTCCCAGTCCAACATGACCGATGGCCTTACGAGAAGAGGAAATTTGGACACAGACACACACAGGGAGAACACCGTGCGAGGATAAAGGTGGAGATGGGGGTGATGCTTCTATAGTCTGAGGAACACCAAAGGTTGCCAGCGAATCACCCGAAGCGAGGGCAGAAATGCGGAACGGACTCTTCCTCCCAACCCTCAGGAAATACCAGCTCTGATGTCACCTTGACCTTGGACGTCGAGCTTCCAGAACTGTGAGACATACATTTTTGTCGCTCGAGCTGCCCAACTTGTGTACCCAAGCAATGGCATAGAAGTCCCCTCACCACACCTTCTTCTGTAAAGCCGGGACAGGGAAGACGCCCCACTCCTGAGTTCTTTGGAGGGGTCAAGTCAAACACTTCGTACAGTTCATGACCCACCTTTGAAGCCGAACACATTTTGGCTCTTGTCGCGACGGAATCATTGCACCTGTCATTCTCTCCGCCTGAAGATTCTCTCTATGCCCCGCCTGTGACTCCCGACACAGGTAGAATATTAAGTCCTGATGCTGGCTGAAAGCTAACTCCCTCCACTGTGCGGAATGAGTCATGGGCTTAGAAGGCCACGTTTTAATTTCAGAGCCGGGTTAAGGAGCTCCGAGGCTGCCATTGTGCCAGGTAGCAATGCAGGGATGTAATGCAGGGTAATACACTTCCACTGGGAGATGACAGGAGTCACCTCCCAGAACTTAATCTCTAAAGCTCCTTCTGGAAGGCTTTTGTTGAAGCCGACAGGGTTTCAGCAATTAAATTACCATACGTTAAAGAGGGCTCATTATGGAGTGATTCTATTATTAAAATCGGCAGCAAGTAAGCCGTGTGGGCTGCCTGGCTGCAGGCCCAGGTCACCGAGACCCGCGCTCTTCCTCTGAGGTGCCAGAGCATCCACCTTCGGAGAGCTCTCAAACAACACGGTCGCGCGAATGTGTAAATGATGAGTTGTACTCCACCATGTTGGAAATGAGAGGTAGCCAGAGAGAAGACTGATCTGACTCGCTCGTGTGGCAGGCTGTTGGTGGCTGGAAACCCCCCTCCACGGAGGGAGGGAGAACAACAGACCGGGCAGCTCAGAACTGCGGGATTGGGGGGTGCTGATGCTTTCCTGACTCTGGAGTGACAGCTGGTCCGGATCTGTCAGCTCCAGCAGCCTCCCTCAGCCAGCCTCCCTCTCTCTTTCGAAAGACTGCGTGGATGCCGATGAAACTTAGGGGACCCAGGCAAACGGATGCTTCTCAGGGGCCTGTCATAATTCTCCGTGTGCATCTCTTCCGCGGTGGCAGGAGCTGTTTCTGTAGACGTTGGGTTCCCCATTTGCCTGGCCAAACTGAGTTTTCTTTGTGTGTTTTCATTCTGAGGTTTTGTCTACTTCAACCCACCGGAAAAAACCTTCCAAATTTTTCAAATCTGTGTTTTTTTTTTTTTCCTGTGCATTTGCTATTTGAAAGAATAGCTGTTGGGAATAATAACTAAAATAAAATTATATGAGACAAATGGTTGTTTTCCAACCAATGTGCTGTAGGACATAATCAATAGCTCCACTGTTGGAAAATCCAATATGTTGACATTAATATTACTATTGTTTTCCTCTTTCCACTGGCATTTTAGATTGTACCTCACAAACATTTGTCGTTGAAAGTTAGTAATCTTATTTCCGATGTAGCTTAGTAATTTAGCATTTATGTTTTATAACTGCTAACTGTTGTCTCCTGCCTGTGTTATATAATTTTATTAGTTTGCATATTTATATATTATTTATTTCCGGTGATAGGTCAGTGTTTTTAATGTATTAATCTGTTTCTGTTTGCGCACGTATATTTTTCTCTGCTCACTAATAGGCTGCCACTGTGTTTGTATATTTATAAATTTTAGGGGGATGTTTGCGATTAGTTAGAATGTACGCATTTTATTTTTCTAACATAATTCATTTTTATGCATTTAATATATAAAAAAGTTATTCATGGAGCAAACAGCCAGTAAGCACTAGCAAAGATCCGACTGAACTTCCTAGGATACTCGCCCTTAACTATCGGCGACACTAGTCTCTACTGTGAGGATTTTCTCCAAAATGACCTGTAGCCATTTTTCTCATGGGCTTCAGCATTTTCTGTAATCATGGCAATATCGTCACATATTCTCCTGCCTATGCTTGGCAAACTCTGTATCAGTGATGCGTTCACCTATTTGAAAAAGGCTCACGAGCTCAGAGTTTTTTGATCCAGTGGCGAGAGCTTTTCAATTTAAATGAAATATATATATATTTCAGGGACATCAAATCTGGTTCTGAATTAAAACCGTCTGGTGCTCTCCCACCTTTTCCCAGGCTCCCCACCCCCCAGGTTTCCCCCACAGAGGCAACCACTTCCAACCACTTCTCCACAGCTCCCGGCAGAGAGGGATGCAGCATCGTCACACCAGCCTGTGTCTGTCTCTCCTTTCACTGCTATCAGTGTGTTCCTCATTATTTTCAGGTCTTCTCCTGGCTACCTTTATGATTTCAGGTAGAGGGAGAGGAAGCCTCCAGTTCTTGGTATATCAAATATAAGCAAGGCCTCTTGATGCCTTATGATGTAAGGTGAGATTTATGTTTTTCTTTTCCCAACTTCTAATTACATTGCATGGCATCATATAGTTATAACATTTCAACTTTACGAGGCTGTATTTAGGTGTAAGGTTTTGATTGTTTGTTGGTTGGTTGGTTGGTTTTAAGGCCAGTGGGTTCTTTCAAACTAGATTTTTTTTTTTTTTTGGGCATTGGAAAATTTCATTTTTATTTTCTGAAAATTATTATCTATCATCCATTTATTTTTTTATGTTTCTCCTTCTGGAACTTTGATGAGATGAATATTGGATATCTTGAAATGAAGTGTACTTTTTATTTGTAATTTTGCACGGTGTTTTGGGAGGTTGCCTCACTTTTATTTTCTGTGTTTTTCATTGAAGTCTTCATTCTAATGATCAAAATTCTCTCAGGTTTCTGTTGTTCATAGTACCCTCTTCTAATTCATGGCTGAATTATCTTTTAAAATCTGGATTTACTAATTATGTATTCAAAGTTATCTTTTCTTTCCTAAATTATCTCTATTTCTTCTGGGGTCATTTTTTTTAGTATGTTTATCGTTTCCTACAATGTCTGGAGTTCCTGGAGCGTTACTAGTGCTGTCTTCAGTGTTAGGTAGCCAGCAAGGGCTTCCCCAAGAGGACTGTTCTTACAAAGGGAGGGCTGCAGATTCAGTGTCTGTGGGCCAGGTATGTTAGCCTCAGTCCTCCCCAAGTGGCCCATTCAGGTCCTGCAGAGAACTGGTCCTCCTACTTCCCTCTGGGGACCAACACTGCTACTGTTAGCATCTCTGCACAGAGTTAGGGGGAGACAGTCGTGCTGGACTGACTTGTAGTTATCCTGATCTGTGTTCCACCCCTTCTCATGCTTTCAGAGTCCAGGCCTCGCCGAGATTCTGTCACACAGCGCGGCTTCTACTTCCACTGCAGCCCTCTCCTTAGCCGTCCTCTGCTCAAGTTAAACTTCAGTTTGAATCTGTTTGTTTCTATCTTTTAGAAATTTGGCAGTGTGCCCTCATGCAGACCAGCCTCCTTGTCCACAGTGCTTGTTTGGATCAGTTTTCCATCTGGGTAACATTTACACTATTTTGTTAGGACTTCATTTTTGAGAATGTGGGGGTAGAGGTGTATGCTCAAAGTCTCCCATGAGGTAGGTATAATTTATGACCATCTCATGACAGCAGGTCTTGGGGACACTGGCTTTTCCATAGTTTCTTTCTGCTGCTTTCAGAAGGGAGCCATATGAAAGCCCAGCTCCAATTCTAGGAATCTGTTTAAAATGAGAAATATACTCTTTTGTTATGGAAAATGTGAACCCCTGCCAAAGTAGAGAGAACAGTGTGATGAACTGCCATTGGGTCATTATCCAGCTTCAGCATACATCTCACGAGTGACCTTGTACCCTCTCCACCTCTGTCCACTGTAGTCCCCGCATGGAATTGCTTTCAAGCCAATCTTACACATCATGCCAGAATAAAAACAGCAAATACAGGGATTGATCTTCAAGCCAGACTTCAGAGGCTACTTTTGCCTCTCCAGTTTCATGCCTGCTGTTAGGTAAGTCACCTCCTGCGGCTACTGATGTCTGGGCTGCTCCCCTTGACCTACATGGACACGAGCAATAGCATGGATAACTGAGAAGGGATTTTTCCCCCTCCAGTTCTGATTTATTTTTTTAAATGAAAGGAAGAGTTATTCAGTTGATACTGATAAATCCCAAAAACAGTTAAATAGAATATAATAGCTGTAAAATGATATATATAGCCACTTCTCACATTCTGGTGGTAGAACGGTTATTTTTCTCTGGGCTTCTAGTACTGTGCAGGCTTTATCGAAAGCGCCCATGGCAGTACCTAATACACAATAGGAACTCAGTTATTGATCTTGATGGACTGTTAGACATTTCCAAATAGATATTATTTCAGAATTTTAAATTCGTTTTAACCTCAACGCCATCTTCTTTGCAGGAATAGAAAGAGCCAGGAGTACACAGGCCAGTGCTAGTTGAAGGTTCTGAAAGCAAATGCATTAGAAATTCATGGAAAAAGCCAATGTGGCCTGGTAGAAAGTATTTCTGAAGGCAGCCAACATTATCCTTTGTTTTGGGCATAGAAAAATAGCTCTAAATAATTCTAGCAAAAAAAGAGAGAGAGAGAGAGAAATCTCAGTGATGTGCAGTGTCAAACGTGTCTCAGTATCATCATCTTTTCTTGAGGTTTCAGTGACCATGTCTATATGAATAATTCCCATATATCTCTCTTTTCAGCTCAGATTTGTTACCCAAATTCCAGGCTTTTTATCTACTTACTGGGCACCTGTGACAGGACCTGTACAAAATAGGAACTTTGATACTGATCTTGATGTACTATTAGACATTTCCAAATAGATATTATTTCAGAATTTTAAATTTGTTTAACCTCAAGCCATCTTCTTCCAGTTTCATGGGCTGCTGGCGGCACCTTTGTCACCCTTGGTCGAGCAAGTGCTAACCATGGCTCCTCCCTGTCTTTCATCCGCCACGTCCAGTTGCCCACCAAGGCTTGCGTTCCCATGCTTAGCATTTTCTCTCATACACACTTTCCAGTTTCTGCATCTACTGCCTTAATTCAGTCCCTCTTCAACTCCTGCCTGGACTAGGGTGGTAGCCTCCTGACCAGTTCCATTGCTGTAGTCCTTCCTCTTACATTCTACCCTGAGATTGTGCCTCAAAAGCCACTTTGGTTGTTATTCCCTCACACCCTGCTGACCAGAAACCCTCAGGGATTCCTCCTGACCCGTAGAAGGATACCACATGCCTTTGTCTGGCATTGCAGGCTCTCACTGCAAAACCAGCATACTCGTGTGGTCTTCAGGTTGCTTATCTCAACCCAATCACCATTTATTTTTCTTCTTTATTGTCTGCCATTCCCTCTGGAAATAAGTCCTGTAAGGCTCATTTCACTCACTAAAGTATCTATCCACAATGTTTGAGATGGAGGAGGTATTGGATAAAAATATATTCAGTAAATGAATGAATGTCTTTCACTCCACCCGGTACTTCTGCATGCAACCAATCCCAATTATTTACTCTGTTCTCGATTACAGGATGTATTATGACCTCTTTCTTTTGGCTTTTCCTCTTCTCCCTCTTTGGAATGTTCCCATCCTCCTCATCTCCACCTTCAAGACCCACCTCAGAGTCTGTATTTTGCACACCGCCTTCCATGGTTTGCCCTCCGGGGTCCCTGGCACTTCATTCGGACAGCGACGGAGCATTTCTGGCATCCCGCCTTATGCTGTAGGTGTTTGCACGTGTGTCTTGGCTTTCTGTACACGGTAAGTGCCCAGAGATCAGGAAGCATGTCTCCCATATTTTGGAAGCACGATTTCTACTATTTTGTATCTTCCACAGTTTTGGTACCCACTAAGGATGTTTGAGTCACTCACACTTGCATTCTTTGGTAAATGAGAAGTTGAGAGCTATAAATATTTCAACTTTTTCTTCTCCACTTACTCTCCAAATCCCAAATATGTTCTTTATAATGTCAATCATTGGCTGGCCATTGAGTTTTCTTCTATTTCCTGTACATTATATATTTATAATGTGGTGAAGCACATCACTGGTATTGGGATTTGCTGACCCAACATGATGTGTTTTTAGTTTCAAACTCTTAGAATTGACTCTTGGGTTTCTATTCACTCATTATTAGTCTGGATAGATACACACTTCTGAAATTGAGCTCCAGCTACAGCTTCTGAATTTCATGTCCTTAATTTGAAATTGCATCAGTCTCTTTAAGGTGCAAAATGTGGGAATTCAGGAGCCAGCTCAGCTTCTTGCTGGTGCTAAAACTTTGACCAAACTTCTTCACCTCTTTCGGACTTGTGAAGTGTGGATAATAGGGCTCAAATCACAGGTTTATTATGAGGATTAAATGACCGAATATGAATAAATTAATCATGTCTGGCATGGTGGAAGCAAGCAGACAATAAAAGCTCAATTTACTAAGGGAAAGCCACCAAGAAGAAGTTCATTTAGGAAGCTTCTCCTGTCCCAGGCAAGGACTCATCCACTTGATTTAGACAGGAGGGGTCCCTGTGACCTCTCTGATTGGAGCCTTTCTCCTTTTGAAGGCTTTGGGAAAAGCGCTGGTCCTTAACCTGGCCTAGGAGAACCGGTATGATGTGGCCTTATTAATATTTCTGTCTAGATACATTGAATTTCTTTTGCTTCCTCTAAAGCTCCGTAATTTCTCTCATCTCTGGGTTTCCATACAAGCTGTGCTCTGAATGAGCAACACCTTTGCAACCTCAGTGTCAGTTCTTCAGGAATATCTTTCTTGATGACCCCTTCCCCCATTTCTAAAATTAGGTGTATTTATTATGCATTATAATAGCCAAAGACGACATTAAATAATCAGTGTAGCATCATTACGATCAATAAGACCATATAATGGTCACGGCCTGAAGTGACCTGGAGTGAGGTCCCAGGGGGCCCAGAAACAATCCTTTAGTTGCTGAGGAGTGAGGTACTCTTGGGCATCCAGGAGGGAAACTGAGGGAGCCAGCTTGATGTAGGGAGTCCCTCTTGGGGCACAGAGTAGCAGCTATATACTAGGTGGCACAGAAGTAGTGAACTGGGTTAACAACTGGGTGCTGTGGCAGGACTTAAGAGCTGAAGATCAGTCTTCAGTGTGACCCATCATACTTCCCCTACCTATCATACTAACTCTAATTGTCTATTTTCTTGGACATATTTCCTGCCAAACTTTTCGTCCTTTTAATGACTGTCTTAGGTTGGTTACCCCTGAAAGTGGAGCCAGAGTCAAGGGCTTGATGCAGATAGTTTCTTTGGGAATTGATGCCAGGAAAAAAGGATTGAAGGAGTGGGAAGAGTGAGAGGAGAAAAAAAAAAAAAAGCCCATGTTTGGAGTACGTTTTCTAAGTCACTGCCATGGGCAACTGGGGCTTTATTCTGCCTTGGTAGCCAACAGAATTCCTCTCAAAATTGTCTCCTCAAGGAGTGGTGGCTGGAACATTTATCCCTGGGCCCACCTCCTCCTTGGTTTGAGGAAGCATTATAATGACTCACTGGTACCATGAACCCTACTTTTCTTTCATAAAAATGAAGAAGATTCTTGCTAAGTGTTGTGGTCTTTGCATTCTCCAACTCTTTCTCAGTAGCTTCTTTTCTACATACTCAAAGATTTAACAAATAAATATTGAACATCTAATACATGTGAGATTTTACTGAGGGATCCTGTGTTGCAGCAGTGATAAGACCCAGCTTTTGCCCTTCGTAGGTCATCAAAACTATCAGATCCTGATCCGGTGCTGCATAAATGTCTTTGTAGCATTGCACATCGTGCTCAAGGCTTGCAATTGTGGTTTAACAGAACACTAGATGGGGTGATAGAGGCCAGGGGTTCCTAATCGAACTCTGAGCCCTGATCTTTCTTACCCACTCTCTACCTGGGTTTCCGCCCATCTTGAATGGAAATCATGTGACCTACCTTTTCTTACTTTAGCACTACATTGAGAGGACAAAGGGAAGTAATGCCCAGGTAAGCAATATATTAAGTACAAGTTTAAAGTAGCACTGTCAGCACACTCTTTTTGAAAATGTGAATACACAGACGGAATGAGAAAACAACTGAAATATATTACTGTACCTAAAATCTCTCCTTTCTTCAATTTTGAGACTTCAAGGGTAAGATTTATAAAGTGCATGTTAATCTGAAACTACAAAACAGGGAAGTCCAGCTTAGGTTTATTGTGACTTAAATCCATCCCCGAGATCGGGCTCTCCCTTAGGAGAAGATAAGAGAGAGGGAAGGCTGTTTACTGAGCATTTGCTATGTACTAGCTTAGGCTAGGCACTTCGTGTGAGTGATCTCCAGGCAAAGCCTATGTGTAAGCATCTTGTCTTTGGTGCCTACCTTCCCCTTATGATGCCCTTGGAGACTGTAGGTGGTTGTTTTCCCTTTGTCCTTTCTCACCACTCAGCTCTCAATGGATGTAACACTTCTCAGCTCCTTTCTTGCCATCCCTACACCTTCTGCATCCGGCATCTTCACACTCTGCCATGAGTCAGGCTCATGTAGTTAAAATACCATTTATGTTAAGGCATTAATGAAGGATACTGATATTATAAGGACTCTGTATCTCCATTCAAATAGTAATTCCAAGGCTGAGAATTTCAGAAAATAGCATTCAGGGGGGAGATAAATTCAGAGGACAATGTAGAAGTTATTCTACTTCTCAAGTGACAGCAACTTGGGGCATAGTTTACTCCATGGGAAGGCAAAATTTCCATCATCGTTTTCAATTCTCTCATGTCTGACTGCAGTAAGACAATGACCTTTCCAGGTATGAAAATGGGACATTAGCACAAGTGAGAACAGTAGAGGAGAGTAAAGGTCCCCTAAAACCAACAACATTTTACTTATGAGTTCCCTGGGTTTCTAGGTAAGTGGAGATTGTTTCAATAACGGTATCATTTTTCCCCCCTTCTGACTACTGTTGGCTCAGGATTTCCAGCCTACTGAGACAGTCTTTGGTAAAAGGATAATGAATGATAATTCTGACCTCAAATATTGACAGTGCTCTCCCTGTCTCAGATGCATTTGTATAGTTTTCAAAAATGATTTCTCTTTTTACAAGGATTCTAACGCGGAATAATCAATGTCATCTATTGTAACGCACATTTCCATTCTGATGATCATTATTCAAGTGCCTTTTGCATGTACGTATAGCAGAAGTTTCTACTTTTCTTAAAAATCATTGTGAAGACAGAAACAACCACAAACATTTTCCTATATATTTAAGTTCTGTTGAAAGCATTTTGCTGTAGGAAGAGTTCATTTTTATGTCCTGAAACTACATTCAAGTACAATGGGGTGTGGGTTTCAACAACAGTGTCAAAAGTACCTCAACAGAATCCATTTGCTTTTATTTTTTAGGACTCTCCCACTGGCTCAAACGTTGAGTTGGATTTCGCAATCTTTTTTCTAGACAAGCGCACATTTCTGAAAACTGTGTTTTATGATTTTGAACTTTAACATTTCCAATGAGGAACAACACCTTAGGCAAAAGACCAAGCTCTTAAAAACTTCTGACTTTTGTATTACAAAATAAGCCCCACATCTGAACATTATAGAATCGGATACATCGCGAGGTACACAATTGTCAACCCAAAATGTGATTGATTGATCCAAAATGATTAGTGGGGTACCTAGAATCAGGTTAGTTGAAATGCCCATGACCCCTGTGGGTTTGCACAGAATGTCGATACCTCAAGGATGGAGACTTTTTCTTCTTGTTGTGGGAATTCATTTAAAGAAACTCTAATGAATGCAGGTGCTGCACATTTTCTCTCTTCTTCTAACTAGCTTTTGCTTCCATTGGACTTTGCAGATATTAGTGGAGGACAGTTATTTTTTTCATGCCTTCCTATTCTGCCCCATCTTCCAGACCTTTGCATGCCAAGCCAAACCACTTTGACCACGTTTACCACTTAAAAAAAAAAAAAAAAAAAAAAAAAAAAAACAAAACAAAACCAGAATTCGGCCTTCCTCTGATAGTTAATTCAGATGGTTTTCCTTTTACAACAATTAAACTGGAATAAGCAATGAAACAGATCTTGAAAATTAAGCAGTGTTTTTAAATACATGTTCTTTTGAGCACTAGACTCATGTTATTTGAAGAATATTTGTGATCAGATGTGTGTGGGAGGTCCTACATCCAGTGCTGCTCTAAGTGAGGTCTGAACTGATGCCAGTCCACAACCCGCTTCCTGTTTGTGATGTGACACATACAAAAACCGAGAATGCACCTTTAGGGACCTGAGTCGAAATTTCATATAATTTCACATTTGTATATATTTATTTACATTTCAGTTTTCTAAAAATTATTTGTGTTATATTTTAGTACAGTAAAGCTCTTAGAAGAATTGGAGGAAAAAACTCAAAACAAATTTTTCACCACAGGTAGGTAGAGAAACACTGATATAAAAATTTATCATCCCCTAGAGGTTCACAACACATAATATGTAGTAAATTAAAGGCTCTGAGAAGTCATGCAGTAAAGAGACCCATTTAACTCAGTGTTTTTAATACTTACTAAACTTTAGAATTTTTTTGGATTACTCTATTAATATTTTATGTAACTAATGTTCTACAGAACACATTTTGGGAAATGTCGCATTATGATGAATGATGTCTATAAAGCATTTTGTGTTTCTACAAGCACAGAAGTGTATTATCAAAAATATACTAAAAGTGGGGTCTGTAGGAAAATACCACACACTAGCATGATGCCGTTTAATATGTCCAGAAATGTGTGTTTCAGCTGTTTGACTGGCACATGAATAGTACCTATTCATATACTTTTAAGGTATCTGAAAGAGTTAATTCATGTAAGGATGAACTCATTTTACTTAGATAAGTAATAAGAAGTAAAAATGATGGGGGAGGAAGATTTGGACTGTTTATTAATGTCAAAAATAGAAGGACTCTGAACCCAGTTTCCATGCATGCCACGTTGGAGCCAGCGATGGTGGTGTGAATTCCCACCACGTTCCTGCCCAAGTCTTTAACTGTCTGGAAGTTGACAAACCTCCAAGCAGAGTCTGGAGATTTGGTTTACACAAACAAGAGGCTGATCACTGATGTTTTGAGTTAATTCAAACAAGAAAATTAAATTCTTGCATTCCCAATGACATAGGGGATCACACTGTCTTCCTCAAGCGACAAATAATCGGAACACAGTCAAATTGAAACCACAACAAAGAAGATGAGAACACAGTTAATTTCTTCAAGTGAGAACTTTAAACGTAAAGGTGTACAGGGATGGCAGCGTGTGGAGATGTTTCCTGGGGACCGTGGGGTGGTGACTCACCCAGTGGGTGATGTTTCCTTGGGGACTTTTCTCTGTGGCCTGGGGTTAGCTGGAGCCCTTGAGCATTGGGAATGTAATCTTCTGAGTGCTTCACAGATGACAGGTGTTAGGATGCTACTTAGCAATAAAACTCACAACACCCCTGAAGAGTAAAACCAGATACTTGGGAGAGCAGTGGTGCAGAGTACACATTCCAGATGCAGATTTTCTAGGTTCCAGCCCTGGCTTCTCCACGAACTAGTTGTATGACCTTGGATAAATGACTGAGCTCCCAGTCCTGTTGAGAGGACTGAACGAGATAATAGATACAAAGTGCTTAGGATGTTGTCCGACGTGCACTAGGCAATGACTAATAGTTAGCTGTTATAATTTACATTGATAAATGCGATGTCAAGTGGACTAGATATTCAAATTGGCTTGATTAGCTGATCTCGCCTTGTGGGCAAGCTACAGAGGAAGCCAAATTACCAACAGCTGCTTAGTGATCATGGCACTGGAGGGAGTTTCCTCCGTCTGCATGCTTTATAGCACTCGCCTATGAGCACATGGCACATCCATTTCAGCGCCCTTAGCACCAGGAAGGAGAGACTGCCCCTGTCATGGTCATGGATGCAGCTGGCTAACAGCTTCCAGTAGGTTATGGGCTAGAGTTGCTGCCTTGAGAGATATTCTCCATCTTCATGGTGACTCTACGCATGCCCAGGTTTTGACCTTGCTACTTGTTAATTTTAGAGTGCGGCTCTAAGAGGACAACCTCACTTCTATGATCGCAAAAGGCATCTTACGGTTTCCCCACCACATTCTTACACCAGATGAGATATGCATGTGTCCAGACTCAAGGTGAATCTATCAGTGAAGACTGAGAATTCTCCTATTAGCAAACAACATATACTTTTAATAATTGCTCATTTTGAAGATATGTATGTAGAAAACAAAGCCACAATTTCAGAAACGATTTATGGATTTTATGGAGTGCCGTTAAATTTCTGCAGTTGCGGATTGAATTGAAGCCTTAGGATTTATCCAAGGTACCAAGTGTCTGCTTTATCGACTTGGTCAGATTTCTAACAGAATGAATGGAGCTTAAAGAAAATCATTCCCACCAAACAAAGAATCTCAGAACAATCCTGAAAAGTGTGGCTCAAGCTGATGTGTTTAGGCCCTTCTGGACTTGTGACTGTAGATCATCTTTCTTCTGCAGGAGCCATCACATATTCTGACCTTGTGGTGACATTAGACTTGCTCATGACAGTTTTCAACCATGGTTCAGCTTGTTAAATATCAGTATTTTTACGATCTTGACAAATAATGTTGAATAGCTAAAACTGAGCCTGCTCTTTTTATGAATGAAGTGGAGTGAGTTGTTTGGCACTGCTTTAGTTTTACTATTAAAAGTCGATATCCGTGATTGGCTGCAATTTAGCAGTGAAAGATCAGGAGATTCTTTCTTGCACGGATCATCGTAAAGACAAATATTAAGGTTAAATATTCTTATGTTGTAGTATCTTCATTTGATGTGGCAGACAGTTTTTGTGCATCATTCATTTACCCTGAATTCTAAGATTACAATATATGAAAATAAAGTTTTTAAAAATAGTTTTAATTTCCAGTTACAGTTAACATACGATATTGTATCAGTTTCAGGTGGACAGTGCCATGATCAGACATTCACAGAACTCATGAAGTGATCACTGTAATAGATCCAGCACCCATCTGATGTCATACATAGTTATTAGAATTTTATTGACCATATCTCTCATAATTTATTTTATATCTTCATGAGGATTTTGTAACTACCAGTTTGTACTTTGTAACCCCTTCCCCTTTTCCACCAATCCACCCAAACCCCTCTCTTCTGGCAACCATAGAAATGTTCTCTGTATTATTTCTGTTTTGTTTGTTTATTTTGTTTTTTAGATTCCACATATAAGTGAACTTATATGGCATTTGTCTTTCACTTTCTGACACTCCACTCAACAAAATACCCTCTAGTTCCATCCGTGTCATTGCAGATGATAGGATTTCATTCATTTTTTACGGCTGAGTAATATTCCATTGTATATATGTACCACCTCTTCTTTATCCATCTGTCCATCGATTGGCAACTAGGAGGTCTCCATGTCTTGGCGACTGTAAACAAGGCTGCAGTGAACATATGAATTCACACATTTCCCTGAAGGACTGTTCTGGGTTTCCTCAGACAAATACCCAGAAGTGGGATTGCTGGGTTCTTCTTTGTCTCTTGTTATATTGCCTTTGTTTTAAAGTCTATTTCGTCTTCTGTAAGTATTGCTACCCCAGCTTTTTGTCTTGTTTTGCTTTCATTTTGATGAAATATCTTTTTTTTTTCATCTTTTAACATTGAGTCTCTGTGTGTCTTTCAATCTGAAGTGAGTATCTTGTAGGCAGCGTATGTAAAAGTTTTGTTTTCTTATCCATGCAGCCACTCTACGTCTTTGATGGGAACATTTGACCCATTTACATTTAAAGCACTTGTTGATAGATACATCATTATTGCCATTTTATTATTCACATTTTTGATCTTTTTCTTCTTCTTAATGATGTTCCTTTAACAGCTCTGTAATGGTTTGGTGTCAATGAACTCTTTTAGCTTTTCCTTGTCTGGGAGGCTCTTTATCTAAATGATAGTTTTGCTGGATAGAATAATCTTGGCTGAGTAGTACTTTTTATGTTGTCTATCTCCATTTTTATGTTTCCTGTCTCTTTTTTGAAGTTCTCACTGAGATCATTGAGCATCCTTATAACCAGTGTTAAATGCTGCATCTGGAAGATTGTTTGTCTCCATTTTTTTTAGTCTTTTTCTGGAGCTTTGTTCTGATTTTTCATTTGAGACACGTTTCTTTTTCTCCCCATTTTGACTGCCTCCTTGTTTTTGTTTCAGTGTATTAGGTAAAGCTGCTCTGTCTCCCAGTCTTAATATAGTGGTCTGAGGTAGTTGGTGTCCAGTGGACCCAGTGGTCAGTCTCTCTGGTCATCAGAGCCAGATGCTCCAGGTGTGTGCTTTGCATTGGTTGTGTGTACCCTCCTGTTGTAGTTGAGCCTTGGTTGCTGTTTGCACATCAGTGGAAGGGTTGACCTTCAGGCTGATTGGTTATAAAGACTGGTCTTGACTCAGTGGAGAAGCTGTTTAGCAGGGCCTGACCCTATGGAGCAGGATTTGCATTAGCACGGTTCCGGTGCCTGCTGAGTTCGTCCTTCCAGTGTGTCGTTGGTGGAGGTGATTAGGTGGAAGTCTGATGTAGTCTGAAGTTGGCCGGTGGGTATGTTGGTTCTGAGGCCTCTTGGCAGGGTCTCTGATACAGACTGGCTCAGCTGCTCCCTATGCCCTAACTAGGGCCACTTGGTATAAGCTGCAAAGTGATCTGTAGATGGTTGCCACTTGTCCTGGGCTTAGAGGTTCCTGGAAGAGCTGCCACTAGTGCTAGGTTTGGGGCTGCTTAAATACTAGGTATGTGGCATGCCAGATGCTGCTTGTTTGGGGTTTGTAAATTTTTGAGAGTTTTTAAGAAAGTTACAGCATGAGGCCATTTATATGAAAGAGGCTTCAGTGGGCCCACAGGTTGAGTGAGGTGGGATGTCAGGGAATCACCAAGGTAGAGCAAACAGTGTTAGTCATGCCGATGGAGACTCAGATATAGTGCCCACCTAAGTGCACGGACTGGGTGGAGGGAGGACTCAGCAAAGAAACAATGGCCAGTACTTCTGTCTGGGAGAAAGCTGCCTTTCTAGCCCTTGCCCTGAAGCCAGACAATTCGGTGCCTCCTCCTTTGACCCTGGTGCCTTTCAAGCAGCTGCCACAGCACTGGAGGTCAGAACAAGTTAGTCTGTCAGCGAGTAAGTCCATGTACAGGCCCTTCAAGAAAATCACCCGGGACTCCAGCCATTCTCTGTCACTCAGCCACGATCTCCACTGGTTTTAACAGCCAGAAGTTGTGGGAACTTCTTTTTCTGCCACTGAAACCCTAGGCTGGGGAGCCTGGTGTGAGGATAGGACCCCCTGCTCCTCAGGGGAGACCTCCATAGTAAGATATCTCTCTAAATTTTTACCTGCCACACATGGGTGTGTGACTAGCCCTTCTGTGTCTCCACCCCTCCTACCAGTTTTGATGTGGCTTCTTCTATGTGTCCTTAGTTGTAGGACTTCTGTTCAGGTAGTCTTCAGGCCGTTCCAATTATTTAGTTGTGATTTTGATGTAGTCACAGAGGAGGCAAGCACAGCATGTCCCTACTCCACCATCTTGACCAGAAACTGGAAAATAAACTTTTAATTAGCAATCTAAAATAGACTTTTCTTCAGATATGACATTGTCTCCTCCTCTCCCCCTCCCACTTTATTGCCTTTTAAAGATAATCCCCATTATTTCTACTGGGCAGTGAACCGCCAGTATCACTCTCAAAATTAACTTACAGTTTTCATTAAGTGCAGTCTGGACTGTCTGTGTCTTTACCCAAATCCAAACAAATAACATGATTTGCCACGTATCCAAAACTTCCCGCTGAAGAGGAAAAGTGAATGTACGTACGATTGCTTTCAAACCTTAGATGAGGTAGGTTCAGCATTCAATAACTTCATCAAATAAGGTCTAAATTTTATGGTGCAAATGCCAGGCTTCACAGGTCAGTGAGCTTTTTCAAATGGGCTGCCTTTATCACAAAAAATTGATTTTGGTGGTTGGAATAAGGCCATTTTAGTCTTGCTGCAAGCTTTCTAGAAATAATGGTGCTATATGAGAAGGTAAATTATAAATAGATTACTGTTTTTAAGTATTATTCAGAACGTTAACAACTAATCTAATGAGCTTTCTATTTCAATCCTAAATAGCAAGTGACAACCTGGTTTTTAAAGTTCTCCAGTGCCTCTAGCAGTTGTGTGGATTCTAGGGAAATCTGTGCTGTCTGACTGGCAGAAACGTCATGCTTTATTCGTACCCTTTGGGTTTTTTTTCTTTTTGGTCTTGTGTGCCTGTTATTGGCAGGACAGCCAAAGGAGGCAGACCAGGCCATGGATGCCTGACTGGGAGGCGGGGAGAAACGCGTTTTCAGAATGGAGGTTCTCGGTGTGTTGTACTTGTGTGTGAGATATTAACTGGCAGAAAGATACGTAAAGTGTCACACTCAGCCTCCTATAACGCATCGTGTGCTCATGTGGCCTTTTACCTGTGGATCCCCTCTCGGATTGAGAGTTTTTCCTAATTTTTCAGCTTACCCATTCTCAGAGGTTCCAAGGACTTTGTGCAGCATATGTAGGCAGCATGTCTTTTAAGAGAGCTTTGCACACCTGCATGTCTGCAGTGGTTAGGAGCTGAATGCATGGGGTGTTCTGTACATATTAACATACAGGGTCCGTGGAAGAGCCTTCCATTCCTTTAAGCAAATTTAGTCATTTCCGTCTCTGTACACCTGCTGCCCTTTCAGCATTCCTCTGTTATTTATTTGCATGTTAGTCTTCCTTTCTGGGGCAGGAATTCTTGCCATCTCTGCTTTATTCCTAGTATCTAGCACAGAGTCTGGCACATAGTAGGTGGTTTTGTTGGTTAAATACATACCCCTGCCACTCAGGGCCGAGGATTCAAATCTGGCAAAATCTGCCCAAATCGCAAATCTGTAATATCTACTAATGTGAATGCAGAGCTTAGAACTGACTCCGTATGATGCTCAGGTAGGAAGGAGTTTGGAAACAGTATTTATTTTCTTAGAAAAGTAAAGCAAAACTTCACTGCATACTCTAATGGAAAGAGATGCGAGCTTCCATGGTGTTAGGTATTTTCCCGCGGCTGATTTCTCACCTGTAAATGAGGATGTTGGATGGATCTCAAGGATCTTTTCAAGCGTAGAACCTTTTAGCATCTTTGGCATCAGGTACTGATTGCTTTTATTTTGCCTCATTCTTTATATTTTGAAGATGTGACATTCTCTTTGCTGTTCAGCTGTGAAACTTACCATAGGCCTGAACTACAACCAGGACTACAAAAGAAACCTCCAACCATGTTCTAGGTTTTTCAGTACTTGAGTGATAACTGCAACTGGCGTATCAAATTACATATTTCCTGTGAATATCTGATGACCGTACTTTGAAATGTAGATGAAGGGAGTTAATTTTAATAGAACCATCGCAGATTATTCACTCCCCACTATTAAAATGACCCTCTAGGTTTATAGTACTTTATTTCAGGGGTCCCCAATCCCCGGGCCATGGAACGGTACCAGTTGGTGGCCTGTTAGGATTCGGGTCACACGGCAGGAGGTGAGTGCTGGGCGAGTGAGCAAAGTTTCATCTGTATCTGCAGCAGCTCCCCAGGGCTAGCATCACCGCCTCAGCTCCACCTCAGATCATCAGGCCTTAGATTCTCACAGGAGCACCGGTTCCTGGTGCCCCAAAAGGTTGAGGGCAGCTGGTTTATTTCATTGTTCAATAAAGATTATCTCTTTCTTTCTTCGGGCCCATCTTGCCTTCTCAAGCTGCTGTTAAAAGCCTGCTATCAAGGACCCCATGAGCAGTCTGGTTGGTTTCAGTGGAATCTCCACTTGCCTCAGGGGTTCATTTCATCACTTAGAATAATAACAGTTCCCAGATATTTATGTTCCTCAGAGCTGAAGTGTTCAGGGTCCCTCTAGGCAAGACTCTCTTCGGTAAAAAAGTGGGACTCTGACTCTCTCATGTGTCAAAGGGCCTGCTTCCCCTCATCCACTCTCGTGTGCCACTTCTGGTCCTCGCCCCACCTCCCTGGAGGGAACGTGTGCTCCTCTGCCTGTTCTTCATCATAAAGACCTGGAGCTGAAAGGGGTCTCGGTTTAAGATCATGTTCAAGTTAGACAGAGGAGGAAGCCGAGGCCTAGAGAGGACACACAACCTGCTCAAGGTCAAACAGCTAGTTAGGGAAGACCTGGACCTGAGTGCGAGGTCTTTGCATTGCTGTGCCCAAGACTTTTCGTTCCCGTCAGGCTTGAGAAGGGCCAGTGTCAATAGGGGCATTAGAGTCCATGTCGCATTTCACAAAAGCAAGACTTTCCTTTAAGTATTTTCTCTCTTGTTTTACAAAGGTTTTTTTTTTTTTTTTTTTTTAACTTTCCCAGTTCTCTCATTTTCTTACATGGTAGGCTAGTCTGACATCTCGTGCAGAGAACTGATGAACTGTTTTCTACAAAATAAACAGTGGAAAGCAAGTAGCACAAGTACTTAGGGACATTCAAGGGTCCTTAGCGCTCTGAGCTTGCGACGGCTCAGTAAGCATGCCTGCCTCGGTCGTCGAGGGAGAGGACGAGATGGGAAGACGCCGTGTTTAGAGGGCTGGCACCAGGGGAGGGGCGGTGTTTCAGTGAGTGAGTGAACAGTGTTTGGGCATTGTGATAGGTCTATTTTTCCAGAAAGTATCAAAGTCAGAATCATCATCTCCAAAGCTCAGAGGGGCTGGCAGCCAGCAAGACTCACTTCTGTGGCTCCAAGGAAAATATTAATGAGACAACCCGTGTGTCATGTCTGGCGTCCCAGCAGAGAACCCATGCATCTCTTTGTGTCCCACATAGATCCACAGGGACTGTGGCTTCAGTCTCCCAGGGGAAACTTCCAGCCCCATGTGGTGACACCAACAAGTTTGTGCCTGTGCGGAGGGGGCAGGAGTTGTAAAGGATGCTGGGAGGATGGGTGACCTCACTTATACATGTCCAGATATTGGGGGCCTAAGAGTAGGAAGTTTAAAAAGACTAAACCAGACATGATAGCTGTGCTGCCATTTCTCTTGCCTCTGTCCTCTGTCTCCTTCCCTTTTATCCCTTTCTTCCTTTTTGCTACCTTTCCTACCCCCAAGCCTTAAGGAGGCTAAAGACTGCAGGGCATGCAAAACACATCTCTTGAGATAATTGACTGCTTGGGCAGTTATTGGGAGGGGACCATACCAGTGATCCTGAGTGCAGTTCCAGTTGTGAGTTCAGAGAGGACAAAGATAAAAACTGCCACCAGAGGGAGGCCACTAAGACACGCACCCCTCCCTTCTCCTCACCCTAGGACACACCTGTCCTACTTCCCCTCCCCTCAGATGCTCTGGTCTTCAGCTGCCTCATGATGTGTGCTGGATGAATAAGGCTGTTGTTAATCTCTCTGAAACAGTTTTCTTTTTGCAGAGGGAGTAGTCATCAGAAATAAAAGGTTTTTGTCTTTGACTTTTTCGGGTGAGCCCGAGAAACGCACACCTCAGGACTCTAAGTAGAATGTTAGGAGGAGGCCCAGTTGAAAAGTGAGAAAGATGTGAGGTGTGACTCAGGGCCCACAGAAGAAGGAAGGGGAACTAGATTTAAGTAACTGCTTTGGGAAAATGAGTTCATGCTGGAGTCAGCCAAACTCAGGAAAGGCCTCAGCGCTGCCAAGTCTGCCTGAGACTCTGATACTGGTCACGTGTTGGAGGTGCCTGGGCCGCCCTCACTTCAGTTTTTCAGTTCTCTGCGCAAGATGTCAAATTAACCTTCCGTGTACAAAAATGAGAGAACTGGGCAAGTTAAAAAAAAACAAAAAGGAACTTTGTAAAACAAGAGAGAAAAAAAAACTGAAAGTCTAGCTCTTGCAATATGGACTCTCTAGTGGCTCTACTGCCACTGTCCCCTTTCAAACCTGATGGCTGCAAATGTGGGGGCCACATGGGTTTCCCTAGGCTAGTGAATTCACTAGGACAAGTCACAACTGCTGTACCTATAATAGCAGTTCTATTCAATCAAAGGGTGCAAATCAGAACCCGCCGAAGGAAGAGATGCCTAGGTTGGGATCTCGGATTGGGAAGGCTCCGTGTCCTCAGGGACACAGTATCTTTCTGGCCTCCAAGTGTGACCACATGCAGAGATTCGTCAGGCCAGGAAACTTCCCCTAATTTTGGAGTCCAGAGTTCATTATATAGGTTCGATCCATTGAACTATTACCCCCCTCCCCAACCCCCATGGTTGAACTCAATCTCTAGCTCATCCATCCCCAGAGATCAGTGAATTTCATGTGACTCAGAGCTCCAACTCTCTAGTCAGATGGCTGGCTGGTCTTTCAGGTAAGACAGGCTTATCGGTATGGCTGGTCCCCACCCAGCATCATCTCTTTAGCAGAAAGTATCAGATGGCCACCACGAGTCACCTTGTTAGCATACACTACTCGATGTGGTCTGAGGGCCCCACCACCAAGAACAATGAAGCTCCTGTTACTGAAGAAATTCCAGGTATTTAGAGGCTGCATCTGAGGAGCTGGGACCAAGGCCAGATCAGTCTTAGGGGAGCTAATTCTTCACTGCACAGCTTGGCAATACGGGTTGACCCAAAGCTCATGTGTGTGCCAGTGTGTCATGTCATGAAAGGATGTGGCACAGAGGGAGGGGATGTCAGGTGAGCCTCGTTTACCTGATGTGGCCCAGAAATGCACAACCTTTTCAGGCTTTCCAGAAGGGCCCTTGCCAAGAGTCCACGTGGGAGATGCCGTTTAGTGGAAAAGAAAGCTACTGAGCTTATGTGGTCAATACAGTTCGATCTCCAGACTCATCCTAACTTTTTACATCCAAATAGGTCACCAGTGGTAAATCCACAGTCTAAGTCTCCACCCTCAAACCCAGCTGAAAACAGAGCTACCTGATGTTGTCAGAGTCATAATCTTCATTAAAACCAACTCTCAGAACTCCCAGGCCTCTACAGTAAGGTTGAAAGAGGACGGGCTTGGAAAAAAATTGTAGTTATCTTAGAATCATTCCTATCTCTGTTTTAATAAACTCTGAGGCTTGTATTTGCCTACTAAGGCCTTCTGATTTAGGGGACAGTCCGTAATCTTATTCCGCTCACCCTTGAAAGCTGAAATGGGCTATTGTTATTGAGGCTAAGCTGATTCATGGGTTTTTGAACTCTGGGTGATAGGGACTGGGTGACTTACTTGACTTGGAGAGGCTTCTCTTCATGAGCAGTAAGTGCAGGGACAGGAGAAGCCCAAGGGGCTGCTTCTCTCAGAGGCACCGTGGGAAGCCAATGGTCGTCCTGAGAAGAAGGGACAATCAGCTCGGAGCGTTTTGTGTTCTTCTGTGACTTCTCAGCACCTTTAGTCAGGGGGACTGTAACACAGTTGACTCTTGAGCAACCTGAGTGAGGGGCGCCAACCCCCTCCAGCAGTCAAGGAGCTACAACTTCTGACTCCCCCAAAACTTACTTACCTGTGTAGAGCCCGCTGTTAACTGGGAGCCCTGCAATGACATACATAGTCAATTAACACTTATTTTATATGTTATATGTATTATATACTATATTCTTATAATAAAGTATGCTAGAGAAAAGAAAACGTTAGTAAGGAAATCACGAGGAAGAGAAAATAATGCATTTATTGAAACAAAACAAAAAAACAAAACAAAACCCATGCGTAAGTGGGCCTGTGAGTTCAAAACTGTGTTCCAGGGTCAGCTGTACCAGCTTACCAGTCACTAGTCACCAAGAAACTGCTTTCTGCCACCTCCAGGGTGGCCTTAGTGCAACGAGCATGACACCTGGATTCAGAAAAGCTGGGTTTGAAGGAGACGGCCTCGCTGACTAGCTGTGTGTCCTTGGCCAATCCACTAACCTTTCTACCTCTGTTCTTTCATCTGTAAATGAGGCCTCAAATATCTGTTTTAAGAGATCATCATCAGAATTAACCCATGTGAAAACTCGGAGCACACGGGCTCCGACGCAGCAGGTGTGCAGGAAGCATTTCTTCCGCTCGCCTCGCCCCTTCCTTTATTCCTGCCCCTCGGGGTTCTAAGACTCTTCCTATGCAAAGGCTTTTCAGCAGCCACTTTGACGCAGAATTCTGTATTGTCTCTAAAAGTCTCATGCGGCCTGCAAACCCGACTTCTGCTTAATTGCTTCCTCCTACGATTGCTCTTGGTAGGCTCTCTGTCACTCAGTTTGAAGTTTAACCCTATTTGCCCCTTGTCTAGGAAACTGTTCTTTGGGGGGTAAGCTGTTTCTGAAGAATTGTGCAATTTAGGAAAATTAAGTTTCAGGCTAGCCATGTGGCTCTGACAGCTTATACTGCTCAGTACTTAGCAGTAATGGAGAAAACGCCAGTAAAAATGACAAAACGGCAGAGCCCTGACCCACCAGGTAATTAATTGTACATTGAATATATCTTGGCTCAAACCAGGGATAAGTTTTGCTTAAATGAACTAAGGTCAAAACTGCGTGTTGGGAGTCATATGACACAAGACCAATGCCCTGGATAATTAAAGATGCAAACTAGAAGCAGAAGATGTTTGAAAGTAGAAAGGGAGTATCGCTGGCTTTATAGGGGCGAGGTGGTGGGGGGAATGGGCAGACCTTTTCTCTTTTATGAACAGATTCTGGGATGCATATGAGCATGAAAAGACAAGCCATCCAAACCCAGTGCTATATCTTCCTTTAATATGAGAAGAAAAAAGATGCGAGAAATACGTTGTCCAGAGCCCACAACTGCTCTCATTATCCTACAGAGGCACAGAGAGGGGCAAGGAAGGTACAGAGTTTGAAGGAGATAAGTACAAAACCGGGGAGTGAATTTGTGCGGGAACGAGGATTAGACACATTAAGCACTTTAGTCACTTGATCCTGCTAATCTTTGTTCTCTAATGTGAAAAATTCATGGGCTTTAGGAAGAGAACACTGCAGGTTCGGAGATGAAACCAGGACTGAGTGTCACTGCATAATCCCCACACATTTGCACCCTATCTCTTCAGGAATCAGAAGTAGGCAGCCGGAGGAGTCAGGCAGGAAGATCAGCTCTCCATTTCTCGGCACATTGTGTTTTTGGATTGCAGCATCTTTAATTACCGAAAAGTAATTCACTGAATAGTGCCCTAGTGGCTTGGCGAAGTTAATGCAGTTTCCAGAAGTGTCTAACCTTCTCCCAGGGAGTAGCTGAAGTGCAGAGAAAATCTGGCTCAATAAATAGTAAGCAACGAGAATCAACGGGTGAGGGTCAGACTCTGCACAGCAAATTGAACCGATGGCCCATTGGATCTAGGACCTTTTCAATAAGTCACCTGTCACCATACAGTGCTGTTTGCCTGGAAATTGCCTTGAATCGATGGCCATTCTTCCTCAATCCTTTGAGGTCAGGTTGGTGTTCATTTATTCCCTTCACTCATTTCATCTTCCATCCATCCATCCATCCATCCATCCATCCATCCATCCATCCCTCCATCCATCCCTCCATCCCTCCCTCCATCCATCTTACTGAGCATCTGCTGTGCAATGTTCTGTGATAGGTAAAACACAGTCGTTCTCTATAAAGAACTCACTGAAAGGGGGAGACGGGATGAGCTAGAAATCCACAATAGGCTCTAAGACTTATCTACAGACACAGTGGGCTTCACCTCTTCCAGAAGCTGTCGTGGACCAACCTTCTCCCACAGGCTGCATAAATTGCTCCCTTTTTGTGCTCCCATGTGACTGTTTCCCTGTATTCTAGCACCGGTCACACTGTACCGTACTTGATATTTTATCGTCTGTCTCTTCCCCTAGGCTGTGGTTTCCTTGAGGGCAGGGAGGCCATTTCAGTCATCTTTTCCCCTCAGTATCTAGACCAGCCATTGGCACTGAGAAGGCCCAGTATATGTTGGTGAACGGATGAACGGATGAGGATACATTATTTTGCCTCTGAATCTAGCTATACCGGGCATGGCTTTGATCTCCACACAGAACCACATACTGCTTAGCTATTTTTAAGAGGTTATAGCTAGGCATGACTACGGAATCCCCAGCGGTCCTATTTATGGCTTAGGAAAAAATTTAAATTTGTGTGGATGGCACACGACTGCTTTTAGAATGAGAAATGCAAATTCATCGTGAACACACACACACACACTCACACACACACACATACACACGCAGAGATATGCTATGTCCAGTGGCATCCTCGATTGCTCCCTTTACCTTGCAAGCTGTATTCGATCAGTCTCTACATCCTGTTTATTCTATGACCTTCATGTCTTTAAAAATCTGTCTCCTTCTCTCCATCCTCACTGCTACTTCTTAGCACAGGCCACCCTCATTCAGTTTACAGCAGCTGTTCCAGTCTTACTAGATTTGGTCTTTCTTCCTCGCCCAAATCTATGTTTCACATTGAAGCCACAACGTCTTTCTAAAGTGTATCCGATTGTGTCTTTGCCTTGCTCAAGACCCTTCCCGGACTCCCAGTTGCACAGGATGAAGCCTTAACGCATCAGCGTGGAATGAGAGGTCCTTCACAGTGTCATCTCCTGATGCTTCTCTGCACATGCTGCGTCTTGCTTCCTGGCCACTGTGCCTCTTGTTCTTTGGCCAGAGTGTCCTGGGTCAGCCTGACTCAGGCCCCATGCCCTTCCCTCTTTATACTCAGCGTGAACCTGCCTTCATTCAGAATTTCCTCTCTGCATGTCCACTTACTCCTTTCCCCTCCCCAAACCCTGATGGGCTACAAGTCCTTTCCTTGTCTTCCCATAACCTCCTGTGTCCTTTTCACACCAAAGCATAATTGCCTCTCTGCTTGCCTCTCTCTTTCTAGTTGTTTGGTGGCAAATGCTAAATCTCACTTACTTAACAATTTACTCTCTAATACTTAGCTCGTTTTCAAGCACAAAACAGGTAAGAAGTGAAATGACTGAAAGTAAAATGAAGGCTCCGTCAGTTCCGAGTTTTGGCCACACTGGGTCTTTCACAATTGGACTCACTTCATGTGAATCTTTGGTCCATTTTTACGGATGGGAAAATTGGAAATAGAAGTGCAGAACTTGGGTGAGTTAAGTTCTTTCTGATCCTTCGCTAGAATTTTGAAAACGAGGATAACCAGCTGCTCTGGTTCGCCTGGGACTGTCCTGGTTTGTGTGCTCCAAGTGCCACTTCCTGGGGGAGCCGTCATTCCCGCTTTCATCCCTGAAATTTTCACATGCTGGGAAGCGCCCCTCCGTCCCCGAGCTGACGGGGCACACACACGGTGACAGTGGCGTGCCTTAGAAGTCTCGTGCCTTGGAGCTCACCTCTCTAGGACTTCTGTCCTGCTCAGTTCCAGATGCAGCCCCATGGGAAAATCACAAAACTAAGCGTGAGCCAAGGATCTCTGCTCTGTAAGATGCAGAGCCAGAGAACTTTGCAATAGCTTCGCAGCAGCCCTGTGGGATAACTGGCAGAGCAGAAATTCAAGCCCCTTGACCCCACATCGGCACAGCTCTCTCTCCTGGCAGCGGTGGAGTGTGGCACGGGTCCGGAATTGGGACGTAGACGGCCTGGCACCTCTTGGAGAGTCCTCAGAGCTAGTTGACCTCGTGTGGCCAGCCATTTACCCTCTGTGAGCATCAGTGTCTTCGTCTCTAAAATTAGATACTGCCTGTCCTGTGTGCCTCCCAGGGTTGCTGCAGATGCCAAAGGAGAGTGGATGTGAGAATAATTCGAAAACCACGAAGGCTCTGCCCATGTGACTACCGTCATCCCACAGCAATGTCACATGAACACAAGCTGTTTTCCATTGAAAATTATAGTGGGTGCAATTCTAGAAGTGTCTGCTCTCAGGCACATGAAACAGACCTGAGCAGGAACACGAAGCAGACCTGCCCGTGCGCGGTGCCCAGCTGCAGACGGTGGGAGCTCTTGGCTGCGACGCAGCCCTGGCCGGCCACAGCAAAGCCGTGCGTCTTCCAGAGATGTAGCCCGGGATCCCCTTTTAAAGAATTCAATTGTACCAATGACACAACAGTAATCTGGCCCTGTTTGTTATTTTGGTGACATTTGCCCAAGTCAGCCTCAGACCGTAAGAGTTGAGTTTTGAAAGCTGTATTGAAAGTTAGCATCCACCTCTTGATCACCTCGATGCTTTGTGTGTGTCTGTGTGAAAGTAGCTTGCCTTTTTATTCTCCTTCCACACAATCACCAGAAAACGACCAATTCTGATGCCTTCCTCCTCTTTTACCATTTTTAAAATATAAACATATATTTCCTAGATAGAACATAATATACTACCTTTCACAGAAAATCTGTGTCATGCCTCCTCACCCCCTCGTCCCCCACGCATTCAGTTACACGGTGATGTGTCTGCACCAAAGAAAATGACTGACCCTGTATCTGAACGACAAAATGTTCTCACAATATATTGCCTCATCTGTTAGGTTTGATTAAACCATTTATCAGCAAAAAGTAAAAATTGCTGCTTTTTATTTTTGCTTAGCGTGTCTGGAGGTGCAGGGGTACCTCGTGAGGCCATTGTGATCTCAGCATTCGTTGTAGGACTGCATGAGGCTTGTAGACTGTGACAATGTGGCAGTGAGCTTAAATTAGGGGGGAGATTGTCGTATTCGTTCTACTTGCACTGCTTGTCACATCTGGGTTTGACTCCGACTCCGTTGTTGGCTTGATGAGGTCATCCATAGGCATTTCACTGCGCAGTTGACATATGCGTTTACCTCTGTTAACCAAATCGCATCCCCACCCCTCCATCCTTGAGGCGTGTGCACTGAATTCTTTTTCTAGCCTTGCAGATGCATTTGCGGCATGCGCTTCCTCACCTTGGAGAAATACCTGGCTCGTGTTAGGAATGTGACCAGACATCAAACAGCAGAGTTGTTTTTTTCCCCCCGTGTAAAGCTCATTAATTCCAAGGGCCTGGGCATTGCTATCTGCATCTTTCCGCCTTCATTCCCTGCTTGTGGAGTTAGTTCCTCCACTGAATGTGAATTGGATGGTTGATCCTCTACAACCCTGTACGAGTTATGTGAACTTCACAAATGTGGCCAATTTTGATAAGTTTCTGGGTGGAGTTACATTTGGCTTAGGATGATGTGAGCCAGTTGTTACCCAGCCCTCCTTCGAGACACAGCGCCAGAAGGATGTGTGAGACCGATGTCCTATCTCCACAGCCATAGCATTGAACAGTAATTGATTCTGTGTGAGGTTGTTGGAGAGGTTTTGGAGAAGAGGTTGGTCACATCCACTTGTTCTTCTAACATTTATCGAGCAGCGACAGTGTACTGGGTGCTGTGCACATCCTGGAGATGAGATCAAGAGACACAGTTAGTTCCTGGAGGAAGAGAACATCTAAGGGGCTGCCAGACTTGGAAATGAACACTTAGCACTGACAACTGCTGACACAGAGTGTTTACACGGGAGAGAGCAGGGGCTAGAGAAGCTACAGTTTGCCTGGAGGTGTCAGGGAAGTTCTCCTGATAGGAATAGGATTTGAGTTGTCACTTGAAGGGTGGGTGGAAGTTAAACAAACAGAGTGCAGCAGGAAGGGAAATTGCAGCGAGATCTGCAGGCAAAAGCACCCTGGGTCGTTCAGTACCACTGGGATGAAAGAGTGTTTGTGTGCCAGGGGTTGTTTTGGAGGAGGCCGTGGACGGGGTGGGACACCGGGAGTCAGGGTCAGGCTGATCACAAAGGGCCTTGGGTGACAAGCAAAGGGACTTAGCTCTTATACTGTTGAGAGCTTTATTAAAAATCAAGGCAGGGTTTGTGAGGAAGGGCAGTGGGGAGAGCAGCAATTATACCTCCAGTCGTCCGGCTGCAACCTCCCGCAGAGTGACCGCAAAGGCTAGGTGTGTCCTTGGGAGTATGACACCTGTGAGTGGGAAAGAGCTGAGATTATTCAGTAGCTGTGAACTCTTCAACATACCTGGGGAAGGGTGTGCCGAGTCAGATTTACAGGCTCATTTTACTAACGAGGCAACAGGCTGAGTGATTTTGGGGGACTTCCTCCCAGGTTAAAGATCGAGTGATGTTGGAGGCAGGGTTTTATTCAGGTTGACTAAGTGCACGAGCGTTGTTCCCTTCTCTCTGAAAGGATGAAGAGGAGACTTACAGAGAGAGGGTAGATGAGGACTGAATAGCACATGGAGAGGAGTGACAGCTGAATGCTGGGTGGTTGCAGAGAGGGGAAAGAGAACAATCAGGACAGCTTTTAAGGGAAGAGAAAGGCCCTCAAAACGTTAAATTAAATAATAGATGGGTGTCCAGAAGAAGTCCTCAAGTTTCTGGCTGAAGATCTGTGGCCTCCTATAGGGGAAGTCTCTGGAGAGTTACAGCAAAGTCCAGAAGGCAGTGGTGGCAGGAGACGAACATTATGCATCGATGACACAAACAACTAATTGACGCATAATCTAGTTTGTCGATTTTGAATCGAATGATCTAGTTGGGAGACTGGGACCCCAGACCCACGGTAGCAGAGTTCCGTGGGACACTTCAGCATGTCCTCCAAACGATGGCATTAGCCACTAGGAGCACGAGACAGAGTCCCAGGAGCACAGACTACGAGAAGCGGGCTGGTGGGTCGTCATGCAACAACTCAGTGATGCCACTTATTCGAGCCCAGCCCCCGGGGTCAGGGATGGCTCGTAAGGGATGCTGCTTTACAATAAGAGAGAGGAAGAATCTCACAGTCAAAACTGGCAGCGAAGAGCAACTTGTTGCCCTGTGGACTTTCATGTCAGACCTTTCAAATACAGACTTCTCATTCAGAACTGGTTCTGACCCGGAGGTCTGCGATTCGATTACTGCGATTCTGTCCTTCATCACTTTAATGTTTTGGCAAAACTCAGCCCTCACCCTGGCCTTCGGTTCCTATTCCTGCCTATCACGTCAGCTCGACACATTCCAGAAGCTTCTTTCTATTTCTCTATACCCCCGAAACCTTCAGTGAAGCAAGAACTACGGGTTCATTGGAGATATAACAGATCTCTCAATTTATCATGAGCCAAAAATGTGAAAACCTTTCCTCTCATAGTTCACTGAGACTTTTTTAGAGTTTAGCATTTCAAGAACATGGGCCCTAAAGTGTGGTGGAGATTAGACCAGGTGCTGCTTTGTTTCGGTGTTTGTACAAATATTTTCTTTGACATGGCCTATGCCTGAGGCAGCATCTGTCACCTTTTTCCTGGTTTATGAGATCGTGAGGACATGGCCTAATAATTGGGTAAACTTTTTTTGAGACTTTAAATACCAGCCTATAGATACAGGGAACAACCTGCCACGTTGTAGTGGTTTCTTGGCAGGTTTCTTCATCACAGCCAAAAAGACAAAACACACACACACACACACACACACACACACACACACACACACACACACACACGGAGCATCATTAATTACTAATGCTGATAATATGCTAGAAAAACAGGATAAACAGAACTGCCAATATTCAAATCGCATTTTCCCGTTTAAGTTTGAAAGTAGGCAAACAATGCTCTGTTGCATCTTTCCTTTTTAAAAGAATGTTTCTCTCTCTCTCTCTTTTTGGTGGGGGAGGGGGTTGCTTTCTGAAATACCATCTGGCTGCTGAGTTCCGACGAGAGGTGAGGCGTGCTTCAATATGCAGGCATGAGATATGAGAGCAAAAGATAATGCTCGAAACCACACTTCTAGCATTCAATTTCAGCACTGTCCAGAGCAACTCTAAAACCGGAGAAAGGTGAGTAATAGACTTGACAGCTACACTCCGGAATGGACCTTATTAGTGCAATATAAATTATAACCAGGCATTGCCTATCAGCACCCCGCGCAGTTAATGATAAGCAGTCAATGAGATTTATATGCACTTAGCATTTGTACAATGAGTCTGTTGCTTTGATGACAGTTTTCTGTCAAATATTAGGCTTAGAAATTTATAGCATTTGATTCAAGTGAATAGACAGTTTAGCTTCGCTGCAGTCTGTTCCGATTCTCCCTTTTCATGAGGCTCATCCCTTCTCTTCTCTCCCCCCACCCTCCCCTTTTATGGTTTCTTCCCTCAACTATGCTCTTAAACTCCGCACTGGAAATAAATTTTTGAAGCGGGTGCACATTGACCAGCAGAAAGTGTGCGTTAACTTGAGGGGAAAGGGTTCCATAAATTCCATGAACAAGCGTCAGGAGTCTAAAGAGAAGGCATGTCAGACTGAAGTATTAAAAGTGTACAGATGTGCCAGGATAGTAGCTGCAGGGAAGCTGTCAAGTGTAACGGAAAGAGATTGTGTGGGGAGGAAGGAGGCCTTTACATCTGGGAGGGGGTGGCCCGTATGCATTGGTGCAGAGGAGGTGACACCTCATTCCCAGGGCTGCCCACAGCCCTGAGGACAAGGCCCCGATAAAATGCCGCTGACAGATTGACTGCAGCTGGAGAAAGCTGCCAACGCCACTCAGAGGGATGCTCTGCAGAGCCCTGCCACCCCCACAGGGTCATTTTGTCGCCTGGTTCAAGTGGACACAGCTGTTGCATCTGATGGCTGCTTCTGCGCAGCAGGGGATGTGACTTCAGGTAGCAGGTGCCTGATTTTCAGGAATTAGAGCTGCTACTCAGACAATGTGCTTTCTTTCAGGTGGACCGGTTTTGAACACAGGTGTTTTCCACAGGCGGCGTTAGGATAGCTTTTCTGCCACATTTTAAAAATAGCTCAGAGGGGCCGAAAACATTCTCATCTCTTACATCCTAGGCTTTCCGTCCCGTTTCAGACCCTTCCCACCTCCTTCCTCTTCCATGCGTCACAGTGTCCCCTGGCTCAGAGAGGTGAGCTGGAAATGCTCACCGGTGTGTGAGGTCCAGGATGGTGGCCACCTGCTCCCCACCTGTCCTTGCTCTGACCCCAACTCCATTTCAACTCTGAAATCTTGGCCCTAAAATCTCCCGTGCTGGCCCGTTGGATTCAGTAGTGGATGATCATCTTGTTTTTTTGAGTCTCGCCTTTTCCAAAGTCAGAGTTGGCTTGTCCATCTGGCTAATTGTAGACCAGGCTGCTTCAGGTCAGAATCCCTCTTGGGTTTGGATCCCAAACTGTGTCAATGACTATTTCACTGGCAATTAACCCTAGGGCCCAGCAAGGACCTGGGTGGATGTTCAGACACATGCCATTTTAATAATGATTTCAGTTATGATAATAACATCACTATCTATGCAGGCCTGACTATGCACCTAGCTGCGGTCTAGGTATTTTATGTATTTTATTTTTTACTGCTTCCTATAGCTTTGCATGGTAGCATCCACATTTTATAAATAAGGGAACAGAATCTCTGAGATATGTCAGAGCACGGACTGAAATCCAAAGTTCAAGATTCTTTCAGGAATCTTAGAACCGTAAGTAGCAGGTGATATAATTCAGGAAAATAAGGAACTCTGATTTCTCCTCCCACTATTCATCTTCCTGTCTTGTTTTGGTCTCAGCTGGTAAATTTACCTTTCTTTTTCATGAGGATATTGTTTCCTGTGATCATTCTTGTCCGCAAGCTAATTGACGACAAGTGTTAAATTTAAATAATGCCAAGTTTAGGAGTGAGGGGAACAAAGCTTTGGAATTTTCTGAAGCCTGAGTCAGATGAGGCTGAGGAATAGGTACCAGGGCTAAGCAGGCTATCCTGAGGAACTAGAAAGTTGGTGGTTTTGCTGTATTCATAGGAAAAATCCCAATATTCTTTCTTTTAGGAAAAGGGCCACTGACAGTGGCCGTCTCCAGCATGCACTTAAATTAGAGCGCCATGGTGAAAGCAGGCATTGAGGAGGAGTGGTTGTCAGGGAGAATTATGAAAGCAAGCGAGTGCCATGGTGATGCCTTCTGGAGACATCAAAGGGTCTTTAAAGGGTCATAGACAGAGGCAACATTTCTCTAGTGTGCCCCAGACGTCGTGTAGCTGAAGGCACACAGCCCTGGTGACTGTGCAGGATGCTGAGTGAAGGGTTTGGAGGCAGCAAATGAGAGGCACATATTCCACCATCGGCAGCTTAGATGCAGGTGAGGTGTGTGATCAGGTGGTTACGGCTCTGACTGGGCTAGGAAACCCTTTCCAGCTAAGGACCCATAGTCTTTTAATATAGCATGGGAGTGTCTGCAGTCTTGGGGGCTTTTGAAATACAATATCACAAAGTTGATGACATTTTCTTCATAGAAGATAAAACGTAATGCATTGGTTATCAAATGACTTTTCATTAACACTGTATTCATGAATTTCATATATCCTTTCTCCAAGGTTTAAAAAAAAATAAAACTTGTCCCTAGGAACTGGAAGAAGACATGTGGAATGGTTCTAAATGAAGATATTAATATTCACATTATAGCTAAACCCTGCTAATTTACACTAATGACTGGAAAACCTATTGCAAATTACCAAATCAGAGAGGAAGCCAGCAACCAGGATTTCAAAAAGAAAAAAAAAAGAAAAAACAAAGACAGTATCAGAAAATGAACTTTTTCTCATAATTCCATCAATGCAATTAAATTTTAACCACTAGAGTACTTTGTAGTATATGCTTTGTTTATCTTGCAAATCTGTATGCATTTTAAAGGGTAGCAGTGGGCTCTTCAAGTAAATTTGTTTCTTTATGTATGGTTGTGGTTAAGAAATGTATGGAAAACAAACAAACAAACAAAAAAATCCTAGAAAAAAAACCTAAATATTTGTTTACAGGATTTTTATTTTTTAAAATATTGTTTGTCAGTAGTAACACCAGATCTAATTCTTCATTCACTCCCTTGTTATCAGCCAGAATTTGCAAAACTTGAAATATTCCATGAAAGACTCATAAGCATCAGTAAAACCTCTCAACTAACCAGGAACCTTATTTGTGAAAGAGAGAGTTTTCCAAAGCATGTGAAAAAATGGAGATCAACAGAGTGGGAGGAAGGCTGGACTCTCAGTTTGTTCCCCGTGACAGCAGCAGATGCACATCCAGTGACAGCAGATGACACCCAGGACACGCTGTGACCTATCCATTAATACGCTGTGATTTTTTCTTATTTTTAATAAGCATTCTCTTTCATACCTAATTTCGTATTTGCAATTTTGCATTCTTTCTCTTAACTATCAATTTCTGCCCTCACAAAACCTGAATCCTTCCTGGTAGTTGGAGCCAAAGCAAGTTCTAGACTTTCATGGAGGAAGAACCTTAGTGGAGCGAGAAGAGAGTAGGCTGGGGCTAGTATCCAAACATGGGTATCTAAAGCAGAAGGACACTCTGAAAAAATGGAGAAGAAATGGGTGTTGGGCTCAGAGAGTTCTAGGGATGTGGAGACTCGTCTTCATCGCCCTCACTCTCTCGTTTAGAGGCGGATCCTCTACCTTCCAGGAGGCAAGAGGACCTGTGCCTACCCTACCCCTCACAGATGATCTGAGCCTCGGCCTGCCTGGTTCAGATGGGGACTGGGTGGAGGAGAAGAGTCCACTGTATCATGTACCTCAGTTTGTGCAGGTTTTGTAATAAATACTCAGAATCACCTGAGGCTTGGGAGTTTGGGAAACATGTCCCCTCCTCTTGTTTCTCTCCATAGTCTTGTGGCTCTGCAAGTGTTCATTAAGCTTGGTTTTCTTACCTCACTTAGACAGTCAAGATGGAAAGTACAGATCGGGGACAGTTGGTCACCTGTAACTAGAGCTGGAATTGCTTAGGCGTGGCCAACTGCATGAAGCCCCGAGAGCAACACAGCAGATGTGGGAAAATGCTGGATCTATGTCAGCCCAGGTCTGCTCTACTTCCCTGGGCAACATCTTGACTTCAGTAGCATGGGCCTAGGGAGCACTCTCCTTCCTCACTAAACAGAGACTCTAAGGCAGGACACTGACTCTCTCAGATTGTTAGATTGAGAACTAAGAAGCTTAAAAAAACCCACCAGTTCTACTTCTCACATTGTAATGAGAGCCCATGAATTTCAAGGACAGGCTGGACAAGAAGGAAAAGTGTGTATCCCAGATAGAGGTTGGGGATGGGAATTTTGCCATCCTATATAATGGATTTCTTTAAAATATCTTAGCTACATAACTTTGGAAGCTAAAACGGAACCATAAAAGAGGCACAAATAATGATTGTGTTTAAAAAACTTGTAGATGAATTATTTGTGTTCACGGATAATTTTAACTTTACCTACACCTTAAAATGTATTGTACTTGACAACCCTATTGAGGCTTTGTATTTTTTGAAGAAATAAAGAATATGAATAATATTTTTCAAGGGAAGTGGGCTGGATTTTAGTGCCAAAAACATTTGAAATAAAAGAGAAATAAAGCTTTTTTTTCTCCTTATGATTGTTTAAGTGGACTTGTATGAGTTTTTTATGTATTTACTTCAGAGCATCAAGTATTTTGGAGTATGAAGCTTGTCGGAAGTGCCACATGCTTTCTCCCGTATTTTTACAGTTTCAATTACTTCCTTGGGCCGTTTCCCTGGAGACCATGATGGTAATGGCCATAACAGGTACATTTAGTCTCCAACGCTCTTATAAGGATGCAGGCGGTGCGACTGGTTAAAAACTTCTTGTAATGAAATCCCATTTCAATTACTACAGTGTAGAACTTAAAGCATCAGCAGAAAACACTGGGAACACTTCAGCAGCTTCTTGCTTTTTTTTTTCTTCATCCAGCTTAAATATTATTACTTCTTAAAGTTTTGTCTGCAGGAATCCATCAATGTCCTTTTCCGATCTCTCTAAAACTCCCTCCAAAGAGGATTCAGAGATAGGTAATTTCTCTTCCCTGAGTTTTTGTGGAATTTAGTTCAGGTTTTATTGTATTTTTAAGAGGCCTCAAGATCCCCATAGAGAGCGTCAAGTTGAGTTAAAATACACATGCTATGATGCATTCCTAATCTTAAAATATTCCTTAGGAAGAATAATCACAGTAATCGTTTCTTTGTTCAGAAGAGAGGCTGCCCAAGCTCTTCTCAATATTTCCAAAGGTTTGAAAAACTATTACCTTTAGCTTGTTATATGGAATTTTCGCAAAAAGGGGTTGCAAATGTTTATAAGACACATTAACAAATAGGGTGAATTCTCTTATAGAGTTAACAACAGAATGCCAGTTTTTGGAATCTCTCTGGACTACAATAATCGAATCTCATGACTGCTTTGATTCTATTAGGGTGGTAAAAAGATGGAAATGGTCATATATTCAAGGAGAGAAGAGGCTAATGGATGTTCCCATAAATGTTTGCCAAGACTTTGCGATTCGAGTTGTTTCACTAATACCCTACATCCATGTTTGGGAATGTTAGAATCTGACACCTCCTCCTTTCGTTGCTTCATCTGTTTTCTTCCCACTTCCAGATGTGTTATGTTTGTAAAAAGAAAGCACCAGTTGTTTCATTACAGTTATCTTTCATTTGAAGACTTTATTCAGCATCTGTCTTCAATAGCTTTCCTTGAATGAAAATTCTTAAATATGAGCAAAAAAAGGAAAATTCACTTGTAGTTACCATTTCCTTCTTCCTCACATTTCCAAACGGAAAATAATTCCCTAATCAAGAAAAATTTTAACTAAAATAATGGAAGTTGTTGTCTACATTTTGTTTTTGACATTGTTCACTTAAATAAGAATCTGTTATCTGGTGACATCATGATGTAGAATTCCAGTCTACACGTCATGGTTAACAGAAATTCATCTGGTTTGTTTATATGAATGCTATCTCCTTCTAGGCTAATTTGCCTACATAAAATCATGAGAAACATTTAGGGTCGTTTAAATTCAATCCATTCATGAACCCAAACGTTGTTTAAGCACCTACTATAAAGAAGATATGATGCTATTATTTTTAAGGACACAGAGATGTGTAATGCACTGGCCCGCTTTCAAGCAGTTTACAGCTAACATAATTATTAAAGACAAATAATCACATTAGGCAGGAGGAGAATGTCAGGTGAGACAGTATTAACTGCCACATGGTGCTGTGTTCAGAGAAGGCTTTCTAGGTTGTGCTTGATGAGGTATCAATAAACGATGATACCTATAGGGTAGAGGTATGCAAAGGTCTGTAAGACATATAAAGGAGAGAAGAGAAAGGGGATGTGCTGAAGGCAGAGGGATGTGCACAATTAAAAATCCATCAGCCGAAAGTTCCAGAGAGCATTGGGGTTGAGTGGAAGGGCAGTGACCGGTCATTCAACCTGGAACGACGGGGAACAAACCGAGAGGCGGACCAGGCAGGAGACAGTCCGAAGGTGTCTGAGAGCATGTTATTCAAACTAGGATTTTCAGCTGTGGCTTGAACAAGTCAGGATAAGTCCTGTGCAAGGGCAAACCAGCCCTGTTGTCTCAGTAGTTGAGTGAAGTTTTGGTGTCCAAGACCAGATGACTAAACGGTATTAGTGAATGCTCTCTGTTTTATTCACCATGCTTTGAAAAGAGCAGATTATTGCATATTTCCTGTTCAAAGTGTGTCTATATATCAGCCAATGTTAACGGTTCTCAGAAGAGCTTCATCGTGCAAGGGGGGCACGTAGCCTTACATACGAGCTGTAGGTACCGACATCCACGCCCACAGATCCTTCAAGTACATTGGACGTGTACTTTGTACTGTGGACAAAGTTTAGGTAGGGGTTGCTGAAAATTCGGGTGTATGGTAAACACCCCATTGCCTCTCTCTGCTGCGGGAAGGGTTTCTTTGATGTGTATCTCCTTCTGTTGTTTGTAGGTATTTCTGATGATGAAAACGAATGGACCAGCCAAGCCACAGTCTGTTCACTTCTTACAAACGTGCGTGGCCTTTGATCACAACTAGGCTTTAATCTATAATTAACCTATATTCAAAGACCACCTGTGAAAGCTACCAAGGTTCTTTGTTTCTTCAGGTAAACTCTGTGAGCAGGTGTCACTACAGATCACCAACTTTTCTAAGGTCAAAGCCAAGAGCATGCATTGAAATGGTGCTACAGTTATTGTTTTAAAAGGATTTTTAACTTATAGGTAGAACAAGTACATGGAATCTCATCTTTCACAATGTGCTCTTGAATGAAAATATTTAAAGTCATCTGTCTGGTGACTTACTGAACATTACATAACAAATCATCTTTTCTAGGAAACAAGTCACTGTGAGGCATATTGATGACAAGTTTGGATTTTAGAAAATGATATTCTATAATATCAGCTTCGTTTTCCTGATGACCTTAGCTAGACTATACCAGTATCTTGCTTATTCTTCCCTCTTCTCTGCCTTCCAACATACCAAAGAATAATTTATATTCTTGTTAACCTTTGCGAATGATTTCCCCAAAGGTTTTCCTGCCTCAATATCAGGAAAAACTAACCCATTGTCATCATCTTTTAAAAAGTAATTAGCCATGAATAATTGTTCCACGCCGACATCTCTCTAACTGAATTGATTTTCTTTTTTCTTTTCTTTGAAGGTAGATCTATTAATTGTGGCTGTGTTAAAACGCTCTTGCCCTTTTATTTTCCCATTTCTTATGCTCTGTTTTTCTGTGAACACTCTAGATTACACGAGGCCTGTAGAGTTTAATGCCATGCACACGTCTCCCTAGTTTTATTATACATTCTATTCCAAAGTAGAAGAATGGATTTTTCTATCCCGCTTTATTAGATTCGATTTTGGAATATTTTACTTAATGGGTGATTTTCATGGCAGTCCCTAGCCAGCATTTAATGGGAAATGTTGTGCTTCTTGATTAAAAATATCTCATGGGATATTTTTCTTCAGTACTTTTCTTAAAATTACCTTTTGGCTGCATAAAAGAAAAAACAATAAATTACCTTTTCACTGGGCAGCAGTTGATCACCCTGTAACAAACTCGAGAGACTCACACTCAATAATTGGAGGAAGGCCATGACAAAGGATGAAGGAAAAGTAAACAGACCATGCTTGTATAGGTCTCATTTCTGATGCTCGGCTGGGACTTTGTCTATGTGCTCTACTAAGGAGCTACCCTGGAAAATTATTCAGAAGCTTTGGCTGCTACAGGCGCCAAGAGGTTAGTTATGCTTTGCTTGCTAGTCTCCATTAGTCACTGATTTGCTTCTGGGCACTATTCGAGGGATTAATTTTTATCTACAAATCCCTGTAAGGCAGGACCCTGGTTATCTTGGCAATACCGTTTCTACTCACTCTAAAGGCAACTGGGATTCACAAAGGAGACTCCTTATATATGATGAGAAGCCTGTGCTCTGTGCTTAAATGGGTCACCTTAATGTTGTGTGACTAGAATTTGGCAGTAAACAGGTATTTTATGTTCTGCCAAGATTTTACTATCAGATACACTCTCCTGGTTGCTATTTAATGAGACAAGGTCGTTTTCCCCTCTTGCTATATTGGAGCATTGCTTAGATTTATGTCTGATTCAAAAGCAGCTGTTCCCACTTGCTCCCTGGTACTGAAAGTCGGAGCTGTGTCTGGTGTTAGCAATTTGAAAAGGCTTTGTAGCTTGGATACTGATCTTATGTGATGCTGGTGGCTTGGTAAATACGCACATAAGCAAATAGAAATGAAAATAGTACACAGTTCATTAGTAGAGTGTTGAGAGCCTGGGATACACTCTGAATCTGAAACCGACTCAGCCATAAAAACCACTCTCTCTCTTGGCAAAGGTAATCTCTCTTTGCTTCAATTTCCTGAGTTAGAATTATAGGGATTATATAATTTTCTAAGCCTTGGCTTCTATGGAGAATGATACGGATTACTCACTGGAAGTGAGGTTGCAGATAGAAAGTGCTCCAGAATGTGAAAGGAAATGATACCAATTAAAACTGTACGTATTAAAACAGGGTCTTATTCCCTAGTAACCTAAAAATCTCTTCAATAAGAAAAATGCAGATGAATTTGACTTTCTACTCTCTCAGTCACGTGGTGGTCTTTTCATTGTCCTGGCAACTTTTCCAAAATAGAAGCAAAATGTGGATATAACAAACGACACCAGAAAAAGACAATTTGGTAAACTCTACACATTACCTGGGAGTTTGTGGGCCTATGGCTCTGAACCTGCTCCCTTCTGAAAGGCCTCTCAAGAAAACGATGAAGGAAGAAAAGAGAAATGAAGCTGAGGCTGACACGCAGATTCGGCATTTAAAATAGGATTACCTTTCATGTCACCTAGTCCTCGGAGAAGGTCACCCCTACCAGCCGACATCCACTTGGAGCTTCCCCAGATGCCCACATGAATTTCTTCGCTAGTGTGGTATGTTTATCCAGGAGAAGCCCCAGGAGTCGGTCTCGTTAAATGAGGTTCTGGATTTCATCCCGATGGCCCTGGGAAGCCTTTGAAGTTACAAGTCGAGAACTAACATGGTCTGATTTGCTGTCACATCTTGTTGCTGCGTGGAGGATGAGCTGAGGATTCTACCTCCTAAAGAGCTCTTCTCTGCTCATCACCATCACCACCTGCTCTGGCCACCATCACCTCTCACCTCACTAACTGCGGTGGCCTCGTTACTGGCCCCCGACTCATAAAGCTAGCTGTACCTCTCACTTGTGCCATCTCTCTATGCAAGATGAAATGGGCCCTCCCAGGGCTAGGAGTGTTTATTATTTTATCATTATTACATTTTTTTCTATTTCTGATAAGCTGCTCATTCAAAAATTCAAATGACTGTACATAGTGGACTTAAATTTTAACTTAATCAGTGGAGTGAAGCTTAAAGAGATTGGAACTTCAATAGGACAGATAAGCTACAGGGACGTCAGGGTGACCAAGGTCAGGTTGTGGCACCCGGTCTCCCTGGACTGAGTGGAGCCTAGAATCCTGGACTCCATCTGGCTCTGCCTGGCTTTGGGTGAGCCCCCTTATCTTGGGTGGGGTTACACCCTCAATGGCATCGTCTTTATCATCTCTGTGATCATACACACACATCCCATTATTGTTTTGATAACATTTTTTTTCCCTTCAAGACACTAGGTCCAGAAAGCCCTCCACATGGCATGGGTCCCTGGTGCCTCCTGTGCCTCCCTTGGCAACCAGAGCTCCCTTCCATTAGAAAGCTGAATATGATGGGTTGTAACTGTAGAGGGTGGGCATCCTTCACGTTTCTATCACCATCACTATACCCCAGGCAACTAGAAGGCAGCAACTCTATGTGTTTTCATCTCTCAGGACAAACTAGGCATCCAAAATCAGCCTGTCAGATTGTAGCCGAGCAGCTCTCTTCTGTGACCGGAGGGATGGAGCATCAGGAGGTACCAGTTATCTCACTGGAGCAGGAATTTAGAAAATCAGAAGCTAAGAAAGAGGATTTAGGGAAGAAGATATCATTGAAGATAAAGCAGGGGCCTCCTTTACCGTGTTGCTTCGAGTCCACATGTGTAGGACAACTTTACACATGTTTCGAGGAGGCGCTTGCATGGTACAGGTGCTGGGTTTCAACACGTCAGTATTACACTGAGCCCTGAACAGATCAAGACCACACAATCCTAACTGTGCAGTACATTTTCATAGCTGTAGGCAGAAAAGCTACTTATGGAACTTTCTCGACACTCCCGCTCCCCCAGAGCTCGCCCTTCACTTACGCGACATATGTTGATTAAATGTATGTTTCCGACAATGCCAAAGCAGAGAATACTAGCGAAAAGCAACGCATCTGGCAATGCAACCGAAACGTTCACTCCCAGGTACCTACTTAGCAGGGAGAGCGCTCTGTTGAGGCCGGCGCGACGAGGCAGTGACTTGGCACACGAACCGTTCCCACTCTCTGAAGAACAGGATCTCGGTTGGCAGTCCGCCCTCTGACGACTTAGGCTGCTGAAGGCACAGGACAAGGATCCGGCTTTTCTTCTTGCCAACCGTGTGTTAAGTCAACCAGCCTTGGAGGCGGAGATGTCGCCAACCCATCAGCGCCGGCAGTCCCAGGCAGCCGTGCCATCTCTGGCCAGACCCACTGGCACTTCGACACGTGCGTGCTGCTCAGCGCAGAATGTGTTCTGCATAAATTTGATATTTTGAGGATCAGATTCCATGCGCTCAGAAAGTGAACTCGGAGGAAGTCACACCTAAACTTGCCTGGTTGATTCCGCTTTCTACGATGAACCGAGTCCCATCTCCGAAGAATACCGTGTATAAGCAAAGACAGCGGCTTCTTTCTGGGTTTGTAAACCTTAGGTCGCTGGTGTAGGTCTGCCAGTAGCTTTCCTCTTCGAAGCCCAGAACCACTCTGCTGGCCTCGTGACTTTCCACCTGGTGTGGTGCTGTCTCCCTCCTCACTGGTGAGATCTTAGGTCAAGGTCGGTGTAATTTTCTGATATTTTTCAAAAACCTTAAACACACCAGGGCTAGACCGCAGATAATTAAAGAATTATTTCAGATATAGGACCCTAGACAGGAAATATAAACCACATTTTGAAGCAGAAATTTCGACTCGGAGATGTTTTAATGTACAAGAAAGAACAAAACCGTTGAACTCATTTGCATTCTTAATGAATAATGTACACAAAGGTAGTATATGTTCCATTCCTGGCCTTTCTCCCACTGCTAAGTTTTTTTTCCCCTTATTTTTAACTCTTGCTTTATTACTAGGTAATATTTTGAAATTTATATCCGTGATACCTCTGAGCATTACCCTAGATGTACTATTTTCTTAGAGTCTTTAAAAGAAATAAAGCTGCTATATTTTTATTATCGACTGCAGTGTACATTTAAAGTTTCAGACAACAGTAAAATCAAGCAACTGCATCCAATTTAAAATTGGTTGAAAATTATATATATCTCCCTGTCTATCTATTACACGCCTACATACATACTCTTCAGACACACATACATAAAAGATCAAGGACGCTGTTAAGCTCCATTATTTCCATGTCATCTTAAGTCATTTCATAATAAGTTAATGATTAATGATAACGAACGATCTTCTAGCTGCAAGCATCTATCAATTGTGCCAGCACTTGGAATCTTGATGAAATCTACGAAGTCTAATCTGGACAAGACAAAGGACGCAAACATAAAAGAAAGTTTGTGGAAAAATCTTGAATGTGGTAACAGAACACAAAATAAACTCTCCACAAATATGTGAGAAGAGCAGCTCCCGATTTCCTGTAGATTAATTGAGAAATTATTGTATCAATCTTTGGTCCAGTTCTTAACGAGTGCCATTATTATTAACAATTTACCAGATCACCTGCGGGGCAAATCAGGGATTTACAGATAATAAAAATTTATTATGACTGTAGATGCTGAGTCAAAGCAACAACAGTGACAAAGACCACAGGATGGCAAGGGCCCAAGGGTGTAATGAGCATTTAGTGTGGCAGCAAATACTCAAGAGGAGTTGACATCAGAGCATGGGGAGATATTCAGGACCAGGATGAAGGTCCATGCTACTATTGTATGCATCATTACACGATAAAAATAATACCCACACGAAGAGTATTTTCATTTTGATACGACTCTCCAGAGTATAGGATGGTGATGAGCTCAAGCTCGGGAAGGCTGGGAGTGTCTGTTACGTACTCGTTGACAACAGAAGAATGTTATTACCTTTCGCCTTTGTAGGTTTGACAAGAGTGTGTCAAAGAGGTTGTGTGAAAGTAGCTGCCTGTGTCTCCCTGGACAAAACACCTCCATCAGAATGGCTGTTTCAAATGCTCCGAGACAGAGCTGCCTGCTTATGAAGGTCACGGCGAAGCTCACTGTGTATCTTAATTTTGGGACCCCAGACTGCATGTCTGGTGACCAGAGTCCCCACGCAGAACGACAGGGTGAGAATCCACCTCCATCACTTACTCACTAGTTCATTGATCAATGTATAGGTAAGAAAGCCAAAGGGAAAAAGGGCTATTCACGATTCTTCTTGAAATATAAGATTTTCTTTTTCCGATTCATTTATTGACTTTGTTATTGATGATTTCAGTTTTTTTTTTCTATGTGGACTGCTGAACATTCTATAAAGCTATCACCCAAGTGGTGGAAATAGGTAGCTCTTGGGGAAAGAGAAGATACGAAATCAAAACTGTTTCCATTAACTTCATGTTTCCTCCTGGGATTATTAAAAGCCTGCCCTTCGCTGGCCCCTTAAGCATCCCTCAGCATCCTTGGATTCGGTAGTCAGGACAACCATCCCGAGTAGTGTGGTTCTTCACCTTCCAGGCATGTGATGGGATTGCACTTCCACGTTCTCCCTTTGTAGGTGGGCTTTGCCCTGCGACTTTCTCTTGCCAATGAAATGTGAGCAGAAGTGATACCTGAGGCTCCCGTTTTCCTGCTTTGGAAGAGGGTTTTGTTTGAGATGGCGCCACCTCTGCTCCCTTGAGTCTGTGACAGCACCGTTACCTTACATCCGGCGTCATGATGAGGGAGGAATAAACGTTGTGTGTTAAGCCACTGAGATTCGTGAGCCTTGCGTACCCTGACCGGTAGGGATATTGGAGAAGAACAAAGACTGTGGGTGCATATAGGCTTCCCCCAAACACTGGCAATTCCAAATTAGGTACCAGCTTTATTTTATACTCATAAAAGTCCCCAAAACCGAAAGTCAAAAAATTATAACATTTCCGAATTTTTATTTTCAGTGAATTATTACTACTTCATTAAACATCGTATAAAGCTCTTCAGTACTCATTATTTCTTAGAGCTTTAAAGTTATAATTGTGGCACTAACTCTAATAAGGATTAGGATTAGGATTGTATTGCTGATGGTTCAAGGGGCAGTCTTGGTCCGTAGGTGACAAAGGATGATTAAAAAGAAATCGAGGGCTGCTGCACCAGAAAGGGCGATTTGTCACCTTGTTTGGACAAGCGCAGGTTAGCTTTAATTGTACGTGCTGATAATTTCTAAGGAGAGTGGAAACGTATTGGGATTCATTTTGGAAAGGTGATCCGAAGCCTCTCAAGACGGCACGCGGTTCGTAAGCCTGCTGAGGAACGAGGTGTGACATTGGCCATCTCTCCCATGAAAATGGTGGTTTGCAGATTGTGAGAGCATGAACCGAAGTCTGTCCATTGTACACGCTGGCTGACCGACACGCAGGTTTTCCCTACTGCCAAGGATCGAGTGTCTTCTGTTTTCCAATTCTCAGAAACCTACTTGATAATTCGAAATTGTGTCTTTTTTTCCGGCAAGAATCACGCACGTGCCCTGTGCTCATTTATATTCGTCTGTTACAATTCGGTTGTAACTCAGGGTTTTCTGAGTGATGAGCTGTGCATGCCTTGTTGCAAACTCCAGCATCCTGGTCTTCCTGTTTCTTTTTCAGGGACAATATCACAAGATTGCCCAACTTCTCCTGAAAGCGTAGCTGTTATTGCCTAAAAAACGTAGTTGAAGCTTAAAAATACATAAATACCACAAGTTACCGTCGTATGCCAGAGAAATTATCCCTCTCTCCTATCTAGCCTAGGGAAAAAAGACAAATGCAAAGTAAAAAACTGAAAACTGAATTATCCATTAACTATTTGATACTAAAACCTTCATAAATGTCTTGACATATGGTGACTTCATCTTAGGGGATTTTTTTTTTTTTTTGCTGCCTCAGATGTAATCTCATATATATTTTTTCAACTCAAGTAGGTTTAATTATTTATAATAACATAAAATTTTGCAGATAAATGCTACATTAGAAAGGATAATTGCAGAAAGCAATTGTGTGTATGAATGTGCATGTGTGTATAAATATATATATATATATATATATATTTACCTTTCCTTCTAGTCTATGACTTTGAATTTAGGTGATACAATCTCTCTTTAAACTCCTCCCAGGATGACTTTGCATTGCTACTTACTTATTTGTTCTTCGAAAAGCTTCTGCAGATGAAAGGTTATTTACTGTAGCCTTTGCACTCACTAAAACTTAATAGGAAAAATACTTGCAAGCAGCGCAGGCGTAACTGTCAGAAAGGCAATAATTTGGTTTCAAAAACCTGTCTGATCCTTTTCTCTTTTCTGTAGACTCTGCCAACTGAACAAAAATTGCATCTAGTGACTCAAATGGACGAAAAGCAAGTGCCTGTAGGAACCCCAGCTCAGAGGTTCCCAGTCTTTGATTTTTCCAAAATGGACGTGTCTAAGGGTGGCCGGGGCTGGGGTCACACATGATTTGTGGGTGCTGGGGCAGGACAGCATTTCAGCATCTCTGGAAGGTAGAGGTGTGGTGTGAATGGCTTCTCAGGTCATTTTGATACAGCCTGGTGGCGAAGAGCAGGTGTAATTGTGATGGAGAAAATGTTTCAGTTTGGGGACGGATTTAGAAAACCCCTATGTTCTCTTTAAACTGAAATAGGTTAGGTGCATTTTATAAAGTTAATGCCAGCTTCAAATAGCATATTCTTTTCTTGCAAAGTACAAATCTCTTTTATTAAGCATATTAGTATCTGAGAAAAACATAAAAATAAAAAAAAAGAAAAGAAAAGAAATGAGCACATTTTCCACGGGACAGCCAAGAAATTAAATTAGCACAAAAGATTTTTTCTCTTTACAAAGAAGTCCAATCAGGGCTGAGATGATCTCAGGAGGCGTTTCTTTGCTCGTTTGTTCTCCTTGTTAAAGATTCCTGCTCTTGTTTGTTTGTTTGTTTGTTTATTATTTTCTTAGTTAAATTTACTGGGGTGACATTGGTTCACAAAATTATGTGGGTTTCAAGTGCACAAATCATCTGTATATCCCACTGTGTGTTCACCACCTAATCTCCTTGTGTCTCCATGTATTTGACACCTTCATTCTTTATAGCCATCTCTGTCGTCAAGGCTGTGCGCTAGAATTCTGAATCACAAATAAGATTTTCGGGAAGGGTCACTCTACTCTGTCACTCTTAAGTACGTAGGCTCCTGTTTTCCTGCTGTGCAGAGCAGCACAGCAGAGAAATGGGAACGTACAACATCCCTCCAAGGGTTCTGACAAGGCTTCGGTCATTCTTGACAGATTTTTGATGGCACTCTCTGTACTTGGCCTGTATGGCTTACAAGATGCTCACCTGAGCCCCCTCAGTTTCTGGGCTTGCTAAAGCAGCCACTAAGTCTGAGACTTTTCTAGTCTTCCTTAAAAACAACAAAATTTTTCTTTTTGCATTTCTTACAATTACACACAAATCTGCAGTTAACCTAAAATTAAAGGTTTTATTTAAAAAATTTTGTTGGCATTATTTGTGCTTCCCTCGTCTAATACTTCATCCCTCTCCCATGGCATCCATACTCCTCGACATTGTATGGGCTCAATATATGGCCTTGAACTTTTCAGCCTCAGTGCCTCCTAGCCAAATATTTGTGCATCGACATTGCCTTCCGGCTGAATATTTCCTGAGAGTCTTGCTCTCTCCCTTGACTCCCGGCCTTGCCTGCATCCCTCCCACTGTCCAAGAAGTGCTTCTAGCCTCCACTGAACCTGGGATAATCAGGACATCCTGCGAGGCTTCCCAGCCCAGTGGATGGCATACTCACCTACCATGTTGCCTGGGAAAACACACAGGCTGTCCTTGATCTCTTCTTCTCCCTCCCTTCACTGTCTGTCTAGCCATCAGCAGCTCCTGTCAATTCCATTACCAGGTACAGTTCTCACAAGGATGTCTCCCCATCTTCCCGGTGACTGTTCTCACCCAAGCCACCACCTGTTCCAGACGACCAAAGCAGACCTCTAACTGGTCTCCCTATTTCCACATATGACCCATAATCAGCAGCCAGTGCGATCTTTTGAAAAGGATAAATTGGATCGTATCACCCCTGCTTAAAATCCCCGGTGGCTCCCAGTGGCTCTAGGACTGTGGTCTCTTGTCCCTCCTCAACTTCACCTCCTACTCCTTTCTTTGCTCATTATATTCCTGCTTCTCAGGCCTCCTGTCTCTTCCTTGACACCCTGGAGCATAGTGTCCTCCGAGACTCTGCATTTCTTGTGCTACCTGTGCGGAATCCACTTAGCCCCAAATCACCGCTTCCTAATATTCAAGTCCAAGCTCAGCTGTCACCTCATCAGAAAGGGAGCCCTCCATCGCCAGGCATAAAATGATCACACATGCCCATCACTCTATATTCTACTAGTTTGTTCCGTTCTCACTGACATTCTTATTTACGATCCTTTGTTTATTGTCTAGCTCCCCAGTCTCCTCTACGACGGATATTATTTTATCTATTAACCACTCACTAGAGAGGTCTGAAATACCACTTCCTTCCCAAAGGCCCGTAGTCTCAGCTTGTCTCCTGGCACCTACCCTACATCTGTGCACTCCTTTCTCGTGTTAGAGTTGAAGCATTTCTAGGCCTGTGCTCTGGTCAACTCTTTATCCTCCAACGTACTTTCCGTGGGGTAGACACTTCATTATATATTTTCTGAATTCAGTCATAGTCTTTCCGTCATGAAAGGGAGTCGATTAAGAAATTTAAGCAGTACGCTGTAGCACCCAAGAGAAGTAGAAGCGATCAGAGACACCCTCCGTTACTGCTCAGTGGGGTCGTTTTCAGGTATTCACCCTCAGGTAGGCTGTGCTTCCAGGTTTCCCTGTTCTAGAGCTCTCAGTACGGAAACAATCAGTCGATTGGTTCTGAAGCAAAGGCAGCAGAACTGGCCAATCGATGAGCAAAGGGAAAAGCTCATGTCCTCAGAGGTTTAATCTGTGCCTTCAGTGTGTCACAGGTTCCCGACCCTGTGGAGGCAAGGGCATCAGTGGGAGGCGTTGGGGGAAAGATAGCAGTCTTCAGGCAGAGGGAAAAGGAGCAGCAGAGAAAAGGAATGATAAACAGGAGGTTGATGTTCAAAAATTCAACGTTTGAGTCAGGCTAAGGAGGATGCAAAAAAAAAATACTTTCTAAATCTCTGCAGCGGTACTGGTTACTCTACTTCCTGTAACAGGTAAAGAAAAGACACTCTCAGCCCTCTGTAACGTGTAAATTGCTTTTGGTCACTCTTCCCAGGAACGTAGGACATGTCAGCGAGGAAGTTGTTAGTCTGCCAGTCCTAGTGTCAGACAGGCAACCAGGACATTTGAATTCAGATGAGCTGCAATTCCATTTGGGGCTGTTCTGCCACAAATCCCTAACAGATAGACAGACCTCTGGCTAGAAAATGAGTAAGCTTCACACAGCAAATCTCCTTTCAAATGTATTTTAAACAGCTCTTCTCAAGGAATCCTGGAAACAAGTTATGAAATTGAGGTATTCGACAAGGCTGGGCCAGGTGAGAGGGAAGGCAGCCAGTTGCTTCTGGGAGAACGAGAGTCGCCCGTGTTTATAGCACAGTCGTTCCTTCATTTTTATTCATTTAACAAATATTAGTGGCCCAGCATTGTATCACCATGCTTTAGAATTGAGGCTTGGAGTCAGAAGGCCCGGTTCAAATCCAGGTCGAGTTACCAATTGTGATGGTGAGTTTTATGTGTCAACTTGGCTGGACCAAGTTATTCAATCTGACGTGAATCTGGGTGTTGCTGTGAGGGTGTAGACGGGGTTGACATCTGCAGTCAGTTGACTTTACATAAAGGGGATTATCATTAATAATCTGGGTGGGTCTCATCTAATCAGTGAAAGGCATTAAGAGCAAAGCTGGGAAGAAATTTCACCTGTGGACTACAGCATTAGCTCTTGGCTTGAGAGTTCTCGGCCTGCCTCTGGCCTGTCTTACAGAATGAAGATTTGCTCAGCCAGACCCTACAAAATCCTTCTGAAGGCTGATTGTGGCGTAAGGACTGAGATGCAACAGTACATGCTGCCTCGACATCCTTGAGCCTCACGGGGTCCCCGCACGAGCTGCCAGATATTCTCCTTACCTGGCCACTTCCCACATCAGGTGGACCAAGGAGGTGAGATGGGAAGTGTGCAAACAGGTAGTAAATGACCTAGAATGGAGTCAGGAACAGATGTGAGAGGCATCGCAGGAAGAGAATCACAGCAAACACCATCTGAGCGGGGCCTGGTGGGTGAAGGAGAGAGAGGTCACTAGGGACTCCAGGCGTTCGTGTTGGACCATTAGGAAGCTGGATAGTCACCTCTACTGTGCCTGAACAGGTCTGGTGACCTAGGGGCGGCTGCTCCAAGCTATTTAATCTCAGAAATTCACCTTCTGTTATGGGAGACTCTTTGTGCCCTCTCTCCCTGACCTCCGACATCTTACTGGGAAGAGGAGACAGAGCAGAACTGAAAATCCATGTACGTGGAGGAAGAGAGAGACAGAGAGAGGTTCTGTACTGAGACACGTTGCTCTGCACAAAATGCTTGTGTGTGTGTGTGCGTGTGTGTGTGCGTGTGAGTGACAGCTTTCTTTCTAGTTTCTGTCTGACGCTTGGGACTTGACATCATCACAGCCACTCCTCTACCTGAGCCAAGAAACTATAAATGAAGCAGAGGGAAAACAGTGAGCGAGCGAGCGAGGGTTTCTGAGTTTGACAAGCGGAGGTAGTTCGGACAATGATGACCGGTGCTCGTCCGAGAGTTTTCAAAGTTGATGTTTGAAGTTTACGGTGCTTTAGTGAATGAGGAGTTTGAGCAGAGAAACCATCGCGTTCAAGTTAAGTTCCACTAAAGGCTCAAAATCCCTTTACACCTTTTTTGTTTTGTCTTGTCTCCCCGGGACAGAGTGAGAGAAATCTGCTCCTAGTGGCAGAGTCTGTGACAACACACTCATCTCCCTTTCTTACTTTTATTCACGTGATAGACGTCGCTGAGACACGTTTGACGTCTTTTCTAGATGCATAACTGAGCAACCTGAGAAGGCCTCCTACTCTTAAGCCAATTTAAAGCGGGTTATCCTGGGATTTAAAGGCAGGACCGTGGGCCGGGACTGGGGAGTTGCCAAACCAGAGACCCGGGCGTTATGACCGAGGAAGAGTCATGCTGTCTTACTCTTAAGTAATCAATTATTCTCCTTCATAAAGTGTAAGTCCGGTCTGCGATGGGAGAAGTTATGGATTCAGGAGGATGAATTCCAACAGAAGCGAGAGAGGGTGAGACATGAAATGCACTAATATTTTTGATGCTCACCCTCCCCGAGGCATGGCTGGAGGCCCCGGGAGGGAGCAAAAGCTTGCAAAAGGCAGTTCTTGCGGTTGTGGGTCTGCACAGTTTGCACAGGGACCTGTGTCACTATGACTCAAGGCAGGGTCTTGCCCTTATGGACTGGCTGACGGTGAGTTTCAGTCTGTGGACACCCAACTCAGCAGGAGAATCTCAGGGGGAACCAATTTAGGAAAAAAAAAACCATCTGGTGAGCCTATGCCTTTTAGTGCTCAAGGTACAAGAGCCCAGCTATTTTCAAAGCCCAGGAGACAAAGAGTTTTCAGTGACATTGGGTAACGTTTAGCAAATGGTGATATTTTCTTTCCCTGACGAATTTGATTTCATAAACACATTGTAGGATTCTAGGCATTTCTGTACGTGGGCGTGGGCTTCTGAATTAATACCTTAAACGACCCTACACAACGTGGATGTTTTCCAGCACTTCCACACATCGGTCTGCGTAGACCTTGTCTCTGCAGACCGTGTAGCAAGGACTTCTGAACTTGAATGGTCACTGGAACTGAGATCGTGCGACGATTGTGCTACGTGAAATAAGTCAGACGGAAAGGGTCGAGAACCATATGATTTCCCTCATGTGGGGGATGTCGAACTGAAAGCAAAAAAGGAACAAGACAAGCAAACAAAAACTCAGAGACGTCGACGGCAGTTTAGTGATTACCAGAGGGGCAGGTCTGGGGAGGTAGATAAGAGTAAAGGCGACAAATATATGGTGACGGAAGGAGATTTGACTTTGGGTGGCGAACACACGATGTAATATACAGATGACGTAATATTAATTGAACGCTTGAAACCTATATAATTTTATGAACCAATGTCACCCCGATAAATTTTATCAATAAAAAAATGAGCGGATAGCTTTAGAAAAATACAGATTTGCCAGCCCGGCCAGGTCCATCTAGTTAGAGTCTCAAGGAGTGTATGTTTTCGTAAAGCCTCTCAGATAATTCTGAGAATCGGCTGGTGTAAAGTGTGTGGCGTGCTATGGTACTGGGCCTCAGGTGGTATTTTCGAAAACAGAAGCTTCTAGGGGAGAATAGTGTTTCTTTTGGTGTTGGTTTGGTAGTCCTGGGTTTGAATAGCAGATCCACTACATTCCGGCTGCAATACGACTTGAGGCAATTTTCTTAAAGCCTCGTCGGTAAGACAGAGTGAATGCTGCTACCTGCTGAAGAGGATTGCTGTGGGGATCAATTGCTGAAAACCAGTGCAGCACAGTCACGTCAGGGAATATGGCACTTAATAAAAGTTAGCTCTTGCTATTAATAATGCATGGATATTTGCGTTCGCTCTCTCCGTTTACATTGCATATTCGAACTGTTTTCTTTGTATGAAATGTCAATGTCATAAATGGAGAATAATCAGAATTTTCTGCATACCACTTTTAGGGATTAGGCATTCTGTAGCTCTCCATCATTTTTATTTTGTTCGCACTGGGAACACTGCACGGCACATATTGACCGCGCAATAAAACAAGGAGATTCATCTATTTGAAATGTCCACATCACTATAAAGATGCCAGACTATCGGAGTGCTTATTGGGCAGCAATGAAAGTTAAATAAAACATCAGAGGTTTGTTCGCGTCCTTCGCATGTAGCTCATGAAGGGTAAGTGGGTGCCCATCCGATGGACCCACTGGGCACGTCTGATTGTGAAAGGCAGGCACACTGGCTGAGGATCATCAGCTGGGAAGCCAAGGAGGCACAGTGCTGTGATATTAGAGGAGAAACGAAGAGACAAACACTGAGGGAGCATTTGATTTGTTTCCGTGCAAGGTCAGTGTTCATTAATACCCGTACAGAGAGCTTATTAACCACCCAGAAAATTCACTTCAAGCTTTCGAGCTCCATAATACTCAAAAGCATTGCCTGAATATAGATTGCGAGGTGCGGACTTGCTGCACAGGGAGTGGAAACAGATGTAACTGCAGGCTCCATGGATTCCGAAAGTGGAGATTCTCCCAGGTGTGACTTCTTCCGCCCTTTCCACCTCACGCCCCCAGTACACGATGCTGCTCTTTGCAGCCTACTTTTTAAGCTTTCAAGAGGGACTCAGCACTCTGAAAAGCAGCACTCTACCCCAGAGGGGCCGGATGGAGGAGGAAGAAGGACGTCACCCCATGCAGGGGTACCTCTGCCCTGGGTACCCACTGAACGGCCGTGGCTGCGGGCTGGCTGGCTTTTCAGGTCGGCTTCTTTGGGCATCTTTTGATCTGCCATAGAGCCTAGTGCAGTGTCTCCTTGCACATCATAGGAGATGAATGAATGAATGAATGAATGGGTGAATGTTTTAATTTAAGGCACCTGACTCTCATGACAGGCTCATTATTTAACAGAGCAGGATGAGGGTGAACATCTACTCTGCTATTAATTCCTAGTGGGAATTAGTGTCTTAGTTATTTTTTTATAAGCGTTTAAATGTACTAAATGCGCAAGATGCTGAGATTTAAACAGCACAGCGTTCTCCAGGCTGCATTCAGAGGAGCCGTCTATGATGAATAACGCCTTGCTTCATGGATGCTAAGGGAATGCTTATGGTCGCTGGGTGTTCGTTGATGAAACCCAAGCTCAGAGGAAGTGATACGAAATGTGGTCAACAAGCTGACACCGGCTTTTTGGCCAGAGCACGCATTTAGGAGATGGGTGCTGAGATCTGGGTGCTTCTTCTAACCAGAAACCTGTAAGGAAGAAAAAAGTCAGAATAAGCCGTGATAATGTTTTCCACTTGAGAAAGTGAGGCAGCGAAATGCCTCCTCTGCAGACACAGATGTATGTGGGTGAATGAAAAAGGCAGAGAAATGAAAAGAGATGCAACGACATCCTATCAGCAGCTTTAAGTGAGCAAAACCACAAATGGAGGCTGTTTGCTTCTAATGTGCGTCACGGCTGAGTATTTATTTTTTAACGGTAGGTACGGTGATGTCGTTTTAAAGAACCTGAATTCCCTTTGCAGAAGGACCACCCTAAAATTTCCACCGCTTACGATCTCGCGTCCTTGGGCACATTTCTTAACTTTTCTAGATCTGAGCGTTCTCAACCCGTACAATGAAAATAATATTTATGCCCACTTCCAAGGGCCGTGATCATTAAATGCAATAATGTTTGTAAGGTGCTGAGCCTAACATCTGGTCCATGACACAAACTCAATTGACACCAGCAATTGCCATTTTCTTTTATAGTTTGGGTAAATCTAGTAAAATGCAGCTGCCATCTCCTTCCAGGTTTTCCTGGTTCTTTTTGCTCACTTGTGGCCTCTGGGCTCTGGCTCATCCAGGACTCCTTAATGAATACTCTTCTCCACCCAGCCATTGTCCCCTGATAAAAACAGAGAACGGAGCATTATGGAATGGGGCAGGGTCAGGGGACAGACAAGCTGTGGTGCTGAAACACACCATGGTCTCTACGGTGACCTCCTCTCTTCTCCGTAACAGGTATGACTTGCTTTTCTGTCATTCTTTTCTCATATACCTCTTTTTCCATTCCCCCTTATTTAATTTTTTTTTCTTTATCATTTTTTATTTCTAGTTGGATCTTGAACTGCTAGAGGGACAGTGAACTCAGCCCAACTACGCTATCGACCCTGTGACCTCGCCATTCTTTTTTCTGGCTCCACAAACCCGTGAAGGGGAAATGTGGATAGAGCGATGCTGAGCTAGGCTGTGCCACATCAGTGTCAGGCCCTCGTTCCTCCGTCATTTTTCTGAGCCCTTTGTTCACCCTCTTATAGTTGTCGTTTGTCCTTTTGGTGTCTGATGTTCACACATTGTTCTCTGCTCTGATCACTGATGCCATTGGTCTTGCTGAGAGCATTCATCATCTGTCTCCATCACCTCTCCTACAGAAGCTGACCTTTTCATTAGATGGTTTAACACTTCTGTTTTTTATTCCGCATATTGTCATGACTCTACTAATATTGCTATATTTGACTCTGCACTAAAAGTCGCAGATAGACAAATATCGAGTCTCCGCAATGAATACTCTGTTCCCACTCTTTCTTACCCAGATTTTCCATAATGGATCTGGATTCCATAGAGGCTTTAACCAGAAGTTTCCACAGTTATCACTCAGGCAGAGGCATGATTTTCTCATCACCTTGACTGGTACATTTACTTCTCACACCTATAGTCTCTATAAAAGTCTTCACGGTGTGTTGCTCGCGGTTTAAAGAGATGTTGATTAGATAGTGCCACCTCCCTTTCTTCCTTCAGAGACAGAGCCATGCTATGAACAGTTCTGAAGTTTTCACAATTTTTCTAACCTTTTTAAGAAAAAAAAAAAACATGAAATTGTGAATGAAAAATTAACATTTATCTAAAATTTAAAAAATTATATCAAGTTCCAATTTTTACAAGCAGAAAAAGCCCACAATCATCATGTAATTCAGAAAAATAATGTATCTCTTTATTAGTTTATCCCTGGACACAGCTCTATAACATTTTTTCCCTACTTTTTGTTTATGCGCCTCTTTGTAGTGGTGTTCTATGTAGACAAGAGATAAAACTGGTCCTTTCTTCTGGCATAATTGATGGAAATTTGTATCTTTTTATTGACAGCTTAGAAAAGCTTCTGTCTCGGTTCGTTTGGGCTGCTATAGCCACCTACCTCAGACTGGGTGGCTAGGAAGTCCAAAAAAAATGTACCAGCAGATTTGGTTTCTGGCGAGAACCCACTTTCTGGTTCACAGATGGCTGTCTTCTCCCTGTGTCCTCACATGATGGAAAGGGAGAGAGCCCTCTGGGGTCTCTTTTGTAAAGGCCTTGATGGCACTCACAAGGGCTTCACCCTCATATTCTAATCACCTCTCAGAGGCCCCACCTCCCACCACCACCACATTGGGGTTCAAGTTTCAACATGTGAATTTGGGAGGGCAGATGCAAAATCATGCAGTCTCCAGCAGTTTCTTTGTGTTACACTTTTGGTTATTGGTAGTGCCATCCTGAGGCAGGCACATTAAAACACATATATGACGTGGATTTACTCACAGCTATATTTTCTCTCTGTAGTATTGCTGTAGGATTGTACCTTCAAAGGGCAAGGATGCTGATAAATTCTATCTGGTACAATTCTCATCCAAAAGAAAATAAATATGAGGTGCTTTATAATGGCATATTCTGCATTAGCTAAAATATTCCTGAGAGGAGAGAATTTCTATCTGACTTTTACAATTTTACACATCAGATGCTTGGAAGAATTTTCTATGGACTGGCTTCTGGCCCCATGGATTTCACATCTTGTGTCTCTTCTACTAACAATATACTTTTAGAGCAGGTAGAATAGACCATTTTTATGGTGATGTTATCTCTGGTAAAAGCACATGGGTGTGAGATAAATGTAAATGAAAAATTACATCACGAATCTTCGTAGATAAAAAAGGCTCCCAATAGCATCAGGTGTTGAACGTCCCAGCAAAATGAAGTTGTGCAAGAAGCAACTGAGCCATGAGTTAAGAGATAGGACTTGGGTAAACGGAGAAGAGAAGGAGGGAGCTGTGTCTGTTGGGGATTGACATGAAGAAAGAGGTCTGGACTCTGAAAATGTGTGGCCACTTGTACTAAAACAGCAATCTCCAAACTATATCTTTCAGACACAGTTGGACCATGGATTTAAGCCACAAAAATCGACTTCTGGCTCTCTTTGTAAAATCTTCTTTCTTTCAACAAATTAAGACAATGGATAAAATGTTCTCAACTTACAAGTTTTTATCCCATTAAAAAACAAACACACTCAGAGGCTGGCTCCCACGGCTCTGTTAACAAACACTGGCATGTCATGGAACCAAACGATGCTTAGCAAGTGAATATTCAAAATGAGATTCTGTAAACGACTGTAGCAGGCATCATTGGTTGGCTGGCACAATTTTTCTTCTCAATCTCCTTCCTTTTCTTTTTTCTTATTGTTTTTCATTAAAAACGATAGAGCATCAGATGTTCATATTATCCACCTCCCTTGACAAAGTGAACTGTGCTGGAAATTTTCTGAGGAAGCGTTTGCTTTCCTGATGGGAATAGACAGTGCTGGCAAAACACTTTCTCCTCTTCCTACTGTCTCAGACACAGACATATTGCCTGGACCAGAAGCTACAATCTTGAGACCAAGAAGGAAAGACCAAGAGAGCTACAGAGATACTGGCCCTGGCCTCACAGATTCACCAAAACAATGCCATCAGCTACAGGGTTACAGGAAAAAAAAAATCTCTCTTGTTACTTATATTCAGTAACAGTTGAGGTATAAAGTTTTGAAACAAGTAATCTTTTTGAAACAAGGAACCCCTTAGGAGTTTGGTCTTAGGTACTACTTTTTGAGTTTTATCCAAATTACCAGTGCAACCTTGTCTAAGTTACTTAACCTCTATTTTCTCATTTATAAGAAGGCCATTATACTGAACTCTCTGATAAGCAGGGGTCCCCAACCTCCGGACCACAAACTGAGACCATTAGGAACCTATTAGGAAACTAGGAACCGGGCTTCACAGCAGGAGGTGAGTGGCAGGTGGGGGAGCAAAGCTTCATCAGTATTCACGGCCTCTCCTCAGAGCCAGCATCACCGCCTCAGCTCCGCCTCAGATCATCAGGCATTAGATTCTCATAAGAGTCCTGATCCCTGGTGTGGAAAAAGTTGGGGACTGCTGTTTAAGGATGTCATGAACTCTAGTCAGTAAGTCCAAAGTGTTAAATAAATGCTTAATCGTGATCATGCTCAGGCAAGCAGAGCCAGTTTTGTGGGACACAGAAGTGAGCTCCCCTGAAGCAGATATCAACAAACCGAAGACAGTAAATGGTATTTCTCACAAGGAGAGAGTATGCATCTTCCTAAAGAAAGGCGATTATTTAAACCTGAGTATCTCATTGACTAAATGGAGAAGATGATGGTGCCAGGATTGGGTTTCTTCAGACGGCAACTGAAGACTTGTTTGCTGAAAAGGAGGCTCATTTGCTTCCCTCTCCAGCTGTGCAGCGCAGGAAGTCATGAGCAGGGGAGTGTCACTCATTCATCTCTGCAAAACAGCTCACCTTTCAGCCTCTTTCTTCAAATTTTACTCACATATATGTTTTTCTATGATAGGAACAAGAAAAAGTAGCTAAAGTTAAGATAAATGTATCCAAAATCTATAATTTCAGAAAGCAATGAAATTATATTCTAAATTAGCTTTAAAATGCCCGCTGAGAGCCTGTTTTGTTTTGAAGGGGCCTTTTTAGGTAAAAGACTGTGGATTATCCAGCAAAGGTTTTGCCTTGTGAATCCTCCAGAAAACTGCTAACACCATGTTCTCCTCCAATGGTTAGTTGGATAATTCAGGTAAAATTTTCAAATGCTCCTATTTTCTTTGCCCTTTTTTCTTTTTCTTATGGTGAGCAGTTTTTTTTTCCATGACATATTCTCTAATATTTTAAAATCTAGACCTGAGGAAAGAAGCAAGGGTATATGTTTGTATGAATCCTCCGAATTATTCTGTTCATATTACATGCATTTCAAAGTCTTTTGGGGCTGGGCATTTCAGTTGAATAGACATGTACCTAATGAAGCTGAGCATATGAGTTCGATCCTAGTTAATGAACTAGCTAGATTTTCACTGAGAAAATTCCACTCATTAGGCAAAAGCTATGGTTTCAATTTGTTAATGTGTTCTGTTGATTCCCAAGGGTGAGGGAGTCTGTTTCCACTGCTGAGAAGACAATTCACGGTGACGAAGTTTACTGAAGGAAGGAAAGGATTAGTATCTACAATATAACAGTTGATTTATATTAAAGAATATATTTGATTATATTATATATGTTGATTTTATATAATACATATAACTATAGTTGTACATGTTTATATAGTTATATATTTATATATCATGTAGTTTTAGATCATTGATATCATATGTAATATATAACTATATATTATATATAGTTGATTATATAATTATATATTCTATATAATTGAATATATTAAAGAACAAGCATGAAAAGTAAATAAAACTCTAATACATGCTTTAAAAAGTCTTATTAAGCTTTCATTTGGACCTTCTCTTCCTTGGGACTCACTAGGCAACCTGGATCAACCTGGACTGATAATTTCTCTGGGACCCAATGTATCCATAACCCTAAAGAGGAAAATGACTTGTGATGAGTTTATATTTGAAAAGCAGTCTCCTCCTCTGGTGTGAGCTCTCCCTGCCCCCATCCTCACCGCCTCTTTTCTGTTTTGTTTTGTTTTGTTTTGTTTTCCCCAGGCATTATTTTAAGCCATTTGCTAGCCCAAAAATTGGATTTCATTCATTTCAGCTAGTTTACCCCTACTTTTCTCCCTTCTCTCTGGATATAAAATAGTCTCTTTTCTTTTAGTTATGACTATCCTCTGGTTATCAGTGACCAGTAGCTTTCTGGCTCTTCACGGTAGATCAGTTGAGACTGCGTGGATGCGGAGACTTTTCACGGTCTCAGACAAAGCTGTAGCAGACATACTTAGCAGGTAGGTATATTATAAGAAATTGTTTTTCAGTATCAAATGGCAAGCTTTCACTCACTTCTACTTTTTTAATGCCAACATTAAAATTTGTTAAAATTTTATATAAGTTATTTCTTTATGATTCATTTATTTTTAATGCACAGCTATTTTTTTTAGGTACATGAATTAGCTTTGACTGTCCAGAGTATTTCCCTCTTCTTTCCTAAAATGTATTTTCTCTCTCCTTCCCCTTCCTCTCTTCCTTCTTCCTTCTATCTCACCTTTTTTTTCCTAACATTCATTTTCCCTTTAAGCTAGTTTATTATATGTAATTGAGAGCCCGTGCTTACCACTATCCAGTATATTTTTTGTTATATTTTTACTAAAATAATTTTCTTTATGTGGTTTCTTAATTTTCTTAAAAATATAAAGGTAATGCATGTCATCATGTTTCATATGAATAATTCAGTGCTTCATAAAGTAATGGTGTACTTCTGTAAACCCTTTAAACTTACCCCTTAATGAGTTCCTTATTCTAATGGATCTGATTTTTGTTAACACATTATGCATCTTGAATGACATATTTAATACTTATCTTTTAGAAAGTTATTGGCAAGACTGTAAGTATAAGTATTAAAAGTCTTTCCTCACCTATTAGAAAAAAAATAAAAAGATGGGGGAAGAACTGCATCAATTATCATGAGAAGAGGAGCAGATAATGTCCTTTTGCAAGAGACACTCTTAAAAGATAATGAACATGAAAAATTAATTAGATTTCGAGTTGGAAGTATCCTTCTCTACTTGATGAATTTGATAGTGCTGCTATTGCTACCTTAATATATAAAAGGAAAAAAATGTCAAAATTAATAAGATAGTCAAGAATAAAAGAGTGGAATGGTTATCTTTGAGGGGGCTGAGTACTCACTAGAAATAATAGCTTATGGGTATAAAGCTAACTTTAGGAAAGAATTAGGAACATGTTTTAGACATCTTTGACTGGCATGGTTTCTAAAAACACTCTAGTTTGCAGAGATTTAAAAGCATTATCATGGAAATTTGATATCTCTGGACTGAAAAATTAGTATTTGTGTCTGGCTTGTAACTTATAAACATGTTGTGGAAAGATTTTTTATTTCTTGAGAGGAAATGAGCCAGACATTTAGGATTTTCAGGCCTTTCATATTCCAATTTGTTCTTTCATAAAATTAAGAAAATATTGGAGACAAAAAAAGATTTTCCAGGGGCAGATGTGTGAAGAGAACTAAATGAAAGTTTTTATTTTAACCTCCCACGTTCCTCTCCTCAGTGATTATTTGAAAACCATTTATCTGTGTGGTGATAAATAAAATCTGGAAACCTGTCATCTTGCAGCTTAATTAAAAACTTTAAGAAAAATATTTGATGCCTTATTTGGAAGAGCCTAGACCAATTGGCCTCTTGAGGCTCCTTCCAATTTTCAAAGTATTTTTCTATAAATACTTCAATTCCAGGATCAGTTTCTAAATGATCCCGATAATGTCACTGGCCACCACAGCCTTATACACTGACATAGAGTTATAATCTCTTATTACACATCACAAACAGCAAATGGTGTATTGGTGATGTTTCCCAGACACTGGAGTTTAATTAATTTATATAAAAAAGTTTTATGTTGAAATTAATTTTCAAGATGCTATGAAACAGGGCCGAAAGAACATAGGTTTGTCTAGATCCAACTGATTTACTTAGAAACAAGTGAAATATCTGGTTGAAAAGCAAGGATATTGATCTTAGAGACCAATGTCCTTCTGAATTCAGAGGGAACATAGTCTTTTGAATAGTCTGAAATATTATAAGCCAGACTATCTCTAAAAAACAAACAAAACAATTCTCAAAGATGAAATCAATGCAGAAAATCTGTGACACCACTACGTGCCCTTCCCACTAGGACTTCCAGCTGGTGGAATCCATCCTCAAAAGTCATCAGTCGTGCTAGCACGGCCACATGTATTCTTACACTATTGGTAGAATAACTGGAATCTGTGACTTCTGTGCTAGGGAGTTTGGCCTAGGCTGTTTATTTTTCAAACTAGATTAATTTCTATTTTTAGATTATTGGATTTTTTTTTTAAATAAAATAATACATGCTTATTTTCATTATCCTAAAGGAACAGGATGCTCTATAAAGAGACTCACAATATGGCTAAAAGGACACAGCCTTCTTCTCTGGTGTAGCACACCTGGGGGGAGTGTTTCTGGCAGTTTGGTGGCTCAGTCCCACATGCTTTCAGACGTGTGGCCTGACACACCTGCCTTCCCAATACATGCTTTTTAAGTTGGCTCTGGTCACTGGGCAGGAAGGAGAAAGAAAGAAGTCAAAGGTCAGATCAGTGGAAGTTGAAACTTACTTCTGCTCAAGAGGACGTAGTCACATGATCACATGGAGATGTAAGAGAGGTTGGGAAACGTGGCTTAGACCTGGGTACAGACAGATAGCGAGAAAGGGTTTTGATGGGCAGTTAGGAATCCCGCACACTGCTTGTCAAAAAACACAATGAAGTATAGTACAAAGTAGAAAGCAAGAATTGTCCTAAATTCTTCCACCTACTGAGTGGTAATCACACAATAGAATATACAGATGTCACATTCCAATGTACACCTGAATATTATATAATTGTATTACCCAATGTTACCCCAATAAACTTAAAAAAATCCTTCCACCTAGAACTTTGGTGAATATCATTCTGAACATCTGGCATACACAATGCTGATGGACAAGTGGTTGAACCAATAAGTGAAAATAATTTGGAAATAATGCATTCATCCTCTGCAAAACACTACACTTAATTTTATTTAAATTTTAAGAAAAAAAAAGAAGCTGGAGTGAAACAAGGAATTACCAATATTTCCTAATCAATTAGAAATAGTCTTATGGCATAACAACTTTACAAAGCTGAAGATATCATTTTAAAAAGTTTTCATGTCTCATCTTTAAATAGTAGCTGATAGACAACCTGATAGGAAAGATGAGGAGATAAGGACCCCCTTCCACTTCCTTGCACTTTTCCTTCCCCGTCTCCACATCCTGCTTTTTGTTTCAAATTCTTTTTCTCTGTCAGCATCACATTCCATTTTGTTCTGCAAACACAGTTCCCTGCGAGTCATCACAAGTTCTCTATTTAAATGGGTGCCATGCTCAGCACTAGTTCTATTACCCTGACTTTCCCATCACTGACTTTGATTTTTAATTTATCACTTGGTTGGTTGGATCGGACTGTCATGTAGCTTTAAAATTTTTACTTAATTTTTTAGCAAATGAATTAGAAGTTCTTCGTTCTCAGAGTTCTTTCAGATTTGGGAAAACTGCCTAACGCCTTTATACTTGAGCAGCCCTGCTGGGTGTACTACTCCTGGTTCCACGCGCTGCCCCGTAACATGTCACAAACATTGTGTGTTGACTTCTTGAATTAAATATTGCTGGGAAGAAGCTTGAGGCCAGCCCGGTTTCCCCACCGAGGGTAACTTATTCGGCCTAAATGCCTGAATGATTCTTTTTTTCTCTTTTTCTTTGAAGTTCCATAACTTAATGTGGATGTGTCTTGATATTGATGATAATAATACTATGTGTGGGCCCTATTTTAAACACCTCATGACTATTAATATGTTACATGTAGAATCTGTTTCTGCAGAGACGGATAGCTAGGACAGAGACCGTGTGGCCTGAACACTTAACGTATCTTGGAACCTTAACAGAAAATTTGAGGTCATCTGTTCTAAATGATTCATTTGATCTTCAATCACGTACGTTTTGAACTTACTTTCCTGTTTCGAATTGACTTATTGAGGTCCTTTTCATTTCATTTTGTTGTTGCTGTTTATCATTTGAGTTTGGGCTCCTGTTCTATGGAATGTTGTGTTCTTACTCTTTTTTTTTTTTAATAATGCGTTTTTTTTTGACGGCTCCTGTTTTTAATGCTTTTTTCCCTTCCAGACTACCCGTCTCGGTTCTTCCTTCGTCTTCCTGTCCTGTGATTTCTTCTCTGTCTCTCCCTCTTCCCTTCCCTTCTGATTGTAGTGTGTTCTTTTCCACCTTCCCCATGTTCAACCTGAAAAGCTCTCCCAGATCTTTTTATTTATTCATTATCCTTTCCAGAACCAGTTAAACTTCCTTCTCTCAGGTACAGTTTGATGTGTACAAATTGCTAAATAAAGCCCTGCATGTGCTCAGTGTTTTGTTTTGTTTTGTTTTGTTTTGTTTTTAGATTTCATTAAACGTTCTGCAGAAAGGCCCACTGTCCAGAGCAGGGAGCTTCCCATCCTGTGGGCTTTGACATGTTTCCTCCTGCTCGGCACACCTCTTCTGGAATAATCTTCTCCCTGACTGGTGAGTCTCAGTGCGGGGCATAGCAGCTTCTGCTGATGCCTTTCTTTCAGGAAGCTTCTCCCCACCTGGGAGGGAGGACATGAGCAAGACTCTTGCAGACATTGCCAACTTACCTTTCTTCAGCACTCCCTGGCAGAATGAGTGAGATTAAGAGTTTATTATTTAATTTCTCAGCTCAGGCATAACAGACAGTGCCTTAATGATCAAGCAGTGCTCTGAAATCGAACCCTGCATTTTCATTATAATTTGCAAGCAAATGGCTCTGACCCGTAATTTTAAATTCTCTCTTTGGTTTGCAAACAATTTCCTCTAGAGTGCATTGCTTTCTACTTCACAGAGATCTTGGGATATAAACAGGGATCTAAGAAAAACAAAGCAAAACAAAAGACCCTCTTTGAAATGCATATCTCGGAGAGCATTTAAGTTATCTGCTTACCCTATTTCAACCCTGCAGGTCCTGGAGGAAATAGAGGTATGGCCACCTATCAAAAAATAACAAACATTGAACAGTTTTGACAAGTTGGCTATAATTACTGCAACTGCTAACTTTGTTTTTTTTTTTTTTTAAACTGCTGTTAAGTAGCCATAATTAAATACCTGTTTTAGGAGTTAGGGCCTTACTGTGGCTGCTTTCTCTTCTTCTGCCCCATTCCAGGGAGAAGAGATTGCGGACAGTAAATTCCATTGTCATCTCTGCCACTTGGGCACTAATGGTTGTACTATCTCTTAGGGTCAACGAGGAACCTGGATTAAAATAATCATGATCGTTTCCTTGCTCATTCCCTAACTCTTTGTCATTAGCTGTTGCCCAGGGGGAGCTAGCAGTTTTCAGTACCTGTTACGGATGAGTGTGCAGGTCCTCTGAGTAGGTACTTGGTGATGACAGACATGTGGCGTGTGGGCCATTGTCATCTCAAGACACGGCTTGACGGTTCAAGGGGTCACTTCTGCCAATGGGGCCCAGAGCCAGCCTAGGAGTCCACTCGATCCTCAGTGGCATCACATGAGCTGAAACGGATCTGCCATCTTTGATAAGTGCAACTGACTAATTTTAAACATTAGAATGGATGAAATGAACATGAAAGCCCACCTTTCTCTCTTAATTCTGAAAGCGTTGTAGAATCTCGGATAGTCAGGTCGTCCTCACGGCAAAAACAAATTTTATTATATCAGAGAAGTGCCGGGTAACCGTGAATATTTAATTACCCGGTCATGCATTTGTCTTCCCCACAAATATGCTTTGAGTGTCTGTGAAGTGCCCGGCAGCGTGATTGGAAAGGCACAATTTCTATCTTTGAAGGTTCTTAGTCTGACAAGGGAGATGGATGTGCATATGAGAATGTTGTCAAGACTCAGAGGCTTATAGGAGAAATTGGGGGAATGATCGATTATGCTTGGGAGGGTTGGGCCAAGGAGTCACTCCCTCCCAGGTTCTCCTGAGCAGGCGCCAGTATTATTGTTTGACTTGTGACTTAAAGGTACCTTTACTATCTATTATCTTCTCCTCTTAATATTACCAATTAAAATTCATCACCAGTAGCAGCAACAGAGCAGCTGAAGATAATTATCTTTTGAGACTTGCTGCAGCTGTAAAGCCTCCCTCGGAACCCTCCGAGAACCCACCTCAACCTCGTGTAGGTGGCTATCTTCCTCACTGAGCAGGGCGCAGAAGCCTGGGCCGCTTTCCTTTACCTCAAGTCTACACATGTTTCATGTCTGCTTTCCTGTGGTTGCCCAGTAAAATAAGTGGAGACTTCATCAGACTAGCTCAGGGACTTTCAACACTTTTAGACCAGAAACATAATAAAAAATAAGTTAAAAATTTCACAACACACACATAATGTAAATACAGAAATTAATACACAAATTTGTGAAACAATAATTATCCTAGTGTGTAATGCATTTTAATAATTTCTATTTTTAAAAAAGCTGTTGGTCATGACCCCCCAAAGTTGTTTTATAACATACTATGGGATAATTCAAAATTTGAATAACACTTGTCTAGACTATTTAGGAAAGTGAATCCAGT